>CM059447.1:33711868-34324936 GCA_030390025.1 Squalus acanthias | reverse complement strand
AGAACATGCTGCAAATACAACAGAGGTTTGAGAAAGAGAACTAAACACGCGGCAATGTTTCTGGAATCAGAACTGAAATCAGGAGACTTCCACGTTCCAGGTCTGACAAAGCTTCTGCACCAGAAATGCTACCCTATTTCCCCATGCTGATGGTTCTTCCTGAGTGATTCCAGTAATTCCGGGTTTAGTTCTGATTTCCAGCGCGTTTTATTTTCTCAACTGCGCGAGTTGTAAAAAAATATATAAAAAGGCAAAATTTCTAAACGATACGCAATGTAAACTATTTTCAAGGTCGTCCTTTACAATGTAACTTTTGTTCACCAAATGCGAATGTTTTAAGTTCCAGTACTGAAATCCCGGTCAGTTTCTGCTGTTGCTGATTCCAAGCCCGGGTTTGAGATGGCCCAGGAAAAGATTCTCATCAGTTTGATCAAGTTTTAACATTAAACCTTTTTTTTGTGCTGCTAAAGTTGTAATTGTAGGTTTGCACCTCAACATTCACTATCACGGGTCTCCTTGTCTTTTTGAAATATCCTGCCCCCATAATCGAGGATTCCGGAACAATAGAAATGTCTCTTTCTGTTAATTTCTAAATTCAAAACTCGAGACATGATCATTCGTCCCCACACAATTGCTGCTACAGTTTATGTAGGAACGTCAGATCCAACCGACCCCGCTCCTTCATGATCTTCACAAACGTCCCCCAATTGCATTATTTCTCCTGCTTCTAACTGGTGTTATAAGCCTAGTATTAGTAGCAGAGGAAGGCTAAACGCTGCTCTATATTATTCCACAGGCATTAACCCATTTATTTTAAACGGTCCCTGCTAAAATAAGGTACAAAAGAATGCCATACAAACGGTTAAGACTTGGGTTGCTGATGTCAACAGTATATTCTAGGCAATACTGAACTACTGTACAAATAGAGGTACTAATTCATTCATTTTAAAAATAAATCTTTAAGGATCTCTGCAGGATATACTGCTATTAGTTCAAGAGCACGGGTCTTTGCCAATGCTACTCTAGTACTGTAGTTGGAGCGCTGGTACTGGTATAATATGGGCATCATGTCCAAGTGAAGAGTACAGAGTTTGGGTCCTGTTAAACTTCAGATGCCAATCTGTACAGTGCTATAAGGAGCTGGCAGGTCTGAGTTATACTGTCACCTATGCATTGCACATGCAATGCTCCATTCTCTGGCTGGTTAACTTTAAATATTAATAGAGAACAGGCATCAGTGTGAGCTCTCTTCCAACATTAAATCGTTGCAAAATAAATTTATAAAGGCCATGTGTTGAAGGTAGCCTCACAACCCTTGACTTCAGTGTCCTTGAGAGGCAGATTGCTTCCTGACTTTCAAGTTACTTTGCCACATTTGCACTCTTGGAACTTGCTTCACAATGATGTGAAAGTGGTAATATAACAGTACTGTTTCCTGCTGTCACCACTCTTAAGTCATAGAACTCCGTGCATGCATACTCCAAGCTCTACCGCTAACTACTGGAGACATTTTAAAAGTAACCAGAAAGCTGTCTTAAGCTGTCACCATTTTCTAACTTTAAAAGTATTTCAGGTGGTTCTCCTGAACTGTCTTTAATATTAAAGTTAGAAGTTTCAAATTTCAATGTTGGCCTATACTGCAACCGGGTGTGAAGCCCATTTTGAGGCTACTCGTTCCAAGTGGTGTCACACCACTAGAAAAGCACTGAAGTGACCTAGCCCAGGAGAGGCAAACTACAGTTTTACTGTCTATTTTACATAGGTACAAGAAAAAGATTTGACAATGATGTAAGATGTACAGTATAACTGTCCTACTTCAGTCAGTAAGGAAGTGAGTTCTCCTTTGATTTTTCCTTCTCAATTTGGGGAAATGATTTGTCTCAGCTTTGTACTATCTACCTCTATGACAATGGATTCAGAAATCAATGCAAAATTAGGTGACACACGTGCTCCGTGAATGGTGTTAAAATAGCTAAACATGAAATTGAAAGAGACCTAGGAGATTCGAGACTCAATATGTCCAACCAATGCAAAGGAGCAATAAATAGAATTTTGAATTATATAGCCAAAACAGTAGCATATAAGTTAGAAGAAGTTGTGACCAAACTGAACAATACTCTGCTCAGACCGCACCTTGAGTACTGTGTCCAATTCTGGTTACTGAATTGCAAGTGCTGGAGGCAGTGCAGAGAAGAGTCACATGACTTAACCCTGGTGTCAAGTGTCTGGGTCATCAGGAAAGTTTGGAGAAATTTCGGCTTTTCAGTCTGGAAAGAAGGTGTTTGAGAAGTGATCCTAAAGAGGTATGCAAGATAGTTAAGAGAATGGAATAGGTAAATCTTGAATTATACTTTTAATTAAATTGCAAGAGTAGGGCAAGAGAATACAGGCTCAAGCTAGTTAAAGGTAAATTTAGGACTGATATTAGGAAATTCTTCTTTACACAAAGAGTGATCAACATTTGGAATGGATTTAGAGATAGAGTAGTGGAGGCAAAAACCCTAGAATCGTTTAAGAAACAATAGAACGTTGCATTTAGGGGAGAGGGCAGCTGTAGGATCTTTCTGGATAGACAAATAGATGGCCTTCCTCATCCATTATTACACTGTGATTTTGTGATCTTCATTCTTACCAAGCAAAATTCTATGGGCTCGATTTTGCCAGCCCTGGGGAGGCAGGTTTGGAAGTGGGACTGCCAGGAAAATGGCAGAATCTGGGGGCGGGTACCCATCCCGCCCCCAACCCACCTCCGTGCCATCTTCCCAGGAGGTGGGTAGCCGACCCGCGCCGGGTCCCGTCTCCTGGAGGCAGGAAGGGGATTACAGCCACTTAACTGCCTGTTAACAGGTGCAACAGCCATCTGATTTCTGCTCATAAAAGAGGTTTGATGAGGTCTTGAATACAAGGACTCATCAAACAACAGAGAATGTCAGTGTTTGACAGCTTCACAGAGCTGTCAAATGATGACAATTCATCTGTCAAAAAAGTCATACGCTGACATTCTCTGTAACCGGCTTCCCCTTAATTGGCCTGCTAAGCCCACTGGGTGGGCTTAACAAGGTCAATCAAGGGAAAATAGCGTGGGTTGGCCACAAGTCAATGGAGATGGGACTAAAACCCGACAAGCAGCAGTCCCGCCTCCAACGCACCCCCATTGGCAAAATCAACCCCTTTGACTCTCAGGGAAGTTAGGATAGTGGAATCCAGGCATGAAGCAGGATAGCAGAGCTATTAAAGACTATTTTACCTCGGATGATGATGGATTGGTAATGATGAATTGTCTTAGACTATCTCTGCCTTCCACCCTCAGTAGCCTTCTCAGACAATGCATCTCACGTACGATTTCAGAAGTTTGGTATCTTTCTGATATCATTCATATCTGTGGCCAAGACACAATATTAACACCACTATTATAGATACAGAATAAAATAAGTGGCTGCAATATATTTTATCCTTGTACTTATGGGGAAGGCAGTGGACTGGACTAATGCAAATAATTAGCATGAGTGCTTTAAGAACACACATTCACAAAAAGTACAAAGTTGGACTTAAGTAAACAGAAACAAATGTTAGTTCATAAAATATTTCAAGTTTCTAATATACTGAATGTATTCATTAATATTAATCTCTTATAGTTGACATAAGCTAAGAATGTTCTCTTTTAATTATATAGTGGCATTTAATAGTATGGTTTGGGGCATAATCTGTGTATAAATGTTTGATTCATAGTAGCTCATTTTGCTCCAGTGATTTTCCATGCAGTAGTCACCCAGGGGTGGGGAGGGGGGGTCGGGGAGAGGAACTTGAGGTTCTTCCCTCAATAAAATGTAAGGGAAACTTTGAGTCAGATCCTTCCAAAGTCATTTTCATGCACCTTCAGAGGGCTCAAGAATGGCAGATGCAAAGGTTTGTCTACCTTACTGCTGGGAAATTCTGCATAATAAAAGAACCTAAAGAGAGGGTAACAATTTAACATCGAGGCTGTGCTAAAATCAATGCTGCAGTTTATGTTCTTATACTCTTACTGCTCCTCTTCTTCACTGAAGAGTCCAAGAGCTAGAACCCAGTGGTGAAGCACAGAGAGTACTGCTTAAACACTTTCCTATCAATCGTCCCATTACAAAATCCTGTCCACTATTGGCGCACAAACCTGTCCATAATCAATTGTCATATGGTAGTTTATTTTAGTTCTACTGCATAGAATGGGTGCCTTTTTCTGGTGTTTTCTTTATCTGAGGAGAGGGAACACTTGCTTTGGATTTGTACGCATGACCAACACAGGTTCAATATTCTAAATAGAATTAGATGTATTATGAATGTAATCTAAGCCTGCACACCTACCTTAGTTGGAAGTGATGGGCATGCCCATGATTATTCACACAGTGAGATCATAATCTTGGTCATACCATTGAGGAACATGCAAGTGGAGGCCAGACTCATTCCCACAGAGTGTGAGGGAAATCATCAAGCCAGCCAAAGGTACTCTTGTAAACTTCCTATTAGATAGCAGAAGAGCACCAACAGGAAACAGGGTGTGTTCTCACCTTCTCAGCAGGGGAAAGGTGTGAAGCCTGAGAAAACCTAAACAGAAGGAAGAAAATGAAACCAATTTTAAAATTCAGTCAAATAGCTAAAAGTATAACTGAACTTAAAACATAATTTAGTGATCGCTTTTTGCAGAGAGCATCCATGGGGAAATGTGAATAAATCTACATTTGGAACAAGGCTCACTCCTGAATGATTTTCCACTATCTGCAGTGGAGATAACAAATTTTGTAAGACTGTATTACATCCATTTTCACAAAAGATTGTTGCAGACCATCGACCTTGAGAAGTGCATAACTTCTTAACCAAAAACTTATTTTTAAATATTCTAAACGTTCGAGCATGTACATATGTAAAGCAGGAAAATCCACAGCATATATAATTTTCAACCTTGTACATACATTCAGGGCTTATCATTTCACATTTGTGAATATCTGTGCTTCATTTGTCAATCAGCAGTTTTATAAATCAAACTCGTAAGGCATTAATTTACTTAGTCTACAGCTCCTGGGATTTATTTTAATTCTGAAAGCACTGTAGATCATTCCATGTTACTATTCATGGCCTACAAATGAACATTAGTTCCTTTCCAGTACTTTTCATTATTCTTTCTTAATTACTTCCAAACATAAATAATTGCTTTTCCAAACATGATTTTAAAGTCTAATTTGAGCAACAATAATGTGCACCCTTCTTCACATGCACTACAATAGTACTGATCTAACATACATTTTAAATAGTATCAATCAGTATTTGCGGGTTGCTGCGGTAACCATGTTATTTCCCCCCCGCAACATTCACTTTCCTCAGAAAGCTTTTCTAAAGTTGAATAATGTCAATTTAAAATTCATTCTTAATAATGCTGACACTGGAGCTGTGGAATGATAAGTTAAAGATAGTTATTTTGCACTATATGGGACTGGTTATTGTAGTTGGTTGGACAATGACCTTTCACTTTTTGGAACCAGGATTCAAACCTAGCCCAGAATGATGGAATGAAAGTCACTTCTGTCTACTGGCTCTAGGGGTCCTGTATGAATTGTGTCTGGGCAGTGTTAATTCAGTTCTTAGTAAACATGGATAACAGCACAAAACTGCCATTAACTGGGCACTGATGGATTGACAATCTAACTCCAAAAGGTCACGAAATGGCTGCTGTGGGAAATGGGAAAATATCACACTGGTGTAGTACAAGGCGCTATTCTGAATTTGGAGGAAAGTAGAGGAAGTTTTACTCTATATGAAGCGGAGTACACATGGCCCAAGACTGCTTGATGCTGACACTAGATGCCCATAATGCAAAGTGCTCTATTCTCCACTACTAACTACCTTCTCCTTAATAAGCACAAAATATCCCCCAAAAAGTTTTTTTTTTAAAAACATGCTATCGAACATATTCTAAAACGCTCATCTGTGATTTTAAAAAGCTGTATTCTGCTTTTCTATTGCAGATTACACTGATGATAGTAATAAATTAGAAGTGGGTCTTAACACCAATGAACATTACCATGTTGAATTATTTTAGTGAATTTTGTACACATTGGGTCAAAAATTCGGCCCTTCCCGGGTGAGTACGCACTGTGTACACACCTGTAAGGCGTCCTGAAGTGCCGATTTCCTGCATGCACTGGAAACCGGAACTTCCGGTCTGGTGAAGGGGGCGGTTCATAGGTGAACCGCGTGCGCGGTAGAGGCTGCGCGCACACAGCAAACTTAGTTTTTTTTTCAGGTTTCTACGGGAGGGTAAGTATTGAAGAACCTGCGCTTTTAAAAAGGAGGCGCAGGACCCGTTTTCAACAAGGTAAGTGGTTAATTAATTATAATTTAAAAAAAATTTCAACAGGTTTATCTTTTTTAGATACTTTAAAGAAAGGTAAGTTTATTTTTTAGCACTGTTAAAAAGTATTTTAATTTTTTCAAAAATTTAAATTTTTGTTTAAAGTAGTTAATTTATTTAACTTATAGTTATTTTATAAATGTGATGGGTTTTTTAAAAATTTATTTTAAGTTTAGCTGTTCTTTTGGGGCCGATTTCAATTCATAGATTTGACAGGCCTGTCAAATCTATGAATGAAAGATGGTCTGCTGCCATTGGCTCTCCATGGCCCATGTGATCCCAGGGGACGCATCGCACTAACTGCGCCCCTGGGACACGCAAGCACTGCGCGCCGGCAGTTGGGAGAGGCCCAGGAGCTGAAGTTCCCGTGGGCCCATAGGTCAACGGCAGGCGCGGTAGGTAAGTGCGCGTGCGATCCTTACCCCCGCGGCAAGCCGGAGAGGCGAATTTCAGGGCCTTTGTTTTCGTATTGGAAGAGGCGCTGACATAAACAATAAGGAGACTGAACAGAGAATTGGAGTCATGTACGATAATTAAAATGAAAATAAGGGGAATAAATAGAAAGGTGGGGTTTTCATAGCTGCAAGAAGAATTAAATTATTGTTTTAGCTATGCATGAAATATGAAATGTTGTAGAACAATTACCTCCTTCATGGATGAAATTGGCTAAAATTATCAGGAAAACATGATGCAGGTCTTCCTAATAAAGTAACTATTAATAAATGTATAGGCAAGTTATTTATTTAAACTATGATTGCAGAACTTAAGGATATTAATGAAAGTTGGCAAGCCTCAGGTGAGACTGGAGTTGAGAAAAGGAAAACTTGCTTTTAGCAGATATTTGAAGTAAATTTTCTAATGCTGCCTTCATCATAACTAGTGTTAATGTTATGTCAATTACCTTCTTCAGAAAAAAGCTGGGCAAATAAGTGATTATAAAGGATGTATGATATAGACATAAATGATCAAAATGACTTCGGTTCTGCTTCTGTGGAACATGGAATTCCATCTGGTTGGAGCAAATAATAACACGAATAATAAAGTTAGATTCAAATCCTGCGGTGTTGCTTGATTACCTTGGGGGGTTCAGGAGAAATTTTGAAGCTTTTTCTTAATAGTTTTACATTTGGTTAGCAGGAGATTAAGTAAGCTAGGGAAAATCCAACACAGTGGAAACTTTTCCAGGTTTTTTTTAAGAAGCTCAATGGACTGAATAGTATTTCCTCACCAATTAGGCATCTCCCGACTGAGCCACTAAGGACAGCTATACTTGCAATTTATCAATGCATGCAGCCCATTCTTTTGTTTTTTTTTAATGATTTTTACTCTTCCTCAAAAATATCAGTTCCTGCTGGAAGTCTCCCCTTAGTACCTCATCAACTGGCCATAGTTAAAGCATCAGCCGAGATAAAAAGCCTTGATATGCTATTTGAGCCATTAAGGATATCAAATCCAAACTTGATACTGCTCCCGCTCAACATCCACTCATGTGTACTATCCCGCAGCTATCACTGGATACTGATCATAAGCAGGAATCCTAACTGATTTCCCCCTCACTAGCCCAACAACTCTTGAGGTCAATTGTACAACACTTTAGCTGAGATCAGTAAACTCAGCATAGATCAGGAATCAACGTGTTACCTTCTGGTCTGTATGGCTTAGGGATATGCTGCCTTTATTAACGGAGTCATTAGGGGAAGTTAGATTTTCTCTTATTGAGCAACCCAGGTGAAAGACTGGGGCTCACAGAAGTTTTAAAAGAATATGGGAGAATGTAAGGTAAGTAAGCAAATAATGATTAGGTGATACTAAGCTTTACTCTTAAAAATCTGTGGATTGTAGTTGGAAAAGAGGACCAATGAGAGATAAGGATTTCCAATTTTGAGGTCCTGGGAAAGAATGAGTTAGAATTGGAGACAGGGGAATAAGCCTTGACCACAACAGTGAGAATGTAAGGAGGAAGAAGGGCATTAGAACAGAAGTTCACACAGAAAAAGAGTGGAAAGTTAAGAGAAATAGTGACAAATAGAAGAGACATAAACATTTGTGATGGAGAGAAAGAGGTAGAGATTTTGGTGGTGAGAGAAGGACTATCGCACAAACAATTTTTGGAACTCGTAAGTTGTGCTATCAATACACTGCACCTTTTAGTGCCAAGATTTTCAGTGTGCTGCTACTGAGTGGAGTATAAATCTGCTGACGTGCGTTGGCATCAGCCTAAGAGTGGGAGTTAACCTCCAACAGTTCATATTGCACTGTTTCTGTTTTCATGCTGTCAACTCTATAACAGCTGGCAATGCAAAACTCAGTTTTAACTTTTTTAAAAATCTGACAGTACATCAGACCAGCTTGCAATTTCCATTAATTAAAAAGAACTGACTACCCCATCAGCTCCTTAACACAACATACATAAAATATAACACTTTCTACGTATTTGTAACAATATAATTTATAAAACAGAATGACTGGAGTAAGTTATCGGGAATGGTAGCATAGTGGTTATGTTACTGGATTAGTAATCCACAGCCCTGGGCTAATGATCCAGAGACATGAGTTCAAATCCTACCACGGCAGCGGGGGAATTTAAATTCAGTTAATTAAATAAATCTGGAATAAAAAGCTTGTCTCAGTAATGGTGACCATGAAACTATCGGATTGTTGTAAAAACCCATCTGGTTCACTAATGTAGTTTAGGGAAGGAAATCTGCAGTCCTTACCTGGTCTGGCCTATATTTGACTCCAGACCCACAGCAATGTGGTTGCCTGAAATGGCCTAGCAAGCCACTCAGTTGTAACAAACCGCTACGAAAAACAATAATAAGAATAAAACCGGACGGACCACTTGGCACCGACTTCAGACACGACAATGGCACATCCAGCCCAGTTGACCCTGCAAAGTCCTCCTCACTAACATCTGGGGACTTGGGGACTAGTCAAGCAACTGTCTGACATAGTCATACTCACAGAATCATACCTTTCAGCCAATTTCCCAGACTCCTCCATCACCATCCCTGGGTATGTCCAATCCCACCGGCAGGACAGATCCACCAGAGGTGCTGGCACAGTCGGGAGGGAGTGGCCTTGGGAGTCTTCAACATTGACTCTGGACCACATGAAGTCTCATGGCTTCAGGTTAAGCATGGGCAAGGAAACCTCCTGCTGATTACCACCTACCGCCCTCCCTCAGCTGATGAATCAGTACTCCTCCTTGTTGCACACCACTTGGAAGAAGTACTGAGAGTTGCAAGGCCATAGAATGTACTCTGGGTGGGGGACTTCAGTGCCCATCGCCACGAGTGGCTCGGTAGCACCACTGCTGGCCGAGTTCTGAAGGACATACCTGCCAGACTAGGCCTGCAGCAGGTGGTGAGTGAACCAACACAAGGGATAAACCTACTTGATCTCGTCCTCACCAAGCTACCTGTGGCAGGTGCATCTGTTCATGACAGTATTCGTAGCAGTGACCACCGCACAGTCATTGTGGAGACGAAGTCCCATCTTCACACTGAGAACACCCTCCATCGTGTTGTGTGGCACTACCACCGTGCTAAATGGGATAGATTCAGAACAGATCTAGCGGCTAAAAACTGGGCATCCATGAGGCGCTGTGGGGCAGCAGCAGCAGCAGAATTGTATTCCACCACAATCTGTAACCTCACCAGGTACGTTTGGATTTTATGTCGGGTCGGCAGGTGTACTCCTGAGGTACGCCTCCAACCGCAAATTTTGGCCCTATGACCTTTTGCACAGCAAGTTGCTGTAACTGGGAGATCAAAATGGCATGGCGCCCTCTACAGGGAGTCTGGGATCTGTGTGAACAGGGCAAGCAACTGAGTGTCTCCTTAACCAATCAGATTGAGGATTGAATAGCCCAGGGTCTGTACCAAGAAGTGTAAGTTAGAAGAGTGAATTCAATGTCAATACAAGTACAGAAAGAGAAGGAAAGAAAGATTGGATTAAGAGAGAAAGATGGAAATAAAACATCAAAATAAAAGTAATTTCATTTTTTTTAAATCTCCAACAACAACTAATAGTTAAAAGAATGAGACTCCACACTTGTAATAGTTAATGTTCAGTGCCAGAGAGGTTGTTTGGCAGTAATTAAGACTTATCACGCCATTAAAAAGGGTAATTAAACTGACAAGGACAAGCCCTAACTTTCTTTGGTGAGTTTAGTTCATATCTAACATGCAAGTACAGGAACTTCACATTGTTTAATGCATTTGAATGGGGAGCCAGATGGCGAAATGCCGTTTTTGTGCAGTTTACGGAGGAGTGGCACATTTCGGACAGCAACTTTCAGATTTTCGCCTTTAACCACACATCTGCCCTCGCCTGAAGTTGCTGTGTGATTTGCGCATAAATAACAGTGAGCACCGTTACTTTGGCAGCAAATTCTGGCCCATAGTCATTTAAGCACATATTACTGATGATTAGAAAATGCATTGAGGGAGTCCTGAACAACAGGAAAGTTGACTGTTCTTGAAGCCAAAAACTCTTCACTATACCCTCTCCTCCCACCTCACCTATCTTCCTCCACAGCTGCTCTGTCAGACCGAACTGAACTGTGTGCAACTTTGGTGTCCTATTTGACCATGAACTGAGCATCAAACTACACATGCTATCCTTCACCGGGTACCACCTAGTTACACCTCTGCAACATCACCTGATTCTGCTCTTACCTCACCCATACAGGGAATTCAAAATCATCTTCCTCATTTATAAATCTTTGAACAACCTCACCCCTCTCACCTCTGCAACATCTTTCATCCCTATTTTACAGTAATGCCTTCTGCTCTTCTGATTCAGACTACAATGTGCATCACCCCTGTCTCTGATTCCACCGTTAGTGTCAGAACTTTCAGCCATTTTGAACCCACCCCCGCTCCTCTGGAGTGCCCTGATTAAACACTTCCACCTTGGTACCTCTCTCCCCACTTTCACAAACATCCTAATAACCTGATTGCTTGACAATGTCTTCAGGTCCCTCTGCTAAATCCTCCCCTACCACTGCTCAGCATTCCTTTTCCTCTCTGTGAAGAGCTTTGTTAAAGATGCTATATCAATGCAAGTTATTGTTGAAACTTAGCTGAAAGTTATTCAGGATACAACCCTAAGAAATGGTCTTGTAACCACATCCGGGTGAGGAAGAATTACATAGCAACCCTACTCAGAAAGGAAACTTTACTGCAAATGTTTTAGGCTTTAAGATCAAGTAAGCATGAGGAAGAAGAGTTAAATGCCCTTGATCAGCCATTCAGTTTAGCTTTCATCTGTTTCTACTATGTGTTATTTTATCATTCTTAAACCAACAAATCATAATGTTTCCTCTTCCCTATGTGGCTTCATTAACGGAAAAGCACTACTTTTTAGACTGAAAATACAGGACACATTTTAAGCAGATATTATAGTCAGGCAAAGTGCTGAACTCACAGAAAGCTTATTTGGGCAAGTGGTTTGAGACCATCTCCACGATGTAACCGTACACCATTTCAGCTTCACACTGCCTGGAGTATAATTACAGCTGATGCAAAGCAAGATTTTAAAATCTTTTCCAGCTGTTCCATGGTTGCACCTGGAAACACTTTAAACTTCACTTCTGAACTTTTAGTGTTCAGAGAGAGTTAACAGAACAGTCTGCTCCATGTCATCAGCACTTGGATGGTACCTAATGGAACTCAGCACATGCTTACAGGGACAAATGGACTAAGGTCCATTCCCCTGGCTGGGGAGATAATTAAACCTACAAAATATGCTTTGCTATAAACAGATATCATCTCCAATAGGTGCCTGTAGCACAATGATGACCTAAATAAACCTCTTTGTGTTTTTACTTATCTCTTTGCTAGTTATTAATTACAATCTTTATCCAGTCATTCCAAATCGTATTATAATTACTATGGAATGTTGCATTTGTAAGAAGCTTTGATTGACATGCTCCACCATTCTTTTCCATATTAGATGCCACACTCCACAAGCCAGTGCATCATTGTGAATGTAAATAAAAACTTTTCTAAGATCTAGTGGGGTTAAGGTTTGCTGTGATTTAAAAAAGGAACAATAGGCAAGAAAATGTTGGTATTAGTGGATGAATGCTTAATACATTTTTCTGCTATTTTAACCTAAATGTTAACCCTTCAGTTAAAATAGCAGTCAGGGGGATGTTGCATCAACACAGTAAGTGTTTGCTAATATTGCGAACAGTAAATTCTAACCTAATATTTCAAAATATCTCAAAATGTATGAGAAAAAACGCAATGTACATCCTAAAAGTAGCTTCTGTTTTACAGCTGCAAAACTGCTCCCATACATTCCTGGTCAAAATCATTAAACAGCTCCGATGAAAATGCTGAAAATCACCCTCCACCCCCCCCCCCCCCCCCAGAAACCTACCTTTGATCATAATGGCCTGACCATAAGTTGATTTACTTTGTCTTTGCATTAGGCTGCAGCATGCACATTATGATCACTTGGTGGCTTGTCCAGATAGAGCTGCGCATCTTCCACTATGGAAACATTGGACTGTATTAGTATATATATTTCATTTAACTTGTATTAAGTCTTTTCCGTTGCTATTTACGTGCATAAGTCATGCATTGCGCAGTTGGAAACTGAAGCATTATCGAATTAGAGTACGTCACAGACCTTCCTCTGATTTGGGTTTTTCAAGGTGCTTTGACACACTCGGATCTGTCCTGCCACATTTTGAGGCCTCTGAACATCTTGCGATCTTCAGATGTTCTCCGTTAACTGCACAGCAGCAACCTTGTTGCTTCTCTTCGGCGCCTTAATCTACTATATAGCATCTGGCTGTTTCGCTTCAGCTGCTCTGTCTCCTCGTCTTGCGTTGTTCTTCACAGTCATTTGTCAACTGTTGTTTCCAGCAGTCTCTATTCAAGCCAAATACGAGAGGATCTTTATTTTATAGTCATGCATCAGCAAAGCCCTGGAAATGCTTCCTACAAAAATACTTAATACCCAATTTATTGCTTTGGCTAGGTGCTAGCTGGTAGATTTAACTGCCATGCAACGTCTAAGCCAAATATAAGAAAATATAACTCTTAAAATGGCTTTAAAAGCTCACAGATAAATACGCTCATGAGTCAAATCCTCAGTCAATGTGTGTCTTCTCAATACAAGACTATCTTAGTTAAGGTTTGTGTATAACTTGGCAGCTAAGAAGCCAATTTAAAACTGATACAGGATTAAAATGTAACTTGTCGATTAATTTTCTTTGAGTAACGTCACAGAATATCAGAACAGATTTATATAATCGAATATGCCGCCCGTACATTTCAGATAAACATTCCGGTTACCTCAGCGAGTTGTCGGGGCTCGGGGCTCCTCCGTGGCCGTGTTGCTGTTTCCCAGATGCTGCCTGCACTTTCATCAACCTGTTCAGTCAGATCTCAAGTATCTGAGTGGCAACTAATCTCCTCGCTTTTTGCAGATACAGCAAATTAATCCTCTATGTATGGTAATAAATAGGTTTCGATTATCAGCGAAGGAAACCAGATGTCATATTTGTACGGAATACTATTAATAGCATCTCAAATATCCGCTAATTCAATTAGTTACTATATCTGTCCTAGAGATTCTGACAGGCGGGCGTCAGACTTCCAATGGAAAAATCCGAAAAGATTTTACGTCCAATATTCACGTCAACCTGGTTGACCAAATCAAAAATATTAACTGAAATACAACAATAGACGGCGGGAGTGCATTGTCAGAAGTTAGTTTTTTGTTGGAGTTTAATTTCACACAAACTGAAATAGCCCAAGAAACTGAAACGAACATTTCAATAGTGGATTCAGTCGGCGAATTGTTAGCTTAATTCTGTAAATATGTCATTATTTCTGAAATGCATGAATTGCTCAGGAAAAGGAACGAAGTGGTTGCGCATGTGTCTCAGGTCATTTCTGTTTGAGTGAATATATACTCGTGTTGCAAAGGGATTTATAAGGCTGAACTGAGATATATTATACACGGGGTTATATTCTAATTTGTATGTGAACGTGTATCTGCCCAGACAAACACCATTGTTTCCCTACAACTCTGTTCTAAAGATGATGAAAATGAGAAGTCGCACAACACCAGGTTATAGTCCAACAGTTTTATTTGAAATCACAAGCTTTCGGAGCTTACGTGGCCCCTTCCTCAGGCTTCACCTGAGGAAGGGGCCACGTAAGCTCCGAAAGCTTGTGATTTCAAATAAAACTGTTGGACTATAACCTGGTGTTGTGCGACTTCTCATTTTTGTCCACCCCAGTCCAACACCGGCATCTCCGCATCATGACTAAAGATGATGAGCAATTGTCCTTCTCACTGTTAAGAATGTGCATTTTTCGATTAAAATATTTCCCCCCAGAAGATAAACCCCTCTTTTTTCAAAGTAACCTTTGATGCATTGTAGTTTTAAGATGTTACAGAATCTCTCTTTCAATAGGAAATTACAACTGTGAATACTAACCTTAATTTTAACTGAGTACAATGATGTCAGGTGATTTGGATAACCTAGTTTCAATATTTAGATCCTCTGAAAGGGATACCTTCATTTCAATATTTACCTGCTGGTGTTTCATGGCCACGATTGTTTTCAATTTGCATCATTGCATTTTTAGTTTAACAACTTGTGAAATTAAATGAATGTGCAAAGATTTCAAACGCTCAAAATATGGCATCTCTCTCGAAACTTCTGCTATTTATAATAAAATAGTCACAGACTGTAGCGGAAGCCAGATGCAAAACAACAAATACTTTACCAAAGTGCCAAAATGTTCTGTTGAGATAGACTAATATTATATAGGATTAATTCTCCCAATTTATCAAATTGAAACTTCAAAACCGAGGTCAGGGTTAAATAGACTAATGAAAGTGGCTCTCCAGCACATTAATAATCCCAAACTTTATAATCACAAAAGCTTCAAATCCCTTAATATTATTTATTTTCAACAATCCTATGATGTTTTCTATTAAGCTGCTAAAATATCTGTTTCCTGGTATCTGGGAGGTCATTCATCTTAACGAGCTTTACTTGCAATAAAATGTTGTAATCGGTTCAATATAACTATTGACGCGTGTTACATTTGCCCACTCGTTGATTCTGATGCGTTCCTCTGTTTTTAAACCTTGCATATATTTACCCTACATAAACCTGAGCTCAGCCAAAACTCTGAACCTGTATAAAGTGCTGGTTAGGCCACAACTGGAGTATTGCGTCCAGTTCTGGTCACCACACTTTAGGAAGGATGTGAAGGCCCTTGATAAGGTGCAGAGGAGATTTACCAGAATGGTTTCAGGGATGGGGGATCTTAGCTACAAGGACAGGTTGGAGAAGCTGGATTTGTTTTCATTAGAGCAAAGGAGGCTGAGGGGTGATTTGATAGAGGTGTACAAGATTATGACGGGTTTGGATAGGCTAGACGGGGAAAGGCTATTCCCACTAGTTGATGGTACAAGGACTAGGGGACACAGATTTAAGGTTTTGGGCAAGAGATACAGGGGGGATGTGAGGAAAAACTTTTTACGCAGTGAGTGGTGAGGACCTGGAATTCACTGCTGATGGAAGTGGTGGAAGCGGAGACACTCAATGTTTTCAGGGGGAGACTGGATAGGCACTTGAGGGAAATAAACTTGCAGGGCTACGGGGATAGAGCGGGGCAATAGGACTGACTGGATTGCTCTACAGAGAGCCGGCACAGACTCTATAGGCCGAATGGCCTCCTTCTGTGCCGTATGACTCTATGAGGGCGATTTTCCCAGCCCTGGGGAGGCGGAACTGCCGGGAAAATGGCAGAATCTGGGAACGGGTACCCATCCCGCCCCCAACCCGCCTCCGTGCCATCTTTCCAGGAGGCGGGTACCCAACCCGCACCGGGTCCCGTCTCCTCGAGGCGGGAAGGGGATTAGTGCCAATTAACTGCCTGTTAACAGGTAGTTAACAGGCAGTTTTTTGGCTAATCCCTATTTTGAGCCCTAAAGTGTGGGCTTCCCGATGGCTCCAAACCTCACCAGGGTCAGCGAGGTGAGCCGTGGCTCTGCAGGGGTCGGTGGGGCCGAAATGTCCGGTGTGCAGGTGAGTGATGAGCGTAAGTGTGGAAAGGTAAGTGTGTGAGGTGAGTCTAAAGTGTTTTAATAAGATTACTTACCTTTGCTTCTTCCTCCAGGCTTCATCCCTTTAGGCTGCGGAGCTGCCTCATCTCACCGGCAGAGATGGCAGAATGGCTGCTGCATTCTCCGATGCAACAGCCACCTGATTTCTGCTCAGGAAAGAGGTTTGGTGAGTCTTGAGTACAAGGACTCACCAAAGAACAGAGATTGTCAGTGTTTGATAGCTTCTCAAAGCTGTCAAACGATGACAATTCATCTGTCAAAAATTTTTGACAGATGAAACGTCATACGCTGACGTTCTCTGTCACCAGCTTTCCCTTAATTGGCCTGCTAAGCCCGCTGGGTGAGCTTGACAAGGTCAATCAAGGGAAAATAGCGTGGGTTGGCTGGACGTCGATGGAGGCGGGACTAAAACCCGACAAGCAGCAGTCCCACCTCCATCACCTCCCCATTGATAAAATCACCTCCTATGACTCTGTTGCCCGTGTGCTAACTCGCACCAAGTCCCGTTCATCCATCACCCCTGAGCTCACTGACCTACATTGGCTATCGATCTGGCAATGCCTCAATTTTAAAATTTTCGTCCTTGTTTTCAAATGACTCCATGGCCTCACCCCTCCCTATCTCTGTAATGTCCTCCAGCCCTACAACCCTCTGGGATCTCTGCGCTCCTCCAATTCTGGCCTCTTGTGCATCCTCAATTTTAATCACTCCACCATTGGTGGGGGTGCTTTCGGCTGCCTAGGCCCTAAGTTCTGGAATTCCTTCCCTAAATGTCTCCAGCTCTCTATTTTCCTTTAAGATACTGTTTAAAACCTACCTCTTTGACCAAACTTTTGATAATCTGTCCTACTATCTCCTTTTGTGTCTGGGCCCTAAATAACGCTCCTATGAAAGTTTTACTACGTTAAAGGCGCTATATAAATGCACGTTGTTGTTGTTGTGTTGGAATATTTAATTCATGCACCCATTCGCGCGTGTAATAGCTTGCACCTATTTAAGAAAATAGTTGGCACGTTTAGCAACAAGTGTTGACCCTTTATAAAGATCACACTATTTTGGCAGAGTCGGACTAACATTGCAGGCGGATTAACGTACTTGTTATGGGCGCCAGTAAATTTCGAATCCTTTTAAAATGGTCATTTATGAGAAGATTGTATCCTAATTGAATCGTCGGTGTCTGACTTTTACTTCTCTTTCTTTAGATAGTTAAAAAATATTTCGACTGAAAAACTTTTTTTTTTACTTAGGATCACAAATGTAACATTTAATTAATAACTAAACTGCATTATGATATATTGATCTCTCCAACGAATAAAAGAACATACATGCTAATGGACATCGCTGCATTTAACTTGGCAGTAATACAATTGTCTTACTTTAGGTCGCTTTCAACTTGTGTCAAGTGGAAAAGAATACATTCACCCTTTAAAAGCAATTGGAATTACAATACTGTACTTCGGTTTATGCTAAGAACCCGTTTAACGAAACATTAGATAGGTATTGCAACATTACCAAATATTTGTCTTGTTTTTCTCTCATGTAATAACTGTTATTTTAATTGCAAACTTCAGTACGCAATCAACCAAAGGGTCGCAATTGGCAAGAGGTTCGGCTCCGTGAAGCTATATAAATGTTTATCGGCAGCACCGCAGGGACAGCGTTGCAGAGGTGCCGTAACACGGCAAGTTTATCATTGCTGGGATTTTTGACAGCTATCCAAGATGTAAAGTTAATAGGCAGGGTATATCAAAGATCAAGCAGCACTTAGCAGCAAGGATCCCCGAGCACTAGAACACTGACAACAGAATAAAAACGAAATACTAAAATAAATGGTGATGTGATTCTGTTCAGGTCGCTTGTTGGCAGACAGGCCTAGAAAAAATGCAGCACTTTGCAAGACAATCGAAAGCGACAGTGATACACCACAATTTTAATAGTCCACGTTAGTTCTCAAAAGGTAATTTAACAGTGACACCTACCTGGCTAAATTGAAGACGTGTTAACGTGCGTTTGTGTTAATACCCCAAGACCTCTATGCGTTACACATATCAGAAGCACAAATTAAAGCCCAAGAATTAGCTGAGATCACTCAAATGAAGCGTTCATCTGTTCCAAACATTTCTTCAAAAAAAAATCCTCCCCTCTTTACGCCGGTGTAATTATCAACAATTGGAGCCCGCAGCGTAAATCATCTTTAGCCCGTCAGGACTTCGTTAATCGCAACGCTCAGTACTCTTAGACCTCCCGCCGACATTATCTCACTTGTCCAGAGCTGGCGAAAATCGAAACGGACAAAACTCGATAAAGAGACAGTGGGAAAGCTGAGATGAATACCTAGAGTGTCACTGAGAGCGGGGGAAATCCCCACCTGACCTACATAACATGGGTGGATGACTGGGGCATGGGTCCCCATTAATGACAAGCCCATCAGTCATGTTCCTGTGATAGGCATATGGTCACATGAGAAAGCTGAAGCAAAGAGTAGAGCAGATCTCTCTGTCTTATGTCATGTTCTGTCTATGCATACACTTCCTGACCAACTTCTTGTTTTCACGATTGTTGGTCACACCTTATAAAAATGCCTAGGTAAACAAAAGTCTGCAACAATGTCGGTGGTGGGTGTGGAGCAAGATTCTCAACTTTCTTGCAACTCTTGTCGCCATTTTGTTCACTAACAAGACTGGGAAAAAATGACTAAACATGCTGACATTCAACCTACTATTATCATGGCATGATCCAAATTCAGGATTCACAAACAGGATCCCTGAAGCATCAGCTGTACTTAAAGGCCACGATTTTCTCCGTGGAGGTGGGTTGGCGTCGGGAAAGGTGCTCAGCGGGTTCCGGACCCGCGGCCACCTCCAGCCGGCCTGTTGACACAATTTTTGGTTAATTGGGCGAGTTACGCCCGCCGTGTAGGTTACCCGCCCTCATCACAAGGTGTGGGTCTGTTCAGCTGCTCTGCTGATGCATTTGCAGCCGGAGTATTTAAGGGGGCCATTTCACATTTACATCTGAAGTCATTTCTGCTGCTCCTGACTGCTGCTGGTGCTCACTATGTCTGCAGAGAGACAGAAGGCAGCTCCCCGCTTCAATTAGCAATCTCTCCATGTTCTTTTGGAGGGAGTCAGAGGTCGTCGGGAGATCCTATACCCGGGAGATGGAAGAAGGAAACCTCCTCAGCAGATGAAGGCAGCCTGGCTGTGAATAGCTGAGGAGGTCAGTGCCAGGTCCATGATAAGATGCACCTGGGCCCAATGCAGGAAAAGGTTCAATGATCTCCTGCGCTCTGGAAAAGTGAGTATAAAAGCTTAATTCTGCTGTCCCTGTCATCACTTCCCCATCACTGCATTGCCAACCCGATTCCTGCATCAACCCAGCATCACTTGCACCATCAACTATCCCTCTCTCCCTATGTGCAGAATCACTTCCCCATCTAACTATGCACCCCTCACACTCACCCATAAGGTTATGCATTGACAACAACTAGCAACTCAAAAGGAGGGAAGTTGGTAATGGGAACCCACTCCATCATAGTCTCCCTCTAAACATCTATCCTATCCATTCTATACACTCATTCCATCACTCTCACTGAAACTCCACTTCTTTCCCTCATTGCAGGAAAAGAGATCCCACAATAAGAACAGGAGGAGGACCACCATCCGTGGTGCAGCTGACCAAAGCTGAGGAGGAGGCTCTCGAAATTGTGGGATCAGTGGAACAGCTAGAAGTGGGGGACGGAGAGATGAGCTCAGTTGAACAACCTGGTGACAGAATGCTTCTCCATCCATCTTATTTGGCTTTCATGAGTGACACATATGGGATCTGATGTTTATAGAAATTGAAGGCTCATCATGTGCACAATGGGATGTGTCTGCAATCTACATATCACATGTCTTTACTCTCCCACAGGGCCATCAAAAGCCCCCTTCCCTACTGTCCAGGAGGAAGAGCAGGAGGACTTAGAGGATGTTGCATCCTCTGAGGGAGCAGCGTCAGCAGCAATCAGCGCACTCAGCACCAGCGTAGATACTTACACCTCGGTGGGTCATTTGCGAGACAGCGTAGTGTTGTCACCTGGTGTATCACAACGCATGAGTGAGCATGAGCAGATGGTGGAGACAGGGACAGCAGTGGAGACTCCTCGCCAGATGCCGCAGGACGCTCCTCACTCTGCTCAGTTGCATGTAGACGCGGAGCCTCGGGGGCCATCCAGAAAGAGAGCAGTGCTGGAGCTTCAGGAACAAGTGCAGGAGGCTCTGACTGAGTTTGCAACCACGGTGACTGCGAGTGTGCAGAGAATGGAGGAGTCGATCTCAAACATGAGCAATGCCGTGGTACACGCAATGGCAAATGTAGGTATTGCCATGGAAAGGATGGCCACCTCCATGGAGGACATAAATCGCCAGACTCAAACCAACATGGTGACTCTTCTAGATAGATGGTCAGCTATGGAGGATAGATGGACATCTATCATGGAGAGGAACCAGAGGTCCATGGGTGTCCCCATTATGAGGATTGTCAGTACAGAGACGGGTCCTCATGTCCCCACTGATGTGCAGCAAGGTGCTCTCCAGCTACTTGCTAGCAGAGAAGTATGGGTGGCCCATGAGAGGGATGATGGTGGGAGGCAACATGCAAGTGGGGGCTCTTCTCCAAGCACTCAAACTTCCAGCCCCTTGCCAACCCCTCGGTCAGAGCCCCAGATGAGCACCCAAGCAGTGATGGCCGAGTCTACCCCTGTGCAGCCGCAGGAGGAGCAGACTTTGGCGGGGCCTTCACAGGCACCAAAACCCAGAGGACAACCGCAGCAGGGAGCTGAGCAGGCTGTCTCTACATCTGCTGAAGCCACAGGGGGAGCACAACGTAGAAGCACGCGTAAGAGAAAGCTGACACATAAATAAGCACAAGGGTTCTCACTTGGGTGTTCTGATAGAATTCATTGTAAAGTTTCTGTTCTTTTCTTAAGTTGCAATAAATTAATGTTGCATGAATGCCACATGTGTGCTGACAATTTGAGGTGGCACAGTGAAGGGTAATGTGCGCCTTTTATGTCCAGCACTGCAGGTGATGGTGGATATAGAGTTAACATCACATACTTGCAGCCTAAACACAGAATGGCCGTGAATTTCCCAGCGGAGGCGGGATGGTGGTGGGAGAGCTGGTTTCCGGGTTCCAGTCATGAACCTGGCTGCAGCTGCTCTGCAAACGGGATTTTCCCTTGATTGCCCTCGTTAAGCCTGCTCTATGGGCTTCCTGGCCAATTAACAGGATGCGGGTCTAATGACGTCATTTGATGACGCGTCATCAGCCGGTTTCCTTAAAGGGTACATGTCCACATGGAGTTTGACAGTTGTTCTCTCAGTGTTTGACAGCATTGAGGTGCTGAAAACACTGAGAAGCACTGCACAGAGGTGCACACTTGTACCCAGGCTCTCCAATGACTCTCTCCATATGCTTATGGAGGGAGTCAGAGCATGCAGGGAGGTTCTCTTCCCTTCCAAGGGTGGAAGAGACCTCCCCAGGACACCAACGCAGCCTGGTTGCACATTGCACAGGAGGGCAAAAATGGGATGTCGTAAGGGGTCCCTGGCTGCAGTGGCGCCAACCTTTCAATGATCGCAGTAGATCACGAAACGTTACTGCAAAGGCACACTCAACTCACCCTGCTGTGCCACTCAACACATCCCCATCACTCTGCCTTCCATACCCTTCTCCTGCACATCCTTACACCAACTTTCCTTGCACCTCTGCCCAACCCTCTCTATCTACTTTATCACTTCCCCATCTCACTAGCCACCCCTCACACTCACCCTCATCCTACTGCAAGCATACCAACTAACAACACACAAGGGTGGGCACTTGAGAAGTTTAGCCAATGTCATTTGAAGTTTCTGGTAATGTGTTGTCATACAGTGAAATCTATTTTTCCAAAACTGCCCCTTATTGGACAGATCTGAGCGCACCTTGAGAAGTGTCTTACTGAGTTCCAGTGAATGTTCAGACATAACTTCACCCCCCACCCCTGCGATAGTGATGAGTGTGCATGGAATGACTTGGACATTAAAGGGATGCTTCACGGTGCTGGTGTGGGATGGTGTCAACCTGGCACCTCATGTGGCAGCCAGGGTTAACAGCATCAAGTGAAGTAAATCTGGCCATAGTGATGCCATCGCTGGCCTCCCGGGCAGCAATGTTGTCAGGGGCTGATGCCCTGTGTCCTGTGCAGCATCAGGTGATGGCGGAGAAGGTTGGTGATGTTGTTGGTGTGCCTGGTGATGTTGGTGTTGGGGCTGATCGTGGAAGGATTTGGAGGACCAAGGTCTGATTGTTTCATTGGCTCCAATGTTGCTGGAATAGATGGCAGCTGCAGGTGAGATGACAGAAGCGATCTGTCAATGGTGAGAAAGGTTCTCCCAATGAGGTGGCACTGGACATACAGTTGGATCTAAAAACTTGTAAGCTAAAGAAATCTCTATATGTATTATAAAATGCAGTAACCAACATTTTCTGCGCTCTGAAACTCAACATCTACAACATGGGATCCTTGACACCACTTCTGCAGCTGTCAACTTATCAGAAACATCAGAGCAGACTCAAAACACGCCAGGTTGAGCTGGCGAGTTCTCCGAGCAGCGGGTAACCATGGGAGAGAATGTAAAATTGGAAGTAAGCCTCAAAATAGTATTAAATTGGCTCTTAACAAGTAATTTAACAAGCTGAATTGTATCCCCCGCCGCTTGGTGTCGGGTCAGTTCTCCGCTGACAGACCCAACACCTGGGAGACTCGCGTGGAGGCGAGTTGACAGCAGGTTTCCTACCCGCTGTCAATCTTTGTTATTTTGACAGCGGACCCACCTCCAAACCTGCCCTCTGAGCGCCGGAAAATTCACGGCCTATGTGTCTCCCAAATTGTTAAATCACCAACCTCTGACATTTGAAATTGACCAGATTTGAGAGTGCAGCTTTTAGACTGCAATTGCAGCTGTGAAGTTTCCAGCTCGCTGGTGTTCCCGACACACTTACCTGGCGTGTTCTCTGAACGTCGTGAAACCCAACCCAAAACTTGGAAAATTGCAAAAGGCAGTCAAAATAGCTCTAAACAAGCACTTAACAAGGAGGTAAGTGCCTTAAATCCCTTATCCGCTGCTTGGTGTCGGGTCTGTTGTGAGATCGCAGATCCCGACAATCCTGAAACTCAGACGGAGGCGGATTCACGGCGGGTTTCTAACCCACCGTCAATCATTGCAACTTTAACACCTGACCTGCCTCCGAACCCGCCCTCTGAGCGCTGGCAAAATCGCGGCCAATGGTTCTGATGTGCCTAAATAACCCTTTGTCCAGTCAACATAGAAGTTGGCTTCAGTTACTAAAATTAGATTTGCACCTGCAACTATACCAGTAAAGAATTGTACAGCATCACAGTGCTAAGGATATACTGGTAGCATTCTGTTGCAATGGCAGTTTTCCTTTTAGCTAACCTATTTTGGTCTTCAATTATTTTTGAGGTAGGTTTCAGTTGTGTTAGTGCAGAAAAGTTGTAAAACAGAGAAAATGAATGCAGAGAAAATCTTCGTCCACAGTTGTGTTTTATGAAACACATGTACTGTACTTATTCAGGCCTCCTTTTCTGCTGCCACTTTCTTTTATACAGACAGCACAGTAGCCATGGAAACCAAAGGTGAGGTGCCAGCAATGTAGCATCAGCCGATCTCAGGCCTGGTTTCAGATATCAACCCATGTTGTTTTACACCTAAAAATAATTTTCGTTTCATTTTCGTCTCGTCTCTATTTTATTTGCAGTCTCCATAAAAAATGTAGCCCAAACTTTAGTCTGGTCTTTTGTTCAAAATTTTTAGTCATATTTTAGTTGTAGTCTTGGAAACAACGTAAAGAAAGAACTTGCATTTATATAGCGCCTATTTCACAACCTCAGGACGTCCCAAAATGCTTTACAGCCAATGAAGTACTATTTTTGAAGTGTAGTCACTGTTGTAATGTAGGAAACCTGCAGCCAATTTGCGCACAGCAAGCTCCCACATAAAGCAATATGATAACGCCAGATAATCTGTTGTGGTGGTGTTGGTTGAGGGATAAATATTGGGCCAGACACTGGGGAGAACTCACCTGCTCTTCTTCGAAAAGCGTCATGGAATATTTTACGTGTAGTCAAAAATTACTTTCTACTATCAATATTTTCAGTGTTGTTTTTCCAGAAATGTTATAAATATGTAAGCTTCAAAAAGACAATAATTGTTTATTTTCTCACAGACTTTAAAAATCAAAAGAAACAATAAGAAAACATAAACTGGAACTTGAATGACAACTGAGATGTAGAATCATAGAATGGTTACAGCACGGAAGGAGGACATTCGGCACATTGAGCCCATGTCGGCTCTCTGTAAGAGCACTTCAGCTAGTCCCACTCCCTCGCCCTTTCCCCAGAGCCCTGCAAATTTTTTTCCTCCAGGTACTTATCCAATTCCCTTTTGAAAGCTATGATTGAGTCTGCCTCTACCACCCTTTCAGGCAGTGCATTCCAGATCATAACTACTCGCTGCGTAAAAAAGTTTTTCCTCATGTCACCTTTGGTTCTTTTGCCAATCACCTTGAATCTGTGTCCTCTGGTTCTCGACCCTTCCGCCAATGGGAACAGTTTCTCTCTATCTACTCTGTCTAGACCCCTCATGATTTTGAACACCTCTATCAAATCTCCTCTCAACCTTCTCTGCTCCAAGGAGGACAACCCCAGCTTCTCCAGTCTATCCACGTAACTGAAGTCCCTCATCCCTGGAATTATTCTCATAAATCTTTTCTGCCCCCTCTCCAAGGCCTTCACATCCTTCCTAAAGTGCGGTGCCCAGAATTGGACACAATACTCCAGTTGAGGCTGAACCAGTGTTTTCTAAAGGTTCATCATAACTTCTTTGCTTTTGTACTCTATGGGCTGGATTTTGATACTGGGGACGTGATGGAAGCGGGACTCCCACTTTTTGGGTTGTAGTCCCGCCTCCATCGACTTGTGGCCAACCCACTGCATTTTCACTTGATTGACCTTGTTGAGCCCGCCCAGCGAGCTCAGTAGGCCAATTAAGGGCCACCCGGCAACAGGTGACATCACAGATTGACACTTCATCTGTCAAGAGCTTTTGACAGATTAAATATCAGCGTTTGACAGCTCTGTGAAGCTGTCAAACACTGACAATCTGTCTTCTAACTTGAGTCCTTCCTCTCAGGCTGAGTTAGAAATCATTCCAGCACAGAAAGCAGAAGGCTGCAGTTTTTGACAGCACCACGGCCATTCTGCTTTCTGTGCCGGTGAGATTTCTGACTCCCGAGACCTGAAGGGCTGACACCTGCAGGAGGAAGTTAAGGTAAGTAAAACTTTTTCCCACACTTTACACTTACCTTACACACTTACCTCTGCACACATGCACCCATCACTCACCTGCCCACCGGACATATCGACCCCTCCAACCCCTGCAGACCCACAGTCCGCCTCGCTAACTTGGCGTGGTTGGGACCTGTCGGGAAGCCCACATTTCAGCAATTAAAATAGGGATTAGGCAAAAAACTGCCTGTTAACTACCTGTTAACAGGCAGTTAATTGTCACTAATCCCCTTCCCGCCTCGGGGAGGCGGTCCCAGCACAGGTCGGGTACCCGCCTCCAGCGAAACTAGCATGGAGGTGGGTTGGGGGCGGGATGGGTTCGGGACCCCCGAATCTGCAACTTTAACCCCCCACACGCCTCCAAACCCGCCTCCATGGGTCAATGAAAATCCAGCCCTATGCCTCTAGTTATGAAGCCCAGGCTCCCGTATGCTTTTTTTAACCACTTTTTCAACCTGCCCTGCCACCTTCAACGATTTGTGCACATATACCCCCAGGTTATTGGTCTGTCTAAATTTCTAAAACACCTGTTTCAAAAGTTGTGGATTGCTGACCTGTGTTGGTTTGTCCTGGAAATAGTGTTATTTTTAGTTTAATTCTCATCTCTCGATCTCAAATTTTACAGTTATTTTGTCTTCATAAGATATTTAGTTCTAATTTTAATGCAGTTGACCAAAATAGAATAAGTTTAGTCCTTGAGTATGTTCCTCCCCATATTCGTCAAGAAAGCGCACTGATAGTGACAGCAGCAGGGGCCCAGGGCTTGGCCTTGGCTAATGGAAGGAGATATGGGGCTCAACTTCTCCCTCTGTCTGTGTGGAGAGAATGGAAGACATACAGAATGAGAAAGGTGAGAAGAGACTAACAGATGGAATAAAAAAATAGTTGGAGACAAATGGAGATATAGAGACGAGAGACAAAATTGGATAAGAATTTGAAACAGCAACAACCACAACTTGTATTTATACCTGACCTGATTTATACTTCACCTGACGAAGGAGCAGCCGCTCCGAAAGCTTGTGATTTCAAATAAAACTGTTGGACTATAACCTGGTGTTGTGCGACTTCTCACTTTTGTATTTATATAGCACCTTTAACGTAGTAAAATGTCCCAAGGCGCTTCACAGGAGTATTATAAGATAAAAAATTTGACATCGAGCCACATAAGAAGAAATTAGGGAAGATGACCAAAAGCTTGGTCAAAGAGGTAGATTTTAAGGAGCATCGTAAAGGAGGTAGAGAGGCAGAGAGGTTTAGGGAGGGAATTTCAGAGCTTAGGGCCGAGGCAGCTGAAGGCACGGCCACCAATGGTTGAGCGATTAAAATCAGGGATGCTCAAGATTCCAGAATTAGAGGAGCGCAGAGATATCAGGGGGGTTGTGTGGCTGGAGGAGATTACAGAGATAGGGAGGGGCGAGGCCATGGAGGGATTTGAAAACAAGGATGAGAATTTTAAAATTGAGGCGTTACTTAACTGGGAGCTAATGTAGGTCAGCGAGCACAGGGGTGTTGGGTGAACAGGACTTGGTGCGAGTTAGGACATGGGCAGCCAAGTTTTGGTTGACCTCAAATTTTCGCAGGGTAGAAAGTGGGAGGCCAGCCAGGAGCGCTTTGGAGTAGTCAAGTCTAGAGGTAACAAAGGCATGGATGAGGGTTTCAGCAGCAGATGAGCTGAGGCAAGGGCGGAGACGGGCGATGTTACGGAGGTGGAAATAGGCGGTGTTTGTTATCGTGCGGATATGTGGTCGGAAGCTCATTTCAGGGTCAAATATGACACCAAGGTTGCGAGCAGTGTGGTTCAGCCTCAGACAGGTGTTAGGGAGAGGGATGGAGTCAGTGGCTAGGGAACGGAGTTTGTGGCGGGGACCGAAGACAATGGCTTCGCTCTTCCCAAAATTTAATTGGAGAAAATTTCTGCTCATCCAGAACTGTATGTTGGACAAGCAGTCTGACAATTTAGAGACTGTGAAGGAGGTCGAGAGAAGTGGTAGTGAGGTAGAGCTGCGTGTCATCAGCGTACATGTGGAAACTGACGCTGTGTTTTTGGATGATGTCACCAAGGGGCAGCATGTAGATGAGAAATAGGAGGGGGCCAAGGATAGATCCTTGGGGGACCCCAAAGGTAACGATGCGGGAGTGGGAGGAGAAGCCATTGCAGGTGATTTTCTGGCTACAATTAGATAGATAAGAATGGAACCAGGCGAGTGCAGTCCCACCCAGCTGGACGATGGTGGAGAGTTGTTGGAGGAGGATAGAGTGGTCAACCGTGTCAAAGGCTGTGGACAGATCGAGAAGGACAAGGAGGGATAGTTTACCTTTGTCACAGTCACATAGGATGTCATTTGTGACTTGGATGAGAGCCGTTTCGGTACTGTGGCAGGGGCGGAAACCTGATTGGAGGGATTCAAACATGGAGTTCCGGAAAAGATGGGCACGGATTTGGGAGGTGACAGCACGTTCAAGGACTTTGGAGAGGAAAGGGAGGTTGGATATGGGGCTGTAGTTTGCAAGGGCGGAGCGGTCAAGGGTTGGTTTCTTGAGGAGAGGGGTGATGACGGCAGATTTAAAGGCGAGGGGGACAGTACCTGAGGAGAGAGAACCATTAACAATGTCAGCTAACATGGGAGCCAGAAAAGGAAGTTGGGTGGTCAGAAGTTTAGTGCGAATAGGGTCGAGGGAGCAGGAAGTGGGTCTCGTGAACAAGATGAGCATGGAGAGGTCAAGAGGGGAGATCGGAGAGAAACTGGGGAAAGATGCAAGTTCAGGGCTAGGGCGGAGCGGAACCTTAGAGGAAGTTTGGCCTGGTGGGCTAGGGGAAGGAAGGGAAGTGGCAGAGGCAGCTGATCGGATGGTCTCAATCTTAGAGACAAAGAAGTCCATGAGCTCCTTGCACTTGTTGTTGGAGGTGAGGGTGGAAGAGACAGGGGAGAGGGGTTTAAGAAGATGGCTAGCAGGAGAGAGTAGAAGCCGGGGTTATCTTTGCATTCCAGAATGATCCTGGAATAGTGAGCAGTTTTGGCAGACGAGAGTAGGACCCGATGATGCTTTATGTGGTCCAGCCAGATCTGGCAGTGAATGGTTAAACAGTTATCCGTCATATCCGTTCAAGTCTGCATCCCTTGGACTTAAGGGAGCGAAGATGAGGACCAAAGCAGGGGGAACAGCCAGGGTGAGAGAGAGTAATGGTTTTAATAGGGACTAGGGCATCAAAGGTGGTGGTGAGAGTATGGTTGAGCAGATTGGTAGCTGCAGAAAAGTCATGGCGAATGGAGGGCCAAAGGCTGGACAGTTGGGATTTCATAAGTGCAGTTGTAAGTGAGTTGGGAGAGGAAGATACAGAGCTATGAAGAGAGAGCAAGGCAGTGGGATTCATTTTGCTTTGCTTTCGCAAAGAGCTGGTGCAGACATGATGAACCGTATGGCTTTTATTGTAAACATCTCTTCCTTTCAAAAAAATACCATTTTTGAAAAATCACCATTGTTGCCTGTATGCCTTCTGTTAAATGGTATTTCTGACTAGGAATAAGCCAACCACAAGTTTAGATAATGAGAATGGTTGCTGGTGTAATTAAAAGATTAACATTCAGCAATAGCTGATGATGCATTACATTCAATAATTTGAAATATACAAGTTTGCGTAACGTTTCCTATGCGTGCAAGGTTATTATGATGGGTTATCATGACATCTTTTGGCACAGGCAATTCATTTAACCCATTGGACAAAAGTAACTGTTTCCCAAACCTTCCTGTTCATCCCACTCCTCGTCGGAGGGGAAAATTCAGTATTTCTGGTCTTGCAATCTTTTAATCAAGATTTTTATTCTGTGAGTGCTAACTCTGAATTGGAATTATAGGCAGCAAACTCACAAGCATCTTAAGTATGCAGAACCTGCAACCTGTCCTGTTTTATAAGCCTCTTTCCCCTTTCAGTTAATAAGCTTAATTAATGTTTCGCTAATAGCTTTGCCAATTCATTTATGATGTCAGAAATAGGAGTGGGACACATTTAACTTCTGTCTCTACTGAATGAACATGTTAAATTAAGCAACACACCTATTTCTAAGTGTTGTTCTACTATAAACTAATTTCTGACAGCCAGAAACTTGCCCCAATGTACTTTACACTGGTCAAACTGTTCAAGTTCTAAAGTGAAAGGTGCCATCTCCCTTGTCAAGTAGGAATGTAGGAACAGGAGGAGGCCATTCAGCCCCTCGAGCCTATTCCACCATTCAATTAGATCATGGCTGATCTGTATCTTAACTCCATCTACCCGCCTTGGTTCCATAACCATTAATACCCTTAACTAACAAAAATCTATCAATCTCAGTTTTGACATTTTTAATTGACCCCCCCCCCCCCCCCACCCCCCGCAACCTCAACAACTTTTTAGGGAGAGAGTTCCAGATTTCCAGTACACTTTGTGTGAAGAAATGCTTCCTGCCATTACCCTAGAAATGCTTAGCACTAATTTTAAGGTTCTGCCGCCTTGTTCTAGCCTCCCCCACCAGAGGAAATAGTTTCTCTCTATCTACCCTATCAACTCCTATCTCAAAATATTTATAATGCTGACTTAAGCTATGCATGCTAGTAATTTCAGATAGTTCTTGCATTGGCCTGAGGTATCAGTTTACATTCATGGCTTCAAATGTTGCTGGACACTATTCAGCCTGCTGCATTCTGTTTGCTTGAAACATGTATCTATAATCCAGCGAGTGGGCTGCTAAACTGATAGCAGCACTTCATCTTGACAAGTACTTGGCAAAGTGTTCCAGACTTCTACGACACCTTGAGTTATCCTTCAATTAGAGCTAAAATCTCTGAAGAAGTTTCATTATGCACCATGCCAATGAGTCTTGATTGTAATTATTTCTCTTTAAATTTCTTTTAAAAGCACAGGGTACGTTATTTGGTTAGCCATATGGGAAAATCATCACCTATATCATTTTAATGGCTTTATAGAAAATACATGGAAACTTTATGTTACAATTTGGGCTTTTCCCAACACTCTTCATTGATGCTTGTACAACAAGGCAATTTTCATAGGCGGATCCACACTTTCGATGATCTGATACTTACACCCATTCACTCCGTGTATAAGGTTTTAACGCTCTGAGGCTACGCACTAGCGGTGCTCCCAGGCTTTGCTAATAGCTTGTCAGAGGGAATAACTGCACTTCTAGGCCTGGGTTAACTTAAGGGAGGAAAATCCAGGACTGTACCATCATTCAAATAAGGACGAGAGGTCTAGATTAAAAAGTCTTGGATTTAGATATGATGGATTACATTTTCCAAGTCTGGGCCAGTGACAAGGTACCTCGCAACATGCAGCAAAGTACTACCATTCTGATAACTTCTCCAGGTCTTATTGTAAATCAACTCAGGGTGGCCTAGTTGGCCAAACATCAGAATCATTGTTTGAACACATCAAATGTCTGCTCAGTGAGGTCCTGCTTCACATACACTTTGTTGTGGGTTGCTTGCTGAGTGGTATGGAGGTTGCATTGTGGTGCCATTAACCATGCTTCAAGTAGATAACCCGCATATCTAAGGAGCAAACCATTCAACTTGATGTCCTATTAGAAATAGTGGGGAATCCATGATTTGTTTAAGGTTTAAATATCATGAAAACTGCATTGATCTGCAGAATTATTTGGCAGTGGTCATGGCGGGCGATGTTGGTGGCGGGTCTGGACCCTGCTGCTGTCTCAATCCCAGCCTCTGAAATGACTTTCCCTTGATTGGGCTTGTTAAGCCCGCCCAGCGCGTTTCCCGGCCAATTAGAGGAAGCGGGTCTGGTGACATCATTTGATGATGCGTCATCAGCCGGTTTCCTTAAAGGGACCATGGCCAACTTTCTTTGACATTTGTGCTGTCAGTGTTCTACAGCATTGAGGTTCTGCAAACAATGATGAGCACTGCACAGAGGTGCAGGGCTGCACCCAGGCTCTCCCATGACTCCCTCCATATGCTTATGGAGGGAGTCACAGCATACAGGGAGGTCCTCTTCCCTTCCAATGGGCAGAAGAGACCTCCCCAGGAGATCAACACAGCCTGGTTGCACATTGCAGAGGAGGGTACAAGCAGGGATGTGGTCAGGAGGACCTGGGTGCAGTGCTGCAAATGTTTCAATGATCTCAGTAGATTACGAAACGTTAGTACAAAGCCACACTCAACCTCATCCTGCTGTGCCTCTCATCACATTCCTATCATTCTGCCTTCCCTACCCTACACTCTGCCTTCCCTACCCTACTCCTGCACATCCTTACTCACACCAACTTACCTTGCACCTCCACCCATCCCTCTCTATCTATATTATCATGTCCCCATCTCGCTAGCCACCCCTCACACTCATCCTCATCCTAGTGCAATCATACCAACTAACAACACATAAGCGTATGCACTTAGGTGTTTTATGCAATGTTCATGTAAAGTTTCTGTTAATGTGGTGTCAAATATTGAAAGCTTTACTTTCAACACTGTGTTCTTGGACAGATTTGTGTGCACCTTTGGAAGTGACTTAGTGAGTTGCAGTGAATAGTGAGACATAACGGTACCCCCCGCAATGGTGATCTGTGAAAAGAATGGCTTGGGCATTGTAGGGATGCTTTATGGTGTTGGTGTGGGGTGGTGCCAACCTGGTGCATCATGTGGCAGCCAGGGTGTACAGCATCAAGTGAAGTAAATCTGGCCATGGTGAGGCAAGCCCTGGCCTCCCGGGCAGCAATGTGGTCGGGTGTTGATGCCCTCTGTCCTGTGCAGCATCAGGTAGTTGCGGAGAAGGTTGGTGGTGTTGTTGTTGGTGTGCCTGGTGCTGCTGGTGTTGGGGTTGATCGTGGTGGGATTCTGAGGACCAAGGTGAGAGAGTATAAAGGGCACCGATGCTAATGGAATAGATGGCAGTTGAAGTAGAGATGACAGAAGCGATCTGTCAATGGCGAGAGAGGTAATGAGGTCAGACTGGATGGAGACTTGTGTAAAAACTTGCAGCATGGTGAATCTGTTGTGGAAATGCAGTGAGGAAGAGCCTGTGCCTGAGGGAAGATATCTCTGTAAGGTGGGAGCTTTTACTGTACATTTGACGCTGTCAACTGAACAGCTGATTCAATGGCCACTGAACTCCCACCTCAGCTTGACAGCCATGGCCCATGACCAGCGATGACCCCGTGGGCGAGCTGTCAAATGCAGAAGGTGAGCTGAAATTCATTCTTAAGTGGCTCTAAATAAGCCACTAATTACCTGAATTGGTTCCCCTGTTGTGAACTCGCTGCTGCGTGTCGGGTCTGCTCAGCGCTGACAGACCCAACATCGGGGAAAGGCGCGTGGCAGTGGGTTCACAGCGGGGTCCTGACTCGCTGGGGGAAAAAAAAACACATTCCCACCCGATCCACCACCGCTGACCCCCTGCAAAATCCAGCCCTAAGAGCTTGCTCACATTTGACATTGGACTAACTAGTTTATAGTCAAACCAATCTATCCTTTTCTCTCTTTTTGAACAAATTTGTTACATTGGTTAATCTCCAGTCCAATGGTACCATTTTCATATTGAATGAAGATTGAAAAATTGTGGTCAGATCCTCTGCTATCTCCTCCCTGATTTCTTCTCAAAGCCCTGGGTGCTTGCCATCTGGGCCCCATGATGTATCCACCTTGAGTACAGCTAATTTTTTGGAACCAATTTATTTTCTACAGTTAACAATTGTTCCATATCCTCCTCTAGCAAAATTACTTTATTATGTCCACCATTATTTGTCAAATCTGATGGATAATATTTATTTCATATATCCCCCAGCCCCCATTTTCCACGATTAGACTAATTACCTTCATCCTTAAGTGATCCAACCCACTCTTTAATTATTCTTTTACTTTTTATATGCTTATTCATACCTTTCCAACTTCATCTCATAATATAAGAATTTATTAGTTCTGAATTTATTATATGCTTCTCTTTTAAGTGTCAGTTTCGTTTTAAGCTCTTTAGTTATCTACAGAGCTCTATTATTTGATGTTACCCTTTTCCACCTTATAGGAATATATTTTGTACTCTACCCATCTCATATCTGAAGATTTCTAACTGCTAATCCTTGGGCCTATTTACTAACTTTTCCACCCAGTTAATTTGCTGCACATCTCTTATCTTACTGAACTTTGCATTTTTTTGCAATCTATCATCTTTACCTTTTGATTCTTCTTTATCCTTTTCTATTTTTGCATTGGAATTAATTATGTTGTGCTCACAATTTCCTGATTGTTCTCCCACTCTCACATCAGTTATTTGCCCCACTTCATTTCCCAGAACAAAATCAAGCAATGCTTCTTTCCTTGTTGAACTCGAAACATACTGATCTAAGAAGCAGTCCTGAATGCATTCTAAAAACTGTACCCCAGTTTGAGCACGTTCCCTTTATTGCAGTCTATCTTGGGATAGATGAAATCATTCAATATCCTTCCCCTTTTCTTCATTCAAATCTCTGTAAACTGTCCCTTTTATCTCATCTCCATTGTTTGATGGCCTGTAATGCACACCAATAGATGCCCTGATACACAGCAAGAAAAATGTGTTCTTGTTTATTTTACTTGATAAGTATTCTTTAAACTGTTTCATCTTGCATGATGATGAATTGTGGTTATAGTGGGCATTTATTTTAAATAAAGTTAGCCACTATATTGCTATGGAAATGCATTATATTAGATTTCACCATTAAGTTGACATGTACAAGGTCTTGTTTTTGTCTATTCTACAGAGTCATCTCCAAACGCAGCCTTCATTCCATTGACACTAGTTTACTCCTTGCTCCCCATTCTCTCCACTCCACCATTGGTAGCCACTCTTCCAGTCACTATGCCCCTGCATTTTGGAGCCTTTTCCCTAAATCACTCCACTTTGCCACCTTCATTCAAAAGCCTCCTCAAAACCCTTGACTTTGACCATACCTTCAGACATCTCGAACTATTCCACTTTTCTTTTTCCCCCCACTTGGCACCCACTGTTTTCCCTCTACCCTACAAAGTGCACTAAGATATCTGTGAGTAGTGCTTAGAAATGTAAACTGTTGTTGGTTAAATCATAAACCATGATGGCTTCAAGGATAAAATGTACCGCACAAATTGTCTTATCTTCTTTGAGGAAGTGGAAAAAGTTACCCAACAGCAGATATACAGTAAATATATCTTCATTTAAAAAAAACATTTGACAAGATACCACACACAGATCTTTTAACTGAATTAAAGGCTCATGGAATAAAGTGGAAAGTAATTAATAGGATTTGTAATTAACCAGACGACATTAATGCAAATTATGGTGATAAAGGGTAATGGCTCACCCTGTGAATAGTAATCAGTTATGTTTCTCAGGATCTTTTCTGCTCCATGCTTTCAGAAAGTGCTCTTGTAGCCATGACATGAAATAAAGATATTAGGGTACAAGAATTCATTCAGGAGAAGCTGACATAGAGAAATCTAGTTGGCTGAAAGACTGGAAAATTAACACAGAAATTAAATTGAAGACCCTCCAAGCAATCTGTAAAATAACTCAAGTTGTTGATCAGTAGTAGGGCGAGCGGCAGCTGTTCGAATTTGAGTTGGGATGGGTGGGCAACTTCGGACAGGCTGAAGGATTTGCAGTGAGATGGTGATGAGATAAACACAGTTTGTTAGATACTGTGCAAAAATCAGCAAACAGTGCAAAATGCGTGTGTTAGATCCTGCACTAAGTATGCTCCCCAGTATGCTGTTCACCATTGTACACTAACCATTAGATGCTTCTGATCCCGAATCAGCTGAGTATCTCCCATGACGATGACAGTTTCTCCATATAGTTGTGCACGGTTTGTATGGAAAATCCATCTGTTGGCAATCTTCGAACTCAGAATTTGACACCTCTGGGTTTAAAATAAAGCATCTGACTCCACTCATCCCGGTAACACTTCCAGTTACTGACATTAAGGCTTCTCAATCAACTTTAAGCTATTTTTTCAGAATTGGAAATGTTTTAAAGTTACTGTTTCTTTGAAACGTTGTTGATGAAGGAATGTGTAAATTTGAGGAACCCAAAAATCTACAAAAAGAAAAAAGAAAAATTCAATTAAATTCTAGAAGCAAACAAAAAAACCAGAATAAAGTATAAGACTAGAATTCTTTACCCGCCTGCCTCATCTCCCTTGAAAACTATTTTATTTTAAATACTAATTAAATGTAATATTCCAACATCATAAAAATCAATACACAATCCTGCCATCATTAGTCGCACAGAAAGTTAATTAATTTGGAGTTGTGCAATGTTGTACTTTTGTTACATTTCTAATCACAATAAAATGTTGTGAAATAATGCTAATAGAATAGAGATTGTGAGTGCACTGTTACAATTGCCTAAATCTGATACCATAGAATTTGAGAATGGTATTTCCTTTAGAGTAGTTTGAGCCATAATTCTGCATATTCTCTACTATGGACCAATGGACCTCTATACATGGATACTTGGGTGTCGCCCCTTTTGGGGCACTAGCGTTCCCAGGGTGCTAATTTTAGTGCTCCGAAAAAATTAGCGCCGCTCCGCCGGAAATTCAGTTGTAGCACCCCAAGCAGGAGGTGGGGTACTACTGGAAGCGCTCCACCTCCTTCTGAATATCGCGGCGCTACATGCAACAGCGCCACGCGAGTCGGAACGTAGCGCCGCATCATTGCAGGCCTCCTCCCCTGATTAAAGGGGAGAGGCCTAGTGCTGCATGCACTGGGGCCCTCCCGGACCACCGGGGAGCGGGGTGCCATGAAAAGAGCCCGGCACTCAAGAGGAGTGTCGGGCTGAGCGATCGCGGCCGGCACCCCGCAGAAAAAAGGGGAAGGGGGCAGGTACTGGCAGTCGGCCCAAAAAAAATGGCCGCCCGACACCGGCCCCTTTTACTAGCGCCGCCGCTGCAAAAACGCCCCCCTGACCCTGTCGGACATCTCATCCCGCGATAAGTCAGGGGCCGCAGCCGAAGTTTGCGGCCGGGGCGCGAGTGGGGCGCTGTGCACAGCGATGACGTCATCGCCGGAGACGCAGCGCCACGGGGCGCTACTGGCTACCGCCACCACTAACCTCCCGCTGAATTTCACGGGAGGCGTTAGTGGCGCTGCACCCAGGTGCTAGGGGATTTGCACCCGGGGGAGCTAACGAGAGGCGCAAATCAACCCAATTTTTCCCCCTTAGACCCATGCACTGAGATATAGTCAGGACTCTTCTATTTTTAAAGTTAGTGATGTGTTGACTATATTGTTGGTTATTTTTTAACACTAAAAATGTAAACATTTAAATCAATGGCTGTTGTGACTAGTGTCCAGAACCCTGGGGCATAATCTGTGTATTGACTCTAGAGGATTTGTTCGAAAGCTCACCACCACCTTCTCATGGACAACCAGGGATGAGCAATAAATGCCACCCTTGCCAGTGACACCCACATCACGAGAATAATTTTAAAAATATTTAAGTCCTTGGGTCGAACACCTAACTGAATCTCAGGCCGGAATTTTAATCTGTAGGCCTGTGGCACTAGGCCACAGAGAGGAGGGAGGTAGGGATCAGGAGAGGGCTGGGATGTGATTGGGGGCCGGAGGAGGATCGGGATGCCGGGGGGGGGCGGTGGAGAGCGGATTGGGGCCGGAGCACCGGTGGGGGGGGGGAGAGAGGATTGGGGCCGGAGCGTCGGAGGGGAGGGAAGCATTGGGGCTGGAGGATTGGAGGGGAGGGAAACATTGGGGCCAGAGTATTGGGGGGGGGAGGGCAAGAGGAGCTTCAGGGCTGATAGGGGGAGTCCGGGAAGGGGATCGGAGGCCTCGTGGGGGGGATCGGGGGCCTCGTGGGGGGTGGTCTCCAGTTGCGGGGGGTGGGTGAGGCAGGGGCACTGGATCTGAATACAAGGACTCATCAAACAACATAGAATGTCAGTGGCAGAGATGAGCCCCACTGAGGCCCCAAAGAAAATTTTCCTCTTCAGATCGTCGGCTTTTAATGGAGAAAGTGGGCCTCTTTGGGAAGATAATCAAACCTTTCCAGAATCAATTTCCTTTGCCTAATAAAGGTTGGGTTCTCTGAGTCCCTCAGCAGGACTCATGCCAGCTCTCTGGTGAGACCTACAAAGGATGTAAATGGCAAAGTTTCCAGAGTAGCCCAGGAATTTCCCCACATCTGCCCCCTTGATGTAAGGGAGGGTGGGGTGAAGAACCACCCCTGGCACTTCTACTGGAATTTAAAGAGCCAATGCAAATGGAGTGGAATCCCACCTTAACCAGGTTCTTCCATAATTCCTGCTCCCCAGGATGGAAATGGGGCTTTCTGGTCTCTTCGTCCCCAGAAATTTTGGGTCCAATCACTTCTAACGATTATTATGCATCCTAGCCTTCTGAGTTTGGGCGAAAGGGGTGCCCTAGCAGTCTTTTTGTTAAAAATTGACAGTCAGTGTGTGTTTCTGTCCCTGTTTTATCCCCCGTGTTCATAAACAGACAGGAGGTTCCTATGCCAGCCAAGCGACTGGGACTAGAGACTTGCCAATGCAATGGGTGTGAGGTGTTCATCGATTACTGAGACAGGGTAACAATTTGCTTCTTTTCAGAAACAACTTCCATGCCTAGCTCATTAGAATTTTAACCACCTTTCATCTCCGTGATTTTCATCTCATGATTTAAGCAATTTATTGTTGCATGCAATCTCTGTATCATTAAAATTTAGAACTGCACGTGTAAAATAATAAACAAGCAGTTGATTCCAGTCAGACCAAATGTAGTATATTCAACTACCGCCCTTCTCTTCTCCCAAACCACCATCTTAATACCCAACTAGAATATAGAGTGACAGATTTAGACATGGAGTCCATGTATGCAGTCCAAGGCTCAGGCACTGCCTGAATCTTCTATTACATATAATCATGTGGCAGGAGCTATGAAAAGTCTTGTGCTGGTTGTTTATAAAAGGATCACGAAAACATGTTGAGGAGCATATGTGTGTGGTGAGTTCACTGCCAGGGGCAATGCTGCCAACCCCAAAGTACTCGTGACTGCTAAAAATGGTTGTGAATAAGAATGCAGCAGAGGGCACAGGGAATTATTTACTCTTTTCTTCCTCCTTAAACAGTTCCAGTATCCCAATTCATATGATATCTGCACTCATACTTCCAATTGGCTCTAAACTATGTCGTAGACGAACGATCTCATCTAGATGTGATCAGGTTCCTTGGCTTCCATCAAAATAACAAATTCAATGGCAGCTATTGCTCATTCACTTGCAAAATCGCATAAAAGATCGTCCTGATCCTGTCTATAACATGACTGTGTGGATCTTGAGACTTGTGGCACTTCACTGGCTGATAGAAAATTATTTTGAACTGATTTTCAACCAATCTGATGCCAATTTTTAGGGACTTTCCTCCCACTTCCAAATGGAGAGTGAGATCCAAGAGGTGAGATATGGAAACTGTTTTAAACATTATTTAAAAAAGGGGTTGGGATAGATTACTGTGTATTAGAAATTAAATAAAAGTTGCTAAACTAATCAAAATAAAAGAGAGAATTGAAGGAACGAAGAAAAAGAATGGGGAAAGGAACGGCTGAGCAGAAGTCATTTCATACAGTACGAATGGAAAGAAAAACTGCAAATTTTGGAAATCAGAAATCAAAACAAAAAGATATTGGCCCTGAAATTTCAGTGTCTGTGACAGCGTACTCCCAGAGTATGTTGCGCATGCGCGAAATCCGGAACTTGTGACCTGTCAACGTATGCGTTGACAGGTCATCCATGGGGGCCCCAAAAAAACAATCGCTGGCACAGAATTGGGCTATTTGCCCAGCGACTGGCCAGCGATTGCGCAGGGAAGTCTTACTATTGATGCAAGCACGGAACTGATTTCTTTCTTTCTCAAATCTATTTATTCTCCCCTTGTCCAGTCCCTTCCCATCTACATCCACGACTCTTCCGACGCCCTCCGCCACTTTAACAGTTTCCAGTTTCCTGGCCCCAACCGTCTCCTTTTCACTATGGACGGCCAATCCCTCTACACCTCCATCCACCAGGACGGCCTGAGGGTGCTCCACTTCTTCCTTGAACAGAGGCCCAACCAGTCCCCATCCACCACCACCCTCCTCCGCCTGGCTGAACTTGTTCTCACATTGAACAACTTCTCCTTTGACTCCACTCACTTCCTCCAAATTAAAGGTATTGCTATGGGAATCCGCATGGGTCCTAGCTATGCCTGCCTTTTCATGGGATATGTGGAACATTCTTTGTTCCAGTCCTACTCAGGTCCCTCCCCTCGCCTCTACTTCCGGTACATTGATGACTGTATCGGTGCCGTTTCCTGCTCTCGTCCTCAACTAGAAAATGTCATTAACTTTGCTTCCACCCTTCCCTCACCTTCACATGGTCCATCTCCGACTCTTCCCTTCCCTTCCTCGACTTGTCTGTCACCATTTCTGGGGATAGGCTATTGAAAAACATCCACTATAAGCCCACTGATTCCCACAGCTACCTGGACTACAATTCCTCCCACCCCGCTTCCTGAAAGGACTCTATTCCATTCTCCCAGTTTCTCCGTCTCCGTCGCATCTGTTCTGATGATGCCACCTTTCATACTAGTGCTTCCATATGTCCTCCTTTTTCCTCAACCAAGGATTCCCCTCCACTGTGGTTGACATGGCCCTCGACCGTGTCGATTCCATTTCCTGCACTTCTGCTCTCACCCCTTCCCCTCACTCCCAGAAACACGATAGGATTCCCCTTGTCCTCATCTTTCACCCACCAGCCTCCACATTCAACGGATCATCCTCCACCATTTCCGCCACCTCTTGCGTGATTCCCACCACCAAACGCATCTTTCCCTCCCCTCCCCTTTCAGCATTCCGAAGGGACCATTCCCTCCGAGACATCCTGCTCCACTCCTCAATCACCCCCAGCACCCCTTCCCCTTCGCCCGGCACCTTCCCTTGCAAGCGCAGGAGATGCAACACCTGCCCTTTTACCTCCTCCCTTCCCACTGTCCATGGCCCCTAACACTTCTTCCAGATGAAACAGCGATTTACTTGTACTTCTTGCAATTTAGCATACTGTATTCGCTGCTCACGATGTGGTCTCCTTTACACTGGGGAGACTAAACACAGATTGGGTGACCGCTTTGCGGAACACCTCCATTCAGTCCGTAAGCGTGACCCCGAGCTTCCGGTCACCTGTCACTTTAATGCTCCGCTCCACTCCAACTCTGACCTCTCTGTCCTCGGCCTCTTAAACTATTCCAATGAAGCTCAATGTAAGCTCGAGGAACAGTGCCTCGTCTTTCAATTAGGCACTTTACAGCCTTCTGGACTCAACATCGAGTTCAACAATTTCAGATCATAACCTCTGCCCCTATTTTTTCATATGGCAGCTGTTGATGATTCTGCCATTCCCATTTACAGCTCTTCTAGACTCAAACTTTGTTTATTTATTTGTCCCATTACCATCTCCTTTTGCTTTGTACCATCATCCCTTTTGTCATTTAATCTCTCCTGCCTTCCACCCTATTACAGACCTTCCCTTTTGTTCTTTCCTCCCCTCCCCCCTTTCCCTGCCCCTGCACTTGCTTAAAATGTTACATCTCCAACATTTTCCAGTTCTGACGAAGGGTCATCGACCTGAAACGTTGCCTCTGTTTCTCTCTCCACAGATGCTGCCTGACCTGCTGAGTGTTTCCAGCATTTTCTGTTTCTATTTCAGATTTCCAGCATCCGCAGTATTTTGCTTTTGTATTATACTGCAGATACTGGTTTGAGGCCAGCACCTGCCTGGAGAGATGTAGAGACAGTAAACATGAGTTATACTGCTGGCTCTGCATCACACTCCAATCAGGGGAAGTGAAATCTGTGGATGCACCCAAGCATGCAGGCACAGAAATCTGTGAAACCATTTAATTTCAATGTCAACTTTTATTTTGAACCCCTTTTGCGAACCTCCCCTCATGGTTATACCTTCAGGGAATGGTTTGAAAGGACCTTTTACATCCATGGACCAGAAAATAAGTTCTCAATGTGGCTTCAAATTGGCCCTGATATTATACTGTTGGAATGGCAATGCACCAGTGCTTAATGTGTACATCTTGAAATTCTACTCTACTCTATTTAAGCATAAGTGTCATTAATTAACAGAAAATGTTGGAATGGAGAGAGTTGATAAGGGTAGTGTAGCTGTTGTTGTGTACATGGACTTTCAAAAGGCGTTTGATAAAGTACCGCATAATAGACTTGTTAGCCAGGATTAAAGGGGCAGTTTCTGTGTGGATACGATATTTGCTAAGGGGAAAAAAGCAGAGAATAGTGGTGAATGTTTGTTTTTCAGACTGGTGGGAAATGTGAAGTGCTGTCCCCCAGGACGACCTGGGCTTGGGTATACAGGGCATAATTTCAAAGTTTGCAGATGACATGAAACTCAGAAATGTAGTAAACAGCGAGGAGGATAGTAACAGACTTCAGGAGGACACAGACAAACTGATGAAATGGACAGACACATGGTAGATGAAATGTAACGCAGTGAAGTATGAAGTGATACATTTTGGTAGGAAGAATCAGGAGAGGCAATATAAACTAAATGGTACAATTCTAAAGGGGGTGCAGGAACAGAGAGTCCTGGGGTTGTACGTATGTCTTTGAAGGTGGCAGGACAAGCTGAGAAGGTTATTAAAAAGGCATACAGGTTTCTTGGCTTTATAAATAGATATATAGAATACAAAAGCAAGGAAGTTATGCTAAACACTGGTTAGGCCCCAGCTGGAGTATTGTGTTCAATTCTGGGCACCACACTTTAGGAAGGATTTCAAGGCCTTAGAGAGGGTGCAGAGGAGATTCACTAGTATGGTACCAGGGATGAAAAACTTCAGTTACGTGGAGAGACTAGAGAAACTGGGGTTGTTCTCCTTAGAGGAGAGAAGGTTAAGGGGAGATTTGATAGAGGTGTTCAAAATCATGAAGAATTTTGATAGAGTAAATATGGAGATACTGTTTCCAGTGGCAGAAGGGTCGGTAACCAGAGGACACAGATTTAAGGCAATAAGCAAATGAACCAGAGGCAACAAGAGGAAAGAGCAGGGGAGTGGGACTAATTGGATAGCTCTTTCAAAGAGCCGGCACAGGCATGATGGGCCAAAGGGCCTCCTTCTGTGCTGTATCATTTAATGGTTTTATGAAAGACTTAGCAGGTCAGGCAGCATCTGTGGAGAGAGGAGCAGAGTTAACATTTCAAGTCGATAACCTTTCGTCAGGGCTACTGTTCTCTGTTTGCTGTTTAAGTTTATGGCACCACTTCACATTGGCGTGTTAATATAAATGGAGTAAAACTGAATTATATTTAAATATTTCCACTGGATATTGCATTACAGGTTCCTCTTGAAATTATCTCATAGTGAATGTAGAATGCCACACATGCACATTAATAAACTACAACAAATATGACATTTTTTGTATTCCTTGCCTTCTTCATCTGCATCATTTTGCATTCCTAGATTCTGTCAGTATATGGGGAAGAATTGCTCTGGTTTCTATGTGTAGTGATATTATAAATTGGGTCATGAAGATTTCCTCTGGTCAGTGTGCCAGGTGAAATCATAAATGTGTTTAAAAAGTGTATATTTACGATGTCATTAGGAATACCAAGGTAAATTTCCACTGCTATTTTGCAACCAGAGTCGTGTTTCCTCCATAGTTTGAAACTGACTGCTGGAAGGTGGGTGAGAATGATTCGGGATTTACTTTTCTTCCCTGTTGGGGAAGTGTCTCTCTTCCATTTAGTGAAAATGTAAACAAGTGAAAACTCCACAGTTGATGAGAGCAGTTAGTTCTCAGATTGTAAGCTCATTATAAAGGAGAGTGCTGACCAATGGATATGGGATGTCGGCAACAGTTGGTAGACACATTAGTCTGTGTAGGCTAGCTGAGATATGGCCGAAAGACGTCTTCGGTTTTGAGACGTCAGTGTAAATCGACCTTCTTTCCCTTTAAATATAACCCAGAAGAATATTGCTGACAATAGTTTATTCAAAATGTTTCTGAAGCGATCATGTGTCGTAAGCTATTTAAAATCATTTTTTTTTGCGAACGAGGCGGAAATATATTGAGAAGGAGTCGAGCACATGTCGGTCTCTGAGGCGGGCTTTGGTCGCTGGTTACATTTAAAGTACATAAGATATTTTCATACAAGTCCGGAAGCGTGGATTAGAAGGATACCTTTCACCTATGGATTTAAGGATTGAATGACATTACCTTTAGGATCGTGATCTTCTGAGAGTAATGTTGTTTTCAGTGCAATTACCAAGAAACCATTTAATTAGAATTGGCATCTACATTTGCTTTACAACAACTCACACTTACATAGCACTCCTCACATAGAAACATAGAAAAATAGGAGCAGGAGTAGGCCATTCGGTCCTTCGAGCCTGCTCCGCCATTCAATATGATCATGGCTGATCCTCTATCTCAATACCATATTCCCGCTCTCTCCCCATATCCCTTGATATCTTTTGTGTCTAGAAATCTATCTATCTCCTTCTTAAATATATTCAGTGACTTGGCCTCCACAGCCTTCTGTGGTAGAGAATTCCACAGGTTCACCACCCTCTGAGTGAAGAAATTTCTCCTCATCCCAGTCCTAAATGTCCTACCCCGCATCCTGAGACTGTGACCACTTGTTCTAGACCCCCCAGCCAGGGGAAACATCCTCCCTGCATCCAGTCTGTCTAGCCCTGTCAGAATTTTATACGTTTCAATGAGATCCCCTCTCATTCTTCTAAACTCTAGTGAATACAGGCCTAGTCGACCCAATCTCTCCTCATATGACAGTCCTGCCATCCCAGGAATCAGTCTGGTGAACCTTTGCTGCACTCCCTCTATGGCAAGTATATCCTTTCTTAGGTAAGGAGACCAAAACTGCACACAGTACTCCAGGTGTGGTCTCACCAAGGCCCTGTATAACAGTAATAAGATACCCTTGCTCCTGTACTCAAATCCTCTTGCAATGAAGGCCAACATACCATTTACCTTCCTAACTGCTTGCTGCACCTGCATGTTTGCTTTCAGTGACTGGTGTACAAGGACACCCAGGTCCCTTTGTACATCAACATTTCCCAATCTATCACCATTTAAGTAATACTCTACCTTTCTGTTTTTCCTACTGAAGTGGACATACAGGAAGACATCCCAAAGTGCTTTACAGGGAAAGTGAGAAGGAAAAACAATGAGCACTGAGCAGGAGGGAGAAAGATAAAACCAGGAAAGATTGCGATGGGGGGGGGGTGTTGTCGGGAGATGATGTCCAATCAAACTGGTGTGTTTTTATGAGGTTTTTGAAAACTGGGAGGCAGCTGGTGAAGTGGAAGGTTGTAGGCGGCGGGATTCTAGATGCAGGGGTATAGTGGCTGAAAGAACAAGCACTAATGGATTATAACGCGCTAGAAATTACCTCCGGAGACGCCTCTGACCTGCAAAACAATTACGAAAGTACCTCTTTTTTTATTCATTCACAGGATGTGGGCATCGCTGGCAAGGCCAGCATTTATTGCCCATCCCTAATTGCCCTTGAGAAGGTTTCGGTGAGCTGCCTTCTTCAACCGCTGCAGTCCGTGTGGTGAAGGTATTCCCACAGTGCTGTTAGGGAGGGAGTTCCAGGATTTTGACCCAACGACGGTGAAGGAACGGCGATATATTTCCAAGTCAGGATGGTGTGTGACTTGGAGGGGAACTTGGAGGTGGTGGTGTTCCCATGCACCTGCTGCCCTTGTCCTTCTAGGTGGTCGAGGTCATGGGTTTGGGTGGTGCTGCCAAAGAAGCCTTCTCAAGTTGCTGCAGTGCATCTTGTAGATGGTACACACTGCAGCCACGGTACGCCAGTGGTGGAGGGAGTGAATGTTTAAGGTGGTGGATGGGGTGCCGACCAAGAGGGCTGCTTTGTCCTGAATGGTGTTGAGCTTCCTGAGTGTTGTTGGAGCTGCACTCATCCAGGCAAGTGAAGAGTATTACATCACACTCTTGACTTGTGCCTTGTAGATGGTGGAAAGGCTTTGGGGAATAAGGAGGTGAGATATTTGCCACAGAATACCCAGCCTCTGACTTGCTGTTGTTGCCACAGTATTTATGTGACTGGTCCAGTTAAATTTCTCTCAATGGTGACCCCCAGGATGTTGATAGTGGAGGATTAGGTGATGGTAATGCCATTGAATGTCAAGGGGTGGTGGTTAGACTCTCACTTGTTGGAGATAGTCATTGCCTGGCACTTGTGTGGCACGAATGTTACTTGCTATTTATCAACCCAAGCCTGAATGTCGACTAGGTCTTGCTGCATGCGGGCATGGACTGCTTCACTATCTGAGGAGTTGCGAATGGAACTGAACACTCTGCAATCATCAGCGAACATCCCCACTTCTGACCTTATGATGGAGGGAAGGTCATTGATGAAGCAGCTGAAGATGGTTGGGCCTAGGACACTGCCCTGAGGAACTCGTGCAGCGATGTCTTGGGGCTGTGATGATTGACCTCAAATCACCACAACCTTCTTCCTTTGTGCTCGGTATGACTCCTTGGCGCCCAGGCTGCTAAAAGTTGCGGTCTCAGGCCTCGAGGCGGAGGGCAGCGTAATGGCCCACGGATCCCAGGGACGCAGGCGATGCGGAAGCATACCTGGGATTGCGTGGGCCTGGTCCTCCAATCAATAAGCAGAATTCCATTTCAATCATTTATGAAGGGAATCCCCTAAAGAGATGCAAAGGAATTTCGAAATGTAATAGCTATACAATTAACAGTAAAAATAATGAGGAGGAGGAATTCCTTGAGTGTTTAAGGGATGGTTATCTGGATCAATATGTCGAGGAACCAACTCGGGAACAGGCTATATTGGACTGGGTACTGTGCAATGAGAAGGGACTAATTAGTAATCTTGTTGTACGGGGACCCTTGGGTCAGAGCGATCATAACATGATCGATTTCTCACTCGAAATGGAGAGCGAAGAAATTGACTCAGAGACTAAAGTCCTGAATTTAAACAAGGGGAATTATGATGCCATTAGACGGGAACTGAGTAGGTCTGATTGGACAATGTTCCTGGGAGGACTGGAGGTAGATAAACAATGGCAAGCATTTAAAGATAGAATGACAAAATTGCAAAAATTGTTTATACCAATCTGGCATAAAAGGAAATCTAAAAAGGTGACTCAACCGTGGATAACAGGGGAAATTAGAGACAGCATAAAATCCAAAGATAGGGCGTATAAAATAGCCAAAAAAAGCGCCAGAGCGGAAGATTGGGAACAGTTTAAGATAGAGCAAAGGAGGACAAAGGGCTTAATCAAGAGGGGCAAAATAGCTTACGAAAGCAAGCTGGCGGAAAATATAAAAACTAACTCCAAAAGCTTTTATAAGTATATCAAGAGGAAAAGACTGGTGAAAACCAAAGTTGGTCCATTGCAGTCAGATACGGGGGAATATATAACGGGAAATAAGGAAATGGCAGACCAACTAAATGCATACTTTGGGTCAGTCTTTACGAAGGAAGACACAAAAAACCTCCCTGGGATATCGGGAAAAATAGGGACATTGGCAAAGGAGGAACTGACGCAAATCAATATCTCTAAGGATATGGTGTTAAGGAAGCTAAAGGGATTGAAGGCGGACAAATCCCCAGGGCCTGATAACATGCATCCTAGGGTACTGAAGGAGGTGGCCCTAGAGATAGCGGATGCACTAAGTATGATTTTTCAGAATTCATTAGACTCGGGAACAGTGCCCATGGATTGGAGGGTAGCTAACGTTACCCCACTATTCAAAAAGGGGGGTAGGGAAAAAGCAGGTAATTACAGACCTGTAAGCCTTACATCAGTTGTGGGCAAAATGCTGGAGTCCATCATTAAGGATGAAATAGCGGAGCACTTAGCAAATGGGGACAGGATAGGACAAAGTCAACATGGATTTACAAAGGGTAAATCGTGCTTGACTAATCTATTGGAATTTTTTGAGGGAGTAACTGGTAAAATAGATGGGGGAGAGCCAGTAGATGTGGTGTACCTGGACTTCCAAAAGGCCTTCGATAAGGTCCCACATAAAAGATTAGCATGGAAAATTGAAGCTCATGGGATAAAGGGGAAAGTATTGACGTGGATAGAGAACTGGCTGTCAGATAGAAAACAGAGAGTTGGAATAAATGGCTCATTTTCTGAATGGCAGGCAGTAACAAGTGGGGTACCACAGGGATCTGTCCTGGGTCCCCAGCTGTTCACAATTTACATTAATGACCTGGATCAGGGAGTCGGATGCAGCATTTCCAAATTTGCAAACGACACTAAACTAGGAGGGGGGGTGGGCTCAGAGGAGGAGACCAGGAAGCTCCAGAGCGATTTGGACAGACTGGGTGATTGGGCGGATAAATGGCAGATGCACTATAATGTGGACAAGTGCGAAGTTATCCACCTTGGGTGCAGGAACGGGAGGGCAAATTATTATTTAAATGGCAATAAATTGGGAGAGGGGGAAGTACAGAGAGACCTGGGTGTTCTTGTACACCAGTCACTGAAGGCGAGCATGCAGGTGCAACAGGCGGTCAAGAAGGCAAACGGTATGCTGGCCTTCATAGCAAAAGGGTTGGAATACAGGAACAGGGATACCTTGCTGCAGCTGTACAGGGCACTGGTGAGATCACACCTCGAGTACTGTGTACAGTTTTGGTCGCCTCATCTGAGGAAAGATGTTCTTGCCATGGAGGGGGTGCAGCGGCGATTCACCAGGCTGATACCAGGAATGGCGGGATTGACCTATGAGGAGAGACTATGTAGTTTAGGGATGTACACACTGGAGTTTAGAAGATTGAGAGGGGACCTCATAGAAGTGTATAAAATTCTGACAGGTCTAGACAGACTAGATGCAGAAGGTATGTTTCCCTTGGCGGGTGAGAACAGAACTAGAGGACATAATTTAAGGATAAGGGCTAAACCATTTAGGACAGAAATGAGGGGGAATTTCTTCACTCAGAGGGTGGTGAACCTGTGGAACTCATTGCCACAGAGGGCAGTGTACGCCAGCTCATTAAATATATTTAAGAGGGAATTAGATATATTTCTACAGGCAAAAGGGGTTAAGGGTTACGGAGAGAAGGCGGGGACGGGATACTGAATTGGAGGATCAGCCATGATCTCATTAAATGGCGGAGCAGGCTCGAAGGGCCGGATGGCCTACTCCTGCTCCTATCTTCTATGTAATCTATGTAATCTATGTAAACAGTATTGGAATTTTATTCTTAATTACCTTCATTCCATCATTTAATTTTTTGATAATTTTATACATCATTAAAACTAACCCAGGCCAATATTTGCATAAACTCATTTAATACAGTGTATGTGCATAATTTAGGAAAGGAAAATGTTTACTTTAAGCCTTAGATATCCCCTTACACTGATGCAAGCAGGACCTGTTGCCTGCTTACATCAACCGTAAGTCTTAGGTGGGCAATTGCTGGCCAGTCACTGGGCAAATAGCCCAACTCTAAGCTGTGGAAACATTATTTCAGTGAGCAAGTTGTAAATCCATGGAACAGCCTCTCTAGGGAGACTGTGGAAGCCGTTAGTATTGATTCATTCAAAATGCAAATTAGATCACTTTATTTGACTAACACTGTGTGTAACTCCACCAAATTCCGCTCTTTTCAGACTGCTTCTGACGGGCATACTAAACGGTATCAGCACAAATATCTCCATCCCACAACCTGGAAGACCCCCCCCCCCCCACCCCGCCCCCAACCAGCTTAAAGTAGTGCCCACGGCCAACCCCCTCAAGGTGTCTGCTTTCTGATCTTTGCACGTCGGCGTTTCCTATGCATTGGTCTGCATTAGTCCAGGGTATCAGTTTGTGCTGATGGTTCTAATTGCAGTTGAATCTTATTCAACATGTTTGGTCCCATTAGTTCCGAGCACGATTGCGATAAACTTAGCCCCTGTGCTCGAAAGTAAACAGTTGAGCAGATGAATTGCTGTTTATGTTTCGTGCGGTTACCGGGTGAAGAGGGTTACTCTCGGCGTGTGTGAGTTTTACTTTGAACTACTAAACTTGCCACTGTTTCAATCGCAGTTAGGCGTTTGGTTCTTGGTTAATAAATCAATTGTTAGATTCCACACAGATATGTTTCAGTGAACTGCAACACTCCAATTAAAGAAACCAACAATTGTTTTCTAATTTTTTTTTTATATATTTAACAAAGATATGACTGTGCCATTTAATAATCTAATCTGTCACCGTGGAAAGAGCAGAATTTGGACGAGTCACTTGTGAGACCAAAATCAGGTATGAATCTTAAATCTAAATCCCAGTGAGCCCATTGCCTGATCTTTCAGGCGCCCAATATTCCGTGGGAAGCAGCGCCACCTGTCGAGGGGACATTGGAGGACAGACAGTGCTCAAAATCAGTCTTCAAACGATTTAGGTGCGAGTTAAGAAATGAATCCAATTCCGGAGAGAGAAATGGTCACAACGCAAAGGGAGCCCTCGCCGGCGGGAGAGGATCAGCAGCGATCTTGAGAAGGTATGAGCGCCCCACTGGCCCAGGGGTTCCGTTTGGAGACAGACTCTTAGATTAATATCAGCCCTTTCCCCAGCCATTGACGATACGCAGTCCAATATTTTCTCGGCCTGATGTCCTTCCTGTTTTGATTTTGCAGAATAATTATATTAAATAGAAGCAAAAAACTTTAAAAAATGAGTTTTATATGGAATTTAGCATCTTTATAACCTAAAGGTTTTGACGAAAGGTCATCAAAATAAAACGTTAACTCTGTTTCTCTCTCCACAGCTTCTGCCTGACCTGCTGAGTATTTCCAGCAATTTCTGTTTTTATTAAAGGTTGTGTACATTGGTTACATGCCTTGCTTCTCTCTAGGCTTGACTATTCCAGCGCACTCCTGCCTGGCCTCCCATTTTCTACCCTCCATAAACTTGAGGTGATCCAAAACTCGGCTGCCCGTGTCCTAACTCTCACCAAGTCCGGTTCACCCATCACCCCTGTGCTCGCTGACCTACATTGGCTCCCGGTTAAGCAACACCTCAATTTTAAAATTCTCATCCTTGTTTTCAAATCCCTCCATGGCCTCGCCCCTCCCTATCTCTGTAATCTCCTTCAGCCCCACAACCCCCCCGAGATATCTGCGCTCCTCTAATTCTGACTTCATGAACATCCCTGATTTTAATTGTCCCACCATTGGTGGCCGTGCCTTCTGTTGCCTCGGCCATGAGCTCTGGAATTCCCTCCCTAAACATCTCCGCCTCTCTACCTCTCCTCCTTTAAGACACTCCTTAAAACCTACCTCTGTGACCAAGCTTTTGGTCATCTGCCCTAATATCTCCTTATGTGGTTCGGTATCAAATTTTGTTTGGAAACGCTCCTGTGAAGTGCCTTGGGATGTTTTACTATGTTAAAGGTGCTATATAAATACAAGCTGTTGTTGGTGGTGGTGACTGATAACTCTGATTCTTATTATTGGAAATATATCTATCAGATGTAAGAAGGGGATCTGAGAATTCTTATAAGGATCAGTGGATATCACATAGAATTTACAGGACAGAAACAGGCCATTCAGCCCAACAAGTCTATGCCAGTGTTTATGCTGCATATGAGCCTCCTCCCACCCCTCTTCATCTAACCTTATCAGCATAACCTATTTTACTTTCTACCCCATGTCTTTATCTAGCTTCCCCTTAAATGCATCTATGCTATTTGCCTCAACCCCGCCTTGTGGTAGTGAGTTCCACATTCTAACCACTCTCCGAGTACAGAAGTTTCTCCTGAATTCCCTATTGGATTGGTTAGTGACTATCTTATATTTACAGCCATTAGTTTTGGTCTCCCCACAAGTGGAAACATCTTCTCTACGTCTACGCTATCAAACCCTTTCATAATCTTAAAGATCTCTATTAGGTCACCCTCTTGATTGACTGGAAATTATAATGTTAAACCAATGAGCTTGTCCCAGTCCTAAATAGCAGGCGGGGTTTAAAACTGCTCTGTGCATTAAATCTAGTTCACCTGCTAATTGTGCGTTGATTAATAGAAAATTAGTATATTTTTACACACACTCTTAAGTGTGATCGTGAGAGTAAACACTTGGAATGCATGTTAGTAGAATTAATTCCTCCCATTGGTTGTTGGCATTGAAGTCCCAGCAGAAGTGAGCAGAGTTCCAGTGGTGAACACAGCAGGAGATATTGACTAAAGAACAAGTCCTATGATGACTCTGTAGCTTGAGTGTCACGTCAATTCTGGCAGATGGGGCAGATAGAGCAGGAGATCCTGAGCTTCAAGGCCACAGTGAGCAGGCTTTCAGAACTTGGTACTAATCAGTGAAGCGTGATTATCATTGCTGCACCCTACCTTGACCTCAGTAAGGAACAATGTGAAGAGAGGTTCCACATCCACAGGGTCACGTTCTGATACCTGTGTCAGCTGCTGGAACACGACCCGCATCCAAGGAGCAAGATTGGGTCAAACTCTTAGTGGAGGTAAAGGTGGCCACGACACTCAACTTCTCTGCTACTGGGTGCTTCCAGGTACCATGAGGAGTTATCACTTGGATTAGCCAATACGCAGTTTGTTGTTGCATCACTGAGGTAGCAGGTGCCCTCTATGCCCATGTAGCCACATACATCAATTTCAAAAGAGAGGCAACCCAGTCTTTCCAGTCATGTTACAACGCCCAAGTATAAGGCTTTATTGATTAAGCTCATATCTCATTCATGCACCTCCAAGCAGGACCCTCTCCTTTATCAACAGAAACAGTTCATGCTTTCTCAACATTCAAATGCTGTACGACCACCAGCAAAACAATATGCAACTTAATGCTCTTTTTTCTGGAGCGTGCTCCCTATGTACATATTTTGACGGAATCGAGGGTTCCCCAACTGCTTGAGGGAAAGAAGGAATACGAGGTTGTCCACTGGGAGATTATTCCAATTGTAGCTGATGATACCTTTGCGGAACCTCCTAGTCTCCCACGAGAAAGTGCACTTTCACAAAGCAGAAATATAATAGAGCAGATCTTTGGGGCTGGATTTTCATTGACCCGTGGAGGCGGGTTTGAAGGCGTGTGGGGGGTTAAAGTTGGAGACTCGGGGGTCCCAAACCCATCCCGCCCCCAACCCGCCTCCATGCCAGTTTCGCTGGAGGTGGGTACCCAACCTGTGCTGGGACCCGCCTCCCCGAGGCGGGAAGGGGATTAGTGACAATTAACTGCCTGTTAACAGGTAGTTAACAGGCAGTTTTTTGCCGAATCCCTATTTTGATGCGTGAAATGTGGGCTTCCCAACAGGTCCGAACCACGCCAAGTTAGCGAGGTTCTGCAGCGGTTAGAGGGGTCGATATGTCCGGTGGGCAGGTGAGTGATGAGTGCATGTGTGCAGAGGTAAGTGTGTAAGGTAAGTGTAAAGTGTGGAAAAAAGTTTTACTTACCTTAACTTCCTTCTGCAGGTGTGCAGGTCTCGGGAGTCAGAAATCTCACCGGCACAGAAAACAGAATGGCCGTTGAGCTGTCAGAAACAGCAGCCTCTGTGTTCTGTGCTGGAATGATTTCTAACTCAGCCTGAGAGGAAGGACTCAAGTTAGAAGACAGATTGTCAGTGTTTGACAGCTTCGCAGAGCTGTCAAACGCTGATATTTTATCTGTCAAAAGCTCTTGACAGATGAAATGTCAATCTGTGATGTCACTTGTTGCCGGGTGGCCCTTAATTGGCCTGCTGAACTCGCTGGGCGGGCTCAACAAGGTCAATCAAGTGAAAATACAGTGGGTTGGCCACAAGTCGATGGAGGCGGGACTACAACCCAAAAAGTGGGAGTCCCGCCTCCTTCCCGTCCCCAGTATCAAAATCCAGCCCTTGGTCTCCTAAAATGATGTTTCCGATGTTTGGTGCATTGCAGTCTGACCCAGCGCATTTGAACACATCAGGAGGAATTTTCACAGGAAAAAACGGGTGGGTTGGAGGCAGAGGCGGGGGGGGGGGGGGGGAGCGGGGGGAGGTGGAGTGATAGTTGGAAAAATCTAAAACCTGACTCCAACCCGCCTACTTTCACATTTACTCAGGCGGTTGGGGGACGGGCAGCCAACCCGCTGCCAGGAGGCGGGTTGGCATTTTAAGTCTGATAACGAGGCCTGAAGCCTCTGATTTAACCTGCTGTGCAGGTTTTACTGCAGGTGGCCGGGGATCCCGAGGCTTGGGAATCCCAGTCGCTGCAACGAGGCGAGCACAGCCTTGGGGAACAATCCTTGTGGGCCGGGAGGAGCAGGAGTGCTTCCTCCCGGCGCCCCAAGCTCACCCACCAGCAGGCCGTCCCTCCCCCGGGTCAGGGATCAGACACCCACTTCGGGGTCAGGGATCGGACCCCCTGGGGATCGAACACCCCTCGGGTCGGGCATTGGAACCCCCCCACCAGGATCGCCCCCCCCTGGGGTTGGGGATCGGAACACTCCCGGGATCGAGAATCAGCCCCGGGGTCGGAGATCCCCCCCCACCACACCGGGGTCAGGGATGGGACCACCCCCCCCCCCCCCCAGCTTAACCCCCTCCGGCTTGGAACACCCCCCGGACTTACCCCCACCCCCCGGTCTTGCCCCCCCCCCCCTCTGGCTTGGAAACACCCCCCCCCCCGCCACCTCAGCTGGACCCAGCACCTACCTGGTCCTGCGGTGTCCAGCCTCTATTCCCCACCCGACTGGAAGTCAGCCCATTATGTCACATGCACGCTGTGGTGTTAAAATGCCACAGCGTGCTAGGAAACCCTGAACTCCAGGGGCTGGATTTTCATTGACCCGTGGAGGCGGGTTTGGAGGCGTGGGGGGGGGGTTAAAATTGCGAAAACTGGCGGGCGGGCACAAGTTCGCCTCCATCCCGCCTCCACGCAATTTTCATTAAATCGTGTCTGCTGGTCCCGACTCCGTCCCGCCTTTAAGAGGCGGGATAGGCTGTTAAGGCCTTTAACAAGCACTAAATTGGCTCTATAATGCCATTTTGAAAGGCCTTTGTGATTTTAACCCTTGTTCTACGTGAAGCACGCCTGTTCTGAAGCACGATTGTGAAACCTGGCGGGATCACATTTGGATATGGATAGTGCGTGCAGGCAGGCAGGCAGGCCGGCTGGCTGATGCATATGTGGATGGATAGGGAGGAGACATATCTGGGAGTGGTGGTGTAAAAATATCTGGGAGCAGACTTAGGGCTGCTGCTTATTTTTCAGGTCCTCTCACAGCAAAGGCCAGGCAGTGTTTGAAGACCTTCAAAGCAGCAGCAATATTGACATCATCAAATGCGACTTTCAGACTGAAAACACTAATTGGGTCATGGGTTCCCACATGCTGGAACTCAATTGCCCAATTAGGTGAAAATTGCATCAATCTCCCACATCCAATTGCAGTCGGGTGGATAACACGAAAAGTGGATAACACGACCCCAACCCGCCCCAGTATCAAAATCCAGCCCCAGGTTTCCCGCCGTCTACTGGGGCCCCCCACGCTGTGCGGGTGGGAAACAGGAAAATCCCGGCCATCGATTTAGGAAAAGCTTGAATAAACAAGTGAAAATGCAATCACGTTAAAATGAACATTGCACTGATTGACTGCGTTGCGTGTTACGTTGTCAGTTGTTTTTTGGGACCTTTATGCAATTAATATTCCACCAGTATCATATTCTAAGCATTTAACATTCATGTGCTAATTTTCTATGAAGGTAATAGCACAAAAGTCATGATGTAATTGCCAAGCACCACATAGAATGACAATCCAGTATAACATGGTTAAGCAATGATTTCCTAACCAGGAAATGTCTCGAAGAAGAAAGCATCTTTTTTTCCTTAAAACAAATGAACACCTATATTACCTTAATTGGTTTATTTTATATTACTCTGTAGGAGGGGACTACAAACAGCAGAGATCATGCTTTTTTGTAACACATGGAAAAACTGAGTGCAATATTTGCAGTTTTATTGTCAAAATGCAGACCACAATTCAACTTGTACTTTCAAGCAAACTAAATGTAAATGAATTATGTGCTAATTGTCTTTTCTTCCCTGGAATTATCAATAAATGGTGGGTTTTATATAATTCAGGATGTTACTTCAATGTTAATGTAATCTAATCTCTGTGCTAATTTTGAAACGTGTATGACCCTTTCATGGGTTATCCTTTTACAGCTTTTTTGCGATGGCAATGTCGTAATCATTGACTCAATATCGTACAGCAAATTATCAGATTACTTTTTTGTAGCTGACAGCGCTGGTTTTATAACTAGACTAGTACTGATGAAAAGAGTAGTTATTCTGACCTGTATGTTGTAACAGATGGAAAATGTGATAATATTTCAATTTAAGCCTTACTGAAATTTCAGGCCTAGCAAAATAAAAACGATGCGTGGAAGACTAAACTTCAATTTACATGGTTAGTTTGACATTTTATTATTAGAAAGGAAAGACATGGCATTACTGTATTTACAATGGTTATTGGACAGGAGATATTTGAGTCCCAGTAGCTTCCTATTTCTGCACCAATTGCAAAGTATAGCACCAGTTGCCATTTACTGTCATTTTTATATGTCAGTATACACTTTAAACCAATTGAGTGTCCTGGGCATAAGTGTGACCAAGGGGGTAGGGGTTGGATTGAGGGGTCATATACCCGCCACCCCAATATCCACATTTTTAGACATGGGTTATATTCTGCCTCTCCAAATCCTGGAGTTTCCCCTAATGCTCCCTACCCCCAGTTCTTTATACACGGTTATACCTCTGGTCCTGGTCACTTATAAACGTAATATTAAGACTTATTAATGTTATGAGAAAGCAAATGCCTTTGCCCACTCTCTCCTAGCATTAAAGAATAGCCTCTGGATGAAGTGGAGTTCTGTGTATGCGTGTAAGAATACGTGTGCGGTGCAGTCTTCTGACGGTCAGAGAGGCACAGCCAGTCACATCGCACATTATAACCCAAGTCTCAATGGTTGCATTCTCCACTATGTAACTAGCCGTCTCAGACCAGCAGTGTAGTCCTAATGCAACCGCAAGTAAAGAAAATTCTAGTCCAGAACAGTGTTTCTCAAACTGGGGTTCGTGGACCCCTGGGGTCCATAAAGACTTTCCAGGAGGTCCGCAGCCGGAGACAGCCGGAGGTAATTTCAAGCCTGCTCCTCTTTATAAAACCGCCACTGATTCAATTCTTGCAAATTATTCTCAACGGCTGGGCCCGCTTCCTCACAGAGGCCCACAGCTCTCACTCACTTTGCAAAAGTGCTCCCTGCTGGTCGAGCCGATTCACTGCCATACTGTTCCACTGGAGTGTCCCTGGCTCTGTGACCCTGTGCCATCCTCCCGACACGTGATCAGATGCCTGCGGGTCCCTTCAAACACGTGCCTGAGCGTGTTCACGCAAACACGTACAATCCCACAGTGCAGCTGTTACAGAACATGCCAGCGGAACAGTATGGCAGTGAGTCGTGCTTCCAGCAGCATCCCAGCATGTGCATGGGTGCTCGTGCCCTCAATCACCCTGGCCAGCCTGCTGACGGCTTTAAAAATTGTCCAGCACTAAATGGCTAATAGTGCCCATCTCTTGCTGCGGAGTAGCCAGAATTGGTGTGAGAAGCAGGCACACCCATCTCACTGATGTCTGTAAGTAAATACCTGTTTTCTTAAAAGCATTATTAAAACACTCTTTACATGCAGCACTTTTATATTATGAGTATTATATAGTATTATAATTCCAATGTGGGGGTCCGTGATTACTAATCGATTTGAAAAGGGGGTCCTTCAACCAAAAAAGTTTGAGAACCAATGGTCTAGAAAGAACCACATTCGATCGTTAGGTCTGTTCTGATCTAACTTGGCTTCAATTGGGAAAGGCTCCTACTCCAGATGGTTATTGGTTCTTGATGACCCCTGCTGGAAGTCCATGCAGTGGAGATTTTATAAGGAAAGAGTGAGCTGGGCTCTGATGCCCCCTACTGTTCAATAGCCAAACAACACTAAGTGAGACTTACAGATCCAACCCTAGCTTGATTTCTAAAAGTTAACCAATGGTATTTCAGTAATCTATTTAATAGCAGCACTGCTCACATTTAAGACCAACCAACCTCAGAAGAATCATCAGGTTATTAATACTGAATAAAAATTGTAATATTCCAAAGTTTAAATGGATTAGAAATTGTCACATTGAGGGGACTTTTTCGTCAGCGGGCGCATTCGGTGGCGGGTTGGGTGGGAAAAAAATTTTTGACAGCGGGTAGGGACCTCGCGCCTTTCCCAGGTGTCGTGTCTGTCAGCGCTGAACAGACCCAACACGCAGCGGCGGGGGAGGCAATTCAGGTCATTATGACCTTGTTAACAGCCCATTAAGAAGTATTTTGCGCTCACCTTCACATTTTACGAGGTCGCCCACGTGGTCCACGCTGCTCGGGGATCACGTCAGGTAAACAGGTCGGGAGTTGTATGAACATGGAATCATCTCATTACCTGACAGCTACAAATGTGCTATAAAAGCTCCCATCTCACAACTGTTCACTTTCCAAGCTCAGAAGCTGTTGCTTACTGCATGTGGAAGACAGATTGAGCTTTATGCAACTTGCGAGTGTTTGGAGTAAACTCACTATCCACTGTCACCTCATTGGATCAACCTCTCTCACCATTGACTGATCGCTTCTGTCAACTCAAGTTCACCTGCCATCTATTACATCAGCATCAGTGCCCTTGAAACTATCTCACCTTGGTCCTCAGAATCCCACCACGATCAACGCCAACACCAGCAGCACCAGGCAAACCAGCAGCACTAACAACAACACCAACCTTCCCCGCATCAACTGATGCTGCACAGGACAAAGGGAATCAGCACCTGACCACATTGCTGCCTGGGATGCCAGGGATGGCCTCACCATGGCCACATTTACTTCACTTGATGCTGTACACCCTGGCTGCCACATGATGCGCCAGGTTGGCACCACCCAAAACCAACACCATAAAGCATCCCTACAATGCCCAAGCCATTCCTTTCACACTCATCACCGTTATGTTTCAGCATTCACTGCAACACACTAAGCCAATTCCAAAAGTGCACACAGATCTGTGCAAGAACACAAAGTGTTGAAAATAAAGGTTTCAATGTTTGACACCTCATTAACATAACTTTACATGAACATTGACTAAAACACCCAAGTGCCTACCCTTGTGTGTTGTTAGTTGGTATGATTGGACTAGGATGAGGGTGAGTGTGAGGGGTGGCTAGTGAGATGGGGAAGTGATAATGTAGATAGGGATGAGTGGAGGTGCAAGGTAAGTTGGTGTGAGTAAGGATGTGCAGGAGTAGGGTAGGGAAGGCAGAGTGATGGGGATGTGATGAGTGGCACAGCAGGATGAGGTTGAGTGTGGCTTTGCAGTAACGTTTCGTGATCTACTGAGATCATTGAAAGGTTTGCGCCACTGCAGCCTGGTCCTCCTGATGACATCCCTGCTTGTGCCCTCCTGTGCAATGTGCAACCAGGCTGCGTTGGTCTCCTGGGGAGGTCTCTTCCACCCATTGGAAGGGAAGAGAACCTTCCTGCGTGCTATGACTCCCTCCATAAGCATATGGAGGGAGTCATGGGAGAGCCTGGGTGCAGCCGTGCACCTTTGTGCAGTGCTTGTCAGTGTTTGCAGCACCTCAATGCTGTAGAACCTCAATGCTGTAGAACACCGACAGCACAACTGTCAAAATCAATTTGCGCATGGTCCCTTTAAGGAAACCGACTAATGATGCGTCATCAAATGATGTCATCAGACCCGCTTCCTTCAATTGGCCGGCAAATGCGCTGGGCTGGCTTAACAAGCCCAATCAACGTAAAATCATTCTACACAGTGGGCTGGAGCCAGCAGCGGGGTCGGGACCCGTCACCGACGTTGCCCGCCACGGACCCGCCGAGGGAGGGGAAATCACGGCCATTGTTTTTGTATTGTTCACATTCTGGAAAACCATCATGACTCCCGGCATTTACACGATGAAATCTGCTTCTTTACCCCAGGAACAGACTTATAGACCCAGTTTTCATTGATCTATGACTCTATTACCAGGATAAGGGTGTTGGCTTTAGCAGTGTAAACAACAGGAGCCAGCTCATGAATAGCAGACTCTGAATAAAAACAGTAGCGATATCAAAATGGTTTTTAGAGTGCTAGAGTACTCAAAGGAGAACAGAAGTGTGAATGTGTATCCTGCAGTATGCATTTATAGAAGTTATGAATGTTCACTTCAAATCAAATCAAAATGGGAGCATTTCCCACAATTAGAAGTGCTAGGGATGTTCTAATTCTAACCAGTTACTGAAAACACTACGTTAAGTCATTAATCATAGTCATGCAGCAATTTGCAATGTTTAATGGATAGAATAAGTGTGCTCAAATATATTGATATATATTGGTTATGCTACATATAATAAAAAAATACAATAGCCAGAACATCCAAGGGAAGATAGCAGTGATATTATCCTGTGTCAGCTGTGGCTCAGTTGGTAACACCCTCGCCTCTGAGTCAGGAAGGTTGTGGGTTCAAGTCTCGCTCCTGGGACTTGAGCATATAAAGCTAGGCTGACACTCCAGTACTGAGTGAGTGCTGCACTGTTGGAGGTGCCGTCTTTAAACTGAGGCCCCGTCTGCTCTCTCTAGGTGGACGTAAAAGATTCCGTGGCACTATTTTGAAGAAGAGCAGGGGAGTTATCCCTGGTGTCCTGCCCAATATTTATCCCTCAACCAACATAACAAAAACAAATGATCTGGTCATTATCACATTGCTGTTTGTGGGAGCTTGCTGTACGCAAATTGGCAGCTGTGTTTCCCACATTACAACAGTGACTCCATTTCAAAAAGTACTTAATTGGCTGTAAAGCGCTTTGAGACGTCCGGTGGTCGTGAAAGGCGCTATATAAATGCAAGTCTTTCTTTCTTTCCATGTAATTCCGTAATGTATTGTCATTCCAGGGAATAACATGGGTAAATTTCATTTATTCTTTCTCACTAAGTAACTAAAACCCGGTTCCATTAGAGTTTATCCAATGGGAGTTGTTGCTTTTCATGTTTTATTTCTGGTCATTTAACATGTGAACCCTCCATATCATTGTCTATGAAAAGAGTGTTAACATTTTCCATTTCTGCCACCTCTCCATTGATGACTAGTTACCGAGTTGACAGTTTAAGCTGTTGAGCCATTTGTTTTATCCACAGCTGTAATTTTAATAATTTCATTACCATTCCTATCTTTCCCTGTAGTTAGCATCAATTCTGTTTGTCATAAGACATTACAATGTCTTCCTTCTTCACAGCTTCACATGCTTTTGAAATGGAATATTTTTTACTCCACAAATGTCAAAAGGGCTATGTACTGGTATCGCTACATACAATAAAAATATATAGAACATCCGAGGGAAGGTAGCAGTGACATATCATCCTTTTCATATGTTTCTGTAATGCATTATGATCCCAAGGAGTAGCACGGGTGAAAGGCAGCTGAAAACCCCAAGTTGTCAGCCTCTTGTGGTATTGGTGCCCTGGGAATGTTTATTATCAGATAAAAGTAATGGGTGAGTATTTCTGCCAAGGTGTTTCCGAGATAAGGTGATACTCAGCACTGGCTTGCACCAAATGATAAGTGTCCCAACTACAACTCACTGAAAGTTTTCCTTTTTTTTTTAGCCAACTGAATGTCGTGTCCAGAAAGAGAACCTATTGCTGAAGATCGTAAATTTAAAACTTGCTTTATTCAGGCCTATAATCCTGTAAGAACCGCAGATCAGTCAGAACCAGTGCTTACAACCATCACTTTATTTTTTTAATTGGAGAAAATTATGAAAGTTTCCGAGCTAAATCAGTGTGTTATTTTTTAAATATTGTGGCACATCCAATATTGTAAACGCTGAAAATTGATTGAATACTATAGCATTATGCTAATGTTAATTTTGTCTTTCTCCAGCTCTCCTACGTCAAAGTAGAGAATGACTAAAAAAATTAAAATGTTTGAGTTCTGAAAGATGAAATTAAGCGGTAAGGTACTGAGTTAAATTACGCACAGGCAATAGAACTGAATTGCTTAATGTGGTCAGTGATGAAAAAATATGTTTGTTTTCTCCTTGTTTCTGACTCTGACACAGGAATAAGGATATCTTATTTGGGGCTTAAGAGGAACAAGAAAGAAGTTCAGAGGAACAGTGCACATAGTAAAGAAAGATCACTAAAGTTTCATTCAAGGGAGAGTTTGGAGGCTCGAGCTGAGTGAAGGATCATCAATAGATGGCATTTTTTTTATAGTGAGTTGAGTACAAGATAAGTGCTCAAGTGTCAGCTTGACTCAATTGTCAAAATGATTTGGGCTCAGGTCTCACTATAGATTTGAACACATAACCTACGTTGACACTTCAGTGCAGTACTGAGGGAGTGCTGCCTTGTTGTCAGTCAATTGAGATTTTAACCAAGACTCCATCGACCTGCTCCAGTGAATGTTATGGATCCCATGGCATTTTGAAGAGCAGAAGTTCTTCTTGTGTTCTGGCCAACATTCCTTTCTCAACCAGATCAACAAAAGCAGATTATTTAGAGATTCATTCATTTGCTGTTTGTGGACTTTGCTGCTACATTTGGCCACCTAACAGCAACAACTACACTTCAAAAATAAAGTGATTTGGGGATGTCCTGAGGTTGTGACAGGGTGGTATTTAGATAGAAGTTCTTTCTTTTCTTTCTAAAAGAGCCTCCCAGATATGGAAGCAGCAGTCAAGTCTTGGATGGATTTGGACTCGATATGGAATTGTTGACAGAAAAGAACACTCGGCCATGAAATGGGAATGTCACCGTGGTGAAGTATGAGATGTCCTTCGGATGCTGCGATTGGGTTAGGCGTCTGAACTATAACTGATATGGGGTTCCTAGTTCTGATACAAGGTACAAAGAAAAACTATATTCATTTCATTTGAATGTGCACAAAATTCAGTAACAAATAATTCAAAAGAGATTAACTTGCATCCACTAGTTAATGGCAATATGCTACTAACACTAGTTAATTTCCTGTGGCTCAAGGAAAAAAATGACAAAAAACTGTATTTCTTCTGGCAACTTTCTCTGCTTGACGCGCAAGTTTTTATTCTCTCTCGCTCTCTCTCACACACACACATACGCATTTTTTGTAGTTGCCACCTCTGTATCTCTACGCTTGTCTCTGACTCTTTCTCCTCATTCTTTCTATCCCCCTCCACCACTCTTTTAAATGAATCTGTGTGGCCTTCCTGGGATCTGTAAAGAATTGCTGTGGCAATGACTGTGTAAGTTGCTGCAAAGGTTTTCTCTTTTGGAATAACTTCAAGCTCATCAGAAGTTTTTTTTTCACAAGTAAGTAGTTGCCAAACATCCAGATTAGTTAGGGATCAGTATTTAGAAAGCATGAGTGTATGCTCTTGGGCAATAGTAGTTGTATGAATAAGGTAAGCACCTTGGAAAATTACCATCCTATGGCATTGCAGCCGATCTCTTGCTAGGTGTTCTTAATAACAAAAGGGCTACTACTTGGGGTTTGAATGGTAACATAGTCACTTAGGGGTAAAAATTCACTTGGTTGTGCCTCCCGTTAGCGCCTTAAGAGGGCGCTAATGGGGCGTTAAGCCGCTAACGCCCGGGCGCAGCGCTGTTTGCGCCGCTCGAGAACTTAACTTGAGATTGTGCGGCGGCGCTAAAACTTACCGCTGCGACCACCTGCGCGCGCAGATTGTGACGTCATTCCATGGTGCAACGCCCTTGGGGCGCCCCGGAGCGGAAATTGAGTGGCGCCCCCTGCCTTACCGCCTGGCGCTTCCAACGACCGGAAGACTGGAACGTTATCAATCGGTGTGGGGCTGGGGGGGGGCGCTATTTAAAGGGGGCCTCTTCCTGTCTTTTTCTGTGGTCGACATTTATGCACCACTCTTTCTGAGAGAGAGAGAGAGATTCGGAGAGAGAGAGAGAGAGACTTCTACATTGACTCAACGCTTTGTGAGGTAGTTTTGCCTATTCATCCTAACTTTGTTGCTACTTTAGTTGCTGGACCTCATTACTTTTCTGGCAAAGAGAATATGGGGGCTGCAATGATTGGGGGCGTCGTCCTGCTCCAGCTGAATCGGAGGATACCGAGTCGCAGACAGAGAGTGGCAATGATGGCCAGACGGAGGAGGGCCATCAGGCGCATGTACAGGAGAGCTTACCCTCCCAGGGTATATCGTGAACAGCTCTCCTACATCCATATGTCCGAGGAGCTGTGTTTGCGAAGGCTGCGATTCAGCAAGGAGGTGGTCACTGAGCTCTGCCACCTGCTGCAGCCAGATCTGCAGCCTCAGCTGAGGTCCAGGACGTCTCTGTCGGTGGCAGTGAAGGTCACAGTGGCTTTGAACTTCTACGCCACTGGCTCATTCCAAGCTGCTGTTGGGGACCTCGCCAATATCTCCCAGTTTGCGGTGCATCGCTGCATCCGGCAGGTCACCAATGCCCTCTTCAGAAGGAGATGAGACTTCATCTCTTTCCCTATGACCCCAGACAAGCAGCGTGACCGTGCTCTGGGCTTTGCGAGGGTAGCGGGCTTCCCCATGGTGCAGGGCGCCATTGACTGCACGCATGTGGCTTTGCGTGCTCCGCGAGAGAATGCAGAGGAATTCAGGAACAGAAAGGGGTTCCATTCCTTGAATGTGCAGTTGGTCTGTGACCACAGACAGGTGATACTCGCTGTCAATGCCCACTATCCGGGCAGCTGCCACGATGCTTTCATCCTGCGCCAGACTACTGTGGCAGAAGTTTTCGAGGCACCGCATCAGCCAGTTGGTTGGCTTCTGGGGGACAAGGGGTACGCATTGAGCACCTGGCTGATGACACCGCTCCGTACGCCAAACACCCCTGCTGAGCTGCGGTACAATGAAAGCCATCAAGCAACCAGGAACATTATTGAGCGCACAATCGGCGTGCTGAAACAACGGTTCCGCTGTCTGGACCATTCCGGAGGAGCCCTGCAGTACTCGCCTGAGCAAGTTTCGAACTTCGTAGTCGTGTGCTGCATGTTGCACAACATGGCAATCCTCAGGACCCAGCCAATGCCACCAGGCCTTGTAGCACCACCAGAGGAGGAGGAGGAAGAGGAGGAAGAGGACGAGGACGATGATCATCAGCAGCACCAAGGCAGGAGGGCGGCCCACAATGGTCAAACTGCAAGGGCCGTCCGTCAACGACTAATAGCAAGCCGCTTCTAGGGCCCCTGCCATTGCTACAAACACTAATCAACCCAGCACGCAACCCCTAAGCCGGCCAAGGCACCAATAATTCCAACCACCAGCCATGTATATTTTGAATACAGAAACTTATTTATTTTACAAACTCTGTGTGTGTCAATTCCTCATGACAAACTCATAGAAATAAACACAAAAAAACAGTCAATAACATAACTGGTTCTCACAACCTGGAGATAATGTCCAAAACACTAAACAAAAGTTGGACCATGAACCTCGGCCTTTAATAAAAAAATGACCAGCATTTTGTCACACCTCCTACTTTTTGCCCTTCGAGGGTGATCTCCTTCCCTTGCGCACTTCCCCCCTTCTAACCCTACTGCTCCTCCGTAATGGGACCTCAGTGGCTGCAGCAAGGCTGGTGGAAGGCTGCTGCTCGTCAGACCCTGACACTGCAGATGCCCCTGAAGGACGGCCTCGACCACTTCTGGGCCTGGAGGGCCCGGCTGCAGACTGCACCAACTCTGCATGGGCGGCAGCAGTCTGTCCTACAGGCGGTGGCAAGTGCAGTGGAGAAGTGACAGTGTTGGCAGCAGGAATACTGTCATCGTGAGAGAGTTGAGAGGTCGCACAACACCAGGTTATAGTCCAACAGTTTTATTTGAAATCACAAGCTTTCAGAGCTATCGATTTGCTCCTTCCTCAGGTGAAGTAAATTTACTTCACCTGAGGAAGGAGCAAATCGATAGCTCCGAAAGCTTGTGATTTCAAATAAAACTGTTGGACTATAACCTGGTGTTGTGCGACCTCTCAATTTTGTCCACCCCAGTCCAACACCGGCATCTCCGCATCGTGAGAGAGGCCAGCAACTCCCTGCTCGCCCGACACACTGGCACTCCCACGGGGCAGCACTTCAGCATCCGGAGCAATCTGCCGGAGAACAGATTGCTGGCCTGCTGCGGCGCGGTGACAGCCCCGGGGACATGTGTACGAACCATCGAGGTTGGCAGCAGTCTGTGCTCGCGTGGCCTCCATCTGAGTCTGTATGAGAGCAGTCAGAGGTGGGATCACGGCAGCCAGTGACTGAATTGCAGCACTAAGCGTTAGTGTGGCATCCGCCTGTGCTACAGCGAAGTGCTCCACACTCCTTGCCAGTGACTCAATGCATTCGGGCACCCTTCCCACTGCACCCATGAGCTCAGTGTGCATGCCCACCGCCTGGGTGTTCATTTCTGCAATCAGCCGCTCCTCCTCTGCGTCCATTGCAGTAGGAGTGTCTGGCATACTCTCCCTCTGGGGAGAAGGCCCCCGTTCTTCCCTACCCCCCCCCCCCCCCCCCCCCCCCCCCCCCCCCATGGCGTTGCTGCAGCCCGCTGGGTCCTGGAGCTTCACCATCATCAGCCCCTTCCCCCCTGCTCCCCTCCGGGGAAGGCGTGTTCCCAGTGTGGGCATGGGCTTCCTCGGGAGAGGGTGGCACTGATGCTCTGGCTTCCTCTTCCTCCTCAGCTGCAGCATCACTCCCAGTGGCAGCTTCAGGGCCCGTCTCCTCAGCTGGTGAATCACCATCTGAAAGCAGGGAGGTACAAGAGTGGCTTTAGCGTGAGGACAGGGTGGCAGTAAGGGAGGAATAAGTGCAGCGAGTTAGCAAGTTGGATTGAAAGTGTCAAAGGCTGGTATTGTGAGGGACAAGTGGAAGGACAGAGGACAAAAAGGTGATGACCTTACCATTGCTGTCCACAACGGGGTCGGCGTCTCCAGTGGCGACGGGACCGATCACCCGGCTTGCCACAATCCTGTGGACGCGCTCCTCCAGATCGCTGAGGGGTTGCAGCTGAAGCCGCCCTCCACCCGTCCGTTGCTGCTGTCTCCGATTATGAGCCAGCTTAGCCTGCAAGAAAAAGGACAGCATCTGAGTAAATATGCAGCCATGGTCTTGCCTGATGTGCCTCCCATAGGTGAATAGCCCTTACAATATGCAGCCATGGTCTTGCCTGATGTGCCTCCCATAGGTGAATAGCCCTTACAATATACAGCCATGGTCTTGCCTGATGTGCCTCCCATAGGTGAATAGCCCTTACAATATACAGCCATGGTCTTGCCTGATGTGCCTCCCATAGGTGAATAGCCCTTACTGTATGCAAAGTGTGGAATGTGTGTGTGTGTTTGATGAAAGGGCCATAGGTGTTGGATGAGTGTTGTGCATTGGGGTTTTAAGACCCTCTGGCCATAGAGTGAGGTTGAGATGGAGGGATGGAGAGGTATTGAGAAAAAGCCACTCACCCTGACGACCCGAGTGAGGTCGTTGAACTTTTTGCGGCATTGAGTATGGGTCCTGGGCACCATGCTCCTGGCGGAGACGCTCTGAGCCACCTCCCTCCACACTCTTCTGTACTCGCGCGGCAAAGGCCTCCTGCCACTCTCAGGGAACAGCATACATCGTCTGCGCTCCACTGCGCCAACCAGAGCATCCAAGGCCCGCTCGGTGAAGCGATGAGCGCGTTCTCTCACCCTCTCCATGCTTGGCAGCAAAATGGATTACAGGTCTCTCCAGGCTGAGATTCAAGGCTGCAATGAGCAGGGTGTGGCTGGGGAGCAAGTGGCCCCCCCCCGCTTTAAGAAGTGTCCGGCGCCAGTGTGTCTGTGTTCCCTCGCTAACTGGCAGCAGCTGCGCTGCACTCGTGCGCTGAGTTAGCGCCTCACTCCTTGGCCTTTGCGCCTTAAGAGAGGTGTGCAGCGCCTGCTTTAGCGCTCCACTCACCTCCCGGGGCGGTAAAAGTGAAGTTTCCTGTCAGTGCCGATAATTAGCGCCAGGCGCTAATATTTGCGTCCGGACGATATTTGCGCCCCAAATGGGGCGCGACCTAATTTCTTAGTGTTTTACCAAGATTTTAGTTGAGTATTTTCTGTTAATTTATTGAATCCTTGATTGAGATTGTTGATCATTATTCATAACCGTATTCTAATTTTCTCCTGTGTAAAATATATAGAAATTGACAAATTAGAATATGGTGGTATTTTCTGCTAAATCCTCAGTAGAATATTGTTTAATTGGGAAAGAAAGGTTTGATATAGGTAAGACAAACCCTAATATTCTACAATTTCTCTGATCTGTTGAACCATTTGAACCACTACAGTGGTAAACCCTTTCCACAGCTCTGCATTTGCCTCCTCAGACTGGTCTGTGTTGTCACTGTGACCTTTTTCCCCCCACTTACTGGAACTAATACGTTTTACTGTCCTTTCACTTTTGGCACTAGTTTTGTATTGAGTCCATACTGATACCATGAATAGCTTTTCTTCTTTGCTGGCTTTGTAAGGGAACTGCATGAAATAAGTTTTGACAGCCTCAACCCAGTTTCTAATGAGCATGGGCTCATAACGCAAAGCCATAATTCATTCTAAATTGTCAATCTCACTTAGGGAGGCTGGAGTGAGAAGTGGACACTTTCACACTGGTACAGTAGTGGGTGCCTTTCCGAATTTGGGATTGTGGTACATTGTTGAGCAGAGTAGACATAGCTTCATATCTGGCAATGCTGTAGACAATCTGGGCATGTTTGATGCTTAAACTGAGTGCCCAAATTGGAAAAAAAAATGAAGTTGCATTTCCCCACATTTATATCCTATGCTTTCTGGAACAAAAGTACAATATTCTTTTTAGTAAAAAGACAACATCCATTTTTTTGAGATTAGATGCTCTGCAAAATAAATAAATTCTGAAAAATTTATATTATTTGTATCTTGGCCAAAAGTGTCCTTATCCTTAGTTGCTGTTTCATTCCTAGTTAGTGTCAATTTATATGGTTAGGAACCCAGCTCTAAATATTAAATTTGATATATCGGGAACAGGTAAATCAATGTCACCTATTTTCCACAGTACCTTCTTTCAGAAGTCGTTTCATTGCTTTGTTCTAATATATATTAGGAATATCGGAAGTAGTCTCACAAGCACTAAGGTGTGTAGTTATTTTGCTATTGCTGGACCTGCAATGGCTTGCAGTTTGTCAATTTGAATTTCAGAGCACTTATCAATACAAAATGGAAAATGATACAAATGCTTATGGTGAATATGATTTAAATCTTTGTTTACTTTCAGAATGGTCAGTATAATCATGTGGACATGACTAGAATCATCAGCTATTGTCAGACCAGATTCAGTGGCACCCTATAGCTCCAAGCAATAAGCTCCAATGCTGCAGCAATGTATTTTTAGTTAGGTCAATATAGTTCACAGATATCTGTGAATATAAACAAATGTAATAACTAATTACACTGTAACACAATATCTATTATTAAGTCCAATATTAGAGCATCTAAATAAGGCATCAACTGTTACCTTCCGATACCTCTAGCACCCGTCCCTTCTTATCCCTTACCAAAGCTATCTCTGATAACCTCGGTGAATTCTCCTTTCCACCCCCTTCCATCCTGATGATACAGTTGCTAGCTATTCTAAAGAAAAAGCAAGCCTTCCAAGTCTATTTTCAATGATCTTGGTAAAGAGCCTCAGAGGGCTAGAAATTTAAAAAAGTTGGAGAATTAGCGCCAGGCGCTAATCCTTCTGACCTCCCACTAAATTGATTGTTAGCGCTCCAAGAGAGAGCTGGAGCGCTAAATCAAGCGCTAATCACCTCACTTAGGATGCTACACACAGAGAGCGGGGCGCTACCCGCAAAGCTGTAACCAATTTCAGGTGCACTCCAATCGGGACTCATCATTCACACTGGCTCCTTCCAGTTCTTAAAGGGGAGGTTGAAGATTCAGCACAACCTCATTCTCAACATTGCTGGCTCTGAAGGCGAAATCCAAGCAACTCAACAGCTACACCTCTTATCCTCATGGCTGATACCAGTCTCAGGGAGAGAGCTCGCCGTTTCAGCGACCAGGCATTGGAGGCATTGGTCGCGGCAGTGGAAAGGAGGAGGGCAGTGCTGCTCCCAGCCACTGGCAGGAGGCCATTGCCCCCAGGTCTTCAGGGCAATGTGGAGGGAAGTGGCCCAGGATGTCTCGGCCAGCAGTGTGGTCATCAGGACCCTCACACAGTGCCATAAAAAATTCAACGACCTCACTCGGGTGGTCAGGGTGAGTACATGCTCCAACAAGTCCTATATACCAGCATCTGAACCTCACTCTGTACACACTGCACAAACCACCACACCCCCACCACTCACCCACCAAGCATCTCCACCTACTAAAACTCACATCCACATCTTACACCTTGCCTACAATCACATCTATTCAACTATGGCAGGCACATCTCCCAAACACATAGCTGCACACTCACTCACACACTTTCCTTTCTCTAGCAGGCCAAGCTGGCCCACAATAGGAGGGAGCAGGAATGAACAGGCGTGGGTGAAGCGGACATCCAACAGTTTACAGACCTGGAGGACCAAGTGTTGAGAGTCATTGGGCATCAGGTGGTGGGCGCCGTGGCCGTCGGCGATGTCGACCCCCTTGGGGGCAACAATGGTATGTTCATCCCCTCCTCTCATCCCACTTTCCCCTCACATCACAAGCCTTTCCCACTTTCCAGCTCATTATACTGTCTACATTCCTTGCTCCCTTCCTGCCCCCCTGCCCTCACCTTAACGCGAGTCTTGTGCCTTTATGCTTTTAGGTAATCAGCAACCAGATGACCAGCCTGTCCCTGAGCCTCACAGTGAGAGTGAGGCTGGACAAGAGCAGCATGAAGAAAACACCACTTCACTGTATGTCTCACCCGCAGGCACCGCCTCAGATACTGGGACTACGCGATCTTTCGAGGCAAGTTTAGTCGAGGGATTTGCACTGGGTGATGCACTGGGGACGAGTGGGCTGCAGCAAGTCCAGGGGGAAAGGGTAGCTCGGGAGCAAGCTCCCCGGAGGGCAAGTTCTGCTGCACAGGACTCAGGTGAGGACCTTAATGGGGAGGCATTTACAAGAAGGGTGATGGGCATGCACACGGAGATCATAGGTGCAATGGCAAGAGTGCCCGAGAGCCTCTCGGGAATGGTAAGGAGCGTGGAGGAGTCCACCTCCAACATTGTACAGAGCTATGCGCACACCATGGAGCCCATCCTTGGCAGTCTGCAAAGGATAGTGGACTCCCTGAGAGACCGTGGGGACCCAGAACTTATGTCGCGTGTCATAGAAACATAAAATGGTTACAGCACGGAAGGCGGCCATTCGGCCCGTCGAGCCCGTGCCGGCTCTCTGCAAGAGCACCTCAGCTAGTCCCACTCCCCCGCCCTTTCGAACATACGAATTAGGAGCAGGAGTAGGCCACTCGGCCCTTCGAGCCTGCTCCGCCATTCAATAAGATCATGGCTGATCCGATTACTCCACATTCCCGCCTACCCCTGATAACTTTTCACCCCCTTGCTTATCAAGAATCTATCTACCTCTGCCTTAAAAATATTCAAAGACTCTGCTTCCACTGCCCTCTGAGGAAGAGAGTTCCAAAGACTCACGACCCTCTGAGAGAAAAAATTTCTCCTCAACCCCTTATTTTTAAACAGTGACCCTTAGTTCTAGATTCTCCCACAAGAGGAAACATCCTCTCCACATCCACCCTGTCAGACCCCTCAGGATCTTATATGTTTCAATCAAGTCACCTCTTACTCTTCTAAACTCCAGCAGATACAAGCCTAGCCTGTCCAACCTTTCCTCATAAGACAACCCGCCCATTCCAGGTATTAGTCTAGTAAACCTTCTCTGAACTGCTTCCAATGCATTTACATCCTTCCTTAAATAAGGAGACCAATACTGTACACAGTACTCCAGATGTGGTCTCACCAATGCCCTGTATAACTGAAGCATAACCTCCCTACTTTTGTATTCAATTCCCCTCGCAATAAACGATAACATTCTATTAGCTTTCCTAATTACTTGCTGTACCTGCATAGTAACCTTTTGCGATTCATGCACTAGGACACCCAGATCCCTCTGCATCTCAGAGCTCTGCAATCTCTCACCATTTAGATAATATGATTCTTTTTTATTCTTCCTGCCAAAATGGACAACTTTACATTTTCCCACATTATACTCCATTTGCCAGATCTTTGCCCAGTCACTTAACCTATCTATATCCCTTTATAGCCTCCTTATGTCCTCTTCACAATTTACTTTCCCTACCTATCTTTGTGTCATCAGCAAATTTAGCAACCATCATCCCTTCATCCAAGTCATTTATATAAATTGTAAAAAGTTGAGGCCTGTAAGGGTTCGGACTGGTGCGAGGTGAGGCTTTTGTTGCCTGTACTATTGCTTGCTCTGGTCTCCGGCCAGACTTTTGCAATAAGCACCTGTGAGTGGTTTGACCCACTCGCCCTTACGGTTCTGACACCTGGACTTAGATGCAAGGAGCAGTAATGCAGAGAAAGACTCAAATAGACCTGGTTGAATAGCACGAAATGAATGCCTTTATTGCATGGTGTCCAAAATAATGAAATACATGTCATAGGCGCAGATCAAAGAGAGTACCAGTATACACACGTTTATAAAACTTGGTCTATGGAAATGGGGAACACACGACACATCGTAAAAGGGGGAACACATTATACATTAACCTTAGGAACCACCCTCCCTTAATATACCTAAACTACGTCTGGATTTGTAGGATCGGGAAACATGCTCACCACTCGGCTCACTTCGGAAACTTAAAATGAGGCTCACAGCTCGTTTCGCTGCAGCGCCTGGCTGTCAGGTGGCTGTAAGGGCTTCTGCACCCGACTTGTTTACTCTCGCTGCCGCGAATGGGTCCACTTGAGACGGCCCCGGTAAAGTTCGTCGCGGATGGCTCGGGCTACCCGCTCAAAGAGCCGGAGGGTAAGCCAGACTCCCTGATGTCATGAAGTAGTTTGTGGAATTCAAACCGGTGGACTCTGCCGTTTATCTTCGGGCGCGGTCGGGGTTTACTGACCGTGGCGGCACGTGGAATTTCTTCTCGTCACTCGGGCCTCGCTCGGGAACACACCGCTGTGTTGCCCTGATGGGTCCGGACACCGTTTACCGACGATCGGGATGGTGTACCCTGCTGCCTGCTGTGTCGAGGTGGCTCGTTCTGATTGAACTCCACCCAACACTCGAATAACCGACCAGCACAGCACCGCCGAAGGAACCAACGCACGACAAGGGCGAAGAGCGAAAAGTCAAGAGAGCCAAGAGCCAAGAGACCGATGGACATTTGTCCTCTGTAGTTATACTGTTTTGTCGGCCTTATCTCCCGCTCAAATCTAAATGTTATCCTTTGTATGATTTTGGCGCCCAAACCTCCCAGCATGGGGCGATTATCTTCTTAACGGGTTTCGGTATCACCTGAAACTGGCCAACTATCCGTTAATGCCTTCTTCATTGTCGAGCCAGCCAGGGTGTGTATGAATCGTCTCCTCAACTGGTTTTGGGGCCCCCCGAATACTGGCTTAGTCACCCGCCAATGTCTCTCTCATTGTTGAGCCGGGGGGGTATTTGTGTATTGATGTGTCTGGATGGGCTTTCGATGGCCCAGTTCAATGATTCTTACTGTGCGTATGAAACGATTCAAGCACTTATATCATTGCTATTGTCCAAAATGCAAACGGGTTGCATCCTGCCTTTTCAATTTGTACCAGGTATGATCTCATACTGAATGTATATTCGACGCCATCTTGTCTGCCCACTGTGTCTCTGGAAGCTTCTGCCACGATGCTCGGCGGCCATTTTACAGGCTTCTGTACCCTTTATTTTAAAAGCAGCTTTCCGTTCAATAAAAATGTTCAATTGAACCTGCTTCTCTCATATTATTAGAATCGCGATAATTGCGAAACTCTACAGGCCCCAGCACTGATCCCTGTGGCACACCACTCGTTACATCTTGCCAATCAGAAAATGACCCATTTATGCCTACTCTCTGTTTCCTGTTAGCTAGCCAATCTTCTATCCATGCCAATATGTTACCCCCTACACCATGAGCTTTTATTTTCCGCAATAACCTTTGATGTGGCACCTTATCAAATGCCTTCTGGAAATCGAAGTACAGTACATCCACCGGTTCCCCTTTATCCACAGCACATGTTACTTCCTCAAAGAACTCCAATAAATTGGTTAAACATGATTTCTCTTGCACAAAACCATGTTGCAATGTTCCCTTTCCCCGTAGCCCTGCAAATGTTTTTATTTCATGTACTTATCCAACTCCCTTTTGAAAGCCATGATTGAGTCTGCCTCCACCACCCTTTCAGGCAGTGCTTTCCAGATCCTAACCACTCGATACATAAAAAAGTTTTTTCTTACGTCGCCTTTGCTTCTTTTGCCAATCACCTTAAATCTGTGTCCTCTGATTCTCGACCCTTCCGCCAATGGGAACAGTTTCTCTATCTACTCTGTCCAGACCCCTCATGATTTTGAACATCTCTATCAAATCTCCTCTCAATCTTCTCTGCTCCAAGGAGAACAACCCCAGCTTCTCCAGTCTATCCATGTAACTGAAGTCCCTCATCCCTGGAATCATTCTCGTAAATCTTTTCTGCACCTTCTCTAAGGCCTTCATATCCTTCCTAAAGTGTGGTGCCCAGAATTGGACACAATACTCCAGTTGAGGCCGAACAGTGTTTCGTATTAGTGTTTCATACAGGTTCATCCTAATTTCCATGCTTTTGTACTCTATACTTCTATTCATGAAGCCCAGGATCCCATCAGCTTTTTTAACTGCTTTCTCAACCTGCCCTGCCACCTTCAACAATTTGTGCACATATACCCCCAAGTCTCTCTGTTCATGCACCCCTTTAGGTTTGTACCCTTTAGTTTATATTTCCTCTCCTCATTCTTTCTACCAAAATGTATCACTTCACACTTTTCTGCATTTAATTTCATCTGCCACGTGTCTGCCCATTTCACCAGCCTGTCTATGTCCTCTTGAAGTCTATCACTATCCTCCTCTTTGTTCACAATACTTTCAAGTTTTGTGTCATCTACAAATTTTGAAATTGTGCCCTGTACACCCACATCCAAGTCATTAATGTATATCAAGAAAAGCAATGGTCCGAGTACCGACCCCTGGGGAACACCACTGTATACCTTCCTCCAGTCCGTAAAACAACCGTTCACCACTACTCTCTGTTTCCTATCACTTAGCCAATTTCGTATCCATGCTGCCACTGTCCCCTTTATTCCATGGGTTTTAACTTTGCTGGCAAGCCTATTATATCAAACGCCTTTTGGAAATCATGTACACCACGTCAATCGCATCAACCCTCTCTTTTACCTCAACAAAAAATTCGATCAAGTTGGGCGATGTGGCAGCATCCATTGCAGCACAGGCAGAAGCCACGCAATGTCTTAGTACTGTAATGCAGTCAATGGCTGCTGCCATCGCGTCTTAGACTGCTCTCATGTACTCTCAGCTTGATGCCACGCAAGCTCTGCCACCGCCCAACCTGAGGTGGTGCAGTGTACAGCCGGGCCTTCCAGGCTCAGAGCTGGCCGAGGGCGTCCTGCAAGGCCATCTGTAGTCTCTGGCACCAACACTCAGCAGCCTTCCACCCTCCCTGCTGCAGCCACTGGGGACAGTAGATTAGGAAAAGGCACTGTAAAGAGGGGAAGTAAGGGTTTGCACAAGGGTGATTAGTTAATATTGTTATTGTATATATGTGTTTACTGAATGTTGATAAATTTATTAATGGAATGTTGCTGATTTTGTGGTGTCTCTCATTTCAGCTTTGTGCTGTGATATGGCCTGCGAAATGGATGGAATGATGGGGGAATGTGGTCAGCAACTGGGATGTGGGGTAGAATTTATTGGAACCGCAGTCTGATCAGGCAGTCACAGACCGCCCTTCCAGAAGGCCGATTGAGTGGCTGCCTCCTCCCTCGCTGCTGTTCCTCCTCCTCATCCTCCTCCTGAGGTGGTGCTGCTAAGCCTGGTGGCAAAGGCTGGGCCCTCATGATGGCCAAGTTGTGCAGTATGCAGCAGACCACAATGAAAAGGGACACTCGCTCAGCCGAGTACTGGAGGGCTCCTCCCGAGCGGTCAAGGCAGCGGAACCGTTGCTTGAGCACCCTGCTGGTCTGCTCGATGATGTTCCTGGTGGCAGCATGGCTCTCATTATATGAGTGCTGGGCAGCAGTGTTGGGGTTGCGGAGGGGAGTCATGAGCCAGGTGGAGATCGGATAGCCCTTGTCTCCAACCAGCCAGCCGCGAGCTTGATGTGGTGGCTGGAAGAATGTTGGCACACCGGTCTGGTGCAGGATGAAGGCATCGTGGCTGCTGCCAGGATAGCGGGCAATGACGGTGAAGATTCACCGTGTGTGGTCGCACACCAACTGCGCATTAAGTGAGTGGTATCCTTTGCAGTTACAGAATACCTCAGGATTGTTACGGGGTGCCTGCAAAGCCACGTGGGTGCAGTCAATGACGCCCTGCACCATGGGGAAGCCCGCTACCCTGGCAAAGCCACATGCACGCTCGTCCTGCTTCTTTTTGGTCATGGGGAAGGAAATGCAGTTCCTTCTCCTTCTGTAGAGAGCCTCTGTTACCTCCCGGAAGCAGCAATGGACGGCGAACTAGGTGGGATTGTGAGTTGTGAGAAGGATGCAAAGAGGCTTCAAGGCAATTTAGACAAGTTGAGTGAGTGGGCAAATACATGGCAGATGCAGTATAACGTGGATAAATGTGAAGTTATCCACTTCGGTAGGAAAAACAGAAAGGTAGAGTATTATTTAAATAGTGATAGATTGGGAAATGCTGATGTACAAAGGGACCTGGGTGTCCTTGTACACCAGTCACTGAAAGCAAACATGCAGGTGCAGCAAGCAGTTAGGAAGGCAAATGGTATGTTGGCCTTCATTGCAAGAGGATTTGAGTACAGGAGCAAGGATGTCTTACTACAGTTATACAGGGCCTTGGTGAGACCACACCTGGAGTACTGTGTGCAGTTTTGGTCTCCTTACCTAAGAAAGGATATACTTGCCATAGAGGGAGTGCAGCGAAGGTTCACCAGACTGATTCCTGGGATGGCAGGACTGTCGTATGAGGAGAGATTGGGTCAACTAGGCCTGTATTCACTAGAGTTTAGAAGAATGAGAGGGGATCTCATTGAAACGTATAAAATTCTGACAGGGCTAGACAGACTGGATGCAGGGAGGATGTTTCCCCTGGCTGGGGGGTCTAGAACGAGGGGTCACAGTCTCAGGATACGGGGTAGGACATTTAGGACTGAGATGAGGAGAAATTTCTTCACTCAGAGGGTGGTGAACCTGTGGAATTCTCTACCACAGAAGGCTGTGGAGGCCAAGTCACTGAATATATTTAAGAAGGAGATAGATAGATTTCTAGACACATAAGGCATCAAGGGGTATGGGGAGAGAGCGAGAATATGGTATTGAGATAGAGGATCAGCCATGATCATATTGAATGGGGAGCAGGCTCAAAGGGCCGAATGGCCTACTCCTGCTCCTATTTTTCTATGTTTCTGTGTTTCTATGAACTGCGAAATGTTAGATATGCCTCCTGCTGCAGACAGGAAGGATCCGCTGGCGTAGAAATTGAGGGCGGCGGTGACCTTGACTGCCACTGAGAGAGCCGTGGTGGTCCCGATCTGAGCCTCGAGGTCCGGCTGCAGGACGTGGCAGAGCTCTGTGACCACCTCCTTGTTGAAGCGGAGCCTTCTAAGACACTGCTCCTCAGTTAAATTTATGTAGGAGAAATGCTCCTGAATACTCTGGGAGGGTAAGGCCTCCTGTTGAGAGCCCTGTTGGCCCTCCTCCCTCTGGCCACATTTTCCATTCTCTGTCTCTGCCTCCGCTGTCTCCGACGTTGATGCTGGAGGGCGAGGTCGAGTGCCAGTACAGCCCCTATTAATGTATACAAGTGTAGGAGTTCGAAATCTCAGCACAATAAAACTGACAAATTTTTAGCAGCCAGAACACTCCTGAAAGTAGTAAACATTTACCTCACTGAAAACGGTTGTTTCCCTCTGTCAAACTGAGAAGGCAGCATTGATTGGCAACTAAAATCAAACCGGATGTTGATGCCATTAAATACCGCTCCTACACTGGCCATCCGACTGCATCACGCCTCCTCTTCCTGCTGTTGTTCACGCCAGGCGCCAAGGCAGGGGGCGGCAGTCAATTTTGCATCTGGGCCGTTAACGGGGCGTTCCGCACGCGTTAACGTCACGATCTGGCAGCCTGCTAAAGGCCTAGGCGCTAAATGTTATCGGCAGCGCTAAATCCAGGGTGAATGTTGCGTGCAGCGTTGGATTCGCCGCACCCCACCACAAACTCATTAGCGCCCCCCCCCCCCCCAGTGCTAACGGGAGGCGCGAGCACGCTGAATTTCTCCCCCTCACTCTTTTGCTTTATTCTGTTTGCCCATTATAACCAACATGATGCTTGTCGAGTCTTCTGCTCTCATAAGTAGTTCTGATTGTAAACCTTACATTGTCCTCAAGATGTGTGCATCTGGACTAACCCCTGTCTTCTTCTACATCTTGAATTTTTACTTAACCCCTAATCAACTCTTCCTTCCCATTGAAAATCGTGCACATTCTATTGCAAAGAAAGGTGATCCTTCTTACCTTTCTAAGTTGCCACCTGATTGCCCTTACGTTTGTACTTTTTAGAAGTTATGGTAAATTTCTGTTAATCTCAAATTATCTATCACTTTGAAAATAATGGTCTCAATCATGATTGAGAGTGCAATTTCCTACATGGTCATTCCACTGATTATATTGGTGCACCTGTTCTGTACCCCTGGATCTCTGCTCTTGAACATTTTATTGAATAATTCATCATTGCATTCGCCAAAGACTTTGACAGGGATTGGTACAGTGCATTACTAAACTAGTTACCAAAATAGAGCCTCCCACTAAAGCTATATTAATAACTATCCAGTTTTGTCCCAAATTATTCTATCTGTGTTTTAGTTAATGGCTCACTCTCTGATTCTTTTCCCATTAACTCAGGGCTCTCTCCCCTCCTGCCACTCTGTTCCTTCTTTATAGGGTCAGCCAGTGGCTCAGTGGGTAGCACCCTCACCTCTGAGTCAGAAGGTTGTGGATTCAAGTCCCAATTCAGAGACTTGAGCACAAAAAGCTAGGCTGACACTCCAGTGCAGTGCTGAGGGAGTGCTGCACTGTCGGAGGTGCCGTCTTTCAGATGAGACATTAAACCGAGGCCCCGTCTGCTCTCTCAGGTGGACGTAAAAGATCCCATGGCACTATTTCGAAGAAGAGCAGGGGAGTTATCCCTGGTGTCCTGGCCAATATTTATCCTTCAATCAACATCACTTAAAAAAAACAGATTATCTGGTTATTATCACATTGCTGTTTGTGGGAGCTTGCTGTGCGCTAATTGGCTGCTGCGTTTCCCACATTACAACAGTGACTACACTTCATTAAAAAATGTACTTCATTGGCTGTAAAGTGCTTTGGGACGTCCAGTAGTCGTGAAAGGCGCTATATAAATGCAAGTCTTTTTTTATATCAGTTGCACCTTCCAGTCATCATTTAACCTTATTCAGTTCTCCTTCAGACAAACAGCCCATAGGGCCCAATGAGCTCCAGTCCTCTCAAAGTGCAGTGGTTGTATGGGGGTCATTTTAAACATAACCCACCTGGCCGGAAACTGACGAGATCGGATCAGCTGCCCATTTCACAGCTCATCGATTTTCTTTTCCTTTGACTTCAGTGGGAAGTATAATCAGGTGGGCTGTAAAATGGACGACCGATCCCATCCCAGCAGTTTTCTGCCGGGTGGGGTAGGTTAAGACGATCCCCTTTATCTTAATCTCGCCAATGTCCTTCAATAGGACAATGAAAATACTGCTTCTTTCAATTCCTCAACCCAATAAAGATTTCTCAGAGGCAGTAGTTGCCAATTACACTGGATTACTAGTTAACTTTGTACCTTTTTTTAAAACCAGAAAGTTAACTGAGAAGCACAGCAAAAGTTCACATGTTCACCCAGCCATTTATCTTGGTCTTACAGTGTTGCCATTCTTAATACTCATAATTTTATTGTATTGTATACTAACATTATTGAATACAATTTGCTATCTTAGGGGTACTTCCCACTGCTTTTATAATGAAGGAAATGGCAATATTTGGTGCTGGCTACAATCAGTTTATTTTTTCCCCTATTTATTGCTACAACAATTGAATTTTGTTACTTTTAAGATACAATTACCACAGCAAGACACAAGAAATTCACATTGTGTGCATTTCGTCTTTACATTGCTGAGCTGCAAGTTGGTATTCATTCTTCAGCTAACATTATTTTCTGTGAAAGAGAATTAAAGAATACGGTGTCACTTACGCCGGTGAAAAGCAGATGTCAAATTAATAGTCAGAAATTCAGAACTACAGTGTATTGAAACCCATTCCTTTACCTTGCTGGTAATAACCCGGCTTTTAGCCCTCAGTTTGTTGACCTGCGATTCAGCAATATCTGCACGTTCCTCAGCTTCCTCTAACTCGTGCTGTGTCTTCCTGAATTTGGACACGTGAACATTGGCCTGCTCCTCCTGGACAGAATTAAATATAATGAAGTTTATTTTTGACTCGAAACCCAAGCTGGCAAAACTACAGCTTCATAACGATCTGCTTTGCTCATACCGGATTCCCGCCAGCGCCAAATAATGGGTTGGATTCTGCTGTAGAAATAACGGTGAGGCTATCAGCGCTCACCGTTATTAAAGTGTAAATCAGCCAGCAACTTCCGGCGACTGCACATGTGCAGTTAACTGCGGAAGTTCGGAAGTTGCTGTCTGAATTGCGCTGCTCCTGCAGAAGCTATGCGCGAATGCTATCTCGCCGAGACTCAGCATTGAAATACATGGAACAGCGTGAAGTTGCTGTACTTACATGATATATACACACTAAACTCGCCAGAAAAAGTGGCGGCTTGTCCATTCCAGCGTAAGTAAATTTTTAACGATGTGATAAATCTTAATTACTGCCAAACAACCTCTCTAACACTGAAAACTAACTTTCACGAGTGTGGCGTCTCATTCCTTCAGAATTTAATTATTGTTGGAGATTATAAGAAATTAAAAAAATTAAATAATTGCTTTTTTACTTTTTCTTTCTGTCTCTTTTATCTCCCTTGCTTAATTCCATCTTTCTTTCCCTCTCTTTGCTTTCTGTACCTGATTTGACATTGAATTAAATATTCCAATTTACACTTCCTGGTTCAGACTCTGATTTGCTCATTAAAGATTCTTTAATCTGATTGGTTAAGGAGATACACAATTGCTTGGCCTGTTCACACAGGTCCCAGATCCCCTCTAGAGGGTCCTGTGCCATTTTGGATCTCGAATTTACAGTAAGCTCCAGTGCAAAATCGCGTAAAAAATCTGTGGACAAATGTAAGTGTGATGAATGGCTGGCACCATTCGTTCACCGCTGAGAGCAAACTCCAGCCCAGTGTCTTTCATACGATAGCAATAGCAGTGCCGTTTTAGGGTCAAGAGGTGTAGGTTTCAAATGGCTTTGCTATTGTATTAGATATTTCTGACCCATCAGGTTATACAATTCTATTTGGTTCAAAATGCATGTTTTGCACCCCTGTTCCTAAGAAATGGGTGTAAAGCCAAAAGCAGATATGATGGCCCAGAAATTAAAGACTGAGTGTTGACGCGGGGGTAAGGCTTCCCCGTGATATCTCACTCCGCGCCTTCCTTTTTCCTCCGGGCCCACACGAACTTTAGTTTCAAGGCTGCAGCTGTGCAGTGCTTGCGTGACCCAGAGACGGAGTTAGTTCGTGCGAGCACTGGGATCACGTGATTCAGTTAGAGCCAATGGCAGCACACCATCTTTCATTCATAGTTTTGACAGGAAGACCTGTCAAAGCTATGAATAATATACCCCCCCAAAAGAACAGCTAAACCTCAATTAATTTTTTTTAAAAGCCATCACATTAATAAAATAAGTATAGTTAAATAAATTAACCACTTTAAACAAAAAATTAAATTTTTGAAAATTTTTTAAATCTTTTTAAAAGTTATAAAAATAAACTTACCTTTCTTTAAAGTCTCTAAAAAAGATAAACCTGTTGAAAAAAATTTAAAATAATACTTAATTAACTACTTACCTTGTTAAAAGAGGGTCTTACGCCTCCTTTCTTTATGTGTAAAATCTTCCATGCTTACCTGCGCGTTCAAAGCACTAAGTGCACTGCGTGCGCGCAGCCTGTAGCGCGCACGCGGTTCACCTAGGAACCGCCCCCTTTTGAATTCACAAAGTGCCGGTTTCCCGCGCATGCGCAGTGCATGCTGGAAACCAGCAATTGGAGACCTAAAACGCGAGAGTACACAGTGCGTACTCTCGCGTATTAGGTCTAATTTTCGGGCCGATGTAACTACAGCATTTTACAAATCATACAATGAAAATCTCATAAGTCAAGACGAATAACTAAAAAATCCCTTTAAATTAAGATTTATCGCGTCGTTTAAACTGACTGCATTTGTTAGGAGTTGTTTACTTACAGCATCCTCAACATTCCTCTTGTAGGATTTGACTTTTAGCTGCAATTTGTCCACCAAATCCTGCAGTCTCACCACATTTTTGTGGTCTTCCACAGACTGTATGTGGAAAAATAAATAAGAATTTAAAATCTCTTTGTTATACAAGAACTTAAAATAAAATTAACCATTAAGACCTCTGAATAATTAGCCCTTACCTGGAACGTCATCTCTTTGACCCTTCTTTCATACTTCCGTGCACCTTTAATTGCCTCTGCTGCACGTTTCTGTTCAGCCTCGAGTTCATTCTCTAATTCACGCATCTATAAGAGCAAGAGATATTCCAAAATTTCAATTCTAATTGAATCAATCTAGTTGTGGAAATAATTGAATAATGCTTCACAATGACACTATATTTAAATAATCTCATAGTTTCAAGTTGCTCAGTTGTACACAATTTTGGCTGCACTTACTACCGATACCAACCTCAGGCCAGTATCTGTAAAGTGCATTGCCCAGCCCGCAGTTATATTGCCTGCTGCACAATGCCCTGAGTGCAATGGCAATGGAGCTTTGGGCACAGGAGCTTGGATGCATGTTTATAGCTCCACTTCTGGGTAGCTAAATTTTAATGTTACGAGGGACTGATCAGCAATTGCTTCTCCCATAATATTACAGAGAATCAAAAGCAAGTTTACAAAGTTCACAGGATGTCCTGTTGGCCACCTGAGCACTTTTAAAATGTGGTTGTGCATAGGCCTGGAGTTACATTACACCCTGTGTGAAATCCAAGTAGTGTGAGAGTCCTTATCACACGTGGCATTGCACATATCGCCGTTATTTATGTGTAAATGGTACAGCAATTTCAGGCAAGGAGCAGATGCGCGGTTAAACGTGGATATCCAAAGGTTGCTGTCCGAGTTGCGCCGCTCCGCCGTTAGCTTCGCGAAAACTGCATCTCGCTGTCTGCCTCACCACTGACCTGCATTGAATGTCGTGAAGTTGCTGCACCATTTACGCATAAATAACAGCAATATGGTTTTGATTGTAGATACAAACTAAACCCGACACATTTAGGGCTAGTAATTAGTAGTGTATGGACCCTTTTATCAGCGTGATAATTATTACTTACTGCAAACAACCTCTCTGCCACCGAAAAAGGTTGGAGTCTCATTCCTTCAGGTTTTTAATTTTTGGGGGAGATTTTAAAAATGACATTTTTAATTTTAAATGGTGTTTCTTACTTCAGCTTTCTGTCTCTTTTTCCTCTCTCTTATTCCAATCTTTCTTTCCCTCTCTTTATTTATCTTTCTGTACCTGATTAGGACATTGAATTCACCCCCTTTAATTCACCCTCCTTCTCAGTCCTTCTTCTGTTTATTTCCCAATCCTTCAATCTCAATGGTTAAGGAGATACCCTGTTGGTTGCCTTGTTCACTCAGGTCCCAGATGCCCTGTTTCCCTCACTGCGACGTTATCAGCTCGCGCTTTCAGCAACTTTGTGGGCAAAATATTTTTGAGCTGAAGGGGCCAGGGGCAAGTCTAACTAATGGCAGATGCTGTTAGATGCCCTGCTACAGAGAAATCTGGCCCTGTATCTTCTTACTTTTAACTCCAGCTTTCAGAAAGCAAGCTGCCATCCTAAGCGAAAACAGTCTTTATTTACAATTCCAAATTATAATACTTGTTGTAATGAGGTGACAAAAATACTGGAATCATTTATAAATCAGTTGGATTTTAGGATGGGGGGGTGGAGTTTTGTTCTGGACGGATGAGCGACATGGCTTTCCTAATCTGTATCTATCTTATGTTTCATCTCCTGCTTTCTATTACTGGTCTAAATTTATATTACATAAAACGTTCCTATAAAATAAATCATAAGCTGTAGACTAAGAGTACATTTTCCTCTGTGTGTCATGTTAAAGAAAACTGATTTACTAAATGATAATTACAAACTAATGACACTAAATTAAAGATATTTTCTTTAACTTTACACACAGAGGAAGTATACCCAAAGGTGCAGCTACACTGCCAATTTTACACCAACGTGAGGTGGTTTTGGGTGTGCGTTGGCAGTAGGATTCAGGAGTCATGCCAAATCTGATTTTCGAGTGTATTAAAGCCTAATGCTGTGGACCCTCTCCAGGAGGTCATTTCATATTGATTCACACCAGGTGCAATTTAATTCGAGCCATCTTTTAAAAGTGCACGGGGGGTGTGGTGGGGGGGGGGGGGGTATATTTGATCTCCTGGGTTCTTTATAAACTTACTTTTCCATGTTTTTATTGTTATAAGAAAGTGGACACTGCCAACCACTCTGCTGACATTTAATATTAGCAACCAATGGAGTATTTTATTTGATTCTACACGGTGACTCCTTAAATATCTTAATGGATCACTTGGGCAGTTGTTTAATCTGAAGGTGCCATTTGTTCATGGTTCTGGTGTACTACAAACATAGCCTCTAAACAATCTTCCGTTTAAAAAATAATTATTTTTGCACAACTCACCCTAGCCTCCAGTTTCTGAATTTGTTTCTTTCCTCCTTTCAATGCCAGCTGCTCAGCCTCATCCAGACGGAATTGCAGATCCTTGACTGTCTGATCGAGGTTCTTCTTCATTCTCTCAAGGTGAGCACTGGTATCTTGTTCCTTCTTCAACTCCTCAGCCATCATTGCAGCCTGATGTCATCATTAAGATAAAAATGGAAATTACGTGGTTATGTTAAAATGCTACTAAGTAGAACATAGGAACAGGAGTAGGCCATTCAGCCCCTTGAGCCTGAGGTCTACTATTCAATTAGATCAACTCCTTCTACCTGCCTTGGCACTATAACCCTTAATACCCTTGTCTAACAAAAATCGATCAATCTCAGTTTTGAAATTTTCAATTGACCCCCAGCCTCAACAGCTTTTTGGGGGAGAGAGTTCCAGATTTCCACTACCCTTTGTGTGAAGAAGTGCTTCCTGACATCACCCCTGAACGGCCTAGCTCTTATTTTAAGATTATGCCCCCCTTGTTCTGGACTCCCCCACCAGAGGAAATAGTTTATCTCTATCTACCCTATCAATTCTTTTAATCATCTTAAACACCTAATGTATTGACACAAATGTATAATATTTTTTGGTTCTCAAAATGGCCTTCATCTTACATCAGTGATTGCCTTCTTGGCTTTCTCTTCGGCATTCCTTGACTCCTGAACAGCGTCTTCTACCTCAGCCTGCAGCTGGGAAATATCAGTCTCGAGCTTCTTTTTGATGTTGATAAGGCTAATGTTCTAAAAAGTGTAACAAAGATGTCAATGGTATTATTAGTTGAATAAAACATTTAAACGCATGGATTTAAGAATGACTTGTGTTTCAAGCTACCTGAGAATGAAGTAGCTGAACACGTTCATTGATATCAAAGACTTCTTGTTCAGCAACTTTGCGAGCTCTGTCTGTCTGCTCCAGAGCTACTGTAATTTCTTCCAGTTCTGCTTGTAGGAGGTTGTTTTTCCGCTCCACTGAGCTTAGACGCTCCTTCAGCTCCCTTTGAGCGCTCAAAGCTTCATCCAGTTGCAGCTGTGTTTCCTGAATCGTAAAATATTCAATTATATGAATAAATGCAGTTGGAAACTCTACAGTGAACATATGTTAAAATAAGAAACTACTTAAGCAAAATACTGCGGATGCTGGAAATCTGTAATAAAAACAGAAAATGATGGAAATACTAAGCAGGCCAGGCAGCATCTGCGGAGAGAGAAACAGAGTTAACGTTTCAGGTTGACGTCAACTCTGTTTCTCTTTCCGCATATGCTGCCTGACCTGCTGAGTGTTTCCAGCATTTTCTGTTTTTATTATCTTATTTTACTTACCTTGAGTACTCCTTGTACGTGCCTAAGGTTTTTCTGAGCTTCTGTAGCCTGGCGATTTGCATGACCCAACTGAATCTCCATTTCATTGAGGTCTCCTTCCATTTTCTTTTTGAGCCTCAAGGCATCATTTCTGCTTCTAGTTTCCGCATCCAGAGCACTCTGCAATGACTCTATGATTCGTTGGTGGTTTCTCTTTAGTTGATCAATTTCTTCATCTTTCTCAGCAATCTTTCTATCAATTTCTGACTTGATCTGATTCAATTCAAGCTGAATTCGAAGCATCTTTTCCTCTTCATGTTCAAGTGATGCCTTTGACAGGTGGTTAAGATATAAGGGAATATTGATCAAAATGGATCCAACATCAACTTAATTACTGGATTATTCATTTATAATAGAGTTCAACTTTGCAACTGTAATTACATTTTACCATCAGTCAAATTACTATGTTAGATGTATAAAATATACAAAGTTTACCTCTGCTTCCTCTAAAGCACACTGAAGGTCAGATTTTTCATGTTCAACTTGCTTTTTTGCTTTCTCTAGCTCGTGAATTGTCTTTCCATATTCACCAATTTGTTCGGTAAGATCAGAAATCTCCTCTGTTCAGAGTTCATAAAAATCAGAATCAGTAAGCAATCCTTCAAACAATGGGCCAGAAATTCGGCTTTCCGGCTTCCTGCGGGTGCAAGCATCGCGCGCGTACTTGCCTACCGCGCCTGCCGTTGTGCTTCGGGCCCACGAGGACTTCAGGTCCTGGGCCTCCTGCAGCTGCCGGCGGGCAGTGCTTGCATATCCCAGGGGCGCAGTTAGTTCGAAGCGTCCCCTGGGATCACATGGGCCACGGAGAGCCAATTGGAGCAGGGCATTTTCATTCATAGATTTGACAGGAAGACCTGTCAAATCTATGAATAGAGATCGGCCCCAAAACCTCACTTAAACTTCAAATACATTTTTTTTTTATCACATTTTTAAAATAACTATAAGTTACATAAATTAACTACTTCAAACAAAAATTTAAATTTTTGAAAAAATTAATTATACTTTTTAACGGTGCTAAAAATAAACTTACCTTTCTTTAAAGTATCTAAAAAAGATAAACCTGTTGAATTAATGTTTAAATTGTAATTAATTGGCCACTTACCTTGTTAAAAACAGGCCTTGCGCCTCCTTTTTAAAAGTGCAGCTTCTCCATACTTACCCTCCCGGAGAAACCTGAAAAAAAAACGAAGTTCGCTGCGTGCGTGCAGCCTCTCCCGCGAACGCATTCGACTTCTGAACCCCTCCTTTCAGGGGAACGGAAGTTCCGGTTTCCTGCGCATGCGCAGTGCATGCAGGAAACCGGCACTTCAGGTGGCCTTACGGGTGAGTGCACAGCGACTCACCCGACAACAGCCGAATTTCTGGCCCATATATTCTTAAAAATTCAGGCGTTTCATTTTAAATATCCCGACTTGAACAATACTGTAATTAGAGACTTACGTTGCAGATTTTTGTTCTCTCGTTTGAGAGTTTCAAGATGATCCAAAGACTCTTCATAAGCATTCTTCATCTTGAATAGCTCAGTGCTGAGAGACCGCGATTCTTTCTGTGCTCCCTCCAGCTCAGCCTGACATTCCTCATATTTTTGTTTCCATTCTGCAAGAACCTATAATGAAAAGGGCAAACAAGTTTTTTGACTGCTCCTGCGAGCCTATTTAATTTACCATTCGACCCTGTGGAAGTTATCTTTCAAAATTAAAGTGCTGTTTACCTTGTCAAAGGTTCTCTGCTTCTTATCAAGTGCGGCTGCAGCAGCATTAGCCCTCTCCACGTCGATCATTAGATCCTCCACCTCTCCTTGCAACCGCAGTTTTGTCTTTTCCAGCGAAGCACATTTTGAGTTCACTGCCTCAACGTGCTCCTCTGCATCCTGCAGCCGCTGGGCAAGTTTCTTCCTAAATAAAAGTAGTCAAATTATTATCCTGCCAGGACATAAAATAATGGGTCTAAGAAAATCAATATATGCTCAAAGGTTTCAAAATGAAGAAAAAAATATATATTTGATGCTTACTTGGCCTCTTCCAGTTCCTCTGTACGCTGGATTGCATCAGTTTCGTATTTTGTTCTCCACTGAGCGACTTCGCTGTTGGCCTTGGACATGCCACGCTGGAGCTCGCCCTTTGCCTCCTGTTCCTCTTCATATTGCTCACGGAGTAAATCACAGTCGTGGCGGGAAGCTTGAAGAGCATGGGCCAAGGCATTTTTAGCCTTTCGATAGACAACAGAGAGAAGAAATCAGAAGTGCTGCCAAATACAATACTAGAGAATGAAACTGAAAAGGGTTAACGTGTGACAGAAGTGACAGCTTTACAAGCCAATGCAGGATAACAAAAAATAAAAAATGATTGTGAAATCATATTGGTGCGTTATTTTACACACGAGTGCTATCTGTTTTGCCAAAAAATGAGCGGTTATGATAAGTTTCATTTTGACTGTACTGGCATTCTCTATTGAGTTGACCACAGGCCCAGGTAATTAGCATATTGGAATATGAAAGTGTCTGTAGTTCTTAAATTACTCATATGCTCATTATTGTTCTTGTTTTGTAAAAACAAAGAACTTTATTAGATTGTTAATCCATGTCTGTCGTGTTCTTTTGAAATCTGATTTTTTTACGTGCAGTCTACTAGAGAAATGTTGAATCTTAAACATATTTAAACCCACCTTTGTTTCTTCTTCAAGTTGCCTCTTCAGTTCTTCGATTTGATGCATAAATCCCTGTTTACTCCTGGTGAGTTGGGATACCAAATTCTCCTTTTCTTCCAACTGTCTGGAAAGTTCACCTTCAGGGAAATAAAACGAATTCTTCATCTTTTTATTACAGGAAGCAAAGGACTATTCTCCAACTGGTTGTTAGTAAGCATTGTGAAACCTAAATGTTGCACCTGGTTAATATTATTTTAAAGACAAATCTGAAAAATTGCTAAATAACGCTCACTTTGTTTAATCCACAATATTCATGTTACAGCAACAACTCACCGTTTTCTGTATGTAACCGGGATGAATGAGTAGTCATGTCATTAATGGAATGCAAATACTCATTATTCCTTGCCTTCAATTCGTTTAACTGATCTTCCTGGCTGCGGCATGTTTTTTCAAGGTTAACCTATTTTGGAAATATAAAAATATATATTTATTTTGAAACATTACATTTTGAAATGTGTTCAAAGCTATCTGAGGTAAGAACATATCACTGTCCTGATTATAATCGCTCAACCTTTGGTGGCCATGCCTTCTGTTGCCTAGGCCCGAAGCTCTGGAATTCCCTGCCTAAACCTCTCCGCCTCGCTACCTCTCTTTCCTCCTTTAAGACGCTCCTTAAAACCTACCTCTTTGACCAAGCTTTTGGTCACCTGCCCTAATTTATTCTTATGTGGCTTGGTGTCAATTTTTTTGTCTTACAATACTCCTGTGCAGCGCCTTGGGACGTTTTACTACTTTATAGGCACTATATAAATACAAGTTGTTCTTGTTGTTGTCATATTCAAGTGGTTCCAAACTATTCCTTTGGTGTGGTTTTATCTCCACTGGGACATCAATCATATGAATGCCTCCCATTTTATTTGGCATGTGTATATCCCGTGGCATTGTTCATGGGTAATCATGGGGCTGGAGCAGGGTTGTGATGTCTGTGTGCGGAACTAGCCTATGTAGGTATGTCTGGAGGTCCATTTGAGGCCAATTGCTCAGGAAAGCTGGTGTGGTTTAGTATGTCCCTGTAAATACCCAGCTCTACTTGGGGAGAGACCAAGTTATCAGGGTCAGTAAAAAACAGCAGGAAATGACTGGCTTTCTTTCTCTTTTTTTTTATAGAATGTTGGCACACTTTAAACCATACATCTTAAGTGTGACAGTTGCAGAGTAAATGCAACATTTTTATATACATGAATATATGTAAATTGATCAGATCACATTTTCGGTATAATAAACCAATACTCTTATCATTTATTGGAACTTACTTTTGACTTCGACACTGATTCCATGTTGCTAGCAAGGTCATCAGTTTCCATCTTCAGCTCACTCTTTTCCTTCTCCAGTTTCTGTTTCACACGTTGCAGGTTGTCGATTTGTTCCCCAAGTTCTGCAACACTATCAGCTTGCTTCTTACGAAGAGCAGCGGCCGTGGCTTCATGCTGCAGGGTAGATTCTTCCAGATCGCGACGCATTTTCTGAAATTCCGCTTCGCGTTTCTTGTTCATTTCAATCTGCGCTGCAGACGCGCCGCCGGCTTCTTCAAGCCTCTCACTGATATCCTCCAGTTCATGGGCATATTCGGTTCTCTGCTTCTCCACCTTCGCACGAGCTGCACGCTCAGCTTCAATCTCCTCCTCGAGTTCTTCACTGCGGGCCTAGAAATGTGAACACATTAACTGGCACTCTGAGGATTGTATGAGGATAATTCAGTGAAAAGAGCTAATTATTCACACTTTCGGTTTACCTGGAGTTCTTTTATTGTTTTATATAACTGTATGCTTAGGTTTTGTTCATCTTCGATTTTGCTTTGAAGCTGGCTGATTTCAAAATCCTTCCTGTTCAGGAACAACAAAATTAAAAATAAACAGTAAGACTGTGTGGAGAAATAGGCATTATAAAGTTAAATTTATTGCATTTAAATCTACTTCATTGAAAATATGTACCTACATTTGCAAAAAGCAATAGAAACATAAATCCCGCTGTCAGTGTGTGTTATACAAGATTTTGGTTTGTATAAAGGACACAGTACTACTGTGTTATCATGGCAGTTTTGGACAGATACATTACAATATTCTGATGTCTGACCATACTATTTGCACTTTATAACTAACCTGGTCTACCATATTAACTTTCACTTGATTCAACTGATGCCCAGTCTGGGTTCCACCAAGACCACTCGGCTCCTGACCTCATTACAGCCTTGGTCCAAACATGGACAAAGGAGCTGAATTCCAGTGGTGAAGTGAGAGTGACTGCCCTTGGCATCAAGGCAGCATTTAACCGAGTGTGGCATCAAGGAGCCCTAGTAAAACTGAAGTCAATGGGAATCAGGGGGAAAACGCTCCACTGGCTGGAGTCATAACTAGCACAAAGGAAGATGGTTGTGGTGATTGACGGTCAATCATCACAGCCCCAGGACATCGCTGCAGGAGTTCCTCAGGGCAGTGTCCTAGGCCCAACCATCTTCAGCTGCTTCATCAATGACCTTCCCTCCAACATAAGGTCAGAAATGGGGATGTTCGCTGATGACTGCACAGCGTTCAGCGCCATTCACAACTCCTCAGATAATGAAGCAGTCCATGCCCGCATGCAACAAGACCTGGACGACGTTCAGGCTTGGGCTGGTAAGTGGCAGGTAACATTCGCGCCACAGAAGTGCCAGGCAATGACTATCTCCAACAAGCTAGAGTCTAACCACCTCCCCTGGACATTCAACGGCATTACCATCGCTGAATCCCCCACCATCAACATCCTGGGGGTCACCATTGACCAGAATATTAACTGGACCAGCCACATAAATACTGTGGCAACAAGAGCAGGTCAGAGGCTAGGTATTCTGCGGCGAGTGTCTTACCTCCTGACTCCCCAAAGCCTTTCCACCATCTACAAGGCACAAGTAAGGAGTGTGATGGAATACTCTCCACTTGCCTGGATGAGTGCAGCTGCAACAACACTCAAGAAGCTCGACACCATCCAGGACAAAGCAGCCCGTTTGATTGGCGCCCCATCCACCACCTTAAACATTCACTCCACCACCGGCATACTGTGGCTGCAGTGTGTACCATCTACAAGATGCACTGCAGCAACTCGCCAAGGCTTCTTCGGCAGCACCTCCCAAACCTGTGACCTCTTCCACCTAGAAGGACAAGGGCAGCAGGCGCATGGTAACACCACCACCTCCAAGTTCCCCTCCAAGTCACACGCCATCCTGACTTGGAAGTATATAGCCGATCCTTCATCGTCGCTGGGTCAAACTCCTGGAACTCCCTACCTAACAGCACTGTGGGAGCACCTTCGCCACACGGACTGCAGCGATTCAAGAAGGCGGCTCACCACCACCTTCTCAAGGGCAACTAGGGATGTGCAATAAATGCTGGCTTTGCCAGCGACGCCCAGATCCCATAAGCGAATTTAAAAAAAGTCATAGGGCTGGATTTTGATACTGGGGCGGGTTGGGGTCGTGTCATCCACATTTCGTGTTATCCACCCGACTGCAATTGGATGTGGGAGATTGATGCAATTTTCACCTAATTGGGCAATTGAGTTCCAGCATGTGGGAACCCATGAACCAATTAGTGGTTTCAGTCTGAAAGTCACCTCTGATGATGTCATCATTGATGCTGCATTGAAGGTTAGAGACTGCCTGGCCTTTGCTGTGAGAGGACCTGGATGCAAAATGAGCAGCAGCTCTAAGTCTGGAGAGAGAGAATTTTTTTTGCTCCACCACTCCCAGATTCCAGCCAGCCACTCACTGATACTCAGCGCAGCCACTGATATTCAGCTATCCACATGTGCTCCCGCCAGGTTTCACAATCGTGTTTCAGAACAGGCGTGCTTCACGTAGAACAAGGGTTAAAATCACAAAGGCCTTTCAAAATGGCATTATCGAGCCAATTTAGTGCTTGTTAAGGGCCTTAACAGCCTATCCCGTCTCTTAAAGGCGGGACGCAGGCGGGACCAGCAGACACGATTTCATCAAAATTGCATGGAGGCGGGATGGAGGCGGACTTGTGCCCGCCCACCCGCCACTTTTCGCAATTTTAACCCCCCACACGCCTCCAAACCCGCCTCCACGGGTCAATGAAAATCCAGCCCATAGAGTCATAACGGCACAGAAGGTGGCCATTCGGCCCATCGAGTCCGTGCTGGCTCTCTGTAGAGCAATCCAGTCAGTCCCATTCCCCTGCTCTATCCCCGTAGTCCTGCAAGTTTATTTCCCTCAAGTGCCTATCCAGTCTCCCCTTGAAAATATTGAGCGTCTCCACTTGCACCACTTCCGTTGGCAGTGAGTTCCAGGTCCTCACCACTCGCTGCGTAAAAAAGTTTTTCCACACATCCCCCCTGTATCTCTTGCCCAAAACCTTAGACAAAGTTGTGTATAGCCTTCACAATCCTAATATACAAGGAACTACAACTGTTCCAAATACAGACGTGAGTGTATATATATATATATATATATAAATAAATAAATAAATGTTTCTCACTTCTTAAGCCTTTCTTCCATTTGTTGTTTGTCATTTTCCAAATCCATTATGGAATCCTGAGACAGTTTCAGATCACTTTCAAGTTTCCTCTTGACCCGTTCAAGGTCCAAGCGAAGTTTTTTCTCTTGTTCCAGAGACCCTTCAAGCTATGAAAGAAGAGAGGTATCAAAATACATCAGTAACACAATATTACGGGATCTGTGCAAATCAGGAACATTTCAGAGAAAATACTAATTTTTTTAACTTATTTTAGGGATATTTACATCATCGACTTGCTGTTCCAGCTTAGCCTTAGTTTTGGTCAGAGTGTTGACTTTGTCTTCCTCGACTTGGAGATCATCTAAGATCTGCTGGTGGACCTCTTGCAAGGCTTTCTTCTCTTTTGTTAGCTTGACAATGGATTCATCGAGGGTAGCCATTTCCTCTGTGAGATTCTTAACCTGTGTGCAATAACAATATATAAGAAAACACAAAGGCTCCAAACTACCCCCACCCCCAGAGCCACAACAGAAACATTGGAGGGAAATTGGCATTTACTACACATTTGGGTTACCAAGAGCATAGGGAATGATTGATTTCACTTGCATAGCTATAATACTCCATTCATGACCTAAGGCAACCATATGCAATTCTGCTCTCTCAACATCCAGATGGTTTGTGAGCATCAGCAGTGGATCACACACATGTCGATATGCAATTCCCTGGCAGCTGAATCAGTAGGGGGAATTTTAACCTTGAGGAGCACGTGGGTTTGGGTATGGGTGGGGGGGGGGGGGTGAAAATCGGGAAAAATGCGAGCGGGTCGAGAAGCCGGCTCCAACCCGACTTCCGCGTTTAACTGGAACGTGTTAGGCTGCTTGCACACAACCCCCTCAGGACAGACTGGTTGCCTATTAACATGTGTTAATCGCTCAATTGGAGCAGTATTTCGACTGACTTTCAAACTCAACGGTGCATCCATGCATTTCCCAGGCTTCCTGAAACTCGCCATTGAAAGCAAGGTGAGAACACAGCGGCAGTTGAGGGGGCTGATGCAAACCCACGGAAATACTGCAGTAAATACTCAGTACTCACAGCTGCTTTCCTACCTCCTACTGGGAAAGGGTTTGTTCACAGTACTTTTGCTGAGAGTTTACTTTCTACACTTTGGAGGTTTTCTGAATCACATCAGGATGGGTGGCGCTTTGGCTGCCTTAGATTGGACCTCGGATGAGGAGCAATATGACCAGCACTAGCAGCAGCTCAAGAAGCAGCCTGCTTTTGAGAGACCTGTAACTGGACATCAGAAAGGGGAACAGAAGAGGGGTGCAGCTCGCAGAAGGCACTACCCATGACACAGGGTGTACGGGCAGAGACTGAGTTTCCTTGACATGTCAGAACAGCAGTGCTTCAGGAGACTCAGATTGTCGCGTCATGTGTTGGCAAACATCTACAGCCTGCTCGAAGAAAACCTGCTGCCTGCTAGGCCTGGTGGCCACACGTTACCAGTGGCTGTCAAAGTGGCCACCGTCCTCAACATTTTTGCCCCCGGATCCTTCGAGGACTCTGCCGGAGTAATAGACAAGATCTCCCAGTCGACGGCCCACAAATGCAAAGGACAGGTGACTGATGGGTTGTTTGCCAGGCCCGACAATTATGTGAACTTTGTCTGCGATGATGCCAGTCAGAATGAGCGGGCGCTTGGGTTTGCATCTCTGGCTGTCTTCACACAGGTCCAGGGCATCATCAACTGCACAGACGTGGCAATAAGGGCACCCCCAGAACAACCAGGAATATTCGTCAACAGCAAGGGCTTCCACTCCATCAATGTGCAGCTGGTGTGCAACCACAAAAAGATATTTCTGCAGCTGTATGCAAGATTCCCGGGAAGCTGCCATGATGCATTCGTCCTGCAGCAGTCCAAGCTCCTGGACGTCTTTGGACCTGGAAGCACACTGAAGGGGTGGCTACTAGGAGACAAGGGATACCCACTTCAAACTTGGCTGATGACATCTGTCAGAAATCCGACCAATGAAGCCCAACAGCGCTACAATGAATGCCATATGACCACCAGATGTGTGATCGAACAAGCCATCAGGATGCTGAAGATGCGCTTCAGATGCCTCGACAGATCTGGAGGTGCCTTTCAATATGCACCAGCCAGGGTGTCCAAATGGTCGTGGTGTGCTGCGCTCTGCACAACATTGCACAGCAGCAAGGTTTGGACCTGCAGGAGGAACAAGGTGCAGAGCGCAGATCCTCTTCAGATAATTCTGAGGAGGAGGAGGAAGGTGATGAGGGAAATGCACCACCAGTTGCTCACATTGCTGCCCGGGATGCACATTAATGGAAGGTTCACTTACGTTGCTCCAGTGGCCCGACGTCAGAAGCACACGCAAACGCCACTCCTCCCGCGCCTCCCCCCACCAATGCCACGAGCATAAAGCAGTCCTGCAAACAACCAACCACCCCTTGTACATCCCCCCAATGGTCCCTGTCAATTCATGTCTTCCTATCCATCATCAAACAAATTAAAAGATGACATGCCACCCAGCAACCAAGAATGGGCAGAATCGGAAAGTGGTGCAAAAGAGTAACATTTATGTGATTGAACTAAAGAATGGAAACTTCACAACACAACATTTTCTCACACACACAGGTGCATACCCTTGTGCAACGACAAAGCTTTACTCTTCCTTTTCCTAGCGCTCCTACATGGTGTCACCCCTGTGGCTTCAGCAGAGGTAGAGGCAGGCTGCTCAGATCCCTGCTCTGACTGCTGAGGTGCTCTTGGCTGATGTCCTCTGGGTTTTGGAGCCCATAAGGGTCCCACCAAAGACTGCTCCACCTGCACCTTTGCAGGGACAGACTCGGCCATCGGGACACAAAGCAGCAGGTTCGCTACTGACTGGGGCGGGGGGGTGGCAATGAGCCAGAAGTGGAAGCGCTTTGAGTGGAGTTCTTACTTCCATGTCCCCTTTTGCCATCATCCCTTTCTTGGCCCAGCTGAACTTCATTGCTACCACTCTGCTGGAGAGCACTTTGGTGCAGATCAGTGCAGCTCTGTAAGGTCAAGGCTAAGGTATCTGTCATCCTGTTCATGGCACCAGACATGTTGGCATCGAGGGTCTGCATGGCCGTGGTCAAGGACTGCATGGGCTCATTTGATTGCTGCCTTTGATGTTCCAGGGAGTTGGCCACTCTATTCATCCAAGACTTCATCGCAGTGCCCTGCGACATCAACACACACATGCTTGAAGCGGACTGCTCCATTCTCTCTGCAATCGCGGTCAGTGTGCGTGGAAGGCCCGTCAGAACATCGCACATTTTCTGCTGTCGCTCAATGACTAACCTTTTCATCGACGGCCCCCGGGGTACAGCATCTGTGTCTAGCTGAGCAAAGCTTGGAGAAGACTGCGCCCTCTGACGCGGACTCTCCACCTGCTGCCCCTGCCACCACCATCTGCTCTTGCTCACTTGTAAAATGTGAGTCACCAGCAATGTTCCCTCTAATTTTCTTTGGCCCGTGCGGCCGGTTTAGTGGCTCACCGGCTGCGCAGGACCTCTAGAGCAGCTTAAAGGGAACATTGGTCACCAGGCGGAAACCCAACTATCTGTCTACATGGTTCCACCGAAGTGCAAGTATCTGAGCTGGTGCATGGTAAGCATGAGTCCTGTGATGGTGCATCCTCAGAACGACTCAGCTCCTTTGAGGATTCATGGTCAGTGAGATCCATCAACTGCTGCAGCGTGCATGAAGGCCCTGGCAGAGATAAAATATATGAATTAGTACTGGCAAGGCAAGAATGTTGCAACTTATCATTATACCCCTTCTATTCAGTGGTGATGACAAAATGGAATAATGGCTTTTGGAAGACAAGGACTATGCTTTGCTACCATGGCTCATGTCACCACGAAGAAGCCCACTTATAGAGCCAGAGAAACAATACAGTGAAGCACATATCAAAATGAAGACAATCATGGAGCAGATAGGGTCTCCCTGGATCAGTATGGGGTGCTTTACAATATACCCTCAAATATTTCAGAATGATCTCTGTAAACTGCTACATACTGAACAACATTACAAAGTCATAACTATAAGATAGTCACTAATAAATCCAATAGGGAATTCAGGAAAAACTTCCTTTCCCAGAGAGTGGTTAGAATGTGGAACTCGCTACCACAAGGAGTAGTTGAGGCGAACAGCATAGATGCACATGAGGGAGAAAGGAATAGAAGAATATATTGATAAGGTTAGATGAAGAGGGGTGGGAGCAGCCTTGTGTGGAGCATAAACACCAGCATAGACCAGTCGGGTCGAATGGCCTGTTTCTGTGCTGTAGATTCTGTTACAAAGGAGGGAGGTATTTCTGTCACTAAGGCAGTACAAAGATGATGAAGATGAACAAGACCCAGCAACCGGAGATGATAGCATGGTGCAAGACATATTCATCAAAGCTTGATTAAGAATTTCTTTGTCTTTTGGATTACATGCCCAGTATAATAAAACTGAAAAGAAACAGGACACAGCTGCCATTAAAAAGGAACATATTGTGCTCTTTCCCCATAGCCTTGAATTTCCCACAGTTGCCATTGCTTTTAAAATGGCTACTATCTGAACTGCTTTCCACAGCCTGCCTGTATTCACAACTGTAGGCAATGCTCACTGGAGCATATTTTCCACAGTAGAAAACCATCATATAATGTTCAATCTCCTCATCATGTCTCGTAATGGCCACAGTATTTGTTTCCATACATTCCACTCCTACTTGTTCAGTTATCATTCCAACAGCGTTTAGTCATTGTATGAGGCACTGAAGCATCAACGCTATCTGTGAAGGCACTTTTGGTATAATATAGTAATGGCCTGTATATGATCATATGCAAATAATTAGTGATGTGCATCACATTTATTTATACTAAGTGCAGTGCATCTAAGGTGTTTACCATGATGTGCCACACTGTCTCTTTCTTGTATGCCTTGTAGAAGGGGCACATGTTCTGCTCCTAAGCAGTTCGCTTACACTGGAAGAGGCAGGCACTTGTTGCTGGTTGGGAGATCTGCTGCGAAGTTTCCCTGGATTTGGACAGGAGAACATCTCCAGATCTTAGGCTCGTATTGGGCATCCCTGAAGTCTTAGGCACTAAACTGGTGATGTGCACGGTGTAAGAATGCTGTGCACTCTCTTCCACAGAACCACCAAATGGCTTTGCTACATGAGATGCAAGTGCCATATGTTGTGAAGCAGTCTGCATCATGCCTCTGTTGAAGGCCTGGTCATTGCTAGTCTCTGAACTCAGGAAATGCAAACCTTTGGCCTTCCATGAGCTCTGGTGAAACCGTCCCCTATAGTGCTTCGCCTCATTTTTCCGAGGGAATAATAGACAGCTGCTATTGCCTTTAAGATAGCAGTCCATAAGGCCATGACAGCATTCCTGGTAAACTTCTTGTGACATTCTCCCACTGAGTTTGGCATGTGAGTCAAGACAATGTCCAGCAATTGTGCTTGAGTTCAGTTTATGATTTTTACAAGCAAAGGGTGTTCTGCAAATAAGTTAACATAATGAGACTAAACAGCATCATGAACAGGACCTCCAACTCCCTCTTCCACCATTACCTCAACGGATACAATGCCAACAATGTTCATAACAGAATGTTTTAAATAGGGAATAAGGACTTTCTTCTGTTTGTTGTTGTCGCCTGTCCTCTACTATTCAGCATTATTGAAGACTAATAACCTAGAAAGAGAGCAAATATATATATTTCAAGTGTAGTTGTGTATTCAGCATTTATGTAAAACTTGTACTATGTAATATAAAGGATGCAAACATTGATGTTGGACTGCAAAGTAATTTTAACATTGAATCAATTGAGCCAATCATTAGTAACATTCACATGTTTGCAATGATATGGCTGATAGCATATCATATAGGCCTCCTATATCATCTATGTGATTTACCAATACTTTGGCTCCTTACCTTGGTACGGTTCCTGAGGTCAAAATCAAATGGGGCTTCTTCGACTTCCTCTCAAGACTAAAGATGACATTTCTACATTGCTGTGCCCATCAATGAAGGCATCATCTTCAATGCAGATCTTTCTGACCTTCTTTCACCATTACAAGTTTCAAAGATCAGCACCTTAGCACAGCCTTCCTCAAATATGAATAGGTGTCCATACCGCTTAAGTAGCCTTAATAGACTTGTTCTGGAAATTAAATTCTTTAAGATCCCAGGTGTTTGCTATTGACTGCTTCTGTTTGCATTGCTTCCAATAAATGTAAGATTCATAACAGGAAAAAGCAAGAAATTAAGTATTCTCCACAGTATGTTACTTTAAACTGAAAAGAAAATAGTGTAAACAAGGTAGATGCTAAACCAGATTTCAGCAAGAAATGCAAACACAAAGCATTTCCTGTACAAAGTGTTCATGAAATATACCAATGCTTAAGCATAGCAACCAAAAATAATCGTGCGTACTTTGTTTTCGGTGGAATGCATCTCTTTTTCCACTTTGGCTAATGTGAGCTCCAAGTCATCAATGTCTTTCTTCAACTCGGAGCACTCATCTTCAAGTTTCCTCTTCTTGGCTGTCAGCTCAGCATTCGTTTCCTCTTCATCCTCTAGTCGTTCGTTCATCTCTTTGACCTTAGCCTCGGCCTGAATTTTGTTTTTTATTAGCTGGTCACACCTTTCCTCAGCATCTGCCAAACTTTCTATTTCCTTAAAAATAGACAATAAATACTTTCAGTGCAACTAATTTTTGAATACCAGAGGTAATTTAACTTTGTAAAATGTCAATTTACATACCGCTTGCACTTGCATCTGTAGGTCATTCTTTTCCTGCAGGAGGCTAACCATTTTCTCCTCCAATTCCTTTCTTCTTCCTTCAGATTTTGAAAATGCTTCTTTAAGCTTCTCAAACTCCTCTTTCATGTTTTGCATATCCTTTTCAGCTTGTGCGCTCCTCAGAAGAGGTTTGATCTTGAAATACAGTTTCATCCATGGCCAATGCTTGACATTCATGAATGAACGGATGTTGTACTGGAGAGTGAAGATAGCTTCCCTGTGGACAGCAATTAATAAGGAATTTGTTTAAAAAAAAAGTTTCTTTATTATTTAAATTAAGGCCATCACAGGTTGTGAACAGTTCCCTTGTACCTTCTTTGCATCATCCTCTGAAACTCTACTCGCATTAAGTAACCACGACATATAGCTTGTGTGCGGGTAATAAGTGCAGCCAATCTTTCGTCTCTCATCTCTTCAAGAACACCCAGGATACCGGCTTTGAAAAATACCTGCAAGTGCAGAAAATATCTTCAGGAGTTACATTTGTGGTTTTTTTTATTACACAGCTATTTATGAAGTTTAGTTATTTTACTAATGTAAATTAGGACTTTACCTTAGTATGTCCAAATTTGTATTGGCTGTGATCAATGTTAATGGAGCCTAGGAGTTTCTCAGAAGCCTTCTTGCTGTCCATAAACTGACCCTCTGGAATAGCACTTGCATTCAGTACTCTGTATCTGTTTATTTTAAAATAAGTATAGTTATATTCCCACATTTATGTCTTTACAATTGTAACCTTTTTCCACATTTAATTCATGCCCAACAGATCTTTGGATGAAAACTATTATAACTTGCAAATTAAGTGACTGGTGAATTGTACACAACTTCCCTCGGAGCAGAATGCCACCTAGGTGCCACTGTTTCTATTACACCTTCCGTTTACGTAATACATAACATTTTATGGTGTTGGACAGGGGATGTTATAAACTCCAACTAGTTACCTTTGCTTGAAGTCTGCATAGAGGATTCTGCTTGGGAATCCTTTTCTACAAATTCTGATACCCTCAAGCACCCCGTTACACCTCAGTTGGTGCATGACTAGGTGATTGTCCATTTCACCTGTGTTGTGGTAAGAATGCAATTATATTTTTGTAATACTTCTTTTTTTTGCACAAATAGGGAGAAAGAATAATAAAATTGATGGCTGGAAATTACCTGGAGTTTTTGTTTCATTTGGAATAAGGCAACGCACAAAGTGGGGGTGAGTGCTTCTCAAGTTAGTCATCAGCTTGTTCAGGTTTTCCTATACCAAACAGCGAATTTAATAACCAATTGCAGTTATTTTCTTGACTGAGCCTCACATATAACCCGTAAGCAACCAAACTATTGTCAATGGCCCTGAAATTGCGGTCTCCGTGACAGCGCACCGCGAGTACGCCGTTGTAATCCATTTGAAAGGCCCGGCAACATCCAGGTTTCCGCATGCGCGAAATCCGGAACTTGCGATCTGTCAAGGTACGCCTTGACAGATCATCCGAACCGCATGGAAACTCAGTATTGCTGGTGCAGTGTTGGGCTATTTGCCTTACAACTGCCCAGCAATTGCCCGCGCAACTCTTACGGCTGGTAAAAGGAGGCGTAGGGCCTGCATTCATCAGCCTAAGGGTAGATATGAAACATTTAAAAATTCAAAATTATGCACATACACTTTAAATGAGCTTATGAAAATATTGGCCCGGATTAAGATGTTTAAAATTATTTATCAAAAAATTACATTTTTATTGAGGTTGGTGTAATGAAGGAACTTATAAATAAAATTGCAATTCAGTACATTGTATAATTATTAGAATTGTGTAAATTGTCCAATTATTTGGGGATTCCATTGCATCTCATTAGGGGATTCCCTTTGTAAATGATTGCAATGGAATCCTCCTTCGTGATTGGAGGACCGGGCCCACGTGATCCCAGGGACACTTCCGAACCGCCCGTGTCCCTGGGATCCGTGGACCTTTACGCTGATGTCAGACTGGAGGCCCGAGATTGCAACTCCTCGCAGCCTGGACGCCTGGCGTTAGGTTCGGATTTGTTTTGTGGGTTGGAGGCGTACTCCGGAGTTACGTCTCTGACCGCAATTTATACCCCATTGTTTCAATACCATGCTACAGGTATAGGTTTATATAGGACGATTAGAGTTAACGCTGCAGTTAGAAGAAAGTTTTTTAAAAAAACTTACCCGAAAGAGTGCAGACACTGTTTGGAAGGAAGAACCCTTTTTCTTGGCACCTTTCTTTACTCCACCTTCTACAAAGTATATATTGTCATAATCAATTCATGGTATAAAATTGCATGATAAATTATTCTAATATAGTAAAGAATGCAGAACTTAGAATTACTAACTTTGAAGAGCTTTTTTTTAAAATCAAGTCAAGAATGACATTTATTGCCCATTTCTAGTTGCCCTGAGAAGGTAGTGGAGTGCCACCTTCTTGAGCTGCTGCAGTCCTCATTGTGTTGGTGTTCCATTGATGGTATTTTTCATAGCAGAACTAAGTAGCATTAATTATCTCACCACCTAATAGAGAGATTAGTGAACCAGTTTGATTTTTACAATGTTGTGGTGCTAGCCCACAAATTACCAGATTTGCTACCCATGGCGGGGTGGGGGGAGCGGGGGTGGTGGTGGAGTTGAACTCACAATTTCTGGGTTACTGTTTAGGACCATGTCAAAAACAACAACAACAAATATTTATATAGCGCCTTTAACATAGTAAAATGTCCCAAGGTGCTTCACAGGAGCGTTATAAAACAAAACTTGACACCGAGCCACATAAGGAGATATTAGGGCAGATGACTAAAAGCTTGGTCAAAGAGGTAGGTTTTAAGGAGCGTCTTATAGGAGAAAAGAGAGGTAGAGAGGTGGAGAATTTAAGGAGGGAATTCCAGAGCTTAGGGCCTTGGCAGCTGAAGGCACGGCCACCAATGGTGGAGCGATTGAAATCGGGGATGTTCACGAGGCCAGATTTAGAGGAGCACAGATATCTCAGAGGGTTGTGGGGTTGTAAGAAATGACAGAGATAGGGAGGGGCGAGGCGATGGAAGGATTTAAAAATAAGGATGAGAATTTTGAAATCGAGGCGTTGCTTAACCGGGAGCCAATGTAGGTCAGCGAGCACAGGGGTGATGGGTGAACGGGACTTGGTGCGAGTTAGGACACGGGCAGCAGAGTTTTGGATGACCTCAAGTTTGCGGAGGGTAGAACATGGGATGCCGGCCAGGAGTGGGTTGGAATAGTCAAGTCTAGAGGTAACAAAGGCATGGATGAGGGTTTCAGCAGCAGCTGAGCTGAGGCAGGGATGGAGTCGGGCGATGTTACGGAGGTGGAAATAGGCGGTCTTAGTTATGGCGCAGATATGTGGTCGGAAGCTCGTTTCAGGGTCAAATACAACACCAAGGTTGCAAACAGTCTGGTTCAGCCTCAGACAGTTGTCAGAGAGAGGGATGGAGTCGGTGGCTAGGGAACAGAGTTTGTGGCAGGGACCGAAGACAATGGCTTCGGTCTTCCCAAAATTTAGTTGGACGAAATTTCTGCTCATCCAGTACTGGATGTCGGACAAGGATGTCTGACAATTTAGATAGAGTGGAGGTGTTCAGAGAGGTGGTGGTGAGTAGAGCTGGGTGTCGTCAGCATACATGTGGAAACTGACGCTATGTTTTCAGAGGATGTCACCGAGGGGAAGCATGTAGATGAGAAATAGGAGGGGGCCAAGGATAGATCCTTGGGGGTCACCAGAGGTAATGGTGCAGGAGCGGGAAGAGAAGCCATTGCAGGTGATTCTCTGGCTATGATTAGATAGATAAGAATGAACCAGGCGAGTGCAGTCCCACCCAGCTGTACGATGGTGGAGAGGCATTGGAGGAGGATGGTGTGGTCAACCGTGTCAAAGGCTGCAGACAGGTCAAGAATGAGGAGGGATAGTTACCTTTGTCACAGTCACAAAGGATGTCATTTATGACTTTGATGAGAGCCGTTTCGGTACTGTGGCAGGGATGGAAACATGATTGGAGGAATTCAAACATGGAGCTCCAGGAAAGATGGGCACAGATTTGGGGAGGCGACAACACGTTCAAGGACTTGAGAGGAAAGTGAGGTTGGAGATGGGATGGTAGTTTGCAAGGGCGGAGGGGTCAAGGGTTGTTTTTTTTGAGGAGAGGGGTGATGACGGTAGATTTGAAGGAGAGGGGGACAGTACCTGAGGAGAGAAAACCGTTAACAATATCAGCTAACATGGGAGCCAGAAAAGGAAGTTGGGTGGTCAGCAGTTTCGTGGGAATAGGGTTGAGGGAGCAGGAGGTGGGTCTCATGGATAAGATGAGCTCGGAGAGGGCATGAGGGAAGATAGGAGAGAAACTGGAGAAAGATGCGAGTTCAGGGCGAGGGCAGGGGGGGGACCCTTAGAGGAAGTTTGGCCTGGTGGGCTAAGGAAAGGGAGGGAAGTGGCAGAGGCAGCTGAACGGATGGTCTCAATCTTAATGACAAAGAAGTCCATGAGCTCCTCGCACTTGTTGTTGGAGGTGAGGGTGGAGGAGATGGGGAGAGGGATTTAAGAAGGCGGTTTGCAGTAGAGAAAAGAATCCGGGGGTTGTCTTTGCATTCCAGGATGATCCTGGAATAGTGAACAGTTTTGACAGACAAGAGTAGGACCCGATCGTGCTTTATGTGGTCCAGTCAGATCTGGCAGTGAATGGCTGAACCAGTTGTCCACCAGATCCGTTCAAGTCTGTCCCCCTTGGACTTAAGGGAGCAGAGATGAGGGCCGTACCAGGGGGAACAGCCAGGGTGAGAGAGAGTACCACTGAACTGCTGTCTCATTGTGGTTGTCATTGGTACCTGAATTTATAAATAACTTTAGAAATGCTTCCAAACTCTTGGGTGGATTACAGCCTTGTACCTCACTCTATGTTTTAATTATTGGTATGTCCTTTAAAAAGCAATGTTTATTGTCAACATACATTCGATCTACCTTACATTTGTTTTAATGTTGATAAACTATTCAAAAAGGTTGATATTTCTGTCCTGTCAAACATTATTTTACAATTTTATTGTATAATGAAAAATATGTTACCTGCAGCTGATCCATAATTAGCATACAAGTGTGAAAGAACCTTGATTGAAGATTTCTGGTACAGTCCAATTACAGTTTCATTCAAAGGGTCCTTATTCTTGTCCAGCCAAGAATTAATATTATAGTCCACAGTGCCCGCATAATGGATCAAGGAGAAGTGAGCTTCAGCCCTTCCTTTGATAATCCTGGGCTTCTGGAAATTTACTGATTTTCCAAGGTGTTGATCATACAATTTGTTCTTGAATGTCATATCTGAAGCCTTGGGGAACATGCATTCCTCCTCAAGGATTGAGAAGATGCCCATAGGCTTTGAATTTATTAAAAAAAAAGAAACACAGTGACGTAAGAAAACTACTAGGCACTTGGTCTAAGCGTTAAACAAAGCTTTAATCAACTGTTTTACAACATGGAGGTCTAGTTGTGTCCTTCGTAGTTCCTGTTAAGAATGTCCTGCGCAAGCTGGGCCTGTGCCCGAGTATTTATACTCTCCCTGGACAGTGCCACCCGCAGGCCACTCAGTATTATTTCATAAGTCATTTCCACATGAATGACAAGATTCATGTCACACAGTACATTAATTATCTCTATTCCATACAGTGAGAAATCCATACTAGAACTTTACATGAAAGTATATACACAAGAATGACCACTTGGCGAAGTACCAGTTGGCACTCAGCACCCATGAAACCAAACCTTGCAAAGTGAACCAAAACCATAAGGAGACGAGGAGAGAGGTGAACACTGGTAAAGAAAATGGTGAGAAAAAAAACTACAAAATATCTCCTCACCTTTTCAATAAGTTCAATGCAAGCAGCCAGATCCATACCAAAGTCAATGAAATCCCAATGAATCCCTTCCTTCGTATATTCCTCTTGTTCTAAAACGAACATGTGGTGGTTAAAAAACTGTTGCAGTTTTTCATTCGTGAAGTTGATACAAAGTTGTTCCAGGCTGTTGTACTGGGGAATGACACAAATGTGTTAGTATAATAGTCAGAGATTTCACATTTTATTAATTAATATCATTATTGTCAGACTATTACTGAGAATTTCACCTCAAAAATTTCAAAGCCTGCAATATCCAAAACACCAATGAAATGTTGTCTCGGTAGTTTTGTATCCAATTGCTGATTAATTCGTTGCACCATCCACAAGAATAACTTCTCATACACTGACTTTGTCAGAGCACCCACCGCAAAGTATACCTAAAAAAAAAGGAAAATTAATGTTTCAGTTTCTGTAAAGCCTATTGCTCAAATTGTGCATACTTCCTCTCTCCCAGCATTACCTGTTGTACAGTCTGACCTTTGGTAACAAACTCATTGCCAACCTTTACTCTTGGAAAGCATAACGCTTTGAGCAGATCGGCTGAGTTTAGGCCCAGAAGGTAAGCAACTTTGTCAGCAACTGCAAAAGAATAAAACATTGTCTGTTATACCATTCCTGACATGTTTCTGGTTGTTCCCTAATTGTAAACATTCAGCAATCATTCTACATATGATTTTCGTTTATGCATTGAAATTTGCATTCGTTATCGGTTACCGACATGCTTCCATTGGTGTCAGCTGTGGCTCAGTGGGTAGCACTCTTGCCTCGGAGTTAGAAGGTTGTGGGTTCCAGTCCCACTCCAGAGACTAGAGCGCAAAAATCTAGGCTAACACTCCATTGCAGTACTGAGGGAGTGCTGCGCTGTCCGAGGAGCCGTCTTTCGGATGAGACGTTAAACCGAGGCCCCGCCTGCCCTCTCAGGTGGGTGTAAAAGATCCCATGGCACTATTTCGAAGAAGAGCAGAGGAGTTCTCCCCAGTGTTCTGGTCACTATTTATCCCTCAACCAAAATCACTAAAACATCTGATCGGATCATTATCATATTGCTGTTTGAGGGACCTTGCTGCACTTCATTGGTTGTAAAGGGCTTTGGGACATCCTGAGGTCATAAAAAGCGCTATATAAATGCAAGTCTTTCTTTTTCCCATTGGTCTTGTGTGTTTTATTTATTATTACTTTGGGTCTTGAATAATGTCGAGTAGGGGAGCTTGATGGCAGAATAGGTGAAGACACTCTTTTCACTTTTGGGTTCAAATTCATCCCAATCTAACCAGATGTTATTATACAAATGGAGACCAGCGCCTGTTTACAATGAGTCAGAGCTGCAAGTGGCAAGTTGTATGCTCAGCTCCATACTGCCTGCAGTCAGCATTTTGTGCATACATATTCAGGGCACCGCTCACCTATGTCAAAATGCCAGTTAGGTTTTTAATGTTAATGATGAGATGGTTGGACAACTAATATCGAAAAGTTAGCAATAAACTTTGATTAAGACCAGTTGATGTTATACTGTAGCTGTATGAAAGAAAAGTGGTGTAAGGCTATCTCCTCCAGGTGGTCTCATGCTTATCGCAAAATGCAATATGCCATCACTTCATTGATGTCAACTCCAAATTATACTATAGTTTTTGCATGGACATTGCAGCAACAAAAAAAACTTTGGTATAACTACGCTAAATATCTCTGCTGTATAGTGACTATTGGGGGGAATTTTAACCTTATAAAACGGGTGGGGTTGGAGCGTAGAGATAATTAAATTGTTAGAAGTGGGATTACCGACCTGATCCCGCCTCCAACCTGTCCACTTCCGGTTTTAATGGAGGTGGGACCCACAGGATGGGGGGTGGGCGATCAACCCGCTCCCAGGGGGCGGAACGTCAATTTAAATAATGAGGCTGGAAGCCTTTTTTTTTTAACCTCCATTTTGTTTTTAAACTGTATGTGGACGGGTTTCACTCAGTTCGTGAATCCCGGCAGTTACAGCAAGATGGGGACTGCTGCATCCAGGAGGTAAGTGCCTTTATACCTACCTCCTGGATCCAGAGTCCCTGCCTAACCCACCTCTCCCCGCGATCGGAGATCCCATCAAGAGGCCTCTGCCTGACCCCTCCCCCCCACCCGATCCATTTAATGGCCCGGCCCGACCCCCGATCCTCTACCACCCCCCCTCCACCCCGATCCATTTAATGGACCGGCCTGCCCCCCCCCCCCTATCGTCTACCTCACCCCCACCCCCGATCCTCTACACACCTGCCCGAGCCATCTATTTAACGGCCCGGTCCCTACACGAATACTCCCCTCTCTTCTCTGTGCAGCCGCAGGCCTACCCGCCCACAGCCAGCCAGCCTCTCAATCTGGCCGGGCTGCGGGCGGGAAACCGAGGCCTCGCATGCAAATCAGGCCCTGCTGTTAAAAGTCGGCAGGGCCTGCGGGAAACGCGGCCTCCCAATCCCCGGGGGCCTAGTTGGGCCCCGGGTCGCGCTGCGCTAGGCCCCTCCCCTTTAAGAAGGGGAGGAAGGCCTGCAATACCGTGGCACGTAGCGCCGTGATATTGACTCGCAGTGCCCCAAGAGGGATGCGGGGCACTTCCAGTAGCACCCCGCTTCCTTCTTGGGGCACAACCACTCAATTTCCGGCGCGGAGGCGCTGATTTTTCCGGGGCGCTATAAGTAGTGCCCCGGCTAAATTAGCGCCCCATACTCAATTTTTAGCCCTCAGTCTTTACGAACAATGACGGACAGGTAAAGACTCTCTGGTCCATCGAGCCTATTCCACACAATTGTGACAGTTTGTAGATCACAATATATACACTCTCCACCCCACCCGAAACCATGTGATCTCCTGGGAGAGGTGAAAAAAAGATAAAAACCCAGGCAATTTGGGGGAAAAAAAATCTGAGAAATTCCTCTCCAACCCATCTAGGCGATCAAAACTAGTCCAGGAGATCACTTTGGCCCTGAATTCCGTGCAGTACCTACCTTCTGTAAGAGGTGATTTCCACCCCAGCCAGAAACAGGTCCAACTCTCGCTTGAAGGAATTCAGTGAATCACCGCACGAGACGGCACTCTGTTCCAGAGGTCCACTATTCTCTGGGAAATGAACCACCTCCTGACATCTAACCCAGATCTGGCCTTACACAAATTAAAGTTCTAACCCCTGGTCCTCCCTAACCTATTTAATTGAAACAAACTGTCAACTGTAACACAATCTATTCACTTCATTATCTTATAAACCTCAATCAGAGCACCTCTAAGTCTACACTTCTCTAAAGTGTAGGGCTGGATTTTGCCAATGGGGAGCTTTTGGAGGCGGGACTCCCACTTGTCAGGTTTCAGTCCCGCCTCCATCAACGTAGGACGTTTCGTCTGTCAAAAATTTTTGACAGATGAATTGTCATCGTTTGACAGCTCTGTGAAGCTGTCAAACACTGATATTCTCTGCAGTTTGATGAGTTCTTGAATTCAAGACTCATCAAAGCTCTTTATTTAGAAGAAATTAGATGGTTGTTGCATTGGAGAATGCAACGGCCATCTGTCATCTCTGCCGCGGAGGTGCGAGACTCTTCGCATCCCCAACTCTTGAAGCCTGCAGGAAGAAACAAAGGTAAGTAAACTTTTTCTAGCACTTTCCACTTACCTCACATACTCACCTCTCCACACTTGCACCCATCACTTACTTTCACAGCGCACTTTTGCACCCCTCCGACCCCCGTATAACCCACTGCTCGCCTCGGTGACCCTGGTGGGGTTCGGAGCATTCGGGAAGCCTGCACTTGTGTGGGCAAAATGGGGATAATCCTCTTATCTGCCTGTTAACTACCTGTTAACAGGCATTTAAGTGGCACTAATCCCCTTCCTGCCTCCAAGGAGATGGGACCTGGCGCGGGTCGGCTACCCGCCTCCTGGCAAGATGGCACGGAGGTAGGTTGGGGGGGGGGGGGGGGCACCCGCCCCCAAATTCTGCCATTTTCCCAGCAGTCCCGCCTCCATACCCGCCTCCATAAGGCTGGCAAGATCCAGCCCGTAGAGTCCCAAGTCTTTTAGCCTATCTTGATAACTAAGATGCTTTAGTCTAATTGCCCTCCTCTGTACCCTTTCCCAAAGCCTCAATATCACCCAACATGTGAGGAGACCAAAACAGGACACAGTATTCCAAGTGCGGCCTGACTAAGCTCTTGTACAAGGACAAAATAGTATGCTGATGTTTATTTATGTGGTCTATTTTAACTAATTTAAGAACAGAGCACTTTCCAGGTAAAATATATCAAGTGTATTGAATGAATATACCTTCTGTGCCATCAGGTTCAGCCTGTTCTTCCCTTTGCTTCTGCTTGAACCTCATGTTGCCATGGTGCATTGTTGCACCAGTAATTTTGTAGATACTGTTTTTCTCATCATTGGTGAAACCCAAGATGTCAATAGCTTGCTATAAATTCAAGGAGATCGTATTATAATCAATTTATTAAACTCAACTGCTATCATATTAATGATGTACATCACACTTACATCAGTAGCCATCAATTCTTCTTGGTCATCAATACTCGGAACAGTAATCTCACCCTGACTGACATAAGGATAGTCATAGGGATTGGTGGTGATCAGAAGCATTTCTAAGGCAAAGACAAAGTAGATGATAGGGGATGTTTTAAAATGAATAACACAATGAAAGGAAATACAGATATGCAAAGTGCATACATTGGTTCCAAAAAGTCTAAAGGATTAACAGGCTCCTCACCAATAAGTTCTGGCCTTTTGTTGGATATAATCTGGTAGAAAATGTGATAGCTTCTTTCAGATGGTTGTTGGTATGTCACTCTGGATTTTTCCAACAAGTCTGGATGGGTATTGCAAATTCAGACCAATTAAGTCTCTGTCACAAGTCTACCATTATATTCATTTATCTTTAAGTTAATCAGATTTGAAACACTTACACGTTTCAATGTCTGCTGAAGCCAATTTTCCTGTGGTTCCAAAGTGGATTCTGATAAATTTTCCCTTCAGAATAAAAACAAAAAGTGAATTCAGAGATTGTAATACTTTTTTAAATTTCATACGGAGGTGGTTGAATGCCATCAATTTTTTTTCACAGTAACAGCTTTCGTTTGTTCTAGTATTGGTTAACGTTACATATGTATTTCCATTTCAACTTACAAAACGAGATGAGTTGTCGTTCCTTATTGTCTTGGCATTACCAAAGGCTTCCAGCAAAGGGTTAGCCTGGATGATTTGATCTTCCAGGGTTCCCTAAAAAGGTACAGTTTGTTTGCAGTTAACAGCTAAAACAATGACTAAACTGCACTGACACAAACACAATGAAATACATTTTTATATTAAAGTATGATTATTTCCAAACATACTTTCGCCTTTGCCATTTCATCCTTCTTCTTGCCCGCGTCACCAATAGCTGCAATTATTGCAAAGTACTGGATGACACGTTTGGTGTTCACAGTCTTTCCGGCACCAGATTCTCCACTGAAAAGCAGAAAAATGTTCATACATCCCATGCCGTTCCTTACAGTGAGTTAGAGGGCATGCTATTTTATAACAACAACTTCCATTTGTATAGCGCCTTTAACATGATAAAATATCCCAAGGCGCTTCACAGGAGCGTTATCAAACAAAATTTGACACCGAGCCACATAAGGAGATTTTAGGACAGATGACCAAAAGCTTGGTCAAAGAGATAGGTTTTAAGGAGCATCTTAAAGGAGGAGAGGGCAGAGAGATTTAGGGCAGGAATTACAGAGATTAGGGCCACGGCAGCTGAAGGCACAGCTCCCAATGGTGGAGTGATGAAAATTGAGGATGCACAAGGGGCCAGAATTGGAGGAGTGCAGAGATCTCGGAGGGTTGTAGGGCTGGAGGAGGTTACAGAGATAGGGAGGAAGCGAGGGATTTGAAAACAAGGATGAGAATTTTTAAATCGAGGCGTTACCGAACCGGAGGCAATGTATGTCAGCGAGCACAGCGGGGGAATGGATGAACGGGACTTGGTGCGAGTTAGGATACGGGCAGCAGAGTTTTGGATGAGTTCAAGTTTACAATAGGGCTTTATCAACATAGTGTGATGGAAAGTGTTACAGGAAGTAAGTGTGACACGGAATGTTTGCTATTTGCAAGACTTTAAATGTATTATAGATTATATATCTATACATAGATATATAGCTAGTGAGAGACATTCATAGACTTGTGTAAATCATTTACTTACGTGATCAGGATAGACTGGCTTTCACGATCTGTAAGATGAAACCCCAAAAAGGGGGAGTATTGTTAGAAGTTCTATTCCACTCAATTTTAAACTAAAGTTAAGCTGTAAATTGTGCAAATTTCCTGTAATTGTTAAATAAAATATATAAAAATAGATGTATAAAAACTTATCAAATATGTAAAACATTAACAAGTTACCTGTTAACATGGCCTGATAGGCATTGTCAGAGATGGAGAAGATGTGGGGAGGAGCCTCCTGTCGTTTCTTCCCTTTGTAGCCAGCCACAACCTCGGGACTGTACACTGGTAACCACTTGTAGGGGTTCACAGTGACACAGAACAACCCAGAGTAGGTCTTAAAAAAAAAACCCAAAAAGAATTGCTTAATGTTGACACTTTGTGACTTAGAACTAGATTTTCAAAAATAAATATTGAGATGTACTTACATAGATCATCCAGGCTGCGTAACGCTCTTTGAGGTTAAACAGCACAGATGCTTCATTCAGGTGGGTCAACATGGCCATGTCCTCGATTTTATTGAATTTTGGTGGGTTCATTGGGAAGACATCAATGGGTTTCAGAACGACTGTCTGAAATAGATAATATAGTAAGAATAATTATGATATGGTTTTATAAGGCGAGATGCCGAATTTGGAAATAGGATAAACAGTTCTATCTATTAAAAATTGCTGGGGTTCGCCAACCTTCCCATCTGTTTTTTCCACTTCGACCTTGGTGCTATCTTGGCTCTTAATTTTCCCTTTTGAAAACTCAAACTTGGGGTCAGTCACATAACAAGCAGTCTTGGCATCGAAGGGCTTATTCTGCGCTTCAACTCGCTCCTTCGCAGATTTGCGGAGATATTGCGCAGCTGCTCCGAAAATTTTCTTGTCATCATCAAAGCTCATGGTCGCGGTGTTTCACTGCGATGAAAAAGTACAGTCATTGCATTGCATTGTAATTACAGGTAGAATTGCGGAGGTATCCAAATTCAGCCATTAAAAGCGTTTGGCCTTGAGTGTCCGCTTGTTTCCTCTAGTTAATTCAACGCAATCCGGGCGCAATCGGCCTGACCAGTGCAAAAGGTCACGGAACTTTAAGCGTAAGTGAGTTACGCCCAAAGACTCAGTAACACTCGAGTTTCCCCCGATTGCGCCCGTTTGCAGCCGTTTGGGAGGGTCTTCGAATTGGGCTCATTTTCTTTCAGCGCCCAGGCACCAGCAGGCAGCCATGGTCATGTGAGTTCAGCCTTCCTGCAGTGACCAGCAATCATCTCAGCAAGGTGCAGGCCTGCAGCAAATACTTTAGTTAAAATTAATTTTAACCGCATTATACTACATTTAGATTGGAGAAATAGTTCAATTAAATCCATTAGAACCTCCTTATAACGCTTGAATTTTTCACTTTGACCGTTTCTTTGAGTTAAAATCGAGTTTAAATTCAGACCTCGGGTCACTCACTGCTCTTAAAACTTAGGCATTAATAAGTTAAATTAATTTAAATCAATCAATTAGATGAATGCCGTTCTTGTACGTCAATTTGCACACTGCTCAGATTGAAATCACTCACTACTGCTCTTAAAACATATGCATTAAATCAATCAGTCAGATAAGTCAGGCCACATGGCATTTTTTGCAGAAAGAGACGAATGTCCTCTTACCTTGCAGTCTTCGGCCTCACTCTGAAGCAAACATTTTGCACAGTGGTTTTTATATGACCCCCTCCCCAGATAATCGAGGCCCAATTGAGGCTCTGTTCCCAGTCACTCATTGATCATGCCCGTTTGCACTGATTCATGGGAATTTTTACATTTGGCGTTATGCAAATGAGTTCGGCAGGAACTTGCGCGATAACTTCAAATCGGAAAAGCAGCGCAATTTCAAATGCATTTTGGGCCCAAGCGGAAACTCGAGGCCTTTCTTTTTAACTGTTCAATAGAACACTCTCGCTTTCTCCTAAAATACCTTCTTGTTTAGCAAGTAAGCTATTTAACACACATTACATAGGGTGGTGCGCTCATCACATTAACACGCAAAAAGAGAAACCCCTGGAATAACACCTGCCCAAATGAAAGCTCATCGACCTGAAACTTCAGCTCTGTTTCTCTCTCTCCACAGATGCTGCCTGACCTGCTGAGCATTTCCAGCATTTTCTGCTTTTCTTTCAGATTTCCAGCATCCGCAGTACTTTGCTTTTGCTTTCATTTAAAAGGATTGAGTCTGTTTTATATTCTATTCATGCCAACATTAAAAGTGCTCCAGGATTGCGGCTCTAAAAACAGTGGCTTAGAAATTCATCTCGAGCAGTGGCACAAAACGGGTATCGGATCGGATGCCCATTATACACAGCGCCGTGTACAAGGGGCAGCCGATCCGATACCGCCCGGGACGAATTTCTCGGCCAGTGGCTCTCTGCCCATTATTCTTGGTATGGCCACTCCATACAAAACAATATCAAACCGCTGGCAAACCAATGCATTGTTATTTACTGGCATGTAAACTTGATTTCATTGAGTTACTGAAAATCGGGAGTCGGTGTGAAAATATTGACATCTTTCTGTAGGGGAAAAAAGGCATTTCAATTGGATATAAACTTAGTGAGCTATGCGCTGTATAGCAAATAGTTCTAAAAATAAACATTCGACAACCAGTTCTTGTAAAAATGTACCTTTTACAAATATTATTCATTAGACACCAGAAAAGTCACTTGATATCCAATCAGACACCAATTTGGATGTCGGCGTTCTTTCCCATTTCCATGGATAAGTCATTCGCAGGGTCAATGACCAACTGCTTTTGTTTAAAAACATTTTCAAATCATATGGCTCAGTCAGTGAAGCCAGTCAGTAACTGGGCCCCACAGACCAACATGTCCTGGGTTGCATTCTAGGCCAGTTTCACAATAAGGGCATTACAATTGGTAGCATCCAATGTTCCTTCCCCTGAATTCCTGCTTGAAGGTCAACATGTGTGGATGTCAGATCAGGCAAGGATGGGGCTGAGCTGTTTCTACAAGATGGGCCAACCTTCACAGTGAAGGCTCGCACATCAAGAATAGTCACCTGGCGGAGGTAAGGTGAGGCTTTAAACGCTAGTTGGCCCGTATTCCGGTGGGAATCAATGCCTTCTGGAGAGAAGGGAAGGAGAAAAAATGGAAAGGAAAACTAACAACACACCAAAACTCCCAGAAAACGTAAGTGCAAGCCCCTGAGTTTATCTGGTTCAGTGAAGTGGTTTCTGTTGCATTGTTATAACCAAGAAACAAGCAATCACATCCTATTTATCTGCAAAGTTCTAATTATTCTTACACTTCATCTAGAGCCATCCTTTGTTTCTTAACCTGTCCCATTACCATTTCCTTTTGCCTTGAATATCTTTTAATGTCTCTTAACCTCTCCTGCCTTCTATCCTATCACAGACCTTCCCTTTTGTTCTTTCATCCCCTCCCCCCTTTCCCAGCCCCTACACTTGCTTAAAAATCTGTTCCATTTCCTGCTTTTTTTCCAGTTCTGAGGAAAGGTCATCGACCTGAAACATTGGGCCGAAAATTGATCCCGGGACGCGAGAGTACGCACTGCGTACTCTCGCGTATTCCCACTCCAATTGCCGGTTTTCTGCATGCCCTGCGCATGCGCTGAAAACCGGCAATTGCTCTTCCGAAAAGGGGGCGGGGCCGGAGTGCATCGCGTGCGCGCTACAGGCTGCGCGCACGCTGTGCACTTCATGCTTTGGACGCGCAGGTAAGTACTGAAGATTTTGGAAATGTAAAAAGGAGGAGTAAGACCCGCTTTTAAGAAGGTAAGTAGTGAATTAAGTATTTTTTTGAATTTTTTTTTACAGGTATATCTTTTTTATAGACTTTAAAGACAGGTAAGTTTATTTTTATAACTTTTTAAAAGATTTTAAATTTTTTCAAAAATTTAATTTTTTATTTAAAATGGTTAATTTAATTAACTATACTTATTTTATTAATGTGATGGGTTTTTTTTTAAATTTAATTGAGGTTTAGCTGTTATTTTGGGGGGGTGTAAGATTCATAAGTCTCTCAGCCATGCTGTGAGACTTATGAATGGAAGATGGTGTGCTGCCATTGGCTCTAACTGAGTCACGTGATCCCACAGCTCGCACGAATTAACTACGCCGCTGGGATACGCAAGCCCAGCACAGCTGATGTCTGGAACATCAATTTCGTGCGAGCTGGATCAGAAAAAGCATAAGCGAGGTGAGACATCGCGGGAAAGGCTTACCCCCGCGGGAACAGAGCGAGATCAATTTCTGGGCCATTATCTGTTTCTCTCTTCACAGATGCTGCCTGACCTGCTGAGTGTCTCCAGCATTTTCTGGTTTTTATTTCTAATTATTCTTGGTCACGTTGTAATAACATTTTTCTCGACCACTTTTATGGAGTGCTCCGTTAACTCTGGCTAAAACTGAGCTGGCTTCTGAAAATAATTGTCGAACGTGTTTTGAGAGTCATGTTTGCTACCTCAGTGACTACTTTGAAAAAGAAGAGTTCGGGGTCGATTCGCAGAAAATAGGACCGCTGAACGAGTAAATGTTCAGGGTTTCTTAGGAATCTTAAATTCCTCACCCTGTGGATCCACAACCAAGAAGAACTGTTGGCTGGCTTCTCTGGCTGTGGAGAAACACAGAATCGAGAACAGGTCAGTATCTGGCACTTGCACTCACACTGGTCATGGAGCGGAATCTGTACTGCCCATTTACAAATAGTGCTTCAATATTTCCATAACAACTAACATATGGCAGTGGTTATATTTCGATTCCAATATATTAACTTTGTTTTTTTTTTAAGTTGTTCAAAGAATGTACCAGACATAATTACAAGTGTAATAATCACATATTTCTAAGCAACAGAAATTAAATTAATAAACATAAGTGTTATAGATGCAACGATAGAAATGTCACTTCAAACCCCTTTTGTCTACATGGAAGTGTTCCCAGGTAAAGGCAACTCACCAGAATCTACTGCAGACTCGGATAAGTCACACGTAGGACTGCCGGGTTTTTATAAGGAGCCCGGTGCCTTCTCTGGCATGTGATATCTCTATATTTGGTCAGTTGAAATCTGGCCGTGGATAACACTTTGACGGTATTCTCCCAATTATATCTAAATATAGTACGGTGATCAATTGTAAGTATTTCGATTTTTTTTTTAATCTGGCAAAAACTATAGAACAAGATGCACGATTTACTGTCTTCCGATACAAACACATCACTGGACAAATGTACAGGTATGAGGGAATACGATTCAATAGCAGATGGAGAGAACAATGTCTGAATAATCTGCTTTGTTTTAAAACTCTGAGTGCTCAGTTGATTTGTTTTTGTCAAATGCTAATGCATTTACATCGGTGATGCATTTTAATAATGCTTACTAACCAGCTATCATTTTGTTGTCCTAATGTCGGTGTATATTACGGACTATAGAAGGTGCGGCGCAGTTAAACGTGGCAACATCTATTAGCTCAATCAGGCTGCTAATATTCATGCTTCAGCAAGGCTGTCTGAAAAAGAACTTATACAACTTCTAAAGGAAAATGTTTGGAGGAGAAATGATTACAAACACTTAAACAAGGGGCAATATGGGGGGGGGGGAGTCTTGGATGGTTTTGAAATGGAAAAAGTCCAGCAAATATGATTCAAAAATCAGAAATTTCATTTAGAAGTTTGTCTTTAAGTTCCTATATTGACATCGAGTTTTCAGCTAGAGGAAGTCATGTTTGGCCCAAGAAGTTAAAGTCAAATTTAGCCTGTGTCCTAAGCAGCAGATGGCTCGTATATCCTTTGTCACCTTACTGTTGGTCATCTGCCCAATCTTGTAGCCTCAGCAGATGCGCGGGAGATGGCATTTTAGACCAAACGCCAAACCTTTTCCAGCATTGGGACTGCAGCAGCAGACCACAGCAGTGGGTGTGTATCCCAGACATACAGCGGGAATGGGAGGTTTACAATTGTACACCAGGGACCTCAATAGACCACCAGAACTTCGTCAGCAGAAAGTCATCTCACACTGTAGTTACTTGCAGCACAATCTTCAATTCTTGAAAGGACAGTTACAATCTCCCCACTAATGTGAGTTTCGCGAACTCTAAATCAATCTACTGGTTATTTTTTTGCAGGTAAAATGATTAAACTAAGCCAAAGAGGTGCCTGCACGTTTATTTGGCTTCAGTATGTAGTTGTAAACTGCACAATAATTAGATTTCAAAGTAATTTCAGCCTAATTCCCACATTACAACAGTGACTACACTCCGAAAGTACTTCATTGGCTGTAAAGCGCTTTGAGACGTCCGGTGATCGTGAAAGGCGCTATATAAATGCAAGTCTTTCATTCTTAAATCGTATTGTTTAGACTCTAATACTATAGTGTCTACAAGAAACTAGCTAAAAGGAAGTTCAAGCTGGATGTATGTTGCTTTAGGCTGTGAAAGTGCTGCCGCCAGTTTATTATTCCAATGGCCTGGATTTTGCGGTCAGCGACAATCAAACGGCGCTCGCCCTTCATTATGCTTACAGCTGCCCACAGACTTTCAGTGGGCTTTTGTGCAGCAACCTATGGTAATTAGAATGCCATTTCAGCGCAGCGCCCTCTCCAGGGGATCTGAGATCTGTGTGAACAGGACAAGCAACAGCGTGTCTCTTCAGATTGAAGAATCCTTACTGAGACTTGCAGAGTTTAATCCAGGAAGTGTAAGTTAGAATATTGAATTCAATGTAAAATCATGTATAGAAATCGAAATAAAGAGGGAAAGAAAGATGGGATTAAGAGAGAGAGATAAGAGACAGAACGAAAAACATAAAAAAAAATTTTAATTTTTAATTTCTTTAAATCTCCAACAATAATTAAAATCTGAAGGAATGAGACTCCACACTTGTAAAAGTAAATTTTCAAAGCCAGAGAGGCTGTTTGGTAGTAATTAAGACTTACCATGCCATTAAAAAAAAGTGAGAAGTCGCACAACACCAGGTTATAGTCCAACAGATTTATTTAATTTTACAAGCTTTCGGAGCAGTTCGCTCCTTCGTCAGGTAAGTTTAGCAGTGAGAGAATCTCCCAGAATTCACAATTTAAACACAGACAAAATATATTCAAATCTTTCCCACATCAAAGAGCATAGCCAAGACAATGAGATGTGTCCCAGGGGGTCCAACGTGTCAAACCACCTGCTGGCTGCATATCCTGTCAATCTGTGTAGGTTCTTGTGTTAGCCTTTTCTAAAAAAAAACACCTGGGATGACCGGCCATGATGTCAAGTCACGTTCTGTATCGTGACATGAACCCGATATCGCGATTGAGGCCATCCTCATGAGTGCGGAACTTGGCTATCAGTTTCTGCTCTATGATTTTGCGCTGTCGTGTATTTCGAAGGCCGCCTTGGAGAACGCTTACCCGCATATCCGAGGCTGAATGCCCCTGGCTGCTGAAGTGTTCCCCGACTGGGAGGCAACCCTCCTGCCTGGCGATTGTTGCGCGGTGTCCGTTCATACGTTGTCTCAGTGTCTGCATGGTCTCGCCGATGTACCATGCTCTGGAGCATCCTTTACTGCAACGTATCAGGTAGACAACATTGGCCGAGTCACATGAGTATGTACCGTGTACCTGGTGGGTAGTGTCCTCACGTGTGATGATGGTATCTGTGTCCATAATTTGGCATGTCTTGCAGAGGTTGCCGTGGCAGGGTTGTGTGGTGTCTTGGTTGCTGTTCGCCTGAAAGATGGGTAATCTGCTGCGAACGATGGTACTTTTGAGGTTAGGCGGGTGGTTAAGCAGGTGGTTTGACACGTTGGACCCCCTGGGACACATCTCATTGTCTTGGCTATGCTCTTTGATGTGGGAAAGATTTGAATATATTTTGTCTGTGTTTAAATTGTGAATTCTGGGAGATTCTCTCACTGCTAAACTTACCTGATGAAGGAGCGAACTGCTCCGAAAGCTTGTAAAATTAAATAAATCTGTTGGACTATAACCTGGTGTTGTGCGATTTCTCATTTTTGTCCACCCCAGTCCAACGCCGGCATCTCCACATCATTAAAAAAAAGGACACGACTGCTGCCAACGAACCAGAAGCACATGCGTGCTGCCGGTTCGTTAAAAATAATTTTTTTAATGCCGGGAGGGAGTTAGCTGTGAGGAAAAATGCCGGGAGGGAGCGGGCTGCTTCAAAAATGCTTTGTGGGAAAAAAAAAGCTGCTTCCGGTTCCAGATTAATGCGCAGTATGCTTCTGCGCAGCTTCCGGTCGTTGGCAGGAGTCACTCCGTAAAATCACTCATACTTGAATGGACATGGCCTAACCTTTTCTGGCGTGTTTAGTGGGTAAGTACAGCAACTTCACACTCTTCATGTATTTGAATGTCGAGTCTCTCGGCGAGGTACAGGTGTAGCGAAGCTTGTGGAGGAGCAGGGCAAATCGGCAGCAACTTCCTGATTTCCGCGTTTAACTGCGCATGTGCGGACGCTGGAAGTTGCTGTCCAATTTACTCCATAATAACGGTGAACGCTGATAGCCTTACCATTATTTCTACCGCAAAATTTGGACCATTACTTTGGCCCAAGTCCTATGGGTATTTTAGTTTAGTCTAGATGTCTGACTACCTGAGGGAATTCTAAATTTACTTTGATATTTATATTAATTTAACAATGGACAAAACAGAAAGTTTATAGAAGATGTAGTTTTTCCATATTATTTATCTGGGCAAACTGAATGCTACTTTATATAATGTTAACATAGGGATCGGGCCACTAAAGGCTGAGTAAGGTAAACCCACAGGTAATGACAGAGAAATGGCAGAAGTGTTGAATAACTACTTTGCCTCAGTTTTTACTAAAAAAGATAATGAAATAGACACCACTAGAGGATGAGCTTAAAAAGAATATTAATATAGTTGGGATAGAAACGGAGAAAATAATTGACAAACTAGCAAAACTAAAAGAGGATAAAACCCCAGGTCCAGATGGTATGCACCCACACATATGCAAGGAAATTAAGGAGGAGATAGCAGAGGGATTAGTTTATATAGTTAAAAGTTCCATTGAAGAGGGGATAGTGCCAGAGGACTGGTGAACAGCTAATGATGTTCCTATATACAAAAATGGAGATAGAAAAAAACCTGGGAACTTTAGATTAGTCAGCTTAATGTCAGTGGAAAGATACTGGAATCTATACTAAAAGAAGTGACAGAGAGCATCTAGAGACAGAAAATATAATTAAAAAATAGTCAGCATGGATTCTGAAAGGCTAAGTTATGCTTAACGAACCTGATAGAGTTCTTTGAAGAGGTAACAGAAAGAGTAGACAAGGGTAATGCAGTAGATGTTATATACTTGGATTTTCAAAAGGCCTTCGATAAGGTACCACACGGTAGGCTCATGAGAAAGGTTGGGGCATGTGGTGACGGGACAAATAGAAGAATGGGTAGAACATTGGATAAAAAATAGAAAACAGAGAGTAGGGGTAAAGGGTAGTTATTCAGATTGGAGGAAGGTAAAAAGCGGTGTCCCACAAGGATCAGTGCTGGGACCACTGTTATTCATAATTTACATTAATGATTTGGCTTTAGGAACAAGTAACTCAATATCAAAATTTGCAGATGATACCAAACTGGGTCGTATAGTTAACACTGAGGAAGAATGCAACATAATAAAAGAAGACATTTGAAAACTTGCAGTTAAGTGGCAAATGATCATTAACATAGATAAATGTGAGGTGATGCACTCACTTTGGTAGGAAAAATAGAAACATCACCTACACCTTAGAAAATAAAAAACTGAATAGGGTCGAAGTGCAAAGGGATCTAGGGATACAGGTGAACAAATCATTAAAAGCAGCATTGCAGGTCAGCAAAGCAATTAAAAATGCAAACAAAGCACTGAGATTGATTTCTAGGGGTATAGAATTCAAAAGTAATGAAGTTATGTTAAACTTGTATAGTTTATTGTATGGCACTGGTCAGGCCGAACTTAGAGTACTGTGCACAGTTCTGATCTCCATATAATAAAAAGAACATGGAAGCACTGGAGAAATTGCTAAAAAGATTTACAAGGACGGTACGAGAACGGAGAGATTACAGCTATTGGGTGAGATTGAACAGTTTGGGGTTTTTTTCTTTAGAAAACTTGAGAAGACTTAGAGGTGACCTGATAGAGGTCTTTAAAATTTTGAATGGGTTGGAAAGGAAAGATGTGGAGAGAATCTAGGTGCCATAAATACATGATAGTTACTAATAAATTCAATAGGGAAATAAGGATAAATTTCTTTACTCAGAGAGTGGTTAGAATGTGGAACTTGCTACCACAGGAAGTGGTTGAGGCAAATAGCTTGGATGCTTTCAAAAGGAAATTAGATGAGTACATGAGAGAAAAGGGAATAGAAAGATATGCTGAAAGGCTGAGATGAGGCAGATGGAATGGGAGGAGACTCCTGTGGAGTATAAACACCAGCACAGACTAGTTGAACCGAATGGCCAGTTTCTGTGCTGTATATTCTATGTAAATGCTACCATGGATTTTTATTTTAAAAATGTGTTTTCTAAAGCAAAATTGCAGTTTAAAAGTTTTGCTAATCAAACTCAAAGAGGAAAAAAACCCTGATCCGGATGGATTACATTCACGAATTTTAAAAGAATCTAGGGAAGAGATAGCAGAGGCATTACTACACATATTTAATAATTCGTTAGAAAAAGGTATAATGCCAGAGGACTGGCGGATAGCTAACATAATACCTATATTTAAGAAGGGGAATAGAACATGTCCAGGGAACTATAGACCAGCAAGCTTAACATCAATGGTAAGAAAAATAATGGAATCCTTACTAAAGGAGAAAATAGAGGAACATCTAGAAACCAAAATATAATAATGAATAGTCAGCATGGATTTCAAAAGAGAAAGTCTTGCTTGACCAACTTCATAGAATTTTTTGAAGAGTTAACAGAGAGAGTAGACAAGGTTAATGTAGTAGATGTAATTTATCTAGATTTTCAAAAGGCCTTTGATAAGGTACCACATAATAGACTAATGAATAAGGTCAGGGAATGTGGAGTCAGGGAACAAGTAGTAGAATGGTTAGCTAGCTGGCTTCAAGACACAAAGCAGAGAGTAGGAGTAAAGGGTAGCAGTAGCAGAAGGTGGGTAGTGGTGTTCCACATGGATCAGTGCAGGACCACTGTTGTTAACAATTTATATTAACGATTTAGACTTTGAAATCAAAAAAAAATTCTAAATTTGCGGATGACACCAAATTGGGGGGGGGGGGGGATAGTCAATACTGAGGAGGACTGCAACAAATTACAGGAGGACATTAATAAACTTGCAGAATGGGCATATAATTAGCAAATGAATTTCAATACAGATAAATGTGAGGGATTACATTTTGGTAGGAAGAATAGGGAGGTCACTTATTACTTGGAGGGTGTGAGTCTAGATGGGGTAGAGGAGCAAAGGGATCTCGGAGTACAAATACACAAATCACTAAAAGTAGTGACACAGGTTAACAACGCCATAAAAAAGCAAACCAAGCACTAGGGTTTATTTCTGGAGGGATAGAATTGAAAAGTAGTGAAGTTATGCTAAACTTGTATCGAACCTTGGTTAGACCACACTTGGAGTACTGCATACAATTCTGGTCACCATATTATAAAAAGGATATAGAGGCACTGGAGAGGGTGCAGAGAAGATTTACAAGGATGATACCAGAAATGCGAGAGTATACCTATCAGGAAAGGCTGAACAGGCTGGGTCTCTTTCCTCTTGAAAAAAGAAGGCTGAGGGGTGACCTAATAGAGGTCTTTAAAATTATGAAAGGTTTTGATAGAGTAGATACAGACAGAGTATTTCCACTTATGGGGAAGAGCATAACTAGAGGCCATCAATATAAGATAGTCACCAAGAAATCCAATAGGGAATTCAGAAGAAGCTTCTTTACCCAGAGAGTGGTGAGAATGTGGAACTCGCTACCACAGGGAGTAGTTGAGGCAAATAGTATAGGTGCATTTAAGGGGAGGCCAGACAAGCATACAAGGGAGAAGGGAGTAGAGGGTTATGCTGATAGATTTAAATGAGGAAAGACGGGAGGAGGCTCGAGTGGAGTATAAACGCCGGCATGGACTGGTTGGGCCAATGGCCTGTTTCTGTGCCGTACATCCTATGTAATACTTAATGTTTCCTGTTGTAATTTTGGCATTTCTTGGCTTGGTTTAAAATAAGAGATTACTGTATCAGGGAGTGGCCTGACGGTCTTGGGTTCCTGATCTCCTCCAGATTGGCATAAAGTGGAGTGAAGGACAGAATGGTAGAGGGTCTCTGACGTCCAACTTCTATCATACACCTCCTAACTGGAGGTCTTGGTCACCCAGTGCGGGGAGTGGGGGATTTAAAATGTGGAAGAAAGTAATGTTCAACATACAGAGAGGAAGCTTCTTGATGCTTCAATGGGTAAATACATAGAATGGTGTGATACTGAGCATTTCAGAGCAGGAAAGTCCAATCTGGTTCAATCTGCATTAACTTATTCACTAGAATACTCACCAGTGATGATACTACAGCTGGAATAGAAAACTCAACCATGGTCCTGATCACAGTCTAGTAACCCCACTTGAGAAAGTATGCATGTGTAGATGTTGTCAGGTATTGGGATCAGACTCGGTTGTGATGCCTCACGGGTTGTGCAGTCTTCCCACACTATCTAGACCCTTCCATGAAGAATGACCACGTGCACAGGGTGCCTCCGTCCATGGAATAGTGCAGAAGCCAACTGACCACCTTCAGCAGCAGAGGAGGAAAATGGGGAGAAACGTGGACGTAAAACGTTGAGTTGGGAATGCAACTGAAATCATGCCAGGTAGGTTGGATATTCTGTTTCTGAAGAGATTAAAATTCAGTTTCACACAGACATTGTGTATTTGTGATAAACAGTCTACATTGCGCTTTGCATTTATGGATCACTGGAGGACAATCGCCTTGTGCATTTTATTTTAGATGTTTTCCACCCAAAAGCTTATTTTGCACAATGCCCTCTACCAAACAGACAGTGGCATTCAAACAGTCACTGGGGAGCTCCTAAGATGACATTTTATTTGCAAGGAAAAAAGCAGCCCTTGACAAGTCGCGCTAAATACCACAATAACAATTATTAAAATTAATGCATAACCTATAGTCTGCCACTTGATGCTGTGAATTGACCAAATAAATATAATACAATCTGGACTGGAACTTCAGTGCAGTACTGAGGGAGTCCTGTATTGTTGGAGGTGCTGTCTTTCAGATTAAATATCTATGTAAAAGATCCCAGGCACTATTGCAAGAAGAACAGGAGAGTTCTTCCAGAGTCCTGGCCAATATTTATCCCTCAACCACATGGTAAAAACAGATTATCAGGTCATTTATCTCATAGCTATTTGTGACACCTTGATGTGCGTAAATTGGCTGCCACCTTTGCCTACATTATAACAGTGACTACACTGCAAAAGGACTTTCAGATGTTCTGAGGACATGAGGGCGCTATATAAATGGAAGTTCTCTATTTCTCGCAACAATACTGTACTTGTATGGTCGGCTGGATCTGATGCCTTGAAGCGGGGAGAAAGTTGGGGGGAAAAGATTCATGAATTTGTTTAAGTAGGCTCTTGATGCCAGACATTTAGTCATTAATAGATCAGAGACTTGAACTTTCTCCATGTAATAATTTTATCGAAGAAATTAGATATTCTTAATAAATGGTGTTTTAACAAAAAGGCTGTTTTTTACGGTTTTGTTAAAGAATAAATGAAGACAACTCTTGAAAGATTACACAGTGTTGGAGGCACTCCAAAACTGATCATTTGATGCTGCCACACCTGGCAATGGTGAGATTAATAAGGAAGGGGGGAGGTGGGACGACATTTTAAAGTGGAGCAGACAGGAATGAGAACTGAAACAGACACAAACAACCAGCAGGAAAGCAGAGGCCAATACAGAGTCACTGGAAGATTGGACTAAACCCCAGCCTGTTCTGATGGGAAAGTGTTGCCAATGAAGGAAACACTCTCCTTGACAAGTGCCTGGAATTTTATGGTAATAATAATGGCGAGGCTATCAGCGCTCACCGTTATTATGGAGTAAATCGGACAGCAACTTCCATGCGCAGTTAAACGTGGAAATCAGGAAGTTGCTGTCCGAGTTGCCCTGCTCCTCCACAAGCTTCGCTACACCTGTACCTCACCGAGAGGCTTGGCATTCAATTGCGTGAGGGTGTGAAGTAGCTGTACTTACACACTAGATACCCACTAAACTCACCAGAAAAAATTAGGGCTTGTCCATTCGAGGATAAGTGATTTTTTTTAACACCGTGGTAAGTCTTAATTACTACAAAACAACCTCTCTGGCACTGAAAATTTAATTTACAAGTGTGGAGTCTCATTCCTTCAGATATTAATTATTGTTGGAGATTTAAAAAAAAAATTAATTTAATATTTTTTAACTTTTTCTTTCTGTCTCTTTTATCTCTCTCTCTCAATCCCATTTTTCTTTCCCTCTCTTTATTTTGATTTCTATACATGATTTTAAATTGAATTTAATATTCTAACTTACACTTCCTGGTTTAGACTCTGCGTGCCTCAGTAAGGATTCTTCCATCTGATTGGTTGAAGAGACACGTTGTTGTTTGCCCTGTTCACACAGGTCCCAGATCCTCTGTAGAGGGCGCTGCGCTGAAATGGATCTCTAACTAATGTAAGCTGCCGCACAAAAGCCCACTAAAAGTCTGTGGGCAGGAGAAGGCGGAATGATTGGCAAGCGTCATTCGTTCACCGCTGACCGCAAAATACGGGCCATTGAGTCCTTTATATGAAAAGTCGTGCAGTAGCCAAAGCTGGATTAAGTTTGGGGCATTAATCGGAATTCAGCTGTTTGAGAAACACATCATTATTATTAGAGGCAACTGGTAATTGGCTGGTATTTGAGGGGCAACATTGGCAAAAGTTTCTTATAAGCATCGCATTTTTGGCAGCTGATCCATTTATGTCTCATAAAATCAGGCTTCGCTCACATCGTAAAGAAAACAGTTTTGGCCCCTAACATATGTTAGTGAATAGGATGATCAGTGAATTCCAAACTATATACTCGTTTCAATGTAGAATGGACAAGATTAGAATTTCAAATTACCCCCGGGTTGGGTAATATACTGGGTTTTCCCGGTAGGATGAACAACTAAATTGGGAAGGATCCATTCCACGTCCTCAGGGACACAATCTTTGTCTCATTCCTACTTCCACTGTGAAGGTAAGCTTGTCACTCTTTAGAAATGTTCTAGTGATGTGCCAGGATTGTCTGAAAGCAGATACTGTTCCAGTTTTGATGGCTAGATTAAGGCAGTCCTCAAATTGGCTTTGGCCGTGCTGACTCATTCTGTGCAGACTAGGAACAAACTTGTGAAAACCAGTAAGGAGAGAGATGTCTTTTGAGAAGAGAACGGCTTAGTGAAACGCAAGCTGGTCCCATACCAAGACCACGGCCAGACATGGTCTGGTCAACGAGTTCCTTCGGATTAAGACAGCACTGAATCTGACTTCAAATGGCAATCCACTAAAGTCTATAATGGATACGTTACCTTTAATAACAAAGCACCAAACACAAGTGTAGGTAACTGGTACTTCTTACCACAAGCAATTCAACGATGGTATAGAATCATACAATCATAGAATGATACAGCACAGAAGGAGGCCATTCGGCTCACCGTACCTGTACCGGGTCTTTGAAAGAGCTATACATTTAGGCCCACTCCCCTGCTCTTTCCTCACAGCCATGTAAAATTTTCCCCTTCAACTATTTATCCAGTTCCCTTTTGAAAGTTATTGAATCTGCTTCCACCACCCTTTCAGGCAGCGCATTCCAGATCATAAAAATTAGCTGCATAAAAAAATTTCTCCTCATCTCACCTCTGGTTCTTTTGCCAATTACCTTACTTCTGTGTCCTTTGCTTACCGACCCTTCTACCACTGCAAACAGTTTCTCCTTATTTATTCTATCAAAACGGTTCATGATTTTGAACACCCCAACCAAATCTCCCCTTAACCTTATACAAAAGCAAAATACTGCGGATTCTGGAAATCTGAAATAAAAACACAAAATGCTGGAAATACTCAGCAGGTCAGGCAGCATCTGTGGAGAGAGAAACAGAGTTAACGTTTCAGGTCGATGACCCTTCGTCAGAACTGGAAAAAGCTGGAGATGGAACAGGTTTTTAAGTAAGTGCAGGGGCAGGGAAAGGGGGGAGGAGAGGAAAGAACAAAAGGGAAGGTCTGTGATAGGATGGAAGGCAGGAGAGATTAAGAGATGGTGCAAGGCAAAAGGAGATGGTAATGGGACAAGTTAAGAAACAAAAGATGGCTCTAGATGAAGTGCAAATGGCACTGGCAGAATGAAAGACAGCTGCCATGTGGGAGAGAGAAATTTAAAAAAAAATAATTAAATAAATGGGAAAAAAAGGAGAGGGGCAGAGGTTATGATCTGAAATTGTTGAACTCGATGTTGAGTCCAGAAGGCTATAAAGTGCCTAATCGAAAGATGAGGTGCTGTTCCTCGAGCTTACGTTGAGCTTCATTGGAACAGTGTAAGAGGCCGAGGACGGTGAGGTCTGAGTGGGAGTGGAACGGAGAATTAAAGTGACAGGCGACTGGAAGCTCGGGATCACCCTTACGGACTGAACGGAGGTGTTCCGCAAAGCGGTCACCCAATCTGCATTTGGTCTCCCCAATGTAGAGGAGACCGCATCGTGAGCAGCGAATACAGTATACTAAATTGCAAGAAGTACTCCCCTTAACCTTCTCTGCTCTAAGGAGAACAACCCCAGTTTCTCTAGTCTCTCCATGTAACTGAAGTCCTTCATTCCTGGTATTATTCTATTAAATCTCCTCTGCACCCATTCTGAGGCCTTGACATCCTTCCTAACATGTGGTGGCCAGAATACTCCAGCTGGGGCCTAACCAGTGTTGAATAAAGTTTTACCATAACTTCCTTGCTTTTGCATTCTATGCGTCTGTTCATAAAGCCAAGGATCCAGTATGCCTTTTTAACAGCCTTCTCGACTTGTGTATATACACCCCCAGGTCTCCCTGTTCCTACACTCCATTAAAATTGCACCATTTAGTTTATAATGCCTCTCCTCATTCTTCCTACCAAAATGAATCAATTCACACTTCTCTGCATTACATTTCCTCTGCTATGTTTCCCATTTCACCAATCTGTCTATGACCTCCTGAAGTCTGTTACTATGCTCCTAGTAATGTTTACTACATTTCCAAATTTTGTGTTATCTGCAAACTTTGAACTTATGCCCTGTATACACAAGTCCAGGTCATTTATAGAAATCAAAAAGAGCAGAGGTCCTAACACCGGTCCCTGGAGGACACCACTGCACACTTCCTTCCAGTCTGAAAAACAACTGTTTACCACTACGTTCTGCTTTCTGTCCCTTAGCCAGTTTCTTATCCACACAGCCACTGCACCTTTAATCCCATGGGCATCAATGTTGCTAATATGTCTATTATGTAGTACTTTATCAAATGCCTTTTGAAAGTCCATATACACATCAATCGCATGTCCCTCATCAATCCTCTCTGTTACTTCATCAAACAACTCAACCAAATTAGTCAAAAACAATTTGCTTTTAACAAATCTGTGCTAGATTTCATTTATTATCCCATATTTTTCCAAGTGTCAATTAATTTTGTCCTGGATTAGTGTCTCTAAAAGTTTCTCCACCATAGACGTTGGGCTGACTAGCCTGTAGTTGCTGGGTTTATCCCTCTTCCCTTTTTTGAACAGGGGTGTAACATTTGCAATGCTCCAGTCCTTTGGCACCACTCCCATTTCTAAGGGGGATTGGAACATTGTGGCCAGAGCCTCCGCAATTTCCACCCTTACTTCCCTCAGCAACCTAGGAGGCATCGCATCTGGACCAGGTGACTTTTCTACTTTGAGCGCTGCCAACCTTTTAAGTACCTCCTCTTGATCTATTTTTATCCTATCCAATTTCTCTACTACCTCCTCCTTTACTGTGACACTGGCAGCATCCTCTTCTTCAGTGAAGACAGATGCAAAGTACTCATTTATTACCTCAGCCATGCCCTCTGCCTCCACAAGAAGATCTTTTTGATCCTTAATTGGCTCCACCCTTCCTTTGACTACCCTGTTACTATTGATATGTTTATAGAAGACTTTTGGGTTCCTTTTATGTTACTTGCTAATCTATTCTCACACATTCCCTTTTCCCCTCTTATTTCCTTTTTCAGTTCTCCTCTGTACTTTCTGTATTCTGCTTGGTTCGATACTGAATTATGAACCTGACATTTATTATAATATAATTTTTCTGTTTCATTTTATATATCCTTAGTCATCCAAGGAGCTCTCGTGTTGGATACCCTTCCTTTCCTCCTCGTGGGAATGTGTCTAGTCTGTACCCAAAATATCTCCTCTTTGAAGGAGATTACTGTTTTACTCGCCAACCTTTGATTCCAAAGCAACTGGGCCAGACCCTTTGCAACTCACTGAAATTAGCCCTCCTCCAGTTGAATATTTTCACATTTGAATGTTCTTTATCCTTTTCCATAACTCCTCTAAACGGAATAATATTGTGATCACTGTTTCCTAAATGCTCCCCCACTGAAACATGCTCCACTTCATTCCCCAGAACTAGATCCAGCATCTTCCTCATTGGGCTGGGAACATACTGATCAAGAAAGTTCTCTTGTACACATTTCAGGAAATTGTACCTCTCTTTGCCCTTTACACTGTTATTTTCCCCAGTCTAAATATGGATCATTGAAGTCCCCCATTATCACTGCTCTATAGTTCTTGCATCTTTCTGCAATTTGCCTGCAAATTTGCTCCTCTATCTCCTGCCCATTATTTGATGGCCTATAGTATACACCCAGCAGCGTAATAGCTCCTCTACTGTTCCTTAATTCTAAACAAATAGATTCTGGGCAGGAGTTTCTGCTAGGTTGTGTTGGATTTTTTCAGCGCAATTTGCCCGAAATCGTCCAAATCAGCACAAAAAATGGAGGAAATATCAAGCGTAAATTATGTCCAGCGCAAATCAAGTTTCTGCGATCTTCTGCGCTGGTTTAAAAAACATCGTGCGAGGAGCCGGCCCCGCCCACAAAACTGGCCATGCCCCTGATTGAATTAATCACCATTGGGAGTTTCCGCTAATTGTGCTCATTTGCGAGCCTTCGAGGAGGCCCTTAAAATGAAGCTTTTTTTAGGCGCAATTGGCGATCCAAGCGCAAATAGGCACCTTTTAAGAGCTTTTAATTATATATATTTTTTAATTTAGTAAGAAACAGACTACTGTACATCAATGCAACTAGTAAATGGTTCTGTATAGCTTTTAAAGTCATTTTCAGTTATTTAAAATTCGGTTACTCACAGGTGGTGGACTAGACAGTCTGATTAAAAATGCTTAATTTTTGTGAAAAACCCATTTTCAGCTGTATTAATAAAACTGCACCAGGTTACCACTCTTAAATATATCAGCAAATATGTTTTAATGCAAAAAAAAATTATGTTCTAAAAAGCTGCCCGATTGCGCTGGTTCATGGAAGATTTTATGTTTGGCGATATACAAATGAGTTTTAGCGGAAACTTGAGCAATAAAAAATACTTCTGGACACTAGTGCAATTTGCGCCCAAGGCAGAAACTTTTGGCCTCTGTCTTTGAACCCTCAAGTACATCATCCCTTTCCAGTGCTGTGTATCTTACCTAGCAGCATAATAGCGCGTCTATTGTTCCTTAATTCTTTACAAATAAATTCTATCTTTTAACAGTAACACAATCTTTGATCACTACTGCCACCCCCATTCCCTTTTTTTCCTTACCTTACCTATCTTTCTTGAATACTTTGTAGCCTTCAATATTAAGGGCTGGATTTTGCCAATGGGGAGCTTTTGGAGGTGGGACTCCCACTTGTCGGGTTTTAGTCCCGCCTTCATCAACTTCTGGCCAACCCACGCTATTTTCCCTTGATTGACCTTGTTAAGCCCGCCCAGCGGGCTTAGCAGGCCAATTAAGGGAAAACCGGTTACAGAGAACGTCAACGTATGACGTTTCATCTGTTGAAAATTTTTGACAGATGAATTGTCATCGTTTGACAGCTCTGTGAAGCTGTCAAACACTGACATTCTATGTAGTTTGATGAGTTCTTGAATTCAAGACTCATCAAAGCTCTTTCTTTTGCAGAAATTAGATGGTTGTTGCATACTCTCCGCATACCCACCGATTGAAGCCTGCAGGAAGAAACAAAGGTAAGTAAACTTTTTCTAACACTTTCCACTCACCTCACATACTCACCTCTCCACACTTGCACCCATCACTTACCTTCACAGCGCACTTTTGCACCCCTCCGACCCCCACAGACCCACTACTCGCCTCGGTGACCCTGGCGGGGTTCGCAGCCTTCGGGAAGCCCGCACTTGTGTGGGTAAAATGGGGATAATCCTCTCATCTGCCTGTTAACTACCTATTAACAGGCAGATAAGTGGCACTAATCCCTTTCCCGCCTCCAAGGAGACAGGACCCGGCGCGGGTCGGCTACCCGCCTCCTGGCAAGATGGCACGGAGGCGGGTTGGGGGCGGGATGGGAACCCGCCCCAGACTCTGCCATTTTCCCGGCAGTCCCGCCTCCTCAGGGCTGGCAAGATTATTCCCCTTCCTCCCCTTGTTTGAGCAGGTCTCCGTTATTGCCATTATATCATACTGCCATGTGGCTTCTTGTGCCTGCAGTTCACCAACCTTATTTACCACAATCCACACATTTCCCCACATGCAGTCTAAACCCATCTTAGTCTGCCTCGCATTTCCCGCTGCCTGATCCTTCCTATGCTGTTTGTTTCTCCCAGTCCTCTGTGCATCTTGTATCGCCTCTCTAATGCTTCATCGTGGTGTCCCTCCCCCAGCCAAATTAGTTTAAACCCTCCCCCACAGCACTAGTTAACCTCCTTGCGAGGAGATTGGTCCCAGCCCTGTTGATCTGCAACCCATCCATCTTGTACAGATCCCTCCTACCACAGAACTGGCCCCAATGCCCCAGGAAATGGGAGTCTTCCTCCCTGCACCATTTCTCCAGCCACACATTAACCTATCTTATCTTATTTTTCCTATACTCACTAGCACATGGTGCTGGGAGTAATACAGAGATTACTACCTTTAAGGTGCTTCTCTTTAACTTCCTCCCTAGCTCCTGAAACTCTGCCTGTATGACCTCAACCCCTTTCCTACCTACGTCATTGGTTCCAACATGGACCACGACGTTCGGCTGTTCCCCTTCCCCCCGTAAAATGTTCTGCACCCGTTCAGTGATGTCCTTTACCCTGGCACCTGGGAGGCAACACACCATGCAAGAATCTTGCTTTGTAAACTTGCAGAAAGTATTAATTTCCCATATTATCTACACTGGAACGAGTGATATGTATTTAAGAATAGAAACGGATGGGGCAGTAATGACCTACCTGGTGCTGCATGACAGTCAACCACTATACAGCACAAATACTGAGTGTGGCAAAATGTAAGAGACCAGATAAACGTGAGGTCCTATACATAGAGGACCTGGCAAGAAATGCAAAAGAAACATGGAAAAAGACCGACCAGGTAAGGCTACAATGTTACTGTAAGGACAGATATGGCCATGACTGGCATATATGAAAATGACTAGTACTTACTGACTTTAAAAAAAGAATGAATTTCAAAATGCCAGTACACCCTGCCTCAAGCCACACTGCTCTTTGTATGGGCAAAGGTTGCACGTAATAGGAGGGAAAAGATAGCAACAGGTGCAACCTCCAGGAAATCCATTAACTGGATATTACTGCATTGATAGAAAAAGGCTATTGAGGTTATTGAGTCTGATAAGGTTGGAAAGGAGCGCAGGCAGTTGTACAGACCAAGTGCTGTGTACAATATAAATCATAAATTCTATGATTTGTTCAATATGTTACATAAGCGTTTTACACGCTGTGCACAAGTGCTTTATAATTCATGTGCTGACAATACCCATAAGGATAAATGAGCTTATGTCCACATAAGGGCTGATTTTTTTATGAACATGTGCTATTGGTGAGAGCCATGCACACTGGCTGCACATATTGCGAAATCTTCGGTAATGTTGGCCATGACTCTGACGAATGGCTAATGGCCAAGACTCCCTATTGGTAGCACACATTCATAAAGTGGTCTGCAATGCCCAAAACTGTCAGCACAGCAACAACCATCACCACACACCAGCTCAGAAATTTGTATCTTGTGATCTTTAAGTTGTGATGTGTTTGAGGAAAGTAATTTATCAAACAAGGCACTGGCATGGTAAAGGTGGGGAATAACAAGTACAATGTGAGGTATTTTTGAAAAGAGAAGGATGGAAAGGTGCAAAAATAGCAGATGACACCTTTTGGCAACCCTTCTCCATTTTTTCAGGTCACAAACCTCATAACGGTTGCTTTTTCGCATCAGATGTTAGACCATATGGAAAATGTTGTGCAGTTGTTTATCTCCATATAATCAAATACCTATCGACCTGAAACTTTAACTCTGTTTCTCTCTCCACAGATGCTGCCTGACCTGCTGAGTATTTCCAGCATTTTCTGTTTTCATTTCAGATTTCCAACATCTGCAGTATTTTGCTTTTGTACCTACAGCAGTGGTATGGCTAGTTTGCCCAAAACAGCAATGGATGGTCTCAACTTGATTTGGAGAACAACCATTGGTAACCATTGATGTAGCGATACAGACGCTTGTTTTGTGCGAAGCCTTGTCAGGAACTGTACTCTAGCCGTGGCATGTGTACAGGAGCGGCTGATTGCTTTGCATGGCAACCGCAATTCTGTCAAATACCCCTGTACAAGGTAACTGCAGGCTGCATCTAGAAACACAGAGAACAGAAGTGATTCAAGAAAAGGGCTCCTTCGGTACTGATGCAAGTATGTGAGAGGAGGTCCTAGATGGAGGTTGCAGTTCTTATGAATCCCATGCAGCCAGCCAGTTGATTGTATAGACACTCATTACTTGTACTCTTACAGCTGCAGGAGCATTTAGGACCAGGGTGCCTGGAGACATACAGTAAATGACGTAAGAAAACTACTAGGCACTTGGTCTAAGTGTTAAACAAAGCTTTAATCAACTGGTTTTCAACATGGAGATCTAGTTGTGTCCTTCTCTAGTTCCTGTTGAGGAATGCCCTAAGCAAGCTGGGCTCATGCCCGAGTATTTATACTCTCCCTGGACAGCGCCACCAGCAGGCCGCCCAGTATTACTTCATACAAGATTCATGTCAGTAAATGCACATGAAAAGCACATTGAAAATTCAGAGCACACAAAGTGAACGACAATAAAGTTCTGTTACTTTGAATATGTTCTGCACTCTGACTTTTTTTAAATTATTGTACAGAAACAAGCCCATTGTCAAAATCTAAATTCAGTTCTTAACAAAAGCTACACAGGAAAAGCAGCTAGTTCCGTCATGAAGGTTTGTTCAATACCAAGTAATAGTGCCCTATTGTAGGACTCACTGGGAGCAGAACTGGTCAATTGCACAATCATATATCTGTCTCTCTGGGTAAAGTGCCTGCTCTGCTACAGGCAATCATCCTTCTGGTTTTCTAGGGCTCGTTGCTCCTCATTCGAGAGGCTGTGTCCATGACACTATTATGTAGCATGCAGAATACTGTTATAATGGTATAGATTTTCATCTTCACTGCCTAAGCAATAATCTGGCAGAGCAGTTCACCTGCCCTTTATAGAACCCACCAGATTATTACCCAGGTGATGAAAATGAAATCTACCCCAATGGTTCCAGTCTTCTTATAAGGCTTATTATAAGGACCCACCCCCACCCCCACTCCCACCACCTTCCTCAAGCAGTCCCAATATCTGAAGGATTGCTTCACCACCCCAAATGTCTGCTCAATGAGAATCCTGGTTCACCCATGTACTTTGCTGTATTTGTCCTCCACTAGGTATAATGTTGTGAAGAGGTGCCATTAGCCATTGTTGCACTGAGTAAACCTGCCTCTCCATCCTTATTCTAAAAGATGAGAAAGATGTGGTGGTAGCACCCCTAAAATCAAGGGGGAAAACTTACTCCTCCTGTTCCCGCGCCCGATCCAGCTGCCATCCTGAAAGGGGCCTACCACTCGGGGACAGGTGTGCTCACCTGTTTCAGGCGGTAGGTCCTTTTTGTATGCAAATCAGGGCCCTATGATGTACATGGGACCACAATTGCCGTGCACGCTCACCCCGGTTAAAGTTAAAAGCTCAACTGCAGACAGCAGGATTTGACAGGTTGGACCCCCTGTGATCCATCTCATTGTCTTGGCTGTGCTCTGGTGTGTCTTTGAAGTAATGCTTCCCTGAAAGATTGTATCTCTGCAGTTTCTGTGTTTATATACTGTGTAATATTGTAGATTCCTTCATTGCACCTTTACCTGACAAAGGGGCGACAGCTCCGAAAGCTTGTAATTTTAAATAAATCTGTTGGACTATAACCTGGTGTTGTGCGACTTCTCATTTTTGTCCACCCCAGTCCAACACCGGCATCTCCGCATCATAAAAGATGAGTGACACTTTCCTGCTTCTCCCGGCTCCACAAAAATAATTTTAAAACTTACCTTTTCGGCTGTTCCGCCAGGTAAAACCGGGGTGAGCGTGCACGGCAATTGTGGTCCCATGTACATCATAGGGCCCTGATTTGCATACAAAAAGGACCTACCGCCTAAAACAGGTGAGCACACCTGTCCCCGAGTGGTAGGCCCCTTTCAGGATGGCAGCTGGATCGGGCGCGGGAACAGGAGGAGTAAGTTTTTCCCCCTTGATTTTAGGGGTGCTACCACCACATTTCTGCCTGATAGAGCCAATGAAAATCTCCACTGCTGAATCAGCTTAATACTGAAAAGTAATAAAAATGGAATCAGACAACAAAGGGGCGAAAATTTCATTTTTACAATCGACCTCTTACACCATTTAATAAAAATGAGAAGTCGCACAACACCAGGTTATAGTCCAACAGATTTATTTAATTTTACAAGCTTTCGGAACAGTTCGCTCCTTCGTCAGGTAAGTTAGCAGTGAGAGAATCTCCCAGAATTCACAATTTAAACACAGACAAAATATATTCAAATCTTTGAATATTTGAATATATTTTGTCTGTGTTTAAATTGTGAATTCTGGGAGATTCTCTCACTGCTAACTTACCTGACGAAGGAGCGAACTGTTCCGAAAGCTTGTAAAATTAAATAAATCTGTTGGACTATAACCTGGTGTTGTGCGACTTCTCATTTTTGTCCACCCCAGTCCAACGCCGGCATCTCCACATCATGACCATTTAATAAGTAACAGGAGTTTGGGATGAAAATGTTTTTTTAATAAACTTTCACGATGAGATGTTTTACGTGGGAGAATTCGATTTCAGTTTATCAACAAAGTTCGGAAGAACCAAAACCAATGCCTATTGGAGGATTCCCAAGTATTTAATCAATACTAAAGCCTCTGAAGTTGGACCTGTCACATCACCTATGCTCAATGTCACAATTCTGCAAACAATTACAAGGAATAATGATGAGCAGGTGCTCTGACATTGTTTGGTTTTTGACCATTAATCCTTTCACCATTTACAATGTCATTAACAGCTAGCGCAGAGGAATTATTCTGACTAATTTCCAGATCAATCGATCTAGCTTGCGCCCAAAGGTAATTTGTCTGTAGACCTTCATTTTGAAATTGGGTAAGGAAAGATTCTTTTAATTTTAATTCTAGCTACTTCAAAACAGTATGAAATGAAATATCTAAGTCTCCCTATTTTGTCATACTATTGTCTTGCCGTTCATGCCACTGAGAAAACAGTATTTTTTCTAATCTCTAACCTTGCTTGAGGCTTTTGAATTTTACACGTGTTACTTTGGTTGTGTGCCCATTGTCCAAATTAAATGGCTTTATATCTACCTTTCATTTATTTTGAGGGCTTATATCATGTCTCCCCTCAGTCTTCCTTTCTTGGAGTGTCAGTAATGTAATTCCAAGCAGGGAATTTAATTTATATTGTGAATACAGAATTGGAAGGCCTGAGTATAAAATGAACAACTCTTGTGCAAGACTTATCACAGGGTACTGGATATGCGATATAGGCCCCCTGATAAAGGAATTCATGCTGGGGCTCAGTGGGTGGATGCACCATGTGATGTGATACTGAGCCGTACAAACCAAAAAGCACCCACTTTTAAATTCTAGTTTTTCACGGTCACATACCTAGTTTAAACATTTATTTGTGCGACTTCTTTTCCCCATAAAATGTTTCGAAAAATGCGACTGAAGTTTCTGGTTGCAGATTAGCAATACAGGAAACGTTTCCTCTCCGGTGTATCCTTTCTTTGCCACCTCTATCAAAGGTGATGTATCTGGCCATGTAACCCCTGCAAAAATGAGAATTTCCCCCATTCCAGCATTGTAAACCTAGCTTCAACTCCAGTAGATCAGAAACCCACCCTTTGATAAAACCCTCCACCACATTCTTTATGTTACATTTCATCAGGCAAGAAGGACTCTACAGACATCGGCACAGTATGTACAGAGGTACAGAGAGCTGTGAGCACAGAGCTTGGTGAAGACAGAGTTGGGTGAATCTGCTAAACAGAGTGGCGACGGGAATTTGGTGAGAGTGGGAATGCAGTGCAGAGGGGGAAGGAGGTGCTATGTCATTTAAACCAAAGGGCAACAGTGAATATATAAATAATCACAGTAATTAGATCTAAGGGTATAAAATTTAAATGAACTAAGCAGAGGATACCCAACATTAAAGGGATCGAATCGCATTAAATAAAAGTCGGGTATACATAAATAATTAAATACTAAGTAGGAGTAAGCAGATACTAGACTAAAAACATATATAACATAAGTAGATAGACTTTTAAGCAAAATGATGGGACAGCTGAGACCCATTGCCTGTAATTCCTGTGCCATGTGGGAAATCCAGGACACGCTGTATGTCCTGGATAGCCACATGTGCAGGAAGTACCTCCAGTTGCTCGCACTCAAGCTCAGGGCTTCTGAGCTTGAGGAGCGGCTGGAGTCACTGCAGGGCAGACGGGAGGCTGAGAATTTCCTGGAGCACACATTCCAGGAGGTGGTCATCCCGCAGTTAGAGAGAGTCCAGGGGATAGTAAGTGGGTGGCCATCCGGCGGGGTAGGAAGAGGCAGGCAGTGCAGGAATCTTCCAGGAAGGTGGCACTCAAACTGGTTTTCAGTGCTGAATACCGGTGAGGGTGACGACACCTCGAAGGAGTGCAGTCTAAAGCACATCCACTGCATTGTGGGGCAAAAAGCTGCATGGGGGTACAGCAAAGTGTAAAAACGCAGTAGTCATAGGGGATTCGATAGTGAGGGGGATAGACAGGCATTTCTACAACCGATGACATGTATGTCGCATGATGTGTTGCCTCCCTTGTGCCAGGGTAAAGACATCACTGAACAGGTGCAGACCATTTTACAGGGGCTAGGGGAACAGCCAAAAGTCGTGGTCCATGTCGGAACCAATGATATAGGTAGGAAAAGGGTTGAGGTCCTACAGACAGAGTTTCAGGAGCGAGGGATGAATTAAAGAGCAGGACTTCAAAGGTAGTAATCTCTGGATTACTCCCAGTGCCATGTGCTAGTTAGTATAGTAGCAGTAAGATAAGCTAGACTAATGCGTGGCTGGAGAAATGGTGCAGGAGGGAGGGCTTCAGATTCCTGGGGAATTGGGATCAGTTCTGGGGCAAAAGGCATCTGTACAAGATGGACGGGTTGCACCTCAACAGGACTGGGACCAATGTCCTCACAGGGAGGTTAACTGGTGCTTTGGGGGAGGGTTTAAACTAATTTGGCAGGGGATGGGGCACCACGATGAAGCATTAGAGAGGAGATACAAGGTGCACAGAGGGCTGGGAGAGACAAACAGCACAAGATGAATTAGACATTGGGGGAAATGCCAGGCAGACTAAGATGGGGTTAGAGTGCATGTGGGGAAATGTGCGGAGCGTGGTGAATAAGGTTGGTAGGCTGTAGGCACAAGTAGCCGTGTGGTATTATGATATAATGGCAGTAACGAAGACTTGGCTCAAATAACAACAACAACTTGTATTTACATCGCGCCTTTAATGTAGTAAAACATCCCAAGGTGCTTCACAGGAGCGTTATCAAACAAAATTTGACACCGAGCCACATAAGAAGATATTAGGGCAGAAGAGGTAGGTTTTAAGGAGCATCTTAAAGGAGGAAAGAGAGATGGAGAGATTTAGGAAGGGAATTCCAGAGCTTAGGGCCTAGGCATCTAAAGGCACGGCCGCCGATGGTGGAGCAATTAAAATCAGGGATGCTCAGGAGGCCATGATTGGAGGAGTGCACATATCTCGGAGGGTTGTAGGACTGGAGGAGCTTAGAGAGATGGGGAGGGGCGAGACCATGGCGGGATTTGAAAACACAGATGAGAATTTTAAAATTGAGGCATTGCTTAACTGGGAGCCAATGTAGGTCAGCAAGCACTGGGTGATGGGTGAACGGAACTTGGTGCGAGTTAGGACACTGGCACAGGAGTTTTGGATGACGTCAAGTTTACGGAGGGTAGAAAATGAGAGGCCAGCCAGGAGTGCATTGGAATAGTCAAGGCTAGAGGTAACAAAGGCATGGATGAGGGTATCAGCAGCAGATGTGCTGAGGTAGGGGTGGAGTCGGCCGATGTTACAGAAGTGGAAATAGGCGGTCTTAGTGATGCTGCAGATATGGGGAGGAATGGGCACTTAATATTCAAGGCTACGATGTATCCAGGAAAGATAGGTAAGGAAAAAAGGAGTAGGGTGGCAGTATTGATCAAAAATACTGTTACTGTTCAAAGACAGAATTTATTTGGATAGAATTGCGGAACAATAGAGGAGCTATTATGCTGCTGGGTGTATATTATAGGCCACCAAATATTCAGAAGGAGATAGAGGAGCAAATTTGCAGGCAAATTACAGAAAGATGCAAGAACTACAGAGTAGTGATAATGGGGGACTTCAATTACCCTAATATAGACTGGGAAAATAACAGTGTAAAGGGCAAAGTGGGGGGGTGGAATTCCTGAAATGTATACAAAAGAGCTTTCTTGATCAGTATATTGCCAGCCCAACGAGGAAGCAAGTAGAGCTGGATCTAGTTCTGGGACAAGTGAAATATGTTTCAATGGGAGAGAATTTGGGAAAAAGCATCATTATGTTTAGAGTAGTTATGGAAAAGGACAAGCAAAAATCAAATGCGAAAAACTGGAGGAAGGCTAATTTCAGTGAGTTGAAAAGGGATCTGGCCCAGGTGGATTGGAATCAAAGATTGGCAGGTAAAACAGTAAATTAGCAGCGGGTGGCCTTCAAAGAGGAGATAGTTTGGGTACAGACTAGATATATTCCCACGAGGGAGAAAGAAAGGGCATCCAAAGCTAGAGCTCCCTGGATTTGGGGGGAAAAATTCAGTTGGTTTGCGCCTCCCGTTAGCGCCTTAAGCAACTAGCGCCCGGGCGCGGCGATATCTGCGCCGCTCGCGAAATTTACCAGACATTTTGCAGCGGCGCTAAACAATACCGCCCCGATCTCCTGCGCACGCAGATCTTGACATCATTCGAGCGTGCAATGCCCTTGTGGCGTCCCGGAGCGGATATTGAGTGGCGCCACCCTCCATTCCACCTGGCGCAAGCAACGACAGGTAGACTGGAACATTTCCCAGTTGGTGTGGGGCTGGGGGGGCGCTATTTAAACGTGGCCTCTTCCTGGCTTTTTCTGTGGTAGACATTTTTGCACCACTCGTTCTGACAGAGAGAGAGATCCTGAGAGAGAGAAGGAGAGACTTCTGCAAAGAGTCAATGCTGCGTGAAATAGTTTTGGCTACTGAGCATCACTTTGCAGGTACTTTTATTTTTGACCTTCATTACTTTGATTGCCAACAGACTATGGAGGCTGCACTGATTGGGGGCGTCGTCCTGCGCCGGCAGATTCGGAGGCCACAGAGACGCAGAGAGAGAGTGGCAATCATGGCCAGATGGAGGAGGGCCAACAGGCCTCTGTACAGGAGACCTTACCCTCCCAGGGTATTTCGCCAACAATTCTCCTACATTAATATGTCTGAGGAGCAGTGTTTGCGCAGGCTGCGCTTCAGCAAGGAGGTGGTCACTGAGCTCTGCCACCTGCTGCAGCCAGATCTGCAGCCTCTACTGAGGTCCAGGACATCTCTGTCGGTGGCAGTGAAGATCACAGTGGCTCTGAACTTTTATGCAACCGGCTCCTTTCAAGCAGCTACTGGGGACATCGCCAATATCTCCCAGTTCATTGTCCACCACTGCATCTGTCAGGTCACAAATGCCCTCTATAAAAGGAGACGCCAGTACATCTCTTTCCCGATGACCCGGGCCAAACAGCATGAACGCGCTTTGGGCTTTGCGAGGATAGCGGGCTTCCCCATGGTGCAGGGCGCCATTGACTGCACGCATGTGGCATTGCGTGCACCGCATGAGAATGAAGAGGATTTCCGCAACCGAAAGGGATTCCACTCCCTAAACGTCCAGTTGGTCTGTGACCACAGACAGCTGATACTCGCTGTCAATGCACGCTATCCTGGCAGCAGCCACGATGCATTCATCCTACGCCAGACTACTGTGGCAGACCTTTTCCAGGCACCGCATCACCCAAGTGGTTGGCTTCTCGGGGACAAGGGTTATCCACTGTGCACCTGGCTGATGACACCGCTCCGTTCCCCCAACACCCCTGCTGAGCTGTGGTACAACGAGACCCATCTCGCCACCAGGAACATCGTTGAGCACACAATCGGCGTGCTCAAGCAACGGTTCCGCTGTCTGGACCACTCAGGAGGAGCCCTGCAGTACTCGCCTGAGCGAGTCTCCCTCTTCATAGTTGTGTGCTGCATGCTGCATAACCTGGCAATCCTCAGGACCCAGCCAATGCCACCAGGCCTTGGAGCACCACCGGAGGAGGAGGAGGAAGAGGAGGAGGATGATCAGCAGCAGCACCAAGGCGGGAGGGAGGCCCACAATGTAGAAACTGGAAGGGCTGTCTGTCAACGGCTGATAGCAAGCCGCTTCTAGGCCCCTGCTGAGGAAATGGCTTCTGCCATTGAGAACATGAATGAAACCAACCCGCAACCCCTAAGCCGGCCAAGGCAACAATGATTCCAAAGACCAAACATGTACAGTTTGAATACAAAAAATTATTTATTTTACAAACTCTGTGTGTGTCATTTCTTCATGACAAACTAATAGAAAGAAACACAAAAAAACAGTCATTAACATAACTGGTTCTCACAACCTGGAGATAATGTCCAAAGCACTAAACAAAAGTTTAACCACGAACCTCAGCCTTTAATAAAAAATTGACAAACATTTTGTCACACCTCCTACTTTTAGCCCTTTGAGGGTGATCTCCTTCCCTTGCGCACTTCCTCCCTTCCCACCCTACTGCTCCTCCATAATGGGGCTCCAGTGGCTGCAGCAAGGCTGGTGGAAGGCTGCTGATTGTCAGAACCTGAGACTGCAGATGCCCTTGAAGGACGGCCTCGACCAGCTCTGGGCCTGGAGGGCCCGGCTGCAGACTGCACCAACTCTGCATGGGCGGCAGCAGACTGGCCTACAAATAGTGGCAAGTGCAATGGAGAAGTGACAGTGGTGGCAGCAGGAATGCTGTCATCTTGAGAGAGGACAGCAACTCCCTGCTCGACCGACACACTGACACTCCCACGGGGCAGCACTTCAGCATCCGGAGCAATCTACTGGAGCACAGATTGCTGGCCTGCTGCGAAACGGTGAGAGCCCCGGCGAAATGTGTCCGAGCCAGCGAGAATGGCAGCAGTCAGTGCTTGCGTGACCTCGATCTGAGTCTGCATGAGAGCAGTCTGAGATGGGGTCATGGCAGCCAGTGACTGAATTGCAGCACTAAGCTTTAGCGTGGCATCCGCCTGTGCTACAGCGAAGTGCTCCACACTCCTTGCCAGTGATTCAATGCATTCGGGCACCCTTCCCACTGCACCCATGAGTTCAGTGTGGATGTCCACCGCCTGGGTGTTCATTTCAGCGATGAGCCGCTCCTCCTCTGCGTCCAGTGCAGCAGGACTCGCTGGCCTACTCTCCCTCCGGGGAGAAGGCCCCCGAGCTTCCCTACCCCCATCGTGTTGCTGCAGCCCGCTGGGTCCTGGAGCTTCACCCTCATCAGAAACTTCCCCCCTGCTCCCCTCCAGGGAAGGCGTGTTCCCAGTGTGGGCATGGGCTTCCTCGGGAGAGGGTGGCGCTGATGCTCCGGCTTCCTCTTCCTCCTCGCCTGCAGCTTCACTTCCACTGGCAGCTTGAGGGCCCGTCTCCTCAGCTGGTGAATCACCATCTGAAAGCAGGGAGGTACAAGAGTGGCTTTAGTGTGAGGACAGGGGGGCAGTAAGGGAGGAATGAGTGCAGCGATTTAGTAAGTTGGATTGAAAGTGTCAAAGGCTGGTGTTGTGAGGGACAAGTGGAAGGAGAGAGGAGAAAAAGGTGATCACCTTACCATTGCTGTCCAGATGGGGTCGGCCTCTCCAGGGGCGACGGGACTGATCACCTGGCTTGCCACAATCCTATGGACGCGCGCCTCAAGATCGCTGAGGGGTTGCAGCAGAGGCCGCCCTCCACCCGTCCGTTGCTGCTGTCTCCTATTATGAGATAGCTTGGCCTGCAAGAAAAAGGACGGCGTCTGAGTAAATATACAGCCATGGTCTTGCCTGATGTGCCTCCCATAATTGAATAGCCCTTACTGTATGCAGCCATGGTCTTGCTTGATGTGCCTCCCATAGGTGAATAGCCCTTACTGTATGCAGCCATGGTCTTGCCTGATGTGCCTCCCATTGGTGAATAGCCCTTACTGTATGCAGCCATGGTCTTGCCTGATGTGCCTCCCATAGGTGAATAGCCCTTACTGTATGCAGCCATGGTCTTGCCTGATGTGCCTCCCATAGGTGAATAGCCCTTACTGTATGCAAAGTGTGGAATGTGCGTGTGTGTTTCATGAGAGGGCAATAGGTGTTGGATGAGTGTTGGGCATTGGGGTTTTAAGACCCTCTGGCCATAGAGTGAGGTTGAGATGGAGGGATGGAGAGGTATTGAAAAAAAGCCACTCACCCTGACGACCTGAGTGAGGTCGTTGAACTTTTTTCGACATTGAGTATGGGTCCTGGGCACCATGCTCCTGGAGGAGACGTGCTGAGCCACCTCCCTCCACACTCTTCTGTACTCGCGCGGCAAAGGCCTCCTGCCACTCTCAGGGAAGAGTATAGATCTTCTGCGCTCCACCGCGCCAACCAGAGCATCCAACGCCCGCTCGCTGAAGCGCTGAGCTCGTTCTCTCACCCTCTCCATAGTCCTTGGCTGGAAGATTTAGGCACAGGTCTCTCCAGGCCGAGATTCAAGGCTCCAATGAGCAGGGTGTGGCTGGAGAGCAAGAGCGAGCCTCCCCTTTAAGAACTGTCCGGCGCCAGTGTGTCTGTGTTCCATCGCTAACTGACAGCACCTGCGCTCTGAGATAGCGCCTCGCTCCTCGGCCTTTGCACCTTAAGACAGGTGTGTAGCGCCTGATTTAGCACTCCAATCACCTCCAGGGGCGATAAAAGTCAAGTTTGCAGCTGGAGGCGATAATTAGCGCCAGGCGCTAAACTTTGCGCATGGCCGATAATGGCGCCCCAAACGGGGCGATACTGAATTTTTCCCCCATAGAGATTAAAATGAAACAGAAAAAGGAGGCTTGTGATAAATGTTGGGTTCATAATTTAGTAGTGAACCAAGCTGAATATAAAAAGTACAGAGGAGAACTTAAAAAGGAAATAAGTCTTTTATAAACATATAAATAGTAAAAGGGTAGTCAAAGGGTGGGGCTGATTTGGGACCAAAAAGGAGATGATCTTGTGGAGGCAGAGGGCATCGCTGAGGTACTAAATGAGTACTTTGCATCTGTTTTCACTGAAGAGGATGCTGCCAATGTCACCATAAAGGAAGAGGTAGTAGAGTAATTGGACAGGATAAAATAGATAAAGAGGAGGAACTTAAAAGGTTGGCAGTGCTCAAAGTAGAAAAGTCACCTGGTCCAGATGCGATGCCTCCTAAGTTGCTGAGGAAAGTAAGGGTGGAAATTGCGGCGGCTCTGGCCACAATGTTCCAATCCTCCTTAGATATGGGAGTGGTTCCAGAGGACTGGAGCATTGCAAATGTTACACCTCTGTTCAAAAAGGGGAGCGGGATAAACACGACAATTACAGGCCAATCACACTAACGTCGGTGGTGAGGAAAACTTTGATGACATTAATTGACACTTGGAAAAATATGGGTTAATAAATGAAAGCCAGCATGGATTTGTTAAAGGCAAATTGTGTTTGACTAACTTGATTGATTTCTTTGATGAAGTAACAGAGAGGGTGGATGAGGGTAGTGCGGTTAATGGGTATATGGACTTTCAAAAGGCATTTGATAAAGTAACACATAATAGATAACACATAATAGACTTGTTCGCAAAATTGAAGCCCATTGGATTAAAGAGGGAGTGGCTGTGTGGCTGTGAAATTGGCTAAGGGACAGAAAGCAGAGAGCAATGGTAAACGGTTGTTTTTCAGACTGGAAGGAAGTGAGCAATGGTGTCCCCCACGGGTCAGTGTTGGGACCACTGCTCTTTTTAATATATATTAATGATCTGGACTTGGGTACACAGGGCATAATTTCAAAGTTTGCAGATGACACAAACCCTGTAACAGACTTCAGGAGGACCTAGACTGATTGGTGAAATGGGCAGACACATGGCAGATGAAATGTAATGCAGGGAAGTGTAAAGTGATTCATTTTGGTAGGAAGAATGAGGAGAGGCAATATAAACTAACTGGTACAATTTTAAAGGGGGTGCAGGAATAGCGAGACTTGGGGGTGTATGTACACCAGTCTTTGAAGGCTTGCAGGACAAGTTGAGAAGGCTGTTAAAAAGGTATATGGGATCCTCAGCTTTTATAAATAAAGGCATAGAGTACAAAAGCAAGGAAGTTATGCTAAACCTTTATAAAACACTGGTTTGGCCCCAGCTGGAGTATTGTGGCCAATTCTGGCCACCACACTTTAGGAAGGATGTCAAGGCCTTAGAGAGGGTGCAGAGGAGATTAATTAGAATGGTACCAGGGATGAAAGACTTCAGTTATGTGGAAAGACTAGAGAAACTGGGGTTGTTCTCCTTAGAGCAGAGAAGGTTAAGGGAGATTTGATAGAGGTGTTCAAAATCTTGCAGGGTTTTGATAGAGTACATAAGGAGAAACTGTTTCCAGTGGCAGAAGGGTCTGTAACCAAAGGACACAGATTTAAGGTAATTGGCAAAAGAACCAGAGGCCACAGAGGAAAACAAAATTACGCAGCGAGTTGTTGTGATCTGGAATGCACTTCCTGAAAGGGTGGTGGAAGCAGATTCAATAATAACTTTCAAAGGGAAATTAGATAATTACTTGAAAAGGAAAAATTTGATGGGCTACGGGGAAAGGGAAGAGGAGTGGGACAAATTGGATAGCTCTTTCAAAGATTCGGTACAGGCACGTTGGGTCGAATGGCCTCCCTATGTGCTGTATCATTCTATGATTCTATGGAGCTGAGATGAGCCGATCAGAACTCGGAGAATAGGAACAGCACAAACTGACAAAAGAATAGTAAAACATGATTCTCAGTTATAATGTCCCCTTTTTATATCAAGCTGACTCTGGAATAACAATGTTTTTCACTGTATTTGAAACTACTCTTGTGAACGAGAGTCCGATCTCCGTCATTTGGGATCTGAGACACATGTACGACGGGCTTGTCAAGAAATTGTTTTTTTTCTCAAAAAATTGCCCGTCACAAAAACTGTGTGCTACACACCGGATTACCAAATAGTTACACATTTGAAGTAGTTTGTTGGCTGCTTGAGAAGCATTAAAGGATCATTATTACCAAAAGGTCCTGGTTCCTGCTCAGTTTCCATTACCGCGAATGAAATCTCAATCTGATAAAGAGTACATTCCAAGGATGTTGTTGGCGATTCAGAAAATGCCATGGAAAACGTTTACTGATCATGAGAAATCTCACCTGTGCACTTACTCTGAGTTATCAGGTCAAACTTGCAATCCCTAGTTTGTGTCAAGGGGCCCCATGGGGGCTGTTAAAGAATTATGCTTTAAACCATTACAGATAGAGCGGGCAGGCCTCGTTATCAAAAGCAGTGATGTGCAGGGACACAAAACTAAATCGGAGTTTAGACTCAAGCACATAGTGCAAACCTACTGTACAGTCAGTGTCCTTTAGACGCCGGCTATGTCCCATCATCTCAAAAAGTGCACCAACTACACAAATTGATAGGAACTTGCATTTAAATAGCGCCTGGTCACCCACTCGGGGCATCTCAAAGCATTTCCCATCTAACTCATCAATTCTGAATTCCACTCACAGTTGATCTGTAGACAGGATAAAACAAAGTTCACTTTACAAAGCCTCACGTATATTTAAGAAAATGCGGGCTGCTTGATGACAATTACTTGTAAAGGAATTTATTGAAGATATTCACACTGCTAACTCTATTTTACTGACTCCCAGTTGTGCCTTCTGCTTTGTTGTTGCACATTTTCCATTAGCTGTGATCCTGCAATGTAACTTGTCCGGTGAGAATTCCAATCGCAGCCTTGTCCTGATTAATCTAATTATAAATAAAATATAATTATTTACTCGCTCTATAATAATGGACGGGGACTTTAAGCGAATGTGGTATTCTACTTGCTGACTGCTTCTCCATTCTCCATCAGTTCAATGTCCCACCGATAACGCAATATTCCAGTTCCTTCTAGACCAGGCTGATTTGACATGAGATTCTCAGGAAATAAATCGAAATGGAAAAACGATTCGGTCACATTTATCCATTGAAATTAAAAATGTGTTCAAATTTCACATAGAACAATTTTGTTCTGTTTCTAACGAGTCGATGTGGAGCTTCAATCACTTCATGTGTCTCCACATTGCAAGTAACATAGGCTCATCCATATTACAACTGCCTGCGGCTGGATTCTCATTTGTAAGACAAGTTTTAGTGAGTAACAACCAGATCTTTATTTTGTATTTCATTAATTTAAATAAGGCAACCATTACTGTACTGTACCCTGGATTCCAGCCGCAGTAAGGAGAACTTTAATACGGCCGAAGGGGCTGTGTTTCGAAGCCACCCTTTCCATCCCGGAGACTCGCCGCGAATCTGGGTTCCTGCAACAAGCAGACTGCTGCTTTTAACTCGGACACCGCAGTTTATTTGTGGCAGCTTTTTATTGACGCATTCCCTCATTGCCAAGGAGAGTGAGCTTTCCCCTCGAGAATGCATCAGGCGTCCCCTGTCTCAGTGTAAGCCCTGGAATGTGCCGAGTCCAGGGAATTGCAAGGGGATGAGGCGACTTCTTCCCTTGTTTTCTCGCTCCTCGCCAGACAGCAGCTGCGCGCAACCAGCTGACATCTCCACCCACGATCACCTGTTAGAAGACTCGGTTTGTTGGAGCAACTCAGGGCCAACAATTTTGGTTGTTGAAAGCACAGTTACAATTCCCTGTACACAGGGGCCTGGGAGGCGTCTGTGAAGAATGACCTGTAGGGGTCGAGATGAATATCAAAGCCAATGACCTATGTTTTAGTCCTGCCGTTTTGACGAGAATGAAGAAGCAACATTGGCCGGGATTTTGCAGTCAACGGCGCAGGAATGGCGCTGGCCGTTCATTCCGCTTACGGCTGCCCACAGACTTTTTGCGGGCTTTTCAGCGGCAACTTACGGTATTGAGAGATCCTTTTCAGTGCGGCGCCCTCTACAGGGGATCTGTGGCTTGGGTGAGCAGGTCAAGCAACAGCGTGTCTCTTCAACCAATCGGGTTGAAGAATCCTCACTGAGACACGCAGGGGGTGGAATTGGGCTCGGTAACGCCCGTTTTTTGGGCGCTACCAGGCCCCTTAAGGTTCCAAAATGGCGTCCGCAGCGAGCGCGCACTCTTCTGACGCGAAGTGCGGCGGATGCCATATTAGTAAAGGGGTTAGCGCGCGCACTCCGAACGTCCGCCAGCAGCATGCAGAGCAGGCAGATCAGCAACACTGATGTGACGCCAACACTGCCATTTTGGAGCTCCATCCTACGCCTTTTAACCTTGCTGAACACGGCGCTAAGCAGCATGAAGGACCCCCCACCAGCGCTATTTAAAGGGATCATCAAATACAGGTTAGTTGCTGGTTTATTTCTTCTGGCAGTTGCTACAATTCTGTGTGTTTTGGGTGCTTTCTATAGTTGTTTAAAGTTACTGTTTTACTACGATAAAGGCACTATATAAATGCAAATTGTTGTTTTTTGACAGTCTACAGGGAGTGGTGTGGCAAGTGCTGAAGTACATTTCTGCTGACTTCAAGGCTTCTGCACAAACCAGTTGCTTCCACACATAGGTGGACTAGTAGGCCTTCTCTTGGCATTGAGCATGACTGGGAGTATGAGCAGAGGCCACACAGAGCAGGACAAGCTGCTAGAAGAGGGAGGAGGAGGGGAAAAGGGCTCTCAGCAGGAGGCCATATCCACCGAGGGTCTTTACAGAGCAAATCTCCGACCTAACTGACAACCAATTTTGCGACGTCTGCACTTCACTAAGGAGGTCGTCACTGAAATCTGCCAACTGCTACAGCCACAACTCCAACCTCCGAGCAGGGCAAGGACCAAATTGCAAGTGGCTGTCAAGGTGACCGTGGCTATTAACTTTTATGCGTCTGGCTCCTTCCAGGCTGCTGCTGGAGATATTAGCAACATCTCGCAGTTTTCAGTACATTGCTGCATAAGGGAGGGCACTGAGGCTCTCTATTCATAGAGAGACAGTTTCATCTCATTCCCTCTTGCCAGAGACAAGCAGGTGGAGCGAGCACAAGGGTTTGCTTGGATTGCAGGCTTCCGCAGGGTGCCATTGACTGCACGCACATTGCTTTGCATGTGCCTCATGCGAACTCTGCCATTTTTCTGAACCGAAAGGGATTCCACTTCCTCAACACGCAGCTGATTTGTGACCACAGGCAGCGCATCATGCAGGTGAATGCCCGGTATCCTGGCAGTAGTCACGATTCCTTCATTCTGCGGCAATCCTGTGACCCACCATGGCAAGTCAAAGGCTGGCTACTGGACAACAAGGGTTATCCACTCATGACATGGCTTATGACTCCGGTCCAGAACCCACGCACACGTGCACAGCAGGTCTACAATGAGAGCCATGCTGCCACAAGGGACATTATAGAACACACCATCGGCATCCTCAAGCAACACTTTCACTGCCTGGACCGTCCTGGAGGAGTCCTGCAGTACTCAGCTAAGCAGGTAGCAAATTTTGTGGTAGAATGCTGCATGCTACATAACCTGACCATTATGAGGGAACAGCCCTTGCCACCACCGATCAGGCGAGAAGCTGAAGAGCAGGAGCACATGAAACTGGAGGAGGAGGAAATGCAACAGGAAGTGAAGGAACAGGAAGGGGAAGGGAGGCTTCAACGCAGACAGCCTCTTTCTTCGCAGGCTCTATGTGATCAACTAATTCATGGGCGATCCCAGTAACCTCAACCACACCTCCCCATTCACCAACAGTCACACACTCCTTACATTTCCTCTATCACTGACCATCACATCGTCCTCTTTCCGACAACACAAAAATAAAAGCGACCTGAAAATGCACATTCCAATCCAAATTTACTAATTAAATCATGACTTAATACAAACAAAAATAAACTAATCACCCTTGTGCATTCCCTTAGTGCCTCTTCTGTGTCCCTTTCCCTCTCCTAGTGCTCCTACTAGGTGCTCCCCAAGTGGCTGCAGCATGGGTGGTGGAAGGCTGCTGACCTTCAATTGAGACGACTACAGATGGCCTTGGAGGATGACCGCGAGCAGCTCTTGGCCTAGAAGGCCCGGCTTCAGACTGCACCATCTTGGCCTGGGCGGCAGCAGTCTGAGCTAGCTAGCTGACAGGCAACAGCAAGGGCACTGGCAAAGAGGAAGGGGTGCGAGCACGAGTGCCGTCATCCTGAGAGAGGACAACAGATTAGTACTCCATGGAGCCACCGTCACTCTCCTGGGGCAGCACCTCAGCAATCCTAGTAATCTGTTGGAAAACAGATTAATGGACTGCTGTGAAGCACTGGAAGCCCCTTTGAACACTGGTATCCAGAGCCATGATGGCAGCAATCAGACCTTTGGTGAAAGCGGTTTGTGCTGCAGTGGAAGTGGAGACATCGGCTATCAGACGTTGCATCATGCTGGGTTCCACAGGTGTGCTGATGGAGGTGTTGGAAACGATAGCACAAAGCCCTGTGCCAAGTTGGTGCTGGACTCCTGCATGTTCCTGACATTGAGCGTAGGCTTTTTTGGCAGGCTTTCCAATGTACCAAATATTTGGGTGCATATAATGATCAGCCTTCTTCTGTAGCCTGGCCCATCGAAGTCCTCATCTGAATCCTCTGCAGCAGAACTAGTGTGCGAACACGCCCTCTGCTGACTGGGCAGGTTCCAGTTCTTGGCTATGTGAAATGAAAAAGGACAAGAGATGGGTTGTGGGGAGGGGAGAGGAGAAATTAAGAAGTGTGTGCTTACACCCTCTGCAGCTTCTCACTCAGGAGACTGAGGGAGAGGACGAAGTAGGATGAGAGATGGAGGATTAGGTATGCGGATACCCTCACCATCAATCACTTCAGCGCCACCAGTGATGGCCTCAGCGATGCCCCTTCCCATGATGGCCCGTAATGTCTCCTCCATTAAAACATGCAGGTGTGCTTGTCCTCCTCCAGTTCTTTCCTGCTGCCTGCTGTTATGCGCCACCTTCTCCTGCAAGAAAGAGGAAAGTGTCTCAGTGAGTGTTATGCAATATGTTTGGGTGACGTGGCTGTCATGGTAGAAGAGCTGCCAGTGTGTGCGAGCTGTGAGTTGTGAGTATGAGGCTTGCAACAGTGCTAATTGTGTGAGAGTGAGGTAAACCATGTGAATTGAAGGGTTGAGTACTGATTGACAGAGACTGCTGGCAGGTGAGTGATGGGGAGTGAATTGAGCAGTGGATGAGGCCAGTGGTGCAGTTGATAGGATATGCCATTTGAAGATGAAGTCACTCACCTTGACAACTTGTGTGAGATCATTAAACTTCTTCCTGCACTGCATCCATGTTCAAGGAGCAACGCTCCTGGCACTGATATCCACCATTATTTCTTCCCACTGCCTCCTGAGCATGTGTCTGGAGGGCCTCCTGGCCCCCCGCGGATACAGGACATCTGTTCTCCATTCCACCTCTTGCACCAAGGCCTCCAGCACATTATCAGAAAACCTTGGTGCACGCTCTGTACCATGTTCAGCCATTTTTCAATGTTTGACAGCACAGATTCAGCTCACAAAGGACTCCCACCACCTGTGCCAGCCACAATGCACCTCCCCATTAAGAGGTGCAGGCTGCCTTTAAGTAGTGCTAGACACTGGCGATATTGGGCCCCCTGCAAGCCACGATGCCCAGGCCCGTTTTCGGGGGTTAGCCAGCTTCTCCCTCCTAGTCTTCACCAGTCTGAGAGGAGCCCTGCTACAATTCACCACTAAGTACTGGAGCAAGTCAAACTTATGAAGGTGATGCTGGAACCTTATATAAATCTTACCTTATTCACAACTACTGCTGGAAGCCCAATTTATACTTTGTATCTTTCCTGTTCATTGCTCCAACTATTTCTATGACTTTACCCCCTTCTAGTCTAGCTCAATGTAGGGGCTCAATGTAATTCAGCCTGAATTCCAAAATCTCTCAGACTTCTTGTTACTATTGCTATCCCGGTCCCGTATAGGAAAGCTGTACCATATCCAATCATTGCGTTAATTTGCTTGTGCAATTTTTATACTCGAATAACAAACCATGCACACAGAGGATCAGATGGTATCCTTCAGACAAAAGGATCCTCCTCCTCAGTATTCAAACTTGGATGGTTATAACAATACTCCGTGCCTTGGTCATTTACAATTAACCATGGATGCGAGGCACCCACAGAGGCAAGAGCAGTCTCAAACAATAACAAGTTGCAAATGTACTTGGGATCATTTTAATCATAAAATAGATTTGTTAAAGCTTAAGGAAGAGAGATGGTCAGAATGCCAGATGTAATGCTTTGAATTTGATAAGGAAAAGTTACTTAAAGGAAATTTTTGGCTGAATTTAATATTGTTTGAAAAGACATAAACATGAGGAAAATATAGCAGAAACTGTAACAATTGTTTGGGGAAAGTAGAAAAGTATGAAGAATGTTTAGATCAAAGTAGAAGTGACAAATGTAAAGTGTCAACTTGGTACCTCACGTTCTTAACTATAAGAAATATAGAGAGAGACTTTCAACTGCTGGTCACTCGTTCCTCACCTGAAAAAACAGTAACCAGCAGTTGGAAGTCAGGTGGGGACCTTGAGCACCCATTTGTCCGCCTGAATCAACTTTCAGGCAAGCCTTTAAATGAGTGCCCAGCAGTAAAACAGACAGGAGGCTGTTTAGATATGCAACTTTCAAAGAGAAATGGGCAGAGCATGCACGCCAAATGGCAGTCCCAGTTCTCTCGCCATTGAGACCCCGAACAGGCAATCCTTAAATGTACTGCTGGAGGCCTCTCCAAAGGTAAGTGTGTTTTTTTTTTAAAAAAAGAGTTTCCTCCGGGATCAGGAAGGGCAAGAGTGCTCCTCCAGGCCCCACAAAAATCTTCTGGCTGGCTGGTGGCTCATTCCTGCGGCTCCCCTTCACCCCCTCCCCCCACACTGGCATTACCCGCCGACTGGCTGTGTGCTGAAGCTGTCCGATTTTCCAACTTGGGAAACTGGCGAGCTACAGTGGGGCACCCACCCGTTTGGCACATGTGGCTCACCATCAAATGGGAATGAGGTCCGAACCTGAAAGTGGCATTGCTCATTGACAAATTTAAATTAAAAACTTAAGAATTGAGTAGGTCTAAGCAGTTCACGCCTCTAACTCCAACAATCTAATCACAAAAAATAATCTAGTCTTCATTAACCAGAAGAATTACAAGGCATAGCTTATGAAGCCAGTCCTAGTACCACAGGCCTAGACCGCTCAAACTGTCCCATCACTGCTTGTTACAATTTTGATTAAACCTCCTTAAATTTTCAGTTGCATCTTTTGAATGGTTAGTTATTTCAACTTACTTGCTTCAATTTTAAGTTTTTGTTATGGAACTGTAATGGCTGCCTTCTGTGTTTGTTGAAGCATTGTAATAAGTCTTTTCTCTTTTCAGATGCTGACTGACCAGCTGTGCATTTCCAGCATTGTCTGGTTTTATTTTATGATGCTAAGTTAGTTCATTTTTGACATGAACCTTTATAAAAAGCGCTGGTTAGGCCACAGCTGGAGTATTGCGTCCAGTTCTGGTCACCACACTTTAGGAAGATGTGAAGGCCCTCGAGAGAGTGCAGAGGAGATTTACCAGAATGGTTCCGGGGATGGGGGATCTTAGCTACAAGGACAGGTTGGAGAAGCTGGATTTGTTTTCATTGGAGCAAAGGAGGTTGAGGGGTGATTTGATAAGAGTATGACGTGTTTGGATAGGCTAGACAGGGAAAGGCTGTTCCAAGGACTAGGGGACACAGATTTAAGGTTTTGGGCAAGAGATACAGGGGGGATGTGAGGAAAAACTTTTTTTACACAGCAAGTGGTGATGACCTGGAATTTGCTGCCGACGGAAGTGGTGGAAGCGGAGATACTCGGGGCGATTTTCCCAGCCCTGAGGAGGCGGGTCAGTTGGCAAAAATCACAATAAGTGAGGGCGGGTTCGGAACCCGCCTCCGCGCAATTTGGCCGGAGGCGGGTTCTTGATGGGTGCGATTGGTCCCGCCTCCATCAGTCGGGAGAGGTCGTTAAGACCCTTAAATAGTGGTTAAGGGCCTCTATAATCCTATTTTGACAGGCCTTTGTTATTTTGCCACATTCTGTGCGTGTTGCACGACCCTCCTAAACCACGCCAGCTAATCCTGGCGGGTTGACAAGTGGGTGGCCTCCTCACAGTTGCAGCTCCACCATTAAAACAGAGCTTTCATCAGGGAGCAGTTGCAGGTGGCAGAACTTTTGTTCCACAGGTCTTTTAAGCAGGCCTACCGAAGTCAGAGGTGCTGCAGCTTCTATCTCTCAACTGTGGGACCTCCTTGGAAGACCCTCTCCTCGCTTGGACGGAGCGCTTCCCCAATGGAGGTATCTGTCAGCAGCATGGGAACCATTTATTTCCTTTCACCATGGACCTCAGATTCGGATGAGGAGCATCCACGGCAGCAGCAGAACCAGGCAGCTCAGCAGCAACAGCAGCAGGAGCGCCAACCTCCTGCTCACCCACCTGATGCTGCACAGGGCAGAAGGCGACAGCGCATGGAAGCACGTCGCCGCAGGAGATACTCCCATCAGAGGGTTTACAGAGGATGAGCTACCTCAACATGAGTGAGCAGCAGTGCCAAAGGAGGCTGAGACTTTCGCGACAGGTTGTCGGGAGACATCTGCGCACTGCTGCACCAACACCTGGAGCCCAGAGGAGCGGGTGGACACCCCTTACCAGTGGCTGTCAAAGTCACCACTGCACTCAACTTTTTTGCCTCAGGCTCCTTCCAGGAATCATCAGCAGACGTCAGCGGCATCTCCCAGTCGGCCGCCCACAGTTGCATCACGCAGGTTACCGATGCCCTTTTCGCAAAGGCGCACACTTACATCCACTTCTCAAGGGATCAAGCAAGTGTAACCGCGCGTTCGGTTGGCTTTGCAAATATGGCAGGCTTGCCAATGGTGCAGGACGTCATAGACTGCACACATCTGGCCCTTAGGGCACCCCATCACAACCCAGCTATCTTTGTCAACTGCAAGGGCTTCCACTCCCTCAACGTACAGCTGGTGTGTAACCACAAGGAGGAGATTTTGCATGTTTGCGCCAAGTTCTGTGGTAGTTGCCATGACTCGTTCATCCTGCGGAACGCGAGTGTTCCTCCGCTCTTCAATCCGCCAAACCAACTTAACGGATGGCTCCTTGGTGACAAGGGCTACCCCTGAAGTGGCTAATGACGCCGATCAGGAGGCCAGCTAACGAGACTGAGGAGTGCTACAACACCAGCCACATTTCGACCAGGTCCATCATCGAGCAAACCATTGGCTTGCTGAAGATGCGATTCCGATGCCTTGACAGATCAGGTGGAGCCCTGCAGAATGGTCGTGGTCTGCTGTGCACTGCACGACATGGCTTGCAGCTTCTTGATGAGCAAGTGGCTCAGTTCATAGCCTCCTCGGAGGAGGAGGACTGAGTGGCGGTGTATCCACCAGCAGCAGCACGCGAGCACATGGCTGGCCGTGATGCAAGGGATGCACTCATCCTGGCCAGATTTGCATAGGTTGCCCATTGTGGCACATGTGCTTGGCTCCTTCTTAACACATGACAGACAATGGACATGACTCCCTGGCCTCCTTTCACTCTGACCACCAACCTGACCACGCAAGTGTCGCGGAGCCCGCAATGTGGAGCTGCCTAAGCCGAAAGAACAGATGCCATCACGCCAACAGTTTGCCATCACCCAATTTTAATACATTCACACAGGGATGGCATTTCATCAATAAACAGCAACAATCACACAGATCTGGAGGTTATATCCCTTGCCAGCTGGACCCACACAGCCTTGGTTTCTTTGGGAGGCCTCTCCCTCCCAGATGAGGGGAAGAGCACCTCCCTGCTAGCTCTCGCCCCCTCAACCAGCATACCCAGCGCCTCATCCGAGAACCTCGGGGAGGCCCTTGCCTTGGAGCTGGCCATTCTTCAAGGAGATAAAAGTTTGGAGGTGGTGCACCATCGACCAAAAACCAGTGGAATGAGCCAAGGCAGCAAGCAGCCCTTAAATGAAGCTGGATAAGTGACGTCAGCAGAGGCGAGTTTCAGTCCCAAAACACTAATTGGTCCAGGGGAACCCACACCTCTGAAATCAACTGGCCAATTAGGGGGAAAATCGCAAATTTTTCCCACCTGACAGTGGAGGCGGGTTTGAACCCACACAAACCAAAACCCGCCTCCAATGGGAAAATCGCGCCCTCAATGTTTTCAAGGGGAGACTGGATAGGCACTTGAGGGAAATAAACTTGCAGGCTACGGGGATAGAGCGGGGGAATGGGACTGACTGGATTGCTCTACAGAGAGCCGGCGTGGACTCGATGGGCCGAATGGCCTCCTTCTGTGCCGTTATGACTCTACGTACCCACATTTTCAAAAGCAGCAAGTATGTAGATACAAACTTGTACCCTTACAGCCTGAGAACTTTAGACCATTATTTAAAATTTTTTATTTGAAAAACTGTACAGATTTTTCCCCAGAAATGTTCAGCTTGATTTTACCAGTTTTTTTTTGCGCAATCAAGTATTCGTATTACTTGAGTTTGAATTTTCTCATGTATGAAGCTATAGAACCAGAAATCTCGGCACACTTCTTGTTCTGACCATAATACTCCAGAAATTCTCCATTGGGGCCAATGAGATACATGATTATTGTATGGTCAACCTGAAACAAATAGACAACATAAAGGAAGGTTAACACTTTTTGCAACAGAATTCCTTGCTATATATCTATTATAACTGAAAAGACTCCAACTCATTGTAGGCGCTAATGCTGTTTTTTTTTTTAAATAAACAGACTTTGCCTTTTGTATCCTCTCCTTCAACAGTCTCATTGAGGTTCGCTTCTTAAATATCATCAAGTAAGCAAAGAAGCTTCCTGATCTTGTTCATTTGCACAAAATTCTGTAATTCAGTTTCAGAAGACCCAAAATATTGGTGCATAAAATGGAGTATCCGTAAAACAGTAACATTTTGAGGCTGGAAGCGAGGTGCACAGTAATAGCAATCTACAAGAGTAAGAACAAATCAAAAAATTCCCCTGGTGGCTAAATACACTGCCTATTGTGGAACTGAACACTACAGATTAGGAAGGTCCAAGGTTAAACCCCCGGCCTGTGCTGATCTCAACCTTATTGTATTATTGTGTGTTTTGGGCACTTATAGCTGCGAATTTAATGAGGTGGGGGGGGGGGATGGGGGCGGGACAGCTGGTTTCCGGGTTCCAGTCCCGCTCCCAGCTGCATCCACTCTGCAGATGTGATTTTCCCTTGATTGGCCTCGTTAAGCCCGCCCTGCAGGCTTACCGGCCAATTAACAGGAAGCGGGTCTGATGACATCATTTGATGATGCGTGGTTGGTGTCGGGTCAGTTCTCCGCTGACAGACCCGACACCTGGGAGACTTGCGTGGAGGTGGGTTGACAGCAGGTTTCCTACCCGCTGTCAATCTTTGCTATTTTGACAGCGGACCCGCCCCGAGCACTATTAAATTCGCGGCCTACATGTGGCTCCATCAATTGGCTGAATGCCTTCCATATGGGATACGTATAATACATCCATTGTGTGTTGCATTGTTACACATTTAAGAGCAAAAGAATCCGAAAGACGCTTAAAAAAAAAGCACAAGAAAACTACAAAACAACCACTAACGTAATTTGACAAGATAGGCCTTATTTTCAAATGTGCCCCAGCCTCCAAAGGAACAGTCGACACTAAATTTGAGTTACAAATTGGTCCAAATGAGTTACAAAATACTCAATATCTAGGATCGTATCGGGCTCCAACTGAGGAATGAAAATCTCTCTTTGCTCACTGTATAAAAGTTCTAAGTGACAGACCCAACCCAGTTCCTAGTAGGAGCAAGTCAAAAACACAAGAGCACCTGCAATTGGTAATCTGCGTCGAAGAAAATAAAGAATGGATGATGTGGGGCTCTTCTATCACCAGAGTAATTACAGTGAATAAATGAATGCATTACCATGATCTATACTGCGGTCCAGATTATTTTATGTTAATTTGTTTTAAATTAGCATTAAAAAAGCTCCAATTACATCTCATTGAAACGCATAAAATTCTGACAGGGCTAGACAGACTGGATGCAGGGAGGGTGTTTCCCCTGGCTGGGGGGTCTGCAACGAGGGGTCACAGTCTCAGGATACGGGGTAGGACATTTAGGACTGAGATGAGGAGAAATTTCTTCACCCAGAGGGTGGTGAACCTGTAGAATTCTCTACCACAGAAGGAAATAGATAGATTTCTAGACACAAAAGGCATCAAGGGGTATGGGGAGAGAGCGGGAATATGGTATTGAGATAGAGGATCAGCCATGATCATATTGAATGGCGGAGCAGGGCCGAATGGCCTACTCCTGCTCCTATTTTTCTATGTTTCCATCCATTTTAGGACATTGGATGTGCGAGAATGACACGGCAAAGGAGTTGCCTTGTAATATCCGCTTCACAGTATCAAGGATGCAGGGTTTGCAGACCACTCTGAGGTCTCTTTCTTTCCTGTTGTCACACCTGCTGTATTTTAGCCGACATTCATCCGAGACAGGGGAAAAAACCAAACTTCTCAACATCATAAAAGTAAAACAAAGGGTGCAAAGAGGAGTTGGCCCACTAAAAAATGACAATGAGGAAGTGGTGCCCAAAGATAAAGAAACTGCTTTAAGTACTTAACTGTTACTTTTCAACAGTGTTCACAAAAGTAATGGGGGAGAAAGAGAGGGGAGAGCTGGAGAGGGACACCGTTTAAAGGTGAACGCAGACTGAAAGTTTTTTAAATCTCAAAAAAGAGAATATATTGGGGAGACTGTTGAAGCTCAATGTAGATAAGGCTCCTGGCTCGGACAACTTTCTTCAAAGGTTCTGAAGAAATTGGCTCAAATGATTGCAAGTTCTCTTACGGATATTTTTCAGAGCTCACAGGACTCAGGCCAAGACCCAGAGGATTGGAAAATAAACAATGTGACTCCTATCTTCAAAAAAGTAACGAGGGATCAACCATCAAATTATAGACCTGGAAGCCTGTTGGGAAAGTGTTTGAAAGTATTAAGAGGGATAATTTGAGGGAGCTTCTTGAGGGCCATGAGCTCCTCTGCTACAGGAAGGTTTTAGGAGTGGGAGGTCATGCTTGACTAACTTACTGGATTTCTTTGAGGAGATGACAGACCTAATAACTACTTGGATATCAGGAAGGCATTTGACACTGTCCTATACAATAGGCTACTACATAAGATTTGAACCCATGGGATAAATGGGAATGGACTGATAAATGGTTGGTTGGTAGACAGACAATGAGTAGTAGTGCATGGGGCAAGTATCTGGTTGGCAGCCAATTACCATTGGAGTGACACAAGGTTCAGCGTTGGGGCCACTGTTTTTAAATTTTATAACTGATTTAGAGGAACAAATTGTGCCCACAGTATTGAAATTTGCAGACAATACCAAATAGGGAGCAGTGTCAAATGATGAATGTCAATGTGCACAGATTTAAAAAGGATCGGCAAGCTTGATCAGTGGGTGGAGACATGGCAGATGTAATTTAATACAGGGCAATGTAACATTGTGAGATTTGGCAGAGAGAAGGATGATATGGATTATGTGCTAAATGGGAATGTATTTGAGATGTTGTAGCTGGAAAAGAATCTTGGCGTTTTCGTGACCAGGTCACTAAAACCATCAGCATAATGTTCCCAGACTGTTTAAAAAAAGAGAGAATGTTGGGATGTATAGCAAGGGGTATAAACACAGAGAGGTCATTTTAAAACTGTATTTGGCTCTAGGTGAGACCACATCTGGAGTTGTGTGTAGTGTTTTGGTCTTCCTGTTTCTAAAAGGATATTCAGTTATTGAAGAAGGTACAGAGAAGGGCTGCACGGTTTATCCCAGACATGATGGAATGACGTACGAGGAAATCTTCACTACCCTAGCTCTTTCCTCTCTTGAAGTGAGAAGACTGACAAGGGATATGATAGAAGTGTTTAAAATTATGAGAGGTTTGGACAAAGTGGATCCACGTAAGCTTTTCTGCATCTACAGAATTTAAGCACAAGGAAGCCTATTTAGGAATTAAGGACAACGAAAGAAACTTTTCTAGTAAAAGGGTGGTAAGTATGTGGAATAGATTACTGACACAGGTGGTAGAACAAGAAACCATAATGAGTTTCAAGAAGAAACAAGACATGTCAATGTCAACAACTGGGATTCAGGGTTAATTAGAAATGCCTCAAGGGAATACAGCCTATGATAGGTCGGCTAGATGGATTGAAAGTTTCCTCATGCGTGAAACAGTTACTATTTTACTATGTTTTAAAATGAAAACGATCAAACACTGGCACGTGGAAATAAATTTACTTACAATATAATCATTGTCGTCATCTTTAGGTCCTTGGCTATAATAGACTCTGTAGGCCCTCGATACCTGTTCTATTTGCTCTCGTGACCCTGTTAAGCCAATTAACTTTGGAGAAAACTCTAGAGAGAAAGAATCAGATTTATTTGCATCACATTACTCTATTCACTTTTTATTAAAGACTTTTTATTTATTCGTTTTTTATGGGATGTGGGCAACTGGCCAAGGCTTCTTCGGCAGCACCTGCCAAACCCGCGACCTCTTCCACCTAGAAGGACAAGGGCAGCAGGCGTATGGGAACACCACCACCTCCAAGTTCCCCTCCAAGTCACACACCATCCTGACTTGAAAGTATATCGCCGATCCTTCATCGTCGCTGGGTCAAAATCCTGGAACTTCCTCCCTAACAGCACTGTGGGAGCACCTTCACCACACGGACTGCAGCGGTTCAAGAGGCGGCTCACCGCCACCTTCTCAAGGGCAATTAGGGATGGGCAATAAATGCTGGCCTTGCCAGCAATGCCCACATCTACTAAAACAAGGGACTTGCATTTATATAGCGCCTTTCACATCTTCAGGATGCCCCAAAGTGCTTCACAGCCAATGCATTACTTTTGAAATGCAGTCACTTTTGTGATGTCCTATAAATGTTGCCCAACCTATCTGCTTATGGCAGACTCGAATGGAATGTACCCATTTAAAACTTAGAGCAGAAAATGCTAGAACTGCAAAACCGGTCAGAAAACATCTGTAAAGAAACAAGCCAGGCTGTTGATGTTTTGGGTCTGTAACCCTTTAGCAGAAGTGATACACTCCTGAACTATTAATAACTTGTCTTTTCCCCTTACAGGTGTTGACTGACCAGCTGTCTAGTTCCAGCATTTTCTGTTTTTATTTCAGATCTCTAGCAATCAGTTTCAATTTTTTTTTTAGAAAACTTAAAACTGTTAAGTTTAAGCCTGGTAATTAGTGGAACATTATTTAAATAACCCACAGATGCTCTTGCAGCTTTACACCAAGCCATCCTGTATAGTAAGACTAGTTTCCGTAAAACCGTAATAGAAGAGAAATGGAATTTTCACCTGGGTTGCTATAGCGACAAAACCACACACACCGTTCTTGCGCCTAATCAAGCATTCAGAACCCTGAGCAGAAGAGGAGAATCAAAGTTTACCACTTAAGAGTCCTTTTACTGTACCGAATCACTTCAAGAAACAGACAGCACTTTCACATTCCAGACTCACCACTGTTCCTGCCTCATTTACAGTATATGATAGTTTCAACAACAGCAACTGCACAAGAGCTGCAAAAAAAAAAATCATGGCAACTGCAAGACCGAGTGGCTGACGTTTCTCCCACTAACCCTGTACAGGCAATGAAGATTTTTAACTCTACACAGCAAGTTAAGTACTTAATCTCATGCCTTCTTCCTTTTTCATGGATGCAAGAGCAGGCCTCCAGAAAGGATTTTTCAAGAAATCATGAGTCAGATAAAAAAAGAAAAATACCCTGCAAATGCTGGGAATCATGAAACAACAACAGAAAATGGTACAAGTGCACAGATCAGGCGGCATCTGTGAAGAGAAAGGATTAGACCGAAAACGTTTACTGGTCTTTCTCCTTGTTGATGCCGACTGATCCACTATGTAACTCCAGGATTTTCTATTTCTTTAAAAGATTAGCCAACCTACCTTGAACGTATCTTGCCATGGCTTCAACATTATCGCGGTCCGGATCAATTGTGATCAAAAGAGGTGTCAGATTTGGCAAAGAGGGGATTTTGTCTGTAACAGGAAATACAAGAGAGATAATAAGATCACTCTAAACTAAATGGAAATATCTAATCACTGCACAACATTTTGCATTTCACATGTGTGGCTGCACTACATAAGTTACAATGACTCGCTACACTTCCTCTAAACATGTAGAACTAAGTAATTTAACAGTCCCGAAGACCAGGATTTATACTCAAAACATCTTTGCTTACAAAAATATAGATTCTGTTCCTTTTAAATCTATCTCGTATAATGACAGCAGAAGACTGGATTATACCAACCTCTTTTCCCTAAAAGGTAATAACTACATTTCTGTATTGTATTACTGATATAATGGGCCTGAATTTGCGGTTGGAGGCGGATGCTTTTACCAGGCGTAAGAATTTCACGGGCATTCGCTGGGCAGAAGTTGGGCAAATAGCTCAACTCTCCGCCCGCGGATGCCCTTTTCCCGGGGATGCGGATGATCTGTCAAGAAAATTCTTGACAGATCGCAAGTTCCGGGTTTTAGCGCATGCGCAGCGCTCGCCTAAACATGGAACTTGCGTGGCCCTTACGGGCGCGTACACACCTCATACGCACCCGTAGGCCGCAAATTACGGCCCAATATATTACAGATATTTGTCAATACTTGAATAAAATTGGAAACTGCATTTTTTGTTATCTTAACCTCCTCCCATTTGCTTCTCCTATAAGCTTGTATATAACTACATTTCTGTGATTCCACGGTTATTACTAATTATGTTTATTACATGATGTCCACAAATTGTACAAATTCCTTCAATGTCTTAATTCTCAACCCAAAAATTAACTTTTGATCCAAATCCATACTTTCACCTTATATTTTATTGGGATTTTGCTTCTAAAGCAAAGCTTCACACTGAAATCCTCACTCACCCATAGCTAAGCACTGTTACTATTAGTGTTGTTTTACACGGTACAAATAGAGCCTTAAAGCACCACTGTTACTGCACAATTGTTTCTGAACCTACAGGCAAAGAAGCCCGAAAGAACCTTTCCCTTGTTTAAAAAGCGAAGCTTCCTCCTGTACAATTAATTGCAAATATATTTGCGTTTGACACAAAGGTCACTTTTGGTAATGCAAAATTTATGTTGTCACATGGCTGACCCAAAATGAGCTTCTGTCAATAACTAACCTGAAATTAACTAGTGACCAGCAGAGGTTAGTGACGTAGCTACGCAAAGTATGCTTTTTCTAAAATAACGAAGAAGGAGACACTGGGTTGCCTCAGTATCAACTAAAAACCAAATAAATGTGCCCCCTTTTTAATGGGGCACAACTAATTAAAAACTTAACCATAAAGGAAAAATGAAATTTATCAAACTAAATAACATGGTTCTGGACATGCACCACACACTCCAGTCTCTGCAGTGCCCACCGGATGCGGAGGTTCAAAGTGTGTGGCACTGAAATTGACCTTCCGATCAAAAATTCCAATACCCTCATCGCTCCTACCCAGACGTGGGAGCCCTGCAGCATGAACATACAACTGCCAACATTGCAATGTGGGGAACAAGCTGCAACAACTATTAGTGCCACCTGATGCGGATAGCTAGAACTACTATGAAAATACTACGAGGTGTAATATCTTAACACAATGTGGATCCCAACAGCAATGCAGGTTCGATTTGGCACCTCTTTAATCAGGATGTTCATGAATTGCATTTTAAATGGTCAAATCTTCAATTTTTTTTACTGAAATGGTATTAAACTCTGCAACATAATATAAATCAAAAGCAAACAAATTATGGGGTGGAGTTTCCACTTTGGGCCCAATCGGTGAAACGGGCACAAATTGCTCCCACTTTGAAAAGTGTATTTTTTCCCCCTCGAGTTTCCGCTCGCTCATTTGCATATCGCCAAACGCAAAATCAGTCTTGAACCAGCGCAATCGGGCAGCGCTATAAAAAAGTATTTTTTTCTTTTTAATTTTTGAAAAAAAAAATTCCTTGATATATTTAAGAGTGGTAACTTGGTACAGTTTGATTAATACAGCTGAAAATGAGTTTATCACAAAAAATAAGCTTTTTAAATCACAGTGTCAATCCACCACCTGAGTAACCCGATTTTAAAAATCATTGAAAATGTCTTTAAAAAATTTTAAAACAATTTTTTCTAGTTAGATTGGGGTAGAGTAGACAGTTCCCTAGTAAATTTTAAAAGAAAATTCATTCAAAACCTTTGAAAACGTACCTATTAGTGTCCTTGCACCCAAAAGTTCCAGCTTAATTTTTGGAGCCTCCTCGAAGGCCTGCACTCGAGCGCAATTAGCGGAAACTCCCAATGGTGATTAATTCACCCTGGGGGGTGTGGCCAGTTTTGTGGACGGGGCCAACTTCTAGCACAAAGTTATTTAAACTAGCGCAAAAGATCGCGGAAACTCGAGTTGCGCTGAATGCAATTTGTGCTCAAAATTCCACAATCTTTTGCGCCGGTTACGCTGATACCGTGTGAACTGCGCCAAAAAAACCAGGGCAATCGAGTGGAAACTCCAGGCCTACGTATTTAACCTTCACCACAATAGCTACTTGGGAATCTACTATTTAACGTGCTAGAGTGAGGTACACAATAGATCAAGAACACACAAAAGAAAAGTTTTCCGAGGGAAGTACTCGTAGTACAACTCTGATGCCACCTGAGGCTCAAACTCTCCCTCGTCTGTAGCCTTCAGAAGACCTGCTGCTCAGTGCTTTTCTTCTTCTTCAGCAGTCCCTCGGAACTGAGGATGACTTGCTTCCACACTAAAAATGAGTTCTCAGGTGACTGATAAGTCCAATGCGGGACCTACAGTCTCTGTCACAGGTGGGGCAGACGGTGGTTGAAGGGGCGGGTGGGTGGGGTGCTTGGGTTGACGTGCGCTCCTTGCGCTTGGCGTCTGCTTGCTCCCGGCGAAGAGACTCGAGGTGTTCCCGGATGCTTCTCCACTTTGTGCGGTCTTGGGCCAGGGATTCCCAGGTGTCAGTGGGGATGTTGCATTTTTTCCAAGGAGGCTTTGAGGGTGTCCTTGAAGCATTACCTCTGCCCACCTGGGGCTCTCTTGCCGTGTCAGAGCTCCGAGTAGAGCCCTTGTTTTGGGAGTCTCGTATCAGGCATGCGGACGATGTGGCCCGTCCATCGGAGCTGATTGTTTCTCTAGTCCTCCACTCACAGCCCCCACAGAGACAGAGAGATAGACTGTGGCCTTCAAGAAAAAGTTAGTGAAGAACCCTATGCTACAAAACAGAGCGAACGCACCAAAACATCACCTTGCATAAACTTCTGGGTGCTATACTATTATTTATAGATCTACATTGTAGCAACGTAATCCTGCAATAGCATTTCAAATGTTAGTTCACACACAAAAGACACTTTAAATACATCCTATATCCCATTGATGCATTACAAATCAGTTAAATTTAAAATAAAATCAGTTTGAGCCAGTTTACTCTCTGGTATATATTTTCAAATCACCGTGCGCTGCATCCTTTGCTGAAATTTTTACCTATTTCATCCACGACAGTAATCATTTTCTCCAGTTCTTCAGGACAGATGTCTGGACAGTGTGTGAACCCAAAATAAATCAAGACCCACTGTCCAAGATAGTCTTTGTCCGTCTTGGGCTGTCGTGTATGATCGACGAGTGAAAAGGGCCCTCCGAGTGCCGGCTTTCCAATACTTCGGGTTCGCTCCTTCTCAATCTCTAAACAAAGTCAATTCAAAAAAAATTGATACCATATCATGTATATCCCACAGCATCAAATGCATTTTCAGGAAACTGTTTTCTCTGTTGTCAAATATATATATCTTCATTATAGATCTCAATACAATGTGCCTCAGGATATGTTGGGAACAAATGTTAGAAAACAAAACATTTGTACATATTCTTCGTTCCATTTCAACCATCCTGTTCACCTTTAGTCTAACGTGTTCTACACGAAGCATAGAAAACGACTGCCAAAAAGCAGTACAAGGAGCAGTCACACAGGCAATTCGACGCTATACAACTGGCAGAAAACAAAGTGAAGCTTTAAAAATGGTGTGTGCTTAGGTCCCCCACATTGCCATGGTTAGAATTTCTGTTGACAGCAGAAATTTCCCTGCCAGGGTGAAGGGAGTCCCACCCCCCATATCACTCTCACTCTCCTCTTAGCATTCAATCAGAAATGGCTTCTGTGCAGACTTGAGATCAGGTGGCTTCCCACTATCTCAGTCCCAGGAGGTGTATGCTGCAGGAAACCTGGAGGAGAACAATCAGGGGAAATTTTAAAGTTGTATATTAACATGTAAACACAATATCCATTCCTGTATCTCACTGGGATGCACACTGACTCAAGCAGAATTAAATGCTTCCTCCAGGCAGAGAGGATTCCATTCACCCTGCAGCACAAACAATACTAGGTGTTTACAAGAAACTAAAGAACAGGACGGGCAGTCAAAATGTGGCTATTCGATTACATAGATTGCCCTTCATATTCCCAGTAAGGGTTCATCTTGAACCTATAGCCTACCTCAAACATACACTCAAGTGATACATCTAGTGGTCAACGTGAGTGTGAAGTCTGTTGGAGAAACTGGAACTTCTCTGTAAATCTTACAAATAAAACTTATTTCTTTTTAATGAGAAATGACAATCAATTCATCTATTTGCAACTTCTATTTAGATTTTTGAGCTACATTTTCTTCCCTAACTATTTTTCAACACTTTTCCTGCTGTGTTTCTCTACAATACTTTTAATGTACAAACCTACTCACAGTTGAGAAGATCTGTGACTAATGTGAAGTTATATCACAAATTTTGTCCCACATACTGCTTTTCAACTTTTAAAAGTTCCTTTATATGGTAAAAGTATGTTGTAAGCGAGACTTACTTTCTTCTTTTTCTTTCTTAAAGTATTTCATGATGGCCAACAGCGATCCTCCTACAGCAAAAGTGATTGCTAAAGACTTCCATGTAACAGGCTACTAAGAAACAGAAATAGTATTAAACAAACTGGAAATAGATGGCCAGCTTTAAAATGATTCCGGTTATTTAGTAATGTCATTCTCAGAACCATCTGCATGTAGAATATTTGGATCTGTTACTATTCAACTACAGTGACGTAGAAAGACGTTAATGACCTGTCTTCCGCCTTCACAGCAACATTTGCTCAATAGATTCTATGCAATGGATCGAGTAAAATTGGTCCTTTCAATTAGCCAACGACATTTGATTCATTCAAATATTTGATATAAGAACATAAGACGTAGGAGCAGGAGGAGGTCATTTGGCCCCTCGAGCCTGCTCCGCCATTCAATAAGATCACGGCTGATCTGATCTTGGCCTCAACTCCACTTCCCTGCCCGCTCCCCATAACCCTTGACTCCCTTACCTTTCAAAAATCTGTCTATCTCCACCTTAAATATATTCAATGACCCAGCCTCCACAGCTCTCTGGGGAAGAGAATTCCAAAGATTCACGACCCACTGAGAGAAGAAATTCCTCCTCATTTCCGATTTAAAAGGGTGCCCCCTTATTCTGAAATTATGCCCCCTAGTTCTAGATTCCCCCACGAGGGGAAACATCCTCTCTCATCTACCCTGTCAATGTTTGCACTCTAACTACACAATCCTTACACAATTTGGGGGTAGATTTTACTGTTGTTGGGCCTGAATGTATTGTATTGCCCTGGGCTCAGTGCATAGTGGAAAGTTGGGTAGGGAGGATTGCACGCCTGTGCAGGCGCAGAAACAGCAAAATCTACCCTATAGTCTATCCAACTATTTTGCAGTGAATATTCAATCGACATTCCTATTTTATTCATCATAATTAACCACAGCCTCACTTACCCCAGCCTTTTTACTGCCGCTCTTTGGTTTCTCTCCAGGTGGTGATGGAGGCATTGTACTGAAGTAGTGGAGATTGTGCGTGGAGTATTTGGTAAACTTCCATATTGGGCAAAGGTCTTTACTGAACTGTACAAACATGAAAAGACAAATGAACTTGCAATTAATGAGCACCTTGCATATACTCAGCATATTCCAAAGCACATTCCAGCCAATGAATTACTTTGCTGTTTTGTATGCAAATGCGGACAACCAATTTGCGTTCTGCAAGGTCCCACAAATAGCTATGAGATAATGACCAGATATATATTTTTTTAATGATATTGGTTAAGGGATAAAGATTGTTCAGGACACTGGGAGAACTCTTCGTCAAATAGTGCCACGGGATCTTTATCAACCACCTGAGCAGGCAGACGGGGCCTCAGTTTAACGTCTCATCCGAAAGACGGCACCTCTGACAATGCAAAACACCCTCAGTACTGCACTGGAGCCTCAGCACTGCACTGGAGCCTCAGCATAGATTTTGTGCTCAAGCCCTGGAATAGTGTTTGGACCCGCAACCTTCTGAGTCAGTCAGAGGCAAGAGTCAAGGCTGACTAGTTAAAAGAAACACATTGTATGCCTACACCCTCAGTAGGAATTCTAATATCTTTGGGAGATATTGTAGGGTGAGCAGTCAGGTGAACCTTTGGCTCCAAAATCATCACGTGGCCATTGTAAACAAAGCTGTAAGCCAACCCATGATATAGATTTCCAATTCTCAAGATAAAACTGAGCAGCTCATTTAACAACACCATTGCATCATTGAAAGTAAATTGACAAAAATCAAACATTTGTAACCATTTATACAAGATATCTTCAAAATGATCCAACAAATAATTAATTTAAACCTAACTTATCAAGTACTGAGTAAAATAATGCTGCTTCTTACTAAAGACTAAATACAAATCACGATGTTTATTGCAATATGCAAAATTTTGAACATGCAAGTTCACATTACAAAACAAAGGTTTTTATTTATGATAGCCCTATACTCCAGCTGTAAACAGTCAGAGCCCCTGATTTGTATGGCGGTCAGTAATGAGTCACTCTTATAGCCCGTGTCGTTAAAATCTCTGCACCAATGAAGATGCAGGAGAATAGAGACTACAAAAACTTCAGATAAATTCTCTACTCCTGGAACGGTTGTCATTAGACTATTTTTGTCTCAATTTTCTTCTCAGTAACATCTTTGCATCATTTTTCAGAAGGAGAACCTTCCTATACAATTGTAACGAGCACTGGGAGATAAATGGGAGCCCCACAAGTTACATCCCCCCAGGGAAAATGGATATTCTCAAAATCCGAGATATCTGCGCTCCTCCAATTCTGGCCTCTTGAGCAGCCCGGATTTGAATCGCTCCATCGTTGGTGGCCGTGCCTTCAGCTGCCAAGGCCCCAAGCTCTGGAATCTCCTCCTGAAACCTCTCTTTCCTCCTTTGAGACGCTCCTTAAAACCTGTCTCTATGACCTTTCATCTGCCCTAATATCTCTTTATGTGGCTCGGTATCAAATTTTGTTTTATAACGCTCCTGTGAAGGGCCTTGGGATGTTTCACTATGTTAAAGGTGCTATATAAATACAAGTTGCTGTTTACCATGTTTCCTAGGTTATAATTATATTGCACTACTGGTCTAAGACTAATAGCCATAGAGTTCAGTTGGCAAGTCTCGTGTTATAATGCGGGCTGCTAATCGTACTCTGCCAGGCAAGGGTCAGTTTTGTACACGTATGCCCTCAGGAAGCGCGCGCCAATCCCCGACCGATACTCAATAATATTAAAACAGGACAAAGCAGCCCGTTTGATTGGCATCCCATCCACCACCTTAAACATTCATTCCCTCCACTACCAGTGTACCGTGGCTGCAGTGTGTACCATCTACAAGATGTACTGCGGCAACTCGCCAAGGCTTCTTCGGCAGCACCTCCCAAACCTGCGACCTCTTCCACCTAGAAGGACAAGGGCAGCAGGTGCATGGGAACACCACCACCTCCAAGTTCCCCTCCAAGTCACACACCATCCTGACTTAGTATATCGCCGATCCTTCATCGTCGCTGGGTCAGAATCCTGGAACTCCCTACCTAACAGCACTGTGGGAGTACCATCAACACACGGACTGCAGCAGTTCAAAAAGGCGGCTCACCACCACCTTCTCAAGGGCAACTAGGGATGGGCAATAAATGCTGGTCTTGCCAGCGACGCCAAGATCCTATAAGCAAATTGAAAGAAAATAACTCTGCAGCAAGTGCTTGAGGTGCTTAAGAGGATCGACAAGACCTTTAAACTTCACGTCACACCACAATGGCATACCATGGCCAAGCAATGTCTGACAGTGCTGGTTTTAGTATATTCTGGACCTGACTCCAAAGTTAGGCTGCCATTTTCTCATAGCACTTTGCATCCCTATTGATAATTAGTGAATTCACACAGTAGCAGCGGATTCCTGAATGATTTTAGCAGAGACATAAAAGAACTCTACACTGTGAACTTGTGGTTGCCACCCAGCCAGCCTTTCTGGAAATTCCTAAAATACATAAACCAGACATTAATAGTCTGATTTCCAAATCTGAGTCTTTTCCTCCATTCCTGTGTCTTGTAACGTGGATACATTAAGGGTATCCACCAATGCTCATTAGCAACAAAGAGAATTTCACAACTCAGGTCATGATGCCACCCATTGCGTTGCTGTTGCTCTCTGTTCAATTTCGGAATGGGCAGCCTTTCTGAGACCCGTGTTCAGGAACGCCTGGTCCGGGCACCAGTGACTCTACATGTTCACTGTTCAGCATTTCCTGGTCTATAACTCACCGCTGCTGCTGCGCACCGCGCATTTGTTGCTAGTAAGACCGGGTGGTTGCAATGCCGGGCGGTGCTCCTACAGTAAAACGAGGACGCCCTGGCAGCTTGGCAGACAACTTGCCGATTAAACCCTCTGGAATGAGCACTCGTCCGTCTCCAAAGCTGCACTAACAGCGCCATTGTGAATAGCGCATGACCTTCACTGAATACATCCGGTAACAGACTGGGAGCCTCCTCCCACCAGCAGCAGCACCGGGTATCAACTCATTACACCAGGAATACACAGCAAATACACCTGCTGCAATACCCAAGCATTGACATTTTCTGTTCACTACCTGGATTATGTTACTTTATCGTCAATATTACAGCTTGAGTCAGCACCAAGTCGAAACTGAATACTAACATTCCGAACTAAAGTTGCATAGCTTAAACCATACCTGTGATAACATTGCTACAACGGCTAAATGTAATTCTTCAATATATAGTCATTTTGAAAACTGCTATTTACTATTTATATAAAGTAATCATTGCATGTCCCACTATATATGTTCGAATTACAGAAATCGACCCCCATTGCAAAAGGTATACTTATTTTAATCAGTTATTTTCCACCATTTCTCTTTTTTTTAATTCAAAAGTAGTACAAAAATTAGGTTAATTCATAATTTCTTTTTAATGAATCAATTTATATTTATGTTTTAGATTGAACCACAAACTGCAATAAGAAATATTTCAACAGTATGAACATTGTGTCAGCTGTGTCTCAGTGGGTAGCACCCTCGCCTCTGAGTCAGAAGGTTGTGGGTTCATAGTCCCACTCCAGGGACTTGAGCAGATAAAGCTAGGCTGACACTCCAGTGCAGAGCTGAGGGAGTGCTGCACTGTCGGAGGTGCCGTCTTTCGGATGCGACGTTAAACCCCATCTGCTCTCTCGGGTGGACGGAAAAGATCCCATGGCACTATTTTGAAGAAGAGCAGGGGAGTTATCCCCGGTGTCCTGGCCAATATTTCTCCCTCAACCAACATAACAAAAAAAAAACAGATTATCTGGTCATTATCACATTGCTGTTTGTGGGAGCTTGCTGTTGACTCCACTTCAAAAGTACTTCATTGGCTGTAAAGTGCTTTGAGATGTCCGGTGGTTGTGAAAGGCGCTATATAAATGCAAGTCTTTCTTTCATTGATATCCAATCTAAAATGTAGAACAATCAGTATCACAAAGCTGGTACAGTTATTCCAATGAATTCCAATTATACCCCACTATTCTACCTAAGTAAGAAGGAAGGCCCTTGGTGTGTAGGGCTAAGATGTGGGGTTTTAAAAGTAGAAGTCTTCCTTCTGTGTCTTCACCAACTGAGACATCAGGGAAACTTCAAAAGTGGTTTTAAAAGTCAAAAATCATAATTTTCTTGGTATATTTTCACTCTTCTGATAATATAGGAAAATGAAGAGAGCACAGGAAAAATGCGTAGCCTTGTAGAAAAGAGCTGATCATGATTACCACAATGTTAGGAGCATGTCACATCTTTCCACAGGAAATGAGATAACCATATAAAAATTTTAAAAGTCACAAAACCAAAAAGAGAAGTTAAATTGTAATTTTATTTATTTTCACAAAATACAATAAAGGTCTTGTTTTTCCCCAATTTCCTCCCTTCCTATCCTAAAGGGACTGACTTTTTGCTGGGCTACAATTCTTTGGATGCTGACAAGCATCTAGTATTTCAACCACAGAGCCTATTCTTTACAGAGGAGTCCAGAGTATAGGGGAGGGGTGGGGGTTACAGCTAAACCCAATGCTGTCCTCCAACACATGCACTTTTTTATAATCGGAGTCACTGCACAGCAATTAAAAGTTGGCCATTTTGTTATGTTCCTCCTGAGCGCAGATGACATTGAGGCCAATTGTACCAACCACCTGGGCTGAGATCAGGAATGTGTGTTTTTGTAAAGTGTATTTCAAAATTGGAATGAGAAATACTCAAAAATCGAAAATACTGAGAAACATAATAATACCCATAATTATAAAGACCCCAAAATACCCAATTATGCACAGAAACACCCAACTATTCTGTGGCAAAATGTTTTTTTGCCTTTGTTAGATCGCTGCTGTTTGTCAGAATGTCGGGGAACATAGGGTCTAATGAGAGGGAGGAACTGAATGAAATCAGTATTTGTAGGGAAATGGTGTTAGGAAAATTGACGGGATTGAAGGCCGATAAATCCCCAGGGCCTGATAATCTACATCCTAGGGTACTTAAGGAAGTGGCCCTAGAAATAGTAGATGCATTGCTGGTCATCTTCCAAAATTCTATAGACTCTGGAACAGTTCCCATGGATTGGAGGGTAGCTAATGTAACCCCACTATTTAAAAAAGTTGGAGAGAGAAAACGGGGAATTATAGACCGGTAAGCCTGACATCGGTAGTGGGGAAAATGCTAGAGTCCATTATAAAAGATGTAATAGCAGAGCACTTGGAAAACAGTGACAGGATCGGACAAAGTCAACATGGATTTACAAAAGGTAAATCATGCTTGACTAATCTACTGGAATTTTTTGAATAGAAAAGGGAGAACCAGTGGATGTGGTGTATTTGGACTTTCAGAAGGCTTTCGATAAGGTCCCGCATAAGAGATTAGCGTGCAAAGTTAAAGCGCATGGGATTGGGGGTAAGGTACTGACTTGGATAGAAAACTGGTTGGCAGACAGGAAGCAAAGAGTTGGAATAAACGGGTCTTTTTCCGAGTGGCAGGCAGTGACTAGTGGGGTACCGCAGGGATCGGTGCTAGGACCCCAGTTATTCACAATATATATTAATGATCTAGACGAGGGAACTAGATGTAATACCTCCAAGTTTGCAGATGACACAAAGCTGGGTGGGCATGTGTGCTGTGAGGAGGATGCAGAGAAACTCCAGTATGATTTGGACAGGTTGGGTGATTGGGCAGATGCATGATAATGTGGATAAATGCGAGGTTATCCACTTTGGTGGCAAAAACAGGAAGGCAGATTATTATCTGAACGGCAATAGATTGGGAAAAGGGGAAGTGCAACGAGACCTGGGTGTCCTTGTGCACCAGTCGCTGAAGGTAAGCATGCAGGTGCAGCAGGCGGTTAAGAAGGCAAGTGGTATGTTGGCCTTCATAGCGAGAGGATTCGAGTACAGGAGCAAGGATGTCTTGCTGCAGTTGTACAGGGCCTTGGTGAGACCACACCTTGAGTATTGTGTGCAGTTTTGGTCGCCTTATCTGAGGAACGATGATCTTGCCATGGAGGGAGTGCAGCGAAGATTCACCAGACTGATACCTGGGATGGCAGGAATGACGTATGAAGAGAGATTGGGTCGATTAGGCTTATATTCGCTAGAGTTTAAAAGAATGAGAGGGGATCTCATTGAAACTTATAAAATTCTAACAGGACTAGACAGACTAGATGCAGGAAGGCTGTTCCCGATGGCGGGGGAGTCCAGAACCAGGGGTCACAGTCTAAAGATAAGGGGTCAGCCATTTGGGACTGAGATGAGGAGGAATTTCTTCACCCAGAGAGTGGTGAACATGTGGAATTCTCTACCACAGAAGGCAGTTGAGGCCAATTCATTAAATATATTCAAGAAGGAGTTAGATATATTTCTTAAGGCTAAGGGGATCAAGGGATATGGGGAGAAAGCAGGGACAGGGTACTGAATTTGGATGATCAGCCATGATCGCATTGAATGACGGAGCAGGCTCGAGGGGCCGAATGGCCTACTCGTGCTCCTATCTTCTATGTTTCTATGTTTCCATGATATTTTGACCTAATGTAACACCCAACTATGCCTAGAAATAACCAATAGCTGCTGACTAAAACTAGAAGTGGCCAATAACAACAAATTATACCGAGAAATAGCCCATATAACCCAAATATACCCAGAAATACCAACTAAACCCGGAAATAGTCATTAACCAACTATTCCCAAAATAACCACCAGCTACCAGCTATTCGCAGGAATAGCCATGAACAGACTATCCCCAGGAATAGCCATTAACCAACTAATGCCAGGAATAGCCATTAACCAACGAATGCCAGGAATAGCCATTAACCAACTAATGCCAGGAATAGCCATTAACCAACTAATGCCAGGAATAGCCATTAACCAACTAATGCCAGGAATAGCCATTAACCAACTAATGCCAGGATTACCCATTAACCAACTAATCCCAGGAATACCCATTAACCAACTATTCCCATTAATAGCCATGAACAGACTAATATAACAACAGAAAGCGCTGGAAAAACTCAGCAGGCCAGGCAACATCCGTGGAGAGAGAAACAGAGTTAACGTTTCAGGTCGAAGACCCTTCGTCAGAACAGACGGTATGAACAGACTAATCCCAGGAATAGCCATTAACCGACTATTCCCATTAATAGCCATGAACAGACTAATCCCAAGAATAGCCATAACCAATTATTCCCAAAAACGAGAAGTCGCACCACACCAGGTTATAGTCCAACAGATTTATTTAAAATTACAAGCTTTCGGAGCTATCCTGCCCCTTCTTCAGGTAGAGTTACTGTGAGAGAATTATTCCCAGAAATAGACCTGAGTCACCTGAATCCGGAAGTGCCCAGAGGGTCGCTGGCAATTTTTCCGGAAGGGAAGTATTGACGTCACGCTCGAACACAATCGGTTTCTGGGCAACCAGATGCCGGAAGTGACGCAGCTGGCGGTGGGCGGGGTTGGAAGCAGTGAGTCGAATGGGCCCGCGGCGTGGCAGGTGAGTGAGGAGGGCAGGTGAGTGAGTGGCCGCGTGAGTGAGGAGGGCAGGTGAGTGAGTGAGTGAGAGGGGCAGGTGAGTGAAGGTGACCCCAGGCTGGAGTCCAGTCCCAGGCTGCCGGCACTGGTCCACCGACAGCAGCCGGGCGCTGGCTGGATCTCCTCGGACTGAGAGCGCTGCTGGTCAGAGGCGGTGAGGAGCTGGGGCCAGGGCTCACAGACTGGGAATAGTTGGCAGCATAATTGTTTTCACTTGGGATATATGCAACATCTCAAATAAAATGGACTTATTTTCCTAAAAGAGAAATATTATTACTCTGTGTACTTCCATTGTGAATAAAGAAGATGATCTTGAATTTATATAGCCCCTTTTATGAGCTCAGGACGTCCCAAAGCACTTTACAGCCAGTTTGGTGTGTAGTTGCTGTTGTAATGTAGGAAACGCGGCAGCCAATCTGCTCACAGTAAGGTCCCCAAACAGCAATGTGATAATGACCAGATAATCTGTTTTAGTGATGTTGGTTGAGAGAGAAATATTGGTTAGGGAGAATTCCCCTGCTCTTCTTTGAATAGTGCCATGGGATCTTTTACGTACACCTGAGAGGGCAGACAGGGCCTCATTTCAACCAAAAGACAGCATCCCTGACAGTGCCGCACTCCCTCAGTATTGCACTGGAGTGTCAGCCTGGATTATGTGCTCAAGTTTCTGGAGTGGGACTTGAACCCACAACCTTCTGACTCAGAGGTGCAAGTGCTATCACTGAGCCATGGCTGACACATATTAACATCCAATAGTGAAGACTGGAGTCACACACTTATATAGAGCTTTATTGGTCCCTTAGAGACATCTCATGCAATGAGCTACTTTGAATTGGATGACTGTTCTTATGTAGGTACTAGCAGCAACTATGTTGTGCACAGCAAGATCCCACAACAACTCACATTTTATATAGCGCTTTCAACATAGAAAAATATCCCAAGGCGCTTCACAGAAGTGTACGGAAAAATAGATGCCAAGCCAAATGAGGAGATATTAGGAGGGTTAACCAAAAGCTTGGTCAAAGGTGGGTTTTAAGGAGAGTCTTAAAGGTGGAGAGGTATAGGAGTTTAGGGAGCGAATTCCAGAGCATGGAGCCTAGGTGGCTGAAGGCAGTGGGGCGAATGGAGGGAAAGATGCACAAGAGTCCGAAGTCTGAGGAACAGAGCATTTGGGGAAGGGTGTTCTAGGGCTGAAGGAGGATACAGAGGTAGAGTAGAGTGAGAACATGGAGAGATTGGGGACTGAGAGCTAATATGGGATCAACAAGAATGGGGATGATAGATAGTCAGGGACTTGGTGTAGGATAGGATACACTCAGCAGAGTTTTGGATGAACTGAGGTTTAGAGAGGGTGGAGAATGAGGGGCTGGCCAGGAGAGCATTAGAGTAATTGAGTCTAGAAGTGACAACGGTATAAATATTTTTGGTGGTGGTAGTTGAAGGGGGAGTGGAATACTGTTCAGGACACCAGAGAAACTCCCAGCATATACTGGGTTCTTTAACACCTACCAGAATGGGCAGACAGGGTTAGGATTGTGCCTTTGTTTCTGGTGTGTCCTTTGCTGCTGATGCAAATTCCTTGAAAAAATTCACAGCTAATGCCTTCACATAACAAGATAAATGTAGGTGGGGAGAAAAGAGACTTCTATTTTACAAACCAGGTTTACATTAGAAAAGTTCTGACAAACTTGCCATTTTTGCCCAGATAGCAACAGTGACTGAATTTCCCACTTCCCCTTGCGCAGTACTTTGCATCTGCTTAGCATCATTGTTCGATTATTTGGCCTAAGATCACAAAATCAGCACAAACCCATGTTCTACCACTCTCATGTTATACAGTGTTGCTATAGAACCAGACTGCTCTGTACTTGCACTACATTGTCTTGTATTAAATCCAGATTACTGTTTTCACTTACCTCTTTTTTTTTAGATGGTGGGCCTGTGGAAGTGAAATATTTAAAAGAATGGAGACTGAAGCAGCTGAAAACGACCTGTATTTTACTTTTGGAGTCATAGCAGACATTCAATATGCTAATGTTGAGAATGGCTTTAACTATGTAAGGACACGAAAACGTTACTATCGAAACAGCCTCCGCCTGCTACGCAGTGCGATCAAAGAATGGAATGAAGAACCTGCCACTCCCAAGTTTATTCTTCAGCTTGGCGACATCATTGATGGATGCAATTCACAGCTAAAGTCCTCGGATGATGCACTTCAAACAGTAATAAATGAATTTTCAAACTGCGTGTCTCCAGTGCACCATACTTGGGGAAATCATGAATTTTATAATTTTGATAGGGAGCTATTACTTAAATCAGCTCTCAATAGCAAGCACCTGGGAAAAGACATAACCTCCGATAACATGGACATTTGCGGCGTTAAGACAGACTTCAACCCTGATGATCCTGAGGCGTTTTATGGCTACCATTTTAGCCCTTTTCCTAAATTCCGATTCATATTAACTGACACATATGATCTCAGCATTATGGGAAGGAAAAAGACCAGCAAGAAACATCATGATTCAATGCAGATACTGGAATCAAACAACGGAAATGAAAACCTTAATAGCCCCATGGGTAAATAGTTATTTTATATCTACTTGTCGTGCAATTTTGGTTTCGCCCTGTGTGCACTTCCTGTCAACTTTTTCCATTTTAAAAATTTAAAATGAAACAGTCTACGTAAAACTTGTCGGGTTGTAATTACAATCTTCCCCTTTGTGGCGGTGTTGCCATGGCAGTATTGGCAGGAGAATGTAATTACACTGTGACTAGTTTATATAGATAGTTCCCATTGTAAACGTGAGCAAAGGAATTTATTACGGAAACATAAAAATGAGAACGGAATGTACATGATTTCAAAAAATGTTCCCCCGACTTTTTTTTTTGGGTGCGCCGGCCCATTCAAAGTTTCGCACATGCGTGAAATTTAACATTGGGAAAGCCGGGACCGGCAAGAAGCCGTGCAGCTTGGAGGGAACATTAACGGGATTATATTCACATACTCTGGTCTATTTATCTCTGCCCTCTAACCCTACTTCCCCTCAATACTACACAAGGTCTTGACTCTCCATGTGCGACGCCACAGGAGATTGACTAGTATTATCTAATAATGTGATCAGGTTGCAGTAGTTTAGTACCAGTTTCCCTACCTGCAAGTTGTCTGCCTATTAGGGCTGAAGGCTGCCCCAGAGAACAGGAGGGAAATTTAGAGAGTGAATCATCTTGAGATGCTACCTTGGTTCCAACTTAAGGAAAGCATTAGGCAGGTGCTTAGGCAAAAGTCACCTGCTAGTATAGAATAACATAATACTATATGAAGTTAACTGCATTTAAAATGGGAACTGGGAAAGCAAAGTCAACAGGGCATTATTTCATGACTGCCAGGATAATGTCTTCATTAAAAAACTTAATACCCATCAATTTCCCCAATCTCTACTTTTTATTTGTGGTCACCTCCCTCTGTACATCCTCCTTGGATTGTGGACATGAAGGCCATGACTTTTTTTTACATAGAATTTACAGCACAGAAACCGGCCATTCGGCCCAACCAGTCCATGCCGGCGTTTATGCTCCACTCGAGCCTCCTCCCATCCTTCCTGATCTAAATCTATCAGCATAACCCTCTATTCCCTTCTCATATGCTTATCTAGCCCCCCCTTAAATGCATCTATCATGTTTGCTTCAACCACTCCCTGTGGTAGCGAGTTCCACATTCTCACCACCCTTTGGGTAAAGAAGTTTCTTCTGAATTCGCTATTGGATTTCTTGGTGACTATCTTATATTGATGGCATCTAGTTATGCTCTTCCCCACAAGAGGAAACATTTTCTCTGTATCCACTCTATCAAAATAATTTTAAAGATTTCTATTAGATCACCCCTTAGCCTTCTCTTTTCAAGAGAAAGAGACCCAGCCTGTTCATCCTTTCCTGATGGATATAATCTTGCTGTTCTGGTATCATCCTTGTAAATCTTTTTTGCACCCTCTCTAGTGCCTCTATATCCTTTTTCCTTCATTTAATCCTTTCAGTAGGACAAACCCCTATTGGGTTTGAACAAGATTTGCCCTGCAAACCTATAATTCTGTTTCTGGTAGCTCTCTTTAATTTTCATAGTCATTACAATTGTACACGCCTGTTAATAAAATGCTTACAAAAGCCCCTCTGATAGAAACGTTAAAAAAATTATACATAGAATAATAACTACCTAAAAGGACTGAAACCCAATTGAAGGATTCTGATGCTATTGTAAAGCGCAAGCAATGTTTGAATGATTTAAGAATTTATTTCAAAACCCAGAATTGAATTACAGTTTTATCAACCTGCCTTGTAGTTGTAGCATTGACAACAATAAAAAGCAGTCCCAGAATTAATATTAACTGATGTAGGACAGCAATTTGCTTTTGGAGAATAGTCACATAATTATACATTTTCCATGGTCATGTGTAATCCTCACAAAATTGGTGTTTGAAATATTTTATGTCGGAATTCAATTATTAGCTTTGTTTACATGAGAGTACAAAATGCGCAAATAACAAAAGAAATGTAAAAATTGCTACAAAATTAAAGGATATATAATTAGCAATAGGGGATTCTAGTAGCATTGTTGTAGTGAATCAATCTGTGTTGAAAATTTAATAGTTCCTTATATTTAATTGACAGGCCTCGCTGGACTGAATTTACGCTTTGTGGGGTTTAATGGAGGTTTCAGTCACGAGCAGCTGGAGTGGCTAAACAAAGTTCTAACTTTCTCTGATAATAACCAGGAAAAGGTTACAGTCATTGGTAAGTAATAATGTGTTTAACAAAATAGAAGAACTCATTTCAGTAACTGTTTATTATGCATTTGTTCATTTCTGATTGTAACCTAGGTTTAAATAAATCAGACTTGTTCTCTTGGAATAGAAATGGTGAAAGAGAATCAGTAAATCCAAACGGTAATGTTTAAAATTTAATCATGTGCCTAAGGATGTCATTATATTACGGGTGTGGGTCATTGACCAGTACCTGTGGAATGTGATGGGCAGGTGCCAGTGACATTGCCTAGCTCAGCTTGGAACAGGTTACATTGTTAATGTTGGGCAAAATACCTCGAGTATGGGCTCTGTGCTAACATTAAAAACAAGCTCGTAACTCTTTTAAACTCAGCTTTGCACTGGCTGCAGTTAATATTCCTTGCCTTCGGTGTGCTCAGGAGTCAGATCACCCACCTTATTCTGTTATGTTGTCATGTTGATGTGCGTCCAAAATCACCACACTTATAGCAATAAAATAATGGCACACAAGAAAGATCATTTTGAAATACAAAAAAAAAAAAATTCTGACACAAAATTGGGAATTCAGGGCCAGTGTGATCTCCTGGACTAGTTTCGATCGCCTAGGTGGGTCAGAGAGGAATTTCCCAGATTTTTTTTCCCCCACATTGGCCTGGGTTTTTTTTTGTCTGGTTTTTCACCTCTCCCAGGGGATCACATGATTTCGGGTGGGGTGGAGTGTACATGTTGTGATACACAAGGTATCACAATTGTGTGGGACAGGCTGGATGGACCAGAGGGTCTTTACCTGTCCGTCATTGTTCGTATGTTCGTGAAGCTGAAGTGTTTTCTGTACAATGTGTATCTCTCATTGTAGTCTTTGTTGTGGGACTCCAGTTTGGCACTTTAAACCCATCTGACATTTCTGTGTAGCCTAGTACAAAAACAAAGCAGATAGCCATCCTTTTGGACGACTGTATTTTCTACTTTGAATCCTTTGATCATTGTTGAGACTGATGTGACCACTGATTGTAGCTATAGACGGCACCAGCTACATAGGTGATGAGTGACCGCGACATAGGTTGTGTGCGTCACTCTGAGGTTGCTGGTTGGGTTTTCTTTAAAAATAAAAAAATAGGAGTCAGTCAGCATGTGAAAGGAACATGTAGTTTAGAATTTATGGGGAACCCTTGAGCAGAAGGGTTTTCTTTAAGTACAGCAAACCTAAAACCTTGAGCTTGAAGAGGCAAATTTGTAGGTCAGGATAGGTGCAGTGTTCCATTCTGGGAGAAATATTTCACCATCTATGTTTAATCAAAATTTCAAACGCAATAGGAAGTGAAAATATCCTCCTTCATTCCATCCTTGTACATATTGTTGGCCAGGAAGACATCGTCCTCATGTGCTTATCACAGAGACTTGCAATAAATGGAGCTGGACCTACATTACACATGGCCTTGATCTTCGTCATATTGATCATTGTGCTGATACTTGTCCACAAAAATCTTAATGAAAGCATTTATATAGCAGCTTATCACATCCTCAGGATTCCCTAAAGTACTCTACAACCAATGGATTACTTTTTGAATATACCAACGTCCCACAAACAACAAATGAATGAGTGAATGATCAGACAATCTGTTTTTGGTAGTGTCGATTGAAGAAGAAATGTTGGCCAAACACCAGGAAAGTCCCGATCTCTTGCATCCACCTGAGCAGGCAGGCAGGACCTTGGTTTAACATCTAATCTGACAGACGACACATGCAACAATGCAGCTCTTCTTCAATACTGAAGTGTCCGCCTAGACTAAGTGCTCATGTCCGTAGTGGGGCTTGAACCCAGAACCTCCTCATTAAGAGGTGACAGTGCTACCCACAGTCTTCTGACTTGGGCAAGAGTGCTACCAACTGAGCCAAGCTGACACTTAAAATTCATGCACAAGTATTTAAAACTACAATACAAGGACTGTACAAAACAAGTTACAGGCCCGCTACCCAGTAGGTGTAGCTACATTTAGAGTTAAATCTCAAATCCATACAATAGTTACTTTCCCATCCAGCAATTAAGAAAAAGGCCATTTTTCACTTACTTAGAGAAAATTGGAGATTTTGCCGAGGGAATATTACCCAGATCGTTGAGAATACCGTTCACTCTCGGCAGCTTTCTCTTCCACTTGACTGTGTATCAGTTTGACAGTGCTTTTACCTCTGAATCAGTAGGTTGTAGATTCAAGTCCCGTATTTCAGCTCATAATCTAGGTTGACAATCCATACCGTACTGAAGGAAATGCTGCACCGTCGCAGTTGCCATCTTCAGTGTAACACCTCATCCAAAGGTCACGTGTACCTGTTCGGTAGTTCAGCTGGATGAAGATCCCATGACGTGCTCACTTCAGCAGCGAGTTCTCCTAATTTCCTGGTCAACGTTCCTCCCTCAATCAGCACCACAAAAGAGCAGATTAACTGGTCAAACCTGACCCCCAAGTCAAGAATGCTGCTGCTGCTAGCAAAGGCAACTAAACACATCTGGGCACTATGTTATGTGAGTGACCTGTAAAGGTGTTTGTGAAATTTCCTCTTCAGTATTTTTAGCAAAATTGTAATTTGATATTTTTACTTTTATCTACCATTCATCTTATAAGCCAGTTAGACTACAAATTTTGCATCATTGCCAAGCAACTAGAGCTTCATATTGATGCAGAATATGTAGTACAAGTCAAGCATGAAGTCACCTATTATTCGGGAGCTTCATAGTTTTAGCAGTAGCTATCTTAGGAATTTCATTTTAGAACTTAACTTGAGCTTCGATTTAAGACTTTTTACATAAGAACATAAGAACATAAGAAATAGGAGCAGGAGTAGGCCAATCGGCCCCTCGAGCCTGCTCCGCCATTCAATAAGATCATGGCTGATCTGATCCTAACCGCCAATCTACTATCTATCACAGAACCATCTCCTGCATCTAACAGAATTACACACACGAAATAGGAGCAGAATCAGGCTACACAGTCCCTGGGCCCGCTCCACTACCCACAGGGCCATGACCGATCCGAACCTAGACTCATGTCCAAATTCCTGCCCGCTCCCCGTAACCCTTAATGCCCTTTACTTCTAGGAAACTGTCTATTTCTGTTTTAAATTTAATTAATGTTGTAGCTTCTACAGCTTTTTGTGGCAGCATATTCCATGGACCTACCACCCTCTGAGTGAAGTAGTTCCTCCTCATCTCAGTTTTGAAAGAGCAGCCCCTTATTCTAAGACTATGTCCCCTAGTTCTCGTCTCACCCGTCATCGGGAACATCCTCCCCGCATCCACCCGATCCAACCCCTTCACAATCTTATATGTTTCAATAAGATCGCCTCTCATTCTTCTGAACTCCAATGAGTAGAGTCCCAATCTACCCAACCTCTCCTCATATGACCACCCCCTCATCCCCGGGATTAACCGAGTGAACCTTTTTTGCACTGCCTCGAGAGCAAGGATGTCTTTCCTTAAGTAAGGACACCAAAACTGTATGCAGTATTCCAGGTGCGGTCTCACCAATACCTTGTACAACTGAAGCAATACCTCCCTATTTTTATATTCTATCCCCCTAGCAATGAAAGCCAACATTCCATTTGCCTTCTTAATCACTTGCTGCACCTGCATACTAACCTTTTGAGTTTCGTGCACCAGGACCCCCAGATCCCTTTGCACTTCAGTACTCTCCAGTTTCTTGCCATTAAGATAATAAATTGCTCTAGGATTTTTCCTGCCAAAGTGCATCACCTCACACTTTCCAGTGTTGTATTCCATCTGCCAAATCTCTGCCCACTTACTTAGCCTGTCTATGTCCCCTTGCAGGTTTTTTATGTCCTCCTCACTCACTACTTTCCCTCCCATCTTTGTATCATCTGCAAATTTTGATATGTTACACTTGGTCCCTTCCTCCAAATCGTTAATATAGATTGTGAAGAGTTGGGGACCCAGCACTGACCCCTGTGGAACACCACTAGTTACTGATTGCCAGTCTGAGAATGAACCATTTATCCCAACTCTTTGCTTTCTGTTAGATAGCCAATCCTCTATCCATGCCAGAATATTACCCCCAATCCCGTGATTTTTTACCTTAAGCAATAATCTTTTGTGTGGCACCTTGTCAAATGCCTTTTGGAAGTCTAAATACACTACGTCCACTGGTTCCCCTTTATCCACTCTATATGTTACTTCCTCAAAGAACTCCAGCAAATTTGTCAAACATGACTTCCCCTTCGTAAAACCATGCTGACTTTGTCCTATTAAATTATGATTTAATGTTAGCAGAGAGCTGACTCCGCTATTGGTTCCCTGCTAACATTAAAATTGAACCAGGATGCTGTGCGTGGGAACCACAGACATGCAGAGTTCTGTTTACTCTGATTTAGAGAGAGATGCATAGTCACAGTACAAGTGTTCAGTCAACTCTGCATTGCTCTACTGGTCTCACATTGGTACCTGCTGTACAAGATAAGGGTGCAGCTGTAAGTTATTGTTTTACCTGATTTGACTGAAGTACTGAAAGATGGATAGAGTGATTTGTTTATATTTTGACCAGGTATTGAGAAATTCAGTTGAAAGTATGAAAGGCATGTATCTATTAGGAAGTGGGGGAACGATGATATAATTGTAAACTGTTTTCTTTATGCAGGTCATCTTCCTGTCCACCCAGATTCTGCTGGTTCAATGTGCATTGCCTGGAACTATGAGGAGATCCTCTCAGTGTTGCACGCGCACACTAGTGTAGTATGTTTTATAGCAGGACATGATCACGATGGTGGCTACTACTTGGACGATCATGGAATTCACCATCTTACCTTTGAAGGTGTGATCGAAACATCACCAGAGAGCCATGCGTTTGGTACCATTCATGTATATGAAGACCGAATGATCTTAAAGGGAAGGGGCAGGATTCCTGAGAGAGTTCTACACTACGGAAAAACATAAATGAATGGATTTCTATGTTAAAATGTAGTGTGACGCACAGACCTCTATCGCATGATGCCGTGCACTTTCCAGTCAAATGTTGCAATCAGTTGCACACCCTTTGCCTTGCATTGCTTGCTTTAATTTTAATAGCCAAACTCAAGTGAGAGAGCACTGCAGTATTAGTGGAAGATTTAATCCAAAGGAGTAAATTGGAAGATGAAAAAAGAACTTTAATGGCAAATTTCCACGACAGTAACTGAAGATTCGCACCCAGTCGCAAATCTGATAGTGATTGAAATTTTAAACCCGCAGCAAAGAATTATGCACCTGATGACCAGAAGATAAACCGCTACAGTCTCTGGAGTTGTGACTTTATAAAACTGCTTTGCTTAGGCATTTTACTATTTCATCTGAACCCTTTCATTTTACCATGCCCTTGTGATGAGGGTCAAGCCAGCTGTTCTTAAATTATATCAACTGTTAAGTTAATATTACATAAACACAGTGGACCCTTGTTAGTCACACATTTCTTGTTTCGAATACCTTCTTTTAGTTGGGTGCAAGTTTAGTAATAGAAAATTTGCTGAAGTTACGTGATCCTGTACCTTAATATAGGTATCAGAGAAGGTTGATCAAGAGAGCATGAAAAATTCTTGGCAAGTAAAATCAAGGAAAACCCAAAGATGTTTTATAAATATATTAAGAGTAAGTGGATAACTAAAGAAAGGGTAGGGCCTATTAGAGATCATGAGGGTAATCTGTGTGTGGAGGCGGGAGATGTCGGTAGGGTTCTTAATGAATACTTTGCGTCTGTTTTCACAAAGGAGAGGGGCGAAGCAGACATTGCTATCGGGGGAGGAGTGTGAAATATTAGATGAAATAAACATAGTGAGAGAGGAAGTATTAAGGGGTTTAGCAGCTTTAAAAGTGGATAAATCCCCAGGCCCGGATGAAATGTATCCCAGGCTGTTAAGCGAAGCAAAAGAGGAAATTACAGAGGCCCTGACCATCATTTTTCAATCCTCTCTGGCTTCAGGTGTGGTGCCGGAGGACTGCTAATGTGGTACCCTTGTTTAAAAAGGGAGAAAAGGATAGACCGAGTAATTACAGGCCAGTCAGCCTAACCTCGGTGGTGGGAAAATTATTGGAAAGAATTCTGAAAGACAGGATAAATCTTCATTTAGAAAGACACGGATTCATCAAGGATAGTCAGCACGGATTTGTTAAGGGACGGTTGTGTCTGACAAACTTGATTGAATTTTTTGAGGAGGTAACAAGGCGGGTAGATGAGGGTAGTGCATTTGATGTAGTGTATATGGACTTTAGCAAGGCTTTTGATAAGGTTCCACATGGCAGACTGGTCACGAAGTTAAAAGCCCATGGGATCCAGGGCAAAGTGTCAAGTTGGATTCAAAACTGGCTCGGAGACAGGAAACAGAGGGTAATGGTTGATGGGTGTTTTTGTGACTGGAAGGCTGTTTCCAGTGGGGTTCTGCAGGGCTCAGTACTAGGTCCCTTGCTTTTTGTGGTATGTATCAACGATCTAGACTTGAATATGGGGGGTATGATTAAGAAGTTTGCAGATGATACTAAAATTGGCTGTGTGGTTGATACTGAAGAAGGAAGCTGTAGACTGCAGGAAGATATCAATAAATTGGTCAGGTGGGCAGAACAGTGGCAAATGGAATTCAATCTGGAGAAGTGTGAGGTAATGCATTTGGGGAGTGCTAACAAGGAAAGGGAATACACATTAAATGGTAGGACACTGAGTAGTGTAGAGGAACAAAGGGACCTTGGAGTGCATGTCCACAGATCCCTGAAGGTAGCAGGCCAGGTAGATAAGGTGGTTAAGAAGGCATACGGAATGCTTGCCTTTATTAGCCGTGGCATAGAATACAAGAGCAGGGGGGTTATGCTTCAACTGTATAAAACACTAGTTAGGCCTCAGCTAGAGTACTGTGTGCAGTTCTGGTCACCACATTACAGGAAAGATGTGATTGTACTAGAGAGGGTACAGAGGAGATTTACAAGGATGTTGCCGGGAGTAGAGAATCTTAGCTATGAGGAAAGATTGATAGGCTGGGTCTGTTTTCCTTGCAACAGAGAGGCTGAGGGGAGACCTTATTGAGGTGTATAAAATTATGAGGGGCATAGATAAAGTGGATAGAAAGGACCTATTTCCCTTAGCAGAGGGGCCAGAAACCAGGGGGCACAGATTTAAAGTCATTGGTGGAAGGTTTAGAGGGGAAATTTCTTCACCCAAAGGGTTGTGGGGGTCTGGAACTCACTGCCTGAAAGGGTGGTAGAGGCAGGAACCCTAACCACATTTAAAAAGTATTTGGATGTGCACTTGGGATGCTCTAACCTGCAGGGCTACGGACCAAGAGCTGGAAAGTGGGATTAGGCTGGATAGCTCTTTGTTGGCCGGCGTGGACACGATGGGCCAAAATGGCCTCCTTCCGTGCTGTAACTTTCTATGATTCTATAGTGCAGTAGATGTTGTATACTTTCGTAAGGCATTTGACAAAGCACCACACAGGAGATGGAAGCCCATGGAATTAAGGGGGAAGTGATGATATGGATACGGAATTGGCTCAGTGACTGGAAGCAGAGGGTGGTGGTGGATGGATGTTTTTCAGACTGGGAGGTGGTTTGCAGTGGTGTTCCCCAAGGGTCAGTTTTGGGTCCATTACTCTTCGCAGTTTTTATAAACGACCTAGACTTGGGTGTAGGGAGCAGCTTTATAAAGTTTGCAGATGATACAAAACTTGGCATTGTAGTAGATAGTGATGAGGATAGTTGTAGACTTCAGGATGAGATAGACATGATGGTGAAATGGGCAGAAGCATGGCAGATGGAGTTCAATGGAGAGAAGTATAAAGTGATGCACTTTGGGAGGACGAATATGGAAAGACAGTATACTATAAATGGCATGATTTTGAAAAGTATATATGAGCAGAGAGACATTGGTGTCCAGATATACAAATCCTTAAAGGTGGATATAATAGCATATAGGTTACTTGGGTTTATAAATAGAGGCATAGAATATAAAAGCAAAGAGATTATGTTCGAACTTTATAAGTCACTGGTTAGGCCTCAGCTGAACAATTCTGGGCACCACACTTCAGGAAAGATGTAAAGACCTTAGAAAGGTTACAGAGGAGGGTTACCAGGATGTTACCAGGGATGAGGAATGTCAGTTATGAATAGAGGTTGGAAAAGTTAGGACTGTTCTCCTCGGATCAGAGAAGGTTAAGAGGTGACCTAATAGATGTTTGCAAGGTGATGAGGGGTTTTGATAGAGTAGAGAGGGAAAGGCTGTTCCTTCTGACGAGTGGGTCAATAACCAGAGGTTATAAATTTAAAATCATTGGCAAAAGATCTCGAGGGGAGATGAGAATTGTTTTCACTGAGTTGTCTCAGGATTTGGAACGCTCTACCTGAAAAGGTGGTGGAAGCTGATTCCATAAATAACTTTAACAGGGAGTTGGACGGGTACTTGAGGATGAGGAACTTACAGGGTTACAGACAAAAAGCAGGGATGTGGGACTGAGCACGACGGCTCCTTCAAAGATAGGCCGAATGGCCTCCTTCTGTACTGTAAGTTTCTATGATGAGGGTAGATTAATAGTATCCAAATGGACCTAGAAAATAGAGGGTGAGCTAAAGAATGGCGATGGAATTTAATTGCATAAATGAGATATGCAGCTTGGTACAGGAAATGTGTATGTCCTTTTTTGGTTATTTCAGCAGCTTCACTTCATTATATACATCAAAACGTCATGGCCGTAATTAAGCTCACGTTTGAAAGCTGACCAGAACATTTATCCATAGGCCCCACAATGGCCAGTGTCCATGTGCAGAGGTAGGAAAGATAAAAGCTTTGTTATGATTATGAAATACTACAAGGTATCTAGTCAGTGTGAGGCTATTAATAAAGTTAATCAAATAGTGGGGCACTGCTTGAGGCATCTTGATTCAAAACCATTGGTAAGAACATTTTTACACAAAACTGGCCAGCTTTAAGTGAGATTTAAGACAGAAGAAACTTCTACCTCAAAGAAAAGTGTGTGTGTGTGCATATAATAGAGAGATATATAGAATAAACTCCCATTAAAAGTAATGTAATGTGTTAGAACGAGATTGAAGTTATAAGGATGCGTCTAGATATAAATTAACAAGACTGATACGAGTCAAAAAATTGAGAGCTCAGGCTCCACTCTGACTGACAAATCAGTACATTACTGATGGGGATGCTACATTGTCAGAGGTACCAGCCATTGGATGAGACATTAAAATGAGGTCCTGTCTGCCTATTGAGGTGAAAATGCAAGATCTTGTGATATTATTTTGAAGAGCAGGGAGTTCTTCTCGCTCTCCTAGCCAACATTCTTTGCGCAACAAAAATAAGAGAAACCATTTAATTAGTAATTCATCTCATTTGCAGATTGTGGAACCTTGCATTGCACAATTGTCAGCCATGTTTGCCTGCATAATGTTAGATTCGAATTTGGAGAAACTCTAGACGGAGACGGAATTGAGGACAAGAACAAAATTTATTAAAACAACTAAGAGAGACTTGTGCACAAGGGGAGCCACCCAGCTTCCTCAAGCTTGAGGTGCACTCACAAAGGAAAAACAGCGGTTCATTTAAGATATACAGTTCTATAAGGAACGCCCACTTACTACAGAATGGGGGCGTACACGTACAAACAACGTCACCACAGTTACTCTTTATTGGTTTCGGTGTTTAGTCACTCAACTGTTGGGCCCATCCCCTGAACTCAGGTGCCCCTCCCCTGCCCATGCTGGACACAGATGTTGGGAGTAACCCTACCTCCACATTCCTGTTGTTATCTCTTCCTCGCTATAAGCATAGTTTATTGTTCGAGGGGACCGGTTTTACCTTTTAACTGCCGAACAAGCACAAAGCCACAGTGATTCATGTGTCCAGCGAACTCGTACCATGTTTGCCATGTTTGCCGTGCTTGGACAGTGACTCCACTAAGGTGCTGTGAATACACATCCCGAAGTTTAATTAGTGAAGAGACGCCTTGCAGCCTGCAAAAGTGCCTGTTCCTTGCATTTTACGATCCCCTTATCACTTTTACTGGTCTCTGATGTTCGATATTCGACCTCGCTTACATCCCTGCTATCTGTTCCCAGCTGCATGTTGTCAGTCTCCGTTTTAATTAAGCCCCATCTTTGAATCTACAGCTATTCCTTACAAGTGCCTTTTTTATGAGAGGGTTAAGCATAGTCAAGTATCCCAGAATTCTTTGGGAACAAGCTGAACCTTTCAGTGAGCTATTTCTTACAGTTGCCTTCTTTGGGAGGGTTAAACCTAGCCAAGTATCCCAGAATTCTTTGGGAACTAGCTGGATCCTTCAGTCCCCCCTTCCAACCCTTGAAAAGGACCCTTGAAGCGGGGTTGGAGAATGTGCTCTCTATGCTACGGTAGTGTGATAAGCTGGTGGGTTTATAGTATTGCAGAAACGCATATAGGTTTTCCCAGATCAAATAGCATGAATAATGAAGGTTTTCCTGTAACCCCCCCCCAATTTGTTCTATACTCCCCCCTAGGCCTTTGGCTATTCCAGGTAGGCCGCTCATTTGTTGCATATGGTCTAGTGTGAATCCTGTCGGGGTGGCCTCCCGTCGAGGCACCAGGTATGTATCAGATGAGTAAAGTTATTATTTAGGCATTCCCCAATTCATCATACGATTGCTTCATTATTCATACACTTGATTTTTCCAACATGTTGCTAAAGTCATCGTCTGAAACACTAGGAGTAGGAGCAGTACAAGCATTAACAGTTTTAACCATTTGTTTTGCAATTTGTTTCGCCCGAGTCCGTTTACATTTCCGGCATGTCATGCATAACAAGGTCAGGACAACTACTAACTGCACCACGACTAATACATGTGAAATCAGTCGGATCCATGGATGGATCTGTATCTTTAGTCCCCAGTCCCAAATGTCATCCAGCCATGTGGTCACCTTGATCGCGTCGATGTCTTCAAATCCGTGTTCCGTTGTAGAGTATAGTACACCTTCTGGGAGAGCTGTATCGCCTTCTGCAACTGCCTCAGGTGTTCGGGCAGTGGGGGTATAGGATACACAAAGGTGTTGATGTAGTTCCATAATCCATACTTGATGTCTTCAGACACCTGAAGAGAGGTAATATTAAACTGGTGTATGTCCACCAACTCCTCGTGTCCAATCCGTACCGGAACTGCTGGTGTGAAGCAGAACTCTGGACTGGGGATGTCGCAAGTTAGATTGGCATACTCAAAAGTCTCCAAGTTGGTCGGTACACAGTATTCGCCTTTGCCGGCGTATGCCACCTGGGTGGGCTTTGAGGCTGTGCCCAATGCCTCCATGGTGCAGTTAATCTCCATGAGGAATAATTTTACTATGTGGGTAATTTAATACTCACAGGCCCATACGGTCTTAGCCCCACTGGTTACGCTCAGTGTCTTTCAACTCATATGGCACAGGCCCATACCCGATTTTATAGCCCCACTGGTTAACGAGCGAGTCCTTATTCCTCCTACGAGCCTTACTCTGGCTTCCTTCCTTAGGACACGACAGGGTTCTCGCTCCCAGTGTCTTTTAACTCCGATGGTCCTTACCTGCAGTATCCCACTTCTGACACCAACTGTTAGATTCGAATTTGGAGAAACTCTAGACGGAGACGGAATTGAGGACAAGAACAAAATTTATTAAAACAACTAAGAGAGACTTGTGCACAAGGGGAGCCACCCAGCTTCCTCAAGCTTGAGGTGCACTCACAAAGGAAAAACAGCAGTTCATTCAAGATATACAGTTCTATAAGGAACGCCCACTTACTACAGAATGGGGGCGTACACGTACAAACAACGTCACCACAGTTACTCTTTATTGGTTTCGGTGTTTAGTCACTCAACTGTTGGGCCCATCCCCTGAACTCAGGTGCCCCGCCCCTGCCCATGCTGGACACAGATGTTGGGAGTAACCCTACCTCCACATTCCTGTTGTTATCTCTTCCTCGCTATAAGCATAGTTTATTGTTCGAGGGGACCGGTTTTACCTTTAACTGCCGAACAAGCACAAAGCCACAGTGATTCATGTGTCCAGCGAACTCGTACCATGTTTGCCGTGCTTGGACAGTGACTCCACTAAGGCGCTGTGAATACTCATCCCGAAGTTTAATTAGTGAAGAGACGCCTTGCAGCCTGCAAAAGTGCCTGTTCCTTGCATTTTACGATCCCCTATCACTTTTACTGGTCTCTGATGTTCGATATTCGACCTCGCTTACATCCCTGCTATCTGTTCCCAGCTGCATGTTGTCAGTCTCCATTTTAATTAAGCCCCATCTTTGAATCTACAGCTATTCCTTACAAGTGCCTTTTTTATGAGGGGGTTAAGCATAGTCAAGTATCCCAGAATTCTTTGGGGACAAGCTGAACCTATCAGTAAGCTATTTCTTACAGTTGCCTTCTTTGGGAGGGTTAAACCTAGCCAAGTATCCCAGAATTCTTTGGGAAGTAGCTGGATCCTTCAATAACAACAGTGGCCATTGTTCCCTTTAAGTTTTTTTGGGTTCACAGCCCCTTTAAGGGGCTGCGCGGCCCATTCCAAATACCGCGCCTGGTGAAAGCTGGTGAGCTGGTGAGCCGGCTGTGCAACCGCGCAGCTTAAAGGGAACATTGATAGTGGCTGTGCTTTACTTTATTGGAAGTGCTTTGGGACATCCTGAGGATGTGATGAGGTGCTATCTAAATGCAAGTTCATTCTTTCATGCTGAAGAAGTGAAGGAAAGGACGCTGCCATCTTTAACACAGTCACATTTCGGGATTTCTGAATATTTCGTCCATGGCAGAATTGGGGTGCAATTTATATCAAAATGTCATTAGGTTAAATTCAGGTCACAAGAAGTTAAATTTGCAATACACAGCTTCAGGGAAAGGTGGAATAGAATTCAGATGAAGCTTCTGTCCAAATTGCTTGAGACAAGAGAGGTTGACTAAAACATCCCAGTAAACATTTGCACTTCAGTGTTGGAATGCTCCTCTATTTGTGCTCAGCAGTAATCACTTTCTCAAAGGTCTCACTGAAGAAGGTGGTAGGTGGCTCATCTGGCCACTTTCCAGACAGGTTGAGGGTTAGAGGTCAAACCATTGGGTTCCTGTCCGACTTACAACAACAACTTGTATTTATATAGCGCCTTTAATGTGGTAAAACATCCTAAGGCGCTGCATAGGAGTATTTTAAGACACAAAATTTGACACCGAGCCACATAAGGATAAATTAGGGCAGATGACCAAAAGCTTGTTCAAAGAGGTAGGTTTTAAGGAGCATCTTAAAGGAGGAAAGGTAGCGAGGCGGAGAGGTTTTGGCAGGGAATTCCAGAGCTTCGGGCCTAGGCAACAGAAGGCACGGCCACCCAAGGTTGAACGATTATAATCAGGGATGCTCAAGAGGGCAGAATTGGAGGAGCGCAGATATCTCCGGGGGGTGGGCTGAAGGAGATTACAGAGATAGGGAGGGGCGCGGCCATGGAGGGATTTGAAAACAAGGATGAGAATTTTGAAATCGAGGCGCTGCTTAACCAGGAGCCAATGTAGGTCAGCGAGCACAAGGGAGATGGGCGAACGTGACTTGGTGCGAGCTAGGACACGGGCAGCCGAGTTTTGGATGACCTCAAGTTTACGTAGGGTGGAATGTGGGAGGACAGCCAGGAGTGCGTTGGAATAGTCAAGTCTAGAGGTAACAAAGGCATGGATGAGGGTTTCAGCAGCGGAGGTGAGGCAAGGGTGGAGACGGGCGATGTTACGGAGGTGGAAGTAGGCGGTCTTTGTCATGCTGCGGATATGTGGTCGGAAGCTCAATTCAGGGTCAGATATGACACCAAGGTTGCGAACAGTTTGGTGACTTAGGTACAATAGATACAGAAGCACATAACCTGAGACAGTCTGGAGGATCTGTTAAGGCAGTCAGGCATAGAATGATTGTGCTGTTCTTAAGGTAGATCAGATTCAGAGTAATTACTGATGAGGAAGGTTGTGCTTAGCTCAGTGGTGGGATCAATGTGGCGTATTTATTAGTTTCTATGTTACAAGGCGTGTTAAGAAATAAGTTGTAATTCATTGTATTCGTTACTCAGTTTGTTCACTTATTGTTTGTATGTTAAATAAGGACCTTTAAAGCCAGTTTTTATTGAGGTAAAAAAGCTTTTTTTCAGGTTTTGGTTTTAAGTATAAAAAAGGGAGAAAATATTTGGGGGGAAATTGGATCCAAAAATGAGTAAATTTGGAACAAGCAGTAAAGTCGGTTTTTATTTTGAACATCACTAAAGCTCAAGAAAACAAGCCTGGGACTTAAAGAAGGTAAATGACAACTCATAATTATTTGCGCAATTCAGAAACACTACTTTTATGGGGCTCACCATCAGACTCTCACTTAACCACATGATTTTTTTTGAAAACTTAATAGTAAATTAGAAGAACCTAGGTTTATTCCGGCTTCTGCTGCTTACTGCTTACCTGCTATTATGATGGGTGGAAAAATAGAAATGATTGAAGATCACATACAGGAACACAGTTGCAATCTTGCTTTCAGTAAAGAATACCTTGGTTTGTAACCTGAGTCAGCCTTTGATTGCTGACCTCAGTCTCTGGGGGACAATCCGTGTGGTAACTGTGTCCGTACACTGCTGTTCTTGCTCTATACCTACCTAGGGATAAAAGCTTGACATCTGCTGTAATATTAAAAAAAATCATTCCTGCAGTCATTTCTTGTCCTGATGAAAATTGGGTCCAGAGTGCGTGTGCGTTACATCAGTGACCTTGGCACGGTATGGAAAATATACAGCGTGGTGGTTGATGTAACATGTTGATGCATGTGAATTTGTTGATCTGATATTTGGTAAGAAAAAGATGGGAAATTTCAGAATATTTTCTTAAATTTAGGATGAAAGTTTTTTTTAATTAACTTAAATTAAAAACTTTGGGTATTTATAGCGTGAAATGAGTGAAAATTGATTCCAATAATCCCTAAAAAAATAAACAGACTGACAATTTATATTTGTCCTTGTCTCACAAGTGTTGATCCAAACACCTTTGGAGAACTGCACATGGTGGCACGTGCAGGATTACTGTATCCTGTTAATATAACAAGGCGTTACATTGTTACAGCTCCTGGGTCACACTGGTCCTGATCTTGGGATGTAAAGGCAAACTCCTGATTGTAAGGGACGTGGGATCCGCTTAAGAAGGGAGACTAAGAGACACTGCAGCTAGTATGTAGTGCAAACCCAAATCTGTAAAGCAGCTTCTCCAGAAAAGAGTGGTGCAACAAATTCGACAGATTGCTGACGGTGAATTCTGTCAGTAACCCAGGGAACCTGGCTATAAAAGTGGAAGAAGATGGCAGGTCCAAGTGAGGCTGCTCAACACTTTCCTATTCCAAGCTTGCCTGTCGGAAAGTATTTTCTCATAACCTGATTCTCTTTTATTTTTTGCCAAATCAAAAATAATGTTATGGCCCTTTGAATGCTTACCTTACACATCCATGCTGCAGCTTGTCTCAATTATAAGCTGCAGTTTACATTAGAAACTGATGACACTGAAACCTTAAATGGTCTTGACACAGAAAAGCCTAACAGTATGTTCATTCACTGTCACGCACAATGGGCTGTATAAAGGACACTTCAGTGTCACCATAAAAACGCTCTTGAAACTTGCCTGGGGCCACTGGATTTTGGATTTCACAGGGGAAAAAAGCTAAATTGTGGAAGGAGACCCCAACAGACCAATTGCAGTCCTGAAATGCAAAGTAATAAAGATGAATTTAACTTATTCAGTCACCTTCAAGCAGGCCTTTTTACCCAGAGATTTTTTTTAAAAGTTGTCAGCTTTTTTTTGGGGGGGGGGTCGGGGGGTCACGGGTCACATTTTATTTAAGCTGTTGGTCATCCTTTTGGGGTTTTGTATGTATGCCTGTAATGCAAATTATCATCTTTAAAATGAAATTTAAATATTTAATCTGAAATCCAACAGTGTCGGTAAACTGCTCCGTATTTATTTGACTTTTAGATGATGCAGTTACTGCACCACCGTTAACCCCCCCTCCCATCAGGAAAGAAAACGCATTTTAAGGATCCTAGTTTGTTGCAATTTGTCTAGCTGGCGGAAATGATGTACCCGGGCTTCCCTCATAAGATCACTGCAGTGGAATCAATGGAAACGATACGAGCTGATACTGTGTCTCGAAGGCGGCATGGACAGCTCCTTGCCTGGGTTAGCGCTCAAGGATCACCGCGTGAGTTTCTATAACCTTGTGTGGGGGGGAACTTCGCTGATGTCGATTTCTGCAGTGGAATTACTGTTCTCGGACCGCCAGTTATTCCTCCGACAGTTATTCTGCAGCAGGTACACTTTAGAGGGTGGGGCACGCTCCTATATATGTCGTTCGCAAGGAGCATTTGTTTACAGAGCTACAGTCACGTTTCCTGGTTTGCAATGAAACTCGCAGGTTTGTTTAAATTATGATGTGGAGATGCCGGCGTTGGACTGGGGCGGACAAAAATGAGAAGTCGCACAACACCAGGTTATAGTCCAACAGATTTATTTAATTTTGTAAAATTAAATAAATCTGTTGGACTATAACCTGGTGTTGTGCGACTTCTCATTTTTGTTTAAATTAAGACTGCGATCTACCAGTATAAAACTAATTAGTAAACAACACAACAGCAAAATACTGCGGATGCTGGAAATCTGAAATAACAACAGAAATTGCTGGAAACACTCAGCAGGTCAGGCAGCATCCTGGAGAGAGAAACACAGTTAACGTTTCAGGTCCATGACCCTTCCTCAGAATACAATATAGTGTAACAATAGGTGGAAGTTATTCAAAGCACTTCACAGGATTAAGTGCAGTATTTTATGTAGGGAGTGTAGAATTGAGAGTTTTTTCTTATATTCATTCACAGAATCCCCACAGTGCAGATAGAGGCCATTTCGGCCCATCGAGCCTGCACCGACACATATCCCACCCTATCCCCGTAACCCCACGTATTTAATCCCCCTAACACTAAGGGTCAATTTATCATAGCCAAATCAACCTAACCCGCACATCTTTGGACTGTGGGAGGAAACCGGAGCACCCGGAGGAAACCCACGCAGACACGGGGAGAATATGCAAACTCCACACAGACAGTCACCCGAGGCCGGATTCGAACCCGGGTCCCTGGCGCTGTGAGGCAACAGTGCTAACCACTATGCCACCGTGTTGCCCCTAGTATGTGGGTGTTGCCTGGAATTCCCTGCCTAAACCTGTCCGCTTCGCTACCTCTCTTTCCTCCTTTAAGACGCTCATTAAAACCTACCTCTTTGACCAAGCTTTTGGTCATCTAGCCTAATTTATCCTTATGTGGATCGGTGTCAAATTTTTTGTCTTAAAATACTCCTGTTCAGTGCCTTGGGACGTTTTACTACGTTAAAGGCGCTATATAAATACAAGTTGTTGCTGGCAAGGCCAGCATTTATTGCCCATCCCTAATTACCCTTGAGAAGGTGGTGGTGAGCCGCCTTCTTGAACCGCTGCAGTCCGTGTGGTGAAGGTACTCCCACAGTGCTGTTAGGGAGGGAGTTCCAGGATTTTGACCCAGCGACGACGAAGGAACGGCGATATATTTCCAAGTCAGGATGGTGTATGACTTGGTGGAGTTCCCATGCGCCTGCTGCCCTTGTCCTTCTAGGTGGAAGAGGTCGCGGGTTTGGGAGGTGCTGCCGAAGAAGCCTTGGCGAGTTGCTGCAGTGCATCTTGTAGATGGTACACACTGCAGCCACGGTGCGCCGGTAGTGGAGGGAGTGAATGTTTAAGGTGGTGGATGGGGTGCCAATCAAGCGGGCTGCTTTGTCCTGGATGGTGTCGAGCTTGTGTTGTTGGAACTCCACTCATCCAGGTAAGTGGAGAGTATTCCATCGCACTCCTGACTCGTACCTTGTAGATGGTGAAAAGGCTTTGGAGGTGAGTCACTCACCGCAGAATACCTAGCCTCTGACCTGCTCTTGTTACCACAGTTTTTATGTGGCTGGTCCAGTTACGTTTCTGGTCAATGGTGACCCCCCCCAGGATGTTGATGGTGGGGGATTCGGCGATGGTAATGCCATTGAATGTCAAGGGGCGGTGGTTAGACTTTCTCTTGTTGGAGATGGTCATTGCCTGGCACTTGTGTGGAGCAAATGTTACTTGCCACTTATCAGTCCAAGCCTGAATGTTGTCCAGGTCTTGCTGCATGCGGGCATGGGCTGTTTCATTATCTGAGGATTTGGGAATGGAACGAAACACTGTGCTATCATCAGCAAACATCCCCACTTCTGACATGATGGAGGGAAGGTCATTGATGAAATACCTGAAGATAGTTGGGCCTAGGATGCTGCCCTGAGGAACTCCTGCAGCAATATCCTGGGGCTGAGATGATTGGCCTCCAACAACCACAACCATCTTCCTTTGAGCTAGGTAGGACTCCAGCCAGTGGAGAGTCTTTCTCCTGGCTCCCGTTGACTTCAATTTTACTGGGGCTCCTTGATGCCATACTCCGTCAAATGCTGCCTTGATGTCAAGGGTAGTCACTCATAGCTCACCTCTGGAATTCAGCTTTTTCATCCATGTTTGGACCAAGGCTCTAATGAGGTCTGGAGCCGAGTGGTTCTGGCGGAAGCCAAACTGAGCATCGGTGTGCAGGTTATTGGTGAGTAAGTGCCGCTTGATAGCACTGTCAACATCACCTTCCATCACTTTACTGATGATTGAGAGTAGACGGATGGGGCGGTAATTGGCCAGATTGGATTTGTCCTGCTTTTTGTGGAGAGGACATACCTGGACAATTTTCCACATTGTCAGGTAGATGTCAGGGTTGTAGCTGAACTGGAACAGCTGGGAGTGCAGTATTTTATGTAGGATGTGCAGTATTGGGAGTGCAGCATTTTATGTAAGTAAACCTATGGATCGAGGTGTCCAAACTCTTGGTGGGTGACACAGGTGCCACGACACGGGTCCTCGGGCCACCTATTTGGGCAAATTTTCTTTTTCAGTAGCCAGGCCTAACAGCATGGAGAGGGCGGTAGCACTTATTACCGATCCAGGCACAAGCAGTTCACGATTTTCCACCATTAAAATTAAAGAATAAAAAAAACTTAGGCAGCTTCTGCCCAGAGTTGCAATACAGGCTTCCGCCCACCAATCTCTTTTATACCCAGGTGCTGAAGAGGGAAATTGGCCCCACACCGTTCAAATCCGTGTACTCATTAATTGGCATGTATCGCAAACTTCAGAAAGCACTAGATCATGCTGTTCTAATATGAATTAATCTAATAAGGCAACATTACTAAGAATAGTGCTTTCCAAACCCCCAATGTTACAAAATTGAAACACTACAAGTAGGACTGAGTTCCTGCCTTGAAGGCTGCATGTGACCCTGGGGCTATATTTTGGATCATCCTGGATCATACTCCGTGGAGCAGGAGCCAATTGGACTTACCCGATATAACATTGGAGGGGCAGTTGCTCCCTCTGCTCTCTGCAACTCGACTCTCTATGCATTTTGTGATTCGGATGGCATCTTCAACCAGTTTGTAACTGCCATCTTGACCCCTGCTTTGTGATGCCCTCTTGTACTGAACTGGGTTTTTAAAAATAACGTGTGTTGGTGTAAAGCAGTCAACTATATGCACAGAGCCCCATTTTTCTTTCTCAAAGAGTGAGGTGAGCTCAGACAGCCAGCTCTGCATTGCTCTAAGCAGGTACTGGTTCCCAATAGTACGGTCGTTTTTGGACTTTCCTCTCTTAAATTCCAAAAGGCAGTGCCAGCTACCCAAACAAAATCAGTGCTATTATTGCAGAAGGTTGTGTTTTAAATCGGTATACAGCAACGGGTATAATAGGGTATTCAACTTGCCACCCAGGGGTAAAACTGGCATTGGGGATCGGCTGCCCGTTATTCAAAAGACCCGATTGTCCAACCCAAATGTGTCAGTAAATCAACAAATATAGAAAAAAATACAAACATCTGGGGACAAGACAGAAATCTGATCTTGTGGAGTACCTGGGTAGAGCATTCCATGTTCTAATAACCCTCTGTGTGAAAGACATTCTCCTACTTTCCCCCTTTATTCTTCTAGTGATAATCTTGAGTCTATTTCCCCTCATTACCATTTTATTAACCAGCGGAAAAAGCCTTTCACTATTTACCTTCTCAAAAACCTTCATAATTTTGTAAACTTCTGTTCCCCTTCTCTGCTCCAATTTTTCAATCCTTACTTCATTACTATAACCTTTCATATTGATAATCATCCCAATGAATCTTTGTTGTGCTCTTTCCATGTTTCTAGTGTGCGTCCTGTAATGGGTGACCATGAATTACACATAGTACTTAGACAAGTACCAGATTAACCTGTCTTGTAGAAATTAATTTTGTATTCAGTGTCCCTAATATATAAAATCCAAATTCCTATTTTCCTTTTTAGGGTCTTTTCTACCTGAACTCCCACCTTTATCTGTATTTCCAGATTTATGTTCATTATGTTAAGAATCCTGCTGTTTAGAATATGCTTTCATTGTTCTATTTTCCAAAATGTACCACTTCACTTTTTTTGCGCATTGAACTGCATCTGCCACCTATCTGCCCATTTTCCTAACCTGTCTAAGACCTGCAACCTTCTGCACTCTTTGCTAGTTTGCCATGCCCTCTAATTTGGTATATTGAACAAACCTCAATATCATTCTTCTTGTACTTATGTCCAGATCATTAATATAAAAGTTGTGGCACAACTACCTGTGGTACAACACTATCTACATCCTGCAATTCCAGAAACATCTATTTACCCTGACCTGTGCTTGCTATTCCCCAGCCATACCTCTATACATGTGGCTACATTCCCGTTAATGCCCTGTGCCTTAATTTTCATAAGTGTTTTTTCTGTCACCTTATCAAATGCCTTTTAATATGACATGGACATAGGAAAGCCTCTTGGAAAGGAGTGAGTTTGGTCACATGGAGCAGCATTATGGAACTGGGTCTCAAGATTGAGGGAAGTGCTTTGTAAATGTGGCTCTGTTATCAAAGCAATAGATTATCTGTAGATCTTTCACCAATATAATATTGTCAGGTGGTATGAACAAAGAAAACTTAACAATAATGATGAAATGAACTTGTACCAGAGCAGAGTAACTTTCAAATCTAAGTTTTATATTTTTCAGATGGTGGCAACTGGCAAGGTATGTGGAACTTAAGCTTTTGAAAGAATGGCGACTGAAGCAGATGAGAGTAAACAACTGGATTTTACTTTTGGCGTCATAGCAGACATTCAATATGCCAATGCAGATAATGGTTACAATGACACACGCACAAAGAGGCGTTACTATAGGAACAGCCTGCATCTGCTGCGCAGTGCTGTCAAGGGATGGAATGAAGAACCTATCACACCCAAGTTTATTCTGCAGCTTGGCGATATCATTGATGGACGCAATTCACAGCTAAAGTCCTCGGAACATGCACTTCAAACAGTAATAAATGAATTTGCAAACTGTACGTCTCCTGTGCACCATATCTGGGGAAACCACGAATTGTATAATTTTGACAGGAAGCTATTATTTAAATCAGCTCTCAATAGCAAGCACTTGGGAAATGACATAACCTCCGAAAACATGGACAGTTGCAGCGTTAAGACGGAGTTCAACCCTGATGATCCTGAGGTATTTTATGGTTACCATTTTAGCCCTTTTCCTAAGTTTCGATTCATAATAACTGACACATATGATCTCAGCATTTTGGGAAGGAAACATTCCAGCAAGAAACACCATGATTCAATGGAGATACTGAAGTCATACAACAAAAATGAAGATCTTAATAGCTCAAAAGGTAACTTAAGGTTATCCATATACAGGGGTGTACCTTTATTTTTTGGTTTCCAATATTAAAATATCAATTTTGATCCTCTAATAAATGTTGTTTTATAATTCCAGAATAAATGATTGAAAACAACACCAGCTTTCATTCTCTTTTTTTTAAATTTCCTTAGCAATCATAACTTATGTTTCATGCATTTTTCTTAAGGCTGGAAATGTAATTCATCATGTATTTCTTAATAATTCACTGTCTGAAACTTCCTTTTTTGTTTTGAACACCATGAGCGGGGTATCTTTCTGTGTTCATCGTTCAGTCTTACAATTTCTGGCTCTGTGGTAGTCTGTTAATAAAAGGCACATCATACAGCTGCTGTGTTACAGAAATTTCAGTAAAGTTATATTTAGGACAATAATCTTTAAAGTGTTAATAGACAATAACTAATCATTGATTGAGACATCATAAATTGCAGGAGTAATACATCGGAGAGTAATATATTAATTTTCTACAATAATCATGTAGGAAATGCTTATTAATTTCCTAGGGAAACCTACCTATGCCAGAGTAGTTGCCTTTAATGTTTGATTGTATTGATTGGATTTCTTTACTGTACCTTCAGGAATATGGAGCATAAAGCTGAACCATGGGGCACAAAGGAAAACTCCACTTTCAGCCGCTTATCATGCCAAAAAAACACTCTATCTTTCTTGTAATGCTGTTTCTGCTCGCCCAGTAAGAAGTGGCACAGTAAATAGTGTAGATGGGAGCCGAAAGTTTCAAAGGGACATTGATAGATTGAGCGAGTGGGCAAAACCGTGGTAGATGGAGTTCAGTGTGGGGAAAGTGTGAGGTCATCCACTTTGGACCTAAAGAAAGATGGATCAGAGTATTTTCCAAATGGCGAGAAGCTAGGAACTGTGGAGGAGCAGAGAGATTTAGGGGTCCAAGAACAGAAATCACTAAAGGCTGGTGGACAGGTACAAAAAATAATAGAAAAGTCTAATGGGATGTTGGCCTTTATCTCAAGAGGGCTGGAATACTAAGGGCTGGAAGTTATGTTGGAGCTGTACAGAGCTCTGGTTAGACCCCATCTGGAGTACTGTGTTCATCTCTGGGCACCGCAGCTCAGGGAGGCAGAGGGGGTGCAGCGCAGATTCACCAGAATGATACTGGGGTTAAAAGGGTTGAATTATGAGGACAGGTAGCATAGACTAGGCTTGTATGCCCTTGCATATAGAAGATTAAGGGGGGATCTAATTGAGGTGTTTACGATGATAAAAGTATTTGATAGGGTTGACAGAGAGAAACGATTTCCTCTGGTGAGGTAGTCCATGACAAGGGGGCATAACCTTAAAATTAGAGCAAGGCCGTTCAGGGGTGATGTCAGAAAGCACTCCTTCACACAAAACAGAAATCTGGAACTCTCTCCCCAAAAAGCCTCTGGATGCTAGGCCAATTGGAGACTTCAGGACTGAGATATATAGATTATTGTTAGGCGAGGGCATTAAGGGATACGAAACAAAGGTGGGTAGACGGAGTTAAGATACAGATCAGCCAGCTCGAAGGGCTGAATGACCTACCCCTGTTCCAATGTTCCTAAGGTCTTTTTGTGTTAAGTTTTATCTTTTACAGAATCATCTAGGTATTTTACAGGTTAATTTTGGTCTGTTGGTTGGACTCTGTCCTTTTTGGCATGTAGTTATGAAGGGATAATTAGTAGTCCTAGCCTCTTTAGGGCTACCCCGGATCAGGTGTATTCCCCAGATGTTCACTTTCAACTAAAGTTTGAGGTAGCCGAATCCTAAAGATGCTTAATTACGTCTAAAGGTCCAGACTATCTCTCCCTAAAGGAAAGGAACAACCTGAAGATGTTACCGTCCTCCAGATAGCACTTTTAGTAAGTTTAGCTAGACTGTAACGTTCTGGATATTATGAGGGTCCGGAAAACTCCCTCAGAATTCTGCAACTCCTCACCAAAGAGCGTACAGAGATTGAGTTTGCGAGTTTGATACAGAAGTATTATGTGAGCCAAATCTAAAAATATATAGATTTATTAAAGAACCGACATGTAATTACAGTAGGTGTTTCAATCGCAACATTAACAGTTCCAAAAAGAGAAAGCTTACAATTCTTCTTATCAGAGATCCTTATTCTCAAATCTTAACTTTGTTACATTTTTACAGTTCTTAGTCTTATTCCAGGATATCCACCAAAATCAAATACAGTACAATATCTTGATCCCCGAGGTACAAAGAGTTGTAAACTTACAGAGCTTGCCTCTGAAGCCTGAGAATCGCTTTGCCCCTTTACAGCGAATCTATCATCCCATTTGAAAGTTCAATATTTATATCCTTTTTCAGTGGTATGTCCTTTGAAGTTTTCTGCTGATGTAAGCTAATTATCTCTCGTCATTTTTCTGCTGACCCCTGCTATTCTTACAGTCAGTTCAGCTGGTAGCAATGCAGACTCGTGTCTCTCCTTTAGGTGTTCGAAGCTTATCACAAAAAACTGTAACAGCAGGTGCATCTATTTGATGTAATTCTTACCAAGGTCTTCTGTTTGTGTCTTTTTACGACGTGTAAATTAAAACACCTCAATCAGGGTAATCTATGCAATTCTTAGTTACCTCAGCTGGTTGCAACACAGAATCGTGTCTCCTGTGTTTCATTTGATGTCATTTTTACGAAGGCATATGTTTCTTAATTTTCTGTGTTTCTTTCCGAAGTGTAATTTAGGACACCTTAACAGGGTGTACCATTGTGTTCTTTCCAAAGCTTCAGACTTCAGGAGCTTCCAAACTCCTGTTTCAATAAGGTTATTGATTCAGTGTCAACAACTTATCTTATCCCAATAGCCTGAATGCTGTTAACAATACAGCTTTTCATAGCCAGGTTTCTAGATTTCCAGACCTAGTTTGTCATGTTTTAATAAGGCTAGAATTCTTTCATAGAATGGTGTATTTTTCTGAATATGGCTTATTCCTTCACAGTTAATTTTCACTTTCTGATTTCAGATTGTGTGCAACTGTCCATTTGCAGTATCAGTAGGTTGTTAATACTGCTTGGGCAAAATTTAGACTGTCAGGTCCAGGAGAAATTCTGACTATGCGTGCGTACAGATGTGAGCAGAGTTCCGGTCAAGATCGCATGATAATTATCGATAAGGAAGGCCATTCAGTCCATCTTAATACATCTAGCCAGAGAGATTTTAACGTTTTCCTCCACTATAGCATCCAATTACGTATTAAATATTTCCAGGATTTTTTTTCCTTCACTACTCTATCTAGGAGTCTATTCTATGTGTTGATCACTCTTTGTGTGAAGAAGCATTTCCTGATATCAGTCCTAAAATTACCTTTTACCAACTTAAACTTGTGTCCCCTAGTTCTGTTCCTGCAGTTGTAATATTCTAGGGTAGCCGTTGCTATACTGTTAACAATTTTATATAACTCTATAAGATCACCTCTCAGACACCTCCATTCGAAGATGTAAAGCCCAAGTTTCTCCAGTATTTCCTCATAACTCAGACCCCTGACAGTAGGGATCAGTCTTGTGGCTCTTCTCTTCAGTACCTTCAATGTTTGAATGCTTCCCTTGTTTCTTGGTGACCACAACACATTATTCAAGGTGCAGTCTGACCAGAGCACTGTCCAGTTTGATCACTGTCCCCTCTGGCTTATATTTTACTGTTTTGGCTGTGTAGTTCAACATCCTATTGGCTTTGTTGTTTGTTGCTCTGCGTTGGTTGGACATGTTTGGTGTCAAGTCTACTAGGTCTCTCTCGTCTTCATCCTTATCTGTTTCAACATCATTCGTGGACTATGCGTGTCATCTATTTTTCTTTCCTATATGTAGCACTTTGCACTTGTCTGCATTCAATTCCATCTGCCATTGTTCTGCTGACTTATATATCTTGTCCAACTCATTCTGTAATTTCTGAGCTGCCTCCGATTCCCTACCGCCTCTCCCTAGTTTAGTATCATCTGCAAATTTGACGACTTTGCATTGGGTTTCTGAACCCAGCTAATTTATGTCAATTAGAATTAGTTTTGGTCCCAGCAGTCACCACATTCAATATCCCTCCCCCACCGCCTCCACCTCCATTATGACATAATTCCTTTTGCAAATACTTGTTGCTGCCTATCCTTCAGCCAGTTTCTTATCCATTCCCATGGTTTACCCTTAATCTCCTTTAGTTTAATTAACAGTCTCTCGTGTGGAATGTTATCATAAATCTTTTTGAAGTTAAATTGTACCACGTCATATGGCTTCTTCATTTGGGTTGTCAGTTTTTCAAAGAAGTCGAGGAGGTTGGTCAGGCATGATCTTCTCCTTCTGAATCCATGCTGCCTGCTGTTAATTAGGTTATTGTTGTACAGCAGTGTTGTCCAATATGCTAGCCACGTGTAGCCCATTGGGAATCCAGATGTGACTAATTGCTTTTCTTATTAGTAAATAAAAAATGAGTTATAGTTACTGGGCATGTGATCTCAATATTCATATTCATACACCATATGCATGTGTACTTTAACCTAGTCAGAAGGTTGTGGGTTCAAGTCCCACTCCAGAGACTTGAGCATAAAAATCTAGGCTGACACTCCAGTGCAGTGCTGAGGGAGTGCTGCACTGTTGGAGGTGCCGTCTTTCGGGTGAGACTTTAAACTGAGGCCCCATCTGCTCTCTTGGGTGGACGTAAAAGATCCTATGGCACTATTTCAAAGAAGAGCAGGGTCCTGGCCAATATTTATCTTTCAATCAACATCACTAGAACAGATTATCTGGTCATTATCACATTGCTGTTTGTGGGAGCTTGCTGTGCACACATTGGCTGCCGCGTTTCCTACATTACAACAGTGACTACACTTCAAAAGTACTTCATTGGCTGTAAAACGCTTTGGGACGTCCGGTGGTCATATATAAATGCAAGTCTTTCTTTTTGTGCGTTTGTTGGTAAAATGGTAAGACGAAAAGCAGTATATGGCATATCAGAGTCTCGGGCTATTTTCCAGCCCTTCTGTCTCACACCTGCCAGTGTGTGAATACGGGAGGCCATGGAATTTTGGCTCCATTGTCTTTTTCAAGTTCAGTCTCAAATATCGAAGAGGGATCAACTCTTCTGAAATTTCAATGAAATAACGATGGCTCTTGCAGCACCATGCTTAATGGCTTCATGTGGGCAAATGTGTCAAAATTGGGGAAGGACCAAGGTATTAAAATAAAAAGAGATATTGAATTGTTGTGCGTCTCCTAGTAGCATTTTTTAAATGTTTGCAGTGTTTTCAAATGTTTAAAATCGTTACGACTTGATAATTGAAAAGTTCTAAAATATTTCATTAACAGGCCTCACTGGGCTGAATAAACGCTTTGTGGCGTTCAATGGAGGTTTCAGTCAGCAGCAGTTGGAATGGCTAAACAAAGTACTAACTTTCTCCGATAATAACCAGGAGAAGGTTACCGTTGCTGGTAAGTGATGGTTCAGCAAAATATTTGTAAGCACAAAACTTGTATTTCAGAATATATGTCTAAAAGACAGTATCAATAAGACATTATTATAGATTTGATCGGAATCAAAAGTAGACACACTGGGATATCAGTATCTGTTTGTACAGCATCTTAATCAAAGTTTTGGCTCAAATATTAAATATTTTCACGAGGAATATTGCATAGTATTTAATGGGGAAGAAAAGTTTGTACTTAAATTGTTCACCAACAGTTCAAAGCTATTTGATTATCCCCTTTCATTGACACTTACATTGGGATTGGGCTAGTCACTCCCAACATACATTTCCAGCTTCCCCAAGTTATCAGTTTTCTGATATCACGATGTGGGGGAGGGGGAGGGGGGGGCGGTGGCGATGTCTCCGTGTAATGAAATTGTAAACACATTCTTTGTAAATTATGACCTTGTTACACACAACATAGAGGAAATGTTCTCCTACAAGTTTAGAACTTCTGTGACACTTTTAACGACTGGTTGTGCTAACTTTATTTTCTCTTTAACAAGGTATGTTTTAAATATGTTAGGTATGGCAATAGCACGCTTAAAACTTTTAATTTTTTGTTCCTTTTGCTGGTTTTTGTTTTTCTGAAATGAGTAATTTCTGGTGTTAAATAATAACAACTTGAGCAATATTGTTCATCACTTCCCCCCCAACACCCCACCCATATGATCTTCAACAGAGCCAGGCCCAAAACTCATAGAGGCCAATAAAGCAACGGTGGCCACCTAAAGCGCCAAGCCTTGTCGGGTGAAGAAGCCTGCCACGTGCCCGTGACGCCTGGCATTAAAGGGTGAAAGGCCTGTGCACATACTGTGCATAGGACTCATTATGGCCCAGAGGAAAAAAAAAATGAGGGGGCATTTCCATAATGCACCTGGAGAACCTGAGAATCTTACAGCTACACAGCACATATTTGGATCGAAGACTGAAGGGGAAGCCCCAGTGGAAAAAAAGAAAAACCAATCCCTTGTCCAGTGGAGCCCATGCCCCTCCCCACTTAACCTTCCATTTTGTAGCCTTTAAATGAACTCCCGCCTGACCTGTTGGTCATCGCAACCCTGGACACTTGGCATCCTTCAGGTGAGCGCACGTGGAACTTGCATGCAGTAATGAAGCGCTCACCTGTTGTGGACGGGATCTTCCACTTGCCGCCCAGTTAGAGAACTGAACACCACAGACTGGGCCCAAAATCGGGCGGCACTGATTTCCACCTAATTAAACAAAGACTACAATTGGTCTCTAATAGCGTTGTACATTTTTATCATATATTGTTCTTTACAACAGTATATTATTCATTGTGGAATGTCATTTCTATGTGGTCCTATTTAACAATTTGTCAGGGTGAAAATAACTTTGATTATAATCAAGTATAGCCCCATTAAATGGTAATTTTAATTTGTATTGGACCCTTGAGGCAAACAGCACTAGGAGAGATAGTTTATAGATTGTTGGCAAACACATTGGATAGTATTTTGTACTGGGGAGTCTCTATGCTCCACCAATGCACGCAGACACTTCTGGAAAATTACTACCCACTCAAACCAGCAGTATGTTTCACATCAGCTTATGTGTGTGATGTTTGAAGCCATAACTATCTGATCCAACATCATCAAGGGTAAGCTGTCTGGATTTTACTGCTGACAATTTTGTATGTCTAAACAGACAAATAAAACCTTTGTCTTCTTATTGCAGCTCATGTTCCAATCCATCCGTGTTCTACACATTCACAAGGTGTTGCCTGGAACTATGATGAGATCCTCTCAATGTTGCACGCGCACACTAGTGTAGTGTGTTTTATAGCAGGACATGATCACGATGGTGGCTACTACTTGGACGATCATGGAATTCACCATCTTACCGTTGAAGGTGTGATCGAAACATCACCAGAGAGCCATGCGTTTGGAATTATCTATGTATACGATGACAGAATGATTTTAAAGGGAAGGGGCAGATTCAGGACAGGATGCTACACTACAGGAAAATCTGAATCGATTTATAGACTACATCGTACACATTAAGAGTCTGTACCATATGTGATGTGAAAAGTGGTAGGTGTGATCAAAGTTAGATTATGACCTGTCACGTATAGTAGAAGATACAGAATAAATTCTCAGATCATGTAAGTCCGATGCTGTCCGTTACGTGTCAGAATCTGTGTCTTTATTTGAAGGTCATGTGAACAGTTATGAAAGAAGTAGTATGTGACTCCTGGCCTTGCATTCTTAATATTCAAATTTTGTCCCACATTTTCCAGGTTTCTTGCCCTCTTGGGTGTCAGCCTTGGCTTAGTGGTAGCACTCTTGCCACTGATCCAAAAGGTTGTGGGTTCAAGTCCCCTCCATAAACTTCAGCACACAATCTAGGCTGACAAGTCAGTGCAGTACCAGTGCTGCACTGTTGGAAGTGCTACCTTTCGGATGAGGCGTTAAACCGAGGCCCTGTCTGCCCCCTCAGGTGGATGTAAAAGATCCCATGGCACTATTCGAAGAGCAGCAAAGTTCTTCCAGTGTCCTAGCCACTATTTATCCCTGAAGCAACATCACTAAACACTGATCTGGTCATTATCTGATTGCTGTTTGTGGGATCTTGCTGTGTTTCCTTCATTAAAACAGTGACCACATTTCAAAAGTACTTCATTGGCTGTAAAGTGCTTTGGGACATCCAGAGGTCATGAAAGGCGCTAGAGAAATGCAAGTTCTTTCCTTTTCCTAGAAATCTTAAAATGTTGTTTAAAATGGCCACCAGGGTTCCACTTGCAAGTGACTCCCAATCAGCTCTCAGGCTGATTCATAATCATGGCCACGCTTGTACTTGACGTCTCTTTCAGTACGGCAGCAAAGAGATCCAGAGGCAAGGCAACCCCAATAGGGCAATTGAAGTAAAACATTTTTTTAAAAGCAAACCTTTTATTAATGTATATTTTTTTGAAGAGGGAATGGTGGGTGGGTAAGTCAAACAAAAAGTGCATAGCTCTAGCTGCTCATCCCTGGTAATACATATATTAATTTTGTTTTTCATGTGGTAATTTACCTCATTCTGCAGTGTAGCGATAAGTCTATTCTTTTCCTAATATTAGGCCATTGTTTGTTTGGTAATGCAAGCAGTATCGATTGAGAAGGATAACCAGCAAATTCAAATTGAAAAGTATCCAATAATATGGATCAGCGCTTAAAATTTTGGATTAGCAGCTGAATTTCTACTGATGAACTATTGGCCCACATTTAAAAAAGGGCCGATTAAAAGATAGGTTTGTAATGAAAAGGTGTCCCCCCCCCCACCACCCAATGAGAGAAAAGTGCCCCCTTCCCATTGGGGGAGGGGCTGACACCCAGTGTAAATGTAAACCCAGTGAAAGACTTGTGCTTCAGAATAGGGTGGTAATAGATAATTAGTGCCCCCAAATTCCAATTTTAAAACAATTGATCCTTGTGCCACTGAAGCCCTTGTGCAGCTTTGTGTCCCCACTGCAGCAATGGGCCCACTATCTCAAATTTTCCAGCAGCTCATTTGCTGCTTTCATAAGTAACTATTCCGTTTTGTCCTCGTGCAGGGAGCAATCACATTATGGGGCAAGTGGAAACTTTCGCCAGCAGATCCAAACTAAAGGGACGTGTACACTTAAAGACAAGTGTCTGCAAACAGACACAAATATTCAACAACAAGCTTCAAAATCAGTTTCAGATATTTGTCCAATCTCAGCCAAAACTGAGAAGGGGGTGGGGCAGGAAGGAACAAGCGTAAAAGAAGTGAAAGGGAAACCCAATGTGGAGGCAAAGTGACTGAGTAGTAAAGCACCTCACCTCATTTGAGAGATGGTTAAACGGACATGCAGCTGCATGAGGTGGGTGCAAAGAGGCTTGCCCAATTTGGCACCCTTCCCGTAGGACATTAATGCACCACTGTGCACACGACCAGCAAGAGGTGCAAAAGCCACTAGCGCACGTAAAGTGATTTGGATTACCCGACAGTACCACATATTGTGACAGTGGCCCAAAGATTGCTTCTGCGAAGTGTTGTGTGTTCCACTCATTCTTCATCCATGCCAGCCAAGCTTATACTGCTCAAGCATAGTTGCTGAAGGCACATCTCCATCGAGAAGCCCTGGCAGGGTCTGTGGCATCACCGATGTGGGTAATGGTGGTTCTGAGCAACCTGGCTCAGGTAAAGCCAATCTCCTGCTGCCGAATCCTCTTGAAATCCTGGCTGTTCACTGGTTCCCTGAAGGCCAGAGGACTTTCAAAGAAGTGCTCATTCTATTGAATGTCATAATGAAACTTCCTTGACTGGTAGGTGGAGAGTAAAAAAAAGACTAAATTGAAGTGCAATGGAAAAAAAAAACCACAACGCACGTAAATGCAACAAAAGGAAAATCAAGACAGCCCCGACAACTCACCAAGTGACTGTACAAACAATTTAAGAAAAGCAGGAAATGCTTTCTGCTGCCTGTGTGCCTGCTGCCGATTTCTGTGAGCCTCTTTTAAGGATGCAGCCCCATGATGGCGAACTCTCTGCCCAAACCAGCGGAAAGGCCAGGGCTGGAAAGTTGCACCCTCCATTAGCACTTTTTCAGCCCTTTAATGAGGCCTGCTCTGTGGAGCAGCGCGAGACTGCTCCTCCCCTAGCAATGGCTGGGTGGAACACCCGGCCATCACGATTGCAGTGCAAGGCCCCTGCGCTTGCTCACCCGCCCGCCCTGCTGGGGCACAGGAGCAGAATCGCAGCCCCGAAATCATTACCCAAGGTATAATACTTCGCTTGAATGCACTGCCACACAAAAAGAGAAGTGTTTCTAAACTCCTCATGCCTTAAATCTCTACCCATTTACCCAAGAATATGGAAAAAACATAATTCCAGACCATAAAGAGGTTGAAAGAAACCTTTCCAAAAGTGACATTTTAATCTTACCTTTTACCATCCCTTAAGTACTGAGATACACAATGTTTCATACAAATATAGATTTCTTTATTATAACAAAGTATTCACCAAGGCATTCTTGAATTTTGAATCCTTCAGTCTACATAATAATTACAAATGCAATTGCGAGGAATTATGAGAACAAGGTTTACATATAATAAATTATATATATTGTGTTTTTTTTTTAGAAAGAACCAGTTTCTGCCAGTTCTGGTGGTTCAGGTGAATGTTCAAGATCTCCAGACACGATATGAAGGAAAGCAGAAGTTCTCCCAGTGACTGAGCCAACAGTCCTCCCTCAACCAACATCACCACAAACGTTTAAACTGATCATGTAGTTTATTTTTGTGGAACCTAATCTCAGGCAAACTCAGCCACACTTGCTCACTTAACAACAATGACTGTTCTTCAAAAAAGTAATTTATTTGACACGAAGCATTTTGGGGTGTGCAAGGATGAGATAAAGTGTTACATTGGTGCAGGTTCTTCCTTTATTTGCTAGAATGGAAGGTGATTTCTTTTCACTTCCCTTTGTGGGTACTTTTTTTTCTTACATTTGTCTTTTTTTTCCTGCATTTTGATTTTTTTTTAATGATTTTTGTGTTCAGAGTATGATTTCCTGTAAAGTTAATACCAAAGAAAAATGTGCTGTGATCTTTGGGAATCAATGTAAAAACAATGGGGGAAAAATTCGTTAGCGACCGTCGCTAACATCGCCTGGCCGCTAAATTTAGCGCCCGCCGAAAAATTGCACCGACGATCGCTAAATTCAGTTTTAGCGCCCCAAGAGGTGGAGCGCTCTTCCTTCTTAGAGCGCTAACCCCAAATATCGGGGTGGTGCGTTCTGCAGCGCTACGCACTGGGCCACGTAGTGCTGCCACATGGAAGGGCTCCTCCCCTCATTAAAGGGGAGGGCCCAAGCCCACGACTCTGCGGGGCCCTACCTGGACCACCGGGGAACGGGGTGTCGTGCCAGCAGCCCGGCACTCAAGAGGAGTGCCGGGCTGCCAGATCGCGGCACCGACCCTGCGTTCAAAAACGCAACGGGCCGCGACAAGTAAGTCGGCCGATTTTTTTTTCCCTGCCCGCCACCTCCCCTTTGCTTAGCGCCCCGTGATCCTCCTGCCGCTCCGTTCCCGCCCCCTGAATTGGTCGCCGTCATCGCCCGGTGCAGATTCAGGGGGCCCGGGCCAATTTTGCAGGTGGGGCGTAAACGGGGCGCTGCGCACGGTGATGACGTTGTCATGGCCTGCGCAGCGGAGCGGGACACTACAGGTTACAGCTGGCGCTAAACCCCCGCTGAATTTAGCAGGAGTCGTTAACGGCACCACGCCCGGGCAAAAAGTCATTTGTGCCCCGTTAGCGCCCCCCGGAGGCGCTACCGGGAGGCGCAAATGCACCAAATATCTAGCCCAATGTGTTCAAACAGAAATTTTAAATTAATTTTTGTACAGTTTACATTTGAGTAGGTCTCGGCCTAGCCTTGGACCCCACTAGTACGCGCACATCTGTTGCACAGTAAATTTTTCAAAATGTGCAAGTAACTGAATCGAGCGATTTACAATATGAATTAAACTTGATGAGCCAGAAGTGTTGATACGAGTCTGGCAACTGCAGTGACCATGGAACCAGCAAGGCTGTGTGAAGACGCAATGTTGCGTCACAATGTCAGCAAAGTTCATTTAAGCTCAAAGCTTGTGAAGAGTTGCTTCCCCATTAGAAAGTTTCCACTGTATTGTATGTTGTTTTAAAACTGCTGCCTTAACTCAAAGTAGCTATTTCACAATAACAGTACAGACATACTTATCTTCCATTCATGATATGCAAAAAAAAAATCACTTTTTTTGTTAGGAGCAGTGAAAGTCCATTAGGCACAGCAAGCCTGCCCCTTTTTGCTAGATCAATAGCACCTGCCAAAAAGGGGTGGGCTTGTTAGGCCTAATAATCTTTTTCTGGTCCTAAAAATTCGTCTTATGATTGCAGTTAGAAATATTCAGCTTCCAAGATTTATTGCTGCCCACTATGTCAAACATAAATGTGTTTAACACTAAGGCCATGAAAACTTCACTGTACAAATGTTTCAACCCAGATTCAATGTTCAAGACCTAGAGTGGGGCTTCAATCTGCAACCTTCTAACTCAGATGTCAAAATGTACAATTAACATAATTCATATTATGTAAAAGTTAATACTTCAGAATTATACTATTTAAACAGAAAACTGTGCTTGAAATCAAAGTAGGCTTCTTTCACAAACCCAAATTATCTGGAATAGCAGCTCTAAATAACAATTAAAAACTGGAGGCTCAGGTAATTTTTTTTTTTAATTAATCTACCTCAGTCTAGTTCTGAGGCCTTTCTCCTGGTCCCATTGTTGGCTTACACCCGGCCTAAATAGTGTTCCTGCAGTGGTCTGGCCAAGATGCTCGCAGCTCTTTATTGATGTAGTAATATAGCCATGTTATGAATGGCAGGACTGTAATAGAAACCGCAATGGAAAGTCTGTAACCATTAAGATACCTGGAAAATAATAACAAAATCCAGTTAAATTCATCAGCAACTGAGATTGCACAATGGAATAGTACTATAAAGCACTTTCAAAGTAATTTTTTAAAATTCGTTCCTGGGATGTGGGCGTCGCTGGCAAGGCCAGCATTTATTGCCCATCCCTAATTGCCCTTGAGAAGGTGGTGGTGGTGAGCCGCCTTCTTGCACAGCTGCAGTCCGTGTGGTGAAGGTACCCACAGTGCTTTTAGGGAGGGATTTCCAGGATTTTGACCCAGTGACGATGAAGGAGCAGCGATATACTTCCAAGTCAGGATGGTGTGTAACTTGGCGGGAACTTGGAGGTGATGGTGATCCCATGTGCCTTGTCCTTCTAGGTAATGCACTGCCCTTTGTTAAATTGAAATATATAATACAAATAAATCCTACCTATTGGGTAAAGGAAGTCAATCTATTTTTGGGCGGTGATTTGTTAATTAGTTCACCGTGAGCGGGAGACAATACCATGACCCAAAATAAAACCTTGGGTCCTCATGGATATGAATCACTGTGCTCACATAAACGTTCCTTCTCATAGGCTTCCACACTTTCAAGTTAATGGAGAAGCACTTTGCTTTTTAAAGTATTTCCTTCAACGTTACTGTTCTCCTTTAATATACATTAAACACATCTAGAAAGTACTCAGGAAATGAGACAGGCAGCTAGCTGGCTGCAGAAACCACAAGGAGAGGGGGTTCTCCAACCAAACATGGAAACCAAATGATTTGACGACTATTCTAAAGAGGTAGCTTCATGGCCATTGCAACAGCAAATCATAAAAAATGTGTCTTTAATGTATCCTGATACCAGGGTGATAATCACAGACAATGTTAGATATTATGGCCTTCCATACTGCAGGACTGAGCCATTTTGCCCAGTTCAGGATTGTTCATAGAGCTACCGAAGGCAACTTTCAGTTGTTAGTGCTTGTCCTTTTCTGTTAATCCTGCACTGGTGCTATAAGTGTACACCTACAAAGCTTGGTCATTTTGGTCTGGTCTGTGTTGCTGTGGAAACAGAGCACAGTGTGATCCTGAAGTGAGGCAAAGAACTGAAGCCACATATACTGGGCTACAGTGTAAATGGGAGTGAGCCCCGCAAAATGCTCTCTGACAGATTATCTACAGGTTTGGGAATCCACAGGACTAGGAGTGACAAGATTTGAAAAATATTGACTATTTGGCAGCGCCTCACATATTTACTTTTAACAGTGGCACTAACTTCAGCTAGTGATAATACTCCATACAATGAGTTGTTGCAATTTAACAGTTAAACGCTGGTAATCACTGAGTGAGCTATCCCAAGTGCAGTTAAAATTAATAGCAGCAAGATGGCACTGTATGTCGGGACACTAAGGAGCAGCACTACAGCGGCAAGTCGCAGGTTTAAGTCATCCATTCTGAGCTGTGCAAGGCAAAGGCAGCAGCGTGCCCCTGGAGGTTGGGGGGCGGGGGAGAAGATTGGCTGGGGTGTTCTTGCCGGGTTGACTATCAGCTGCCTCATGGCTCCAGCCAAAGAAGGGAATGGAGAACCAGGCCATCTATCCAATGTCTGCTGCCAAGGAGATAAGACGAAGGCAGAACATAGAAAGAATGAGAAGGTTGAGGGTGCATATGCTTCATTGAAGAGTCAATTTTCTCTTTTTTTTTAAATATATACCTAACGCTGCTGTTTATACTGGCTATGGTTTGCATCCTATGCAAAATCACTACCAGAAGGTCATCATCAAAATATGATCAACTAAGCTGAATGTTCTAAAAAGCAAAATTTAACTCAAATATTTCCATAAATGGAGGAGAGGTAGTGGCAATTTTAAAGGACTAGTGGATCTCTTTTGGGTAGTCTGCCTGTCTGAAGCACAGTTGTGATGTTTAGCACCTAGCCTGTCCCATTAAGACCACTGGGACCTTTAGCATGACAAATGACAGTACTGTCGTCAAACCAAAATACTGCCTCTAGGTTGTATATGACACTGGTCCTGCAAACAAGGCTGAGAGGATTTTCTATAGAGTGATACTGAATGAAGGTTCACTGATAAGGTAAAATGCGAGGATCCAATTGCTCTGAAGGGGGATGAGCTGACAGATAACTACTTACTCCGTCTCTGGTAGTCCTATATTGGAAAGCACAAGCTTGGGGGCAGCAGTATTGAAACAAAAAGCATCTGGGCTTAGGAGTATCAGAGAGAATGTTGTTGGAGGTACAATGAACAAAGGAGACTGAACCTAGATTATGGATTATTCGTATTATTTCTTTGCTTAAATATCCAAGGTTGTTACCTGTCTGATGATTAGTTTGAAAAATACTGTTGCATACTCACTTTCCTGACTGTCGACACAGAAGCATCCATATAACAATAATAACTAACCCCAAAAATTCCCTGCAAAACAAAACAGAGTAAGAATCAAAATGGTTCCATTTAGTTATTTCACAAAAAGGCATTGTGATTTGAAGGTTGCAAAGCAATTATTGAACAGACAAATCACATACAATAACATCCCACACAAAAAGGAATTTCCTTTCACAACATTGAGAAATGGAAAAAGAAATGGAAAAAATTCAATCCAAAAAAAAATCTACAGCGAATACAGACAATTGAACTTCTTTTGTCGATAATTCATGTCATCATTCATGAAAATAATTACATTTATATAGCACCTTCTCATGTCCTTGGGACATCCCTAAGCACTTTAAAGTATTACTTCTTTAAGCTTGGCCAATCTTGTTATATAGGCAAACGCAATAACCAACTTGCACACAGCAAAGTCCCACAAACAGCCATGGGATCCTTTACATCCCCCCTGGCCAGGCAGATAGGCCTCGGTTCAACATCTCGTCTGAATGACGGCATCTCTGACAATGCAGCACTGCATCCATCCTGCACTGCAGTGTCAGCCTAGATCTACCCTGTACATTGGCAAGTGGCTGAAACCAAGATCAGCCTGGGTACAAGGCCTGGGGGCCATCTACCTCTGCCCGACCTCTTGGATAAGGAGGTGGAAAGACCCAAAAGGGAAAAAATAAAATGAAATGAAAGGACAGCACAAGATAGCAACTACTTGCATTTATACAGCGTGTTTAATGTAGAAAAGTGAACAAAATATACGCCCTTTTAAAATGAGTGATTGACATGCGGTGACATGTTACCGTCTTTGACGCAGTTAAAATGGAAGCTGCATACCGTCCCTCCTCTTCGTGGAAAATGCTGTTCTTTGCACCTCGATGAAGATACCAACCCCACAGGATCGCTGCCATGGAACACATGTACATGTGCATTGCTGACAGACTTGACCAGATGAAGTTCTCTACAAAAGATTACAAGTTAAAAGTGATGATAAACTGAGAAAAAAAAAACCATGATTCAGACAGGCAACATCAAGTGGTCTTTCTCTCTATGAGCTGCTTTACAGGATTTCCTTAAAATCTCTGTGTTGCCGTATTTTATCCCATTCCTTTCACAGCTGCTAATAGAATGGAAGAAAGAACTTGCATTTATATATAACGCCTTTCACGACCTCGAGACATCCAAAATGCTCTTCACAGCCAAGGAAGTACTTCTGAAGTGTCGTCACTGTTGTAATGAAGGGAAACGCAGCGAACAATTTGCACACAGCAAGGTCCCACAAACAGCAATGTGATAAGTAACCGGACAATCTGTTTTGGTGATGTTTGTTAAGTGATAAATGCTGCTCAGGATACCAGGAGAATACCCCTGCTCTTCTTCGAAATAGTGCCGCCTGAGGGGGGGGCAGACAGAGTTTAACTTCTCATCTGAAAGGCAGCACCTCCGTCAGCCTAGATTATGTGCTCAAATCTCTGGAGTGGGGCTTGAACCCACAATCTTCTGACTCAAAGACAAGACATGCTATCACTGAGCCAAGGCTGGCACGAAAACCACGTTATTCTCTCCTCCACCAAGAGACCAGCAACAGTGGCCACATTTCTTTGGGTTAAAAAAAAATGGTTCAGTGCCAGCGAATACTTTTGTTGACCTAAAGCTGGAAAGCTTAGTTAGAGACCCAGCGACAACGACAAGAGATACAACAGTCAGCACTCGTGTGCCCTGAGTTTCAGTGGCCGAATTACAACATTAATCAGATCTTCCAGCTACATGGAAGCTGTAATAGAAATTCTCTTTTTTTTTAAAATCTAAATTATATTTTTACACTGAAGCTGTTTATGCTATTTATGAATTACGTTGTTTTTAAAGGCAACTCCTTCATATTTATGAATGAGAAATCTCAATACTCAACAAAATCTTGGTTCCTGCTGCCTTCATATTACACTACTTTGCTCTGGAGAATTCTGTTTGGGACAGTGCAGTGTTTCACCCAAAGGGTGGCCGATTTAAGCTTTTGTTCATCCCCAGTTAGAGCCTCATCTCTCAGTGCTGGAGCTCCTGTGTCTGGAGTACAACAAATGCTCAATACTGCTCCACCAGAGATTGCACATTTCTCATTCAAAAAAAATAAATTTACCATTCTCTATTCTTCTTTGTACACAGTTACTGCTAGTGCAAAGAGCAGTACTGAAAAACACCACATGAACGGAAACAGAAACCCTGTACTGCAAATGCACTTGCTTTGGAGTTGTTTCTGACACGCGAAGGTCAGATGGGTTGTGAAAGTGGCAGAAGTCCAACTTGAATGTGCAATATAGCCCACTCACTGATTTACTGTCAACCAGAGTCGTCATTTTTTTTTTGGAGGGAGGGGGTTTGCTTCAATAGATCACAGAATAAGGAAAACAACTGCTCTGAATAATGTGCCCAAAACCAAGACCTTCGTCACAGGGAAATCTGACAACAGCTGAGTCACAAATACTACAGGAAATGAAGAAATATCATTTCCCATGTAGTGAAAGACTGCATGTTCTGAGCTTCCATCATTCAGAATAAAGAGAAAGAAGGGAGCCGATAATACTCGTGATGAACTTATCAGAATATGTTGGTGGTTGAGCATGGGGCCATCAGGTAGGTCGCAGCACCTCCCAAACCCGCGACCTCTTCCACCTAGAAGGACAAGGGCAGCAGGCGCATGGGAACACCACCACCTCCAAGTTCTCCTCCAAGTCACACACCATCCTGACTTAGAAGTATATCGCAGATCCTTCATCGTCGCTGGGTCAAAATCCTGGAACTCCTTCCCTAACAGCGCTGTGGGAGCACCTTCACCACACGGACTGCAGCGGTTCAAGGCGGCGGCTCACCACCACCTTCTCGAGGGCAATTAGGGATGGGCAATAAATGCTGGTCTTGCCAGCGACGCCCACATCCCATAAACGAATTAAAAAAAAAGCGTGTTCTTTGGCAGAGGCCTGGAAGGTGGTCACTTTCTCGAACATCAAACCGGAAAAAATGGTCTAAAAATCAAATGAAAATGGGAGTTAATTTTAAGATATTTAATTTCCTTGGTGGGTCGGATCATTGTGCTGCTTAAGGTGAGGGTTATCAGTACTGAAGGGTCGAACACTGTTTCCACATCCAGTAACAAGCACAGCAAGACCGCACGCAGAGCAAACAGGGTAGGTTTTAACTTCTGGGCAGCCGACCGGCTGAGGAAAGGGGGGGGGGGGGAGGGGGGATGGGTTTGCTGCCTGCCTATGGCAGCACCAAAGAGGCCGGAGCCACTCTGAGTGAGGCCCGGGCCTCATTTAAATAGAACCGGCCAAATGGGAATCCCACTGCAGCTTGCTGAATTCAGGGCGGTGTAATCTCGGGTGGCCCAGAGGCTGCCTGGCCAGCAGCCAGGTAAATTCTGGGAGGGGGGGGAGGAGTAGTCGGGGTTGTAGGGGGTGGAGTCCGGGGTAACAGTGACCCAGATTATTTCTGTGGGGCCCGGAGGAGCACTCCTGCTCCACCTGGCCCCAGAGATAATCATTTCAAAAACTTATACCTTTTTGGGGCCTCTTTGGTTGCACCGTCAAGGAAGGAGAGTGCGTGGCACGTACCCTGACCAGTTCTGTCCTAAAATTGAAATCGGGGTCCTATGCATGTCATAGAACCCCAATTTGCATATTTAAAAAGGGCCTGCTGCCTGAAGCAGGCAGGTGCTGCAGCCACCCAATGGTAGGCCCCAGTAAAAATGGCAGGTGATTGGAGCATCAGCATTAACAGGGCGGTAAGTCTACCAATCCCATTTTGAGGCCGTTAATGCCAACTGCGGCCAGTTAAAATTGGGCCTAAACTCACCGTACTCTACCCCAGCAAAGAGTCTTAGTCCACATCTCAGAACAGCATCCCTTCTGCAGAAATATGACATTTCCATTTTCTACACCGGCCATATTTACAGCTTTTCTGGGCGAGACTGCCAATTGAGTGACAAAGTATGGGCAGTTTTTTTCCTGAGGACTTCTGATCGCTAGTCACCGGATTGCAAACTTCTCAACCTAATCACACGTAGATCCCTTTTACAGCCATTAGAGAGGCTGGACATTCACCCCATTAGTCTAGGCGGGATTAAAATATTCTGCAATCAACAGCTTGCATTTATGTAGCACCTTTAATGTAGTAAAATGTCCGAAGGTGCTTCACAGGAGTGTAATCAAACAAAATCTGGCACCGAACCATGGAGAGATATCAGGGTAGATGACCAAAAGCTTGGTCAAAGAGGTAGGTTTTAAGGAGCGACTTACAAGGAAGGAGTGGTTTAGGGAGGGAATTCCAGGGCTTAGGGCCTAGGCAGCTGAAGGCATTGGCTGCCAATGGTGGAACGATGAAAATCGGGGATGCGCAAGAGGCCAGAATTTGAGGAGCGCAGAGATCTCGGAGGGTTGTAGGCAATGTTCCCTTTAAGCTGCGTGGCGCACCAGGGGCCCCCGTGCAGCTGGTGAGCCGGCTGTTAAATTGAAAAAAAGGCGCATGCGTAAAAATATTACGGGACACGTTGGGTTGTAGGGCTGGAGCAGGTTGCGGAGGTAGGGAGCGGCGAGGCCGTGGAGGGATTTGAAAACAAGGAGGACAATCTACAGACAATTATCTTTTGGATTCAGTAGTAAATACAACCCAAGGGAGATACTGACTCAGTGACAATGTGCTTTCTACCTGTGATTGGTGGATTCAGGCCAACGAGAAAGGATAATGCAGCAGGGTTCAAGTAGACAACCTGTTGGCGAAAAGAGAACAATTAAAGGAGACTCTGTGGTGAGAAATTTCTTTGTGATTTAGTAAACATCGACAAATAACCCAAATGTTACTAAACATGTTTTAGAGAGTCCACTCTGTAATTAAACATACTTACGATCCATATTCCTGCATCTGGATCATTAATCTGTGGACAATTAAAAAAGAGAGATTACATTTAAAAAACGTTGTCTTGAGATCGAATTTCAGAATTGTTTGTTGTTCAAGCCATTTAATGTTCTCCTGAAGTGTGGAAAATCAGGTGTACAGTACAAGGTGACCAGTTGCATTTATGTTTAAGATGAAGTTATGTCAAAACCCATTCAGCAAACCTGTTAAGTGTTTTCCTACACAGCCAGTACAGTGGTGGTTCGTCAATGTGGTGACGAGTGACTTGTGTCAGTGTGGTTTAAATATGTGTCAGTGTGGTTTAAATATACATACAAACTCAACAGAATATAAATCTGCTTCCAAATTTCTGCTAACCGCACACTTCCTAGAATTTGCATAAAATTAGACCACCGTTAACAATCAAATGTCAAGAAGCAAGCATCTAGACAATACACAACAGGAAACAGTAGGGTGCGCTGTTTACCATACAGTGAGGAAGCCCTCATTACATGCAAAGTACTGCAGTGTACGTGCTGCTGGTATTGATGGCATGACAGACCAAATATCTGAAATACTTCACATAACTGCGCCAATATTGATGTTTAATTTTGACTTCTGGGATTTCCCATGACTGCATCTGTTCTCCCACAGTACTAAATCTCCCAAACAACAACAACTTGTATTTATATAGCGCCTTTAAAGTGGTAAAACATCCCAGGGCGCTTCACAGGAACGTTACAAAACAAAATTTGACACCGAGCCACATAAGGAGATATTAGGGCAGATGGCCAAACGCTTGGTCAAAGAGGTAGTTTTTAAGGAGCGTCCCAAAGGAGGAAAGAGAGGTAGAGAGGCGGCGAGGTTTAGGCAGGGAATTCCAGAGCTGAGAGCCTTGGCTCCCCTCTATAACCCACCTGGATTACTGTAATAATAGTGAAACATTTTCCATTCTATAAGAACACACTGACATTAAAGTTATAATACTAATCAATAATGTGATTCAAAACAATCAATTACCTCTACTCATGGGTTGTATAAAGGTTGCCCATTGTGTGCTCAGTTTAGCGCACCAACATACTTTTACTACAAATAAAGACAAATGTTTATTCCCACAGAAAAAAATGGGAAATCATTATGGTTTAAAGGTTACCATTTTTGCTAACTTAAATTGTTGTTGACTCACTTGAAACGCTTTTATGACTTAAGTGTTACAACCATAATTATGACGACACAATTTGTGGCCTTTTCCTTACTGCTACAATTTTTCTATCACAAAAGTAAGTCCGTTATTTAACTTTAAAAGGGCTCAGACTAATATCAATAAGGAAAAAGCATATTGAAAATATGCGGTCTTCGGCTGATTTTCTAGTGACTAAATTTCCTGTATTAAAGGTGTTTTCAAATCTGCCTTCACTTTACCATAAAATCAACCCTGACAGAAAGCATCATGCTGAGGTTGTATTAACTCTGTGGCAGTCCAGGCACGGCACAACGGTCGGTATAGTGAGTTTTTGTGTCTGTGATTCCCTGTAGACAACAAGTCTGTTGTAACTCAATCAATGTGAGCAAAGACAGAAGGGCAATGCACCTCAGCAAAATGAGGTGAAACAGTTAGCGGGGAAAGGACCCCACTTCCATCTCGACGCCTCCTAGCAGCAGTGAAGGAGTGGGATTGGCAAAAAAAAAAGGGAATTAAAAAAATAAAAATGTGTAAGAAAGACTTGCATTTATATAGCGCTTTTCACGACCACCAGATGTCTCAAAGTGCTTTACAGCCAACAAAGCACTTTTGGAGTGTAGTCACTGTTGTAATGTGGGAAACGCGGCAGCCAATTTGCGCACAGCAAGCTCCCACAAACAGCAATGTGATAATGACCAGATCATCTGTTTTTGTGAGATAAATATTGGCCAGGACACTGGGGATAACTCCCTTGCTCTTCTTCGAAATAGTGTCATGTGATCTTGTACGTCCACCTGAGAGAGCAGACGGGGCCTCGGTTTAACGTCTCATCCGAAAGACGGCACCTCCGACAGTGCAGCTCTCCCTCAGTACTGCACTGGAGTGTCAGCCCAGACTTTTGTGCTCAAGTCCCTGGAGTGGGACTTTGAACCCACAACCTTCTGACTCAGAGGCAAGTGTGCTACCAACTGAGTCACAGCTGACACTGTATTAAAAGATACGACTGCTACCTTGTTACAGTATAAATTAAGCTTGTAGTCTAAGTGCATGTAACGTTATGCAGCCTTTTTATAATACATTCTGGACATGCTGCAGAAGAGCTGATAAGCCAGTATTTATTTTAGAAGCTCTCTGTTCACCAGACTTTGAACTGCAAATAATGTAAGTGAATTGACCTTGGTGTCACCATCATTAATAATCCTTTCTTCAAAAAATACAGCTGTATAAAAAGCTAGGTTTATCCAGAAATAGCACAATTCCCCCTCCCCCCACCAAAAGTACCTGCACCACCCTGTTCACATATTGCATTAATTACTGTCCTGTATTTCCAGCTTTGTTGCAAACCCCTGTACACGTTCTTCAGTCCAAATTCTAACAACAACTTTGCACTTAGAAATTTATACTCTGTATACTGAACTAAAACTCCAAATAAATCATAAATTTACATGGACAGGTGCGAAAATGCCAGCCTTTTTATTCTCTAATTTTTTCCTGCTGATTCTGTGGACCTAGTTCCATAGCAGCTGGCAGCCCACTGGTACCTCAACCAAGTGGCTATTCCTAGTGTCAGCAGGCTATTTTAACATGGGGGGCATCACAATAGAATCCTGTCTTGTCCTTACTTATATGCACACATAACAACAACACCTTTAACATAGTAAAACATCCCAAGGCGCGTCACAGGAGCACAGACAAAATCTGACACCGAGCCACATAAAGAGATATTAGGATAGGTGAGCAAAACCTTGACCAAAGAGGCAGGTTTTAAGGAGCATCTTAAAAGGAGAGAGAGCCGGAAAGGTTTAGGGAGGGAATCCCACAGCTTAGGGCCTAGGCAGCTGAAGCCACGGCCGCCAATGATGGAGTGACGGAAATTAGGGATGCACAAGAGGTCAGAATTAGAGGAGCGCAGAGGGTTGTGGGGCTGGAAGAGATTAGAGAGATAGGGAAAGGCAAGGCCATGGAGGGATTTTGAACAAAAGAATGAGAATTTTAAATTTGAGGCAATGTAGCTCAGCGAGCACAGGGGTGATGGGTGAATGGGACTTAATGCGAGTTGGAATATGGGCAGCAGAGTTTTGGATGTGATTAAGTTTATCGAGGGTGGAAAGTGGGAGGCCGGCTAGGAGAGCATTGGAATAGTCGAGTATGAAGGTAACAAAAGCATGGATGAGGGTTTCAGCACTTTGCAGCAGTAGTTCTTGGAATAGTGAGTAGGAGATAGAACCCCAGCCCATTCCCTCCTCTCCCCTCCCACCACGCTTAGAGGTGCTGAGGCCAATTGTAGCACGACAACGGCTTCTCCAGCTGAGATCACTTAACACAAGATGTTGATGGTAGAATTACTATTGTTTAATGCATTAGCTATATAATTTTGATTCTGAATGTTAGTTGTAGTTTTTTGTATAAAAATAGCAGGAACATTAAGCAGTTGATGTGCTGCTTTTTCTGTTGCCTGCTACGCTAATCTACAATGGCTCCAGATTTCACCACGAGATTTTATTCCTATATGACAACTTGCATTTATATAGTGCCTTTAACATGGTAAAACGTCCCAAGGCGCTTCTCAGAAGCGTTGTCAAAAAGAATTTGACACCAAGACACATAAGGAGATATTAAGACAGATGACTAAAAGCTTGGTCAACGAGGTAGGTTTTAAGGAGCGTCTTAAAGGAGAGAGAGAGGTAGAGAGGCGGAGTGGTTTATGGAGAGAATTCCAGAGCTTAGGGCCTCGGCAGCTGAAAGCACGGCCACCAATGGTGGAGCAATTATAATAGAGGATGTTCAAGAGGCTCATGATCACCACATTTCCTCAGAAATAAAGAATAGAAAGAGACAAAATAAGGAAAGGAGATTATAAGAACATAAGAACATAAGAAATAGGAGCAGGAGTAGGCCAATCGGCCCCTCGAGCCTGCTCCGCCATTCAATAAGATCATGGCTGATCTGATCCTAACCGCCAATCTACTATCTATCACAGAACCATCTCCTGCATCTAACAGAATTGCACACACGAAATAGGAGCAGAATCAGGCTACACAGTCCCTGGGCCCGCTCCACTACCCACAGGGCCATGACCGATCCGAACCTAGACTCATGTCCAAATTCCTGCCCGCTCCCCGTAACCCTTAATGCCCTTTACTTCTAGGAAACTGTCTATTTCTGTTTTAAATTTAATTAATGTTGTAGCTTCTACAGCTTTTTGTGGCAGCATATTCCATGGACCTACCACCCTCTGAGTGAAGTAGTTCCTCCTCATCTCAGTTTTGAAAGAGCAGCCCCTTATTCTAAGACTATGTCCCCTAGTTCTCGTCTCACCCGTCATCGGGAACATCCTCCCCGCATCCACCCGATCCAACCCCTTCACAATCTTATATGTTTCAATAAGATCGCCTCTCATTCTTCTGAACTCCAATGAGTAGAGTCCCAATCTACCCAACCTCTCCTCATATGACCACCCCCTCATCCCCGGGATTAACCGAGTGAACCTTTTTTGCACTGCCTCGAGAGCAAGGATGTCTTTCCTTAAGTAAGGACACCAAAACTGTATGCAGTATTCCAGGTGCGGTCTCACCAATACCTTGTACAACTGAAGCAATACCTCCCTATTTTTATATTCTATCCCCCTAGCAATGAAAGCCAACATTCCATTTGCCTTCTTAATCACTTGCTGCACCTGCATACTAACCTTTTGAGTTTCGTGCACCAGGACCCCCAGATCCCTTTGCACTTCAGTACTCTCCAGTTTCTTGCCATTAAGATAATAAATTGCTCTAGGATTTTTCCTGCCAAAGTGCATCACCTCACACTTTCCAGTGTTGTATTCCATCTGCCAAATCTCTGCCCACTTACTTAGCCTGTCTATGTCCCCTTGCAGGTTTTTTATGTCCTCCTCACTCACTACTTTCCCTCCCATCTTTGTATCATCTGCAAATTTTGATATGTTACACTTGGTCCCTTCCTCCAAATCGTTAATATAGATTGTGAAGAGTTGGGGACCCAGCACTGACCCCTGTGGAACACCACTAGTTACTGATTGCCAGTCTGAGAATGAACCATTTATCCCAACTCTTTGCTTTCTGTTAGATAGCCAATCCTCTATCCATGCCAGAATATTACCCCCAATCCCGTGATTTTTTACCTTAAGCAATAATCTTTTGTGTGGCACCTTGTCAAATGCCTTTTGGAAGTCTAAATACACTACGTCCACTGGTTCCCCTTTATCCACTCTATATGTTACTTCCTCAAAGAACTCCAGCAAATTTGTCAAACATGACTTCCCCTTCGTAAAACCATGCTGACTTTGTCCTATTAAATTATGATTATCCAAATGTCCTGTTACTGTTTCCTTAATAATGGACTCCAAAATTTTACCTACCACAGATGTTAGGCTAACCGGTCTATAGTTACCAGCCTTCTGTCTACTGCCCTTTTTAAATAAGGGTGTTACATTAGCAGTTTTCCAGTCTGCCGGGACCTTAGCGGAATCCAGGGAGTTTTGAAAAATTATTACCAATGCATCTACAATCCCTACCGCCACTTCCTTCAAGACTCTAGAATGTAAGCCATCAGGTCCAGGTGATTTATCCGCCTTGAGTCCCATTATTTTACCGAGTACCACTTCCTTAGTGATTTTGATCGTGTTTAGCTCCTCTCCCCCTATAGCCCCCTGTTTGTCCAGTGTTGGGATATTCTTAGTGTCCTCTACTGTAAAGACTGATACAAAATATTCATTCAGTGTTTTTGCCATCTCCATATTTCCCACCATTAATTTCCCGGTCTCATCCTCTAAGGGACCAACATTTACTTTAGCCACCCTTTTTCTTTTTATATAACTATAAAAACTCTTACTATCTGTTTTTATATTTTTTGCTAATTTACTTTCATAATCTATCTTCCCTTTCTTAATCAATCTTTTTGTTATTTTTTGCTGCCTTTTAAAGTTTTCCCAATCCTCTGTCCTCCCACTAGATTTCGCTACCTTATATGCCCTTGTTTTTAGTCGAATACTATCCTTAATTTCTTTACTTAGCCACGGATGACTGTCCTTTCTTTTACACCCTTTTCTTTTCAGTGGATTGTAATTAAAATGGTAATAAAATAATGTCAACGGTGAACTTGGTGATTGTTGATGCACCTTATTATTATACTGTTATCTGGCGTCATTGAATACCAGAGATATCAGGAGGATAGCCTTAGTCGTCCTGGAGTCCCCTTGAAACTTGACTTTTTGGGCCAAACATGGACAAAGGAGCTGAATTCCAGAAGTGAGGTGAGAGTGACTGCCCTTGACATCAAGGCAGCATTTGACCGAGTGTGGCATCAAGGAGCCCGAGTAAAACTGAAGTCAATGGGAATCGGGGGGAAAACGCTTCACTGGCTGGAGTCATACCTAGCACAAAGGAAGATGGTTGTGGTGGTTGAAGGTCAATCATCACAGCCCCAGGACATCGCTGCAGGAGTTCCTGAGGGCAGTGTCCTAGGCCCAACCATCTTCAGCTGCTTCATCAATGACCTTGCCTCCAACATAAGGTCAGAAATGGGGATGTTCGCCGATGACTGCACAGCGTTCAGCGCCATTCACAACTCCTCAGATAATGAAGCAGTCCATGTCCACATGCAACAAGACCTGGACGACGTTCAGGCTTGGGCTGATAAGTGGCAGGTAACATTCGCGCCACAGAAGTGTCAGGCAATGACTATCTCCAACAAGCAAGAGTCTAACCACCGCCCCTTGACATTCAACGGTATTACCATCGCCGAATCCCCCACCATCAACATCCTGGGGGTCACCATTGACCAGAAACTTAACTGGACCAGCCACATAAATACTGTGGCAACAAGAGTAGGTCAGAAGCTAGGTATTCTGCGGTGAGTATCTCACCTCCTGACTCCCCAAAGCCTTTCCACCATCTACAAGGCACAAGTCAGGAGCGTGATGGAATACTCTCCACTTGCCTGGATGAGTGCAGCTCCAACAACACCCAAGAAGCTCGACGCCATCCAGGACAAAGCAGCCCGCTTGATTGGCACCCCATCCACCACCGGCGTACCGTGGCTGCAGTGTGGACCATCTACAAGATGCACTGCAACAACTTGCCAAGACTTCTTCGGCAGCACCTCCCAAACCCACGACCTCTTCCACCTAGAAGGACAAGGGCAGCAGGCGCATGGGAACACCACCACCTCCAAGTTCCCCTCCAAGTCACACACCATCCGGACTTAGAAGTATATCGCTGATCCTCCATCGTCGCTGGGTCAAAATCCTGGAATCCCTCCCTAACAGCACTGTGGGAGTACCTTCACCACATGGACTGCAGCGGTTCAAGAAGGCGGCTCACCACCACCTTCTCAAGGACAATTAGGGATGGGCAATAAATGCTGGCCTTGCCAGCGACGCCCACATCCCATATATGAATTTAAAAAATGTTGGTTGGATGGTGAACTGCTTTAAAATGAAGGCATAGTGACATCTGCCGGGAAAGTGAGCATTGACTTGCTGATGGTTGTAAACGAGCTGAACATTCAGAGGGTAGAATCCTTCTTATACAGATAGGTAACTGCATTGTGAAAGGGAGCATGCAGGGGCAATCTTAGAGCCCCCTGGACCTTCAGGAATTCTGCCAGTCTAAAACATTGTACAGCCCTCTCTCATGCTGCTGACAACATGATAAAAATGACAAGGGGTCTTCCCCAAAGATTTACCAATTTTTCTTGAAGACAAGCATCTCTTTAAATCCATTTCTTACAAAGTGGATCTGTTATCTTTGTGTCTCCAAACTTTTAATTTCAAATGTTAATGCTCTCATTTTGCCATTATCTTGATGCATACTGGTAATGGACCTATGAAGGGAGTTGAGATGATCTTTAACTGAGGAAGATGGTAAATAACTTGGACTGAACAAAGTGGACGCAGAGGCAGAAACTAGCCTGGCTGAGTTTTTCAAACACTGTTGTTAATTACTGTGAAAATGAGAATATCAGTCCCAATAATCTGGAGCACCATTTAAATGATACAATCAGGACCCAAAGTCGGACCTTGGCATGTTGCCCTACTCTCAATGCACTGGAAGTCGAATGGAGGCTGAACTTTGCTGTCCCGCTAACACCAGACCGCAAGCGGTTAGCAGGAAACCTACCTGCACGTAGGCGGCAAGGGCAAAAAAGAAAGCCATGCAGAAGTTGCAGGCTTTCCAGGACATGAGATAGAGCGGCGGAGGAGGCGAGGAGGAGAGATGTTGCTGTGGTTTCGCTTCCATGTTCCTTCCGCTCCATAGCCTATCCAGTAAGTTTGGGCTGGTGACGTGCAGTGTGGAACCCACCCCTTTCCGCTTTGCGTGCCTGGAGAGTGAATGCAATTTTAATTCGGACGTTTGCTGGAGATACGAGGCCAGTGCAACCTGGGTAGGGTGTTGAAGTGTTTCAGAAAGATCATACCAAAAGGTGCTTCACCCCACATGCGTCAGCACCTTCAGGGGAGAAGGAGCAGTAAAAATTGGAAAACGAATTGGAACCAAACGAAATCAGTATAATCTAATTTGTAGGAAAAAAAACTGCAAGCACACTTTGTCTTGACATGACCCAAGGCAGAAGTTTTATTACTCGTGGTAATGACGAACCCCCCTGACATTCAGACATCTGTTTGCCAGGGACAGCTCAGAGTTTAAAGAAAAAAATATCTTGAACAAACGTGTTTTTAAAAAAAAATTCTACAGTACCCTTAGTTTTTGAAAATTTTAATCTTGATATTCTTTGCTCCATGAAGGTTGCTTAATGTTAATCAGTGGTTTGTTAATTAACAGTGTTATGGTTTACACAGTAAAACCATAGGGTAAGGCTGATCCTGGGTCTATCCCAACAGATAAATGTCCCCTGTTTATGTCCCAAAATTAGAAAGCTCTGTAAGCAGTAAAGTTACGCTGGGTAGATGGGACCAGACGAGACACCTTTGTGTGTTGCCAAGCTTTTTTTGCATGTATAATCTGCGAAAACCCACCGCAGCAAAAGGAGTATGCAGTGTAAATAGAGATCAAGAAGACTCTACCCTGTTACAAACTTTTACAACCTTGGTCCTTATCAGCTAAATCAGTGTCACAGACAGTCATCCTCACTTGGGGCTACTCAGTGACCTTACAAAGAGCTCCAGTGACTTTCTAAAAGCTGGTTTTAATTCCAGCCCAGCTATTAATGTTCTGTTTTGGCACAAAAATTACAAAGATTATTCGTTGATATCATTTTTGGAGCAGGACATTGAAATCGGTCATAAAACCTGCACAGTGAATTTCCAAGAATGGGATCTAGTATGCATGCTGCTTTTGCTGCAAGTTTCACCCGTAGATGGCATACACAGTTACTTTGTGCACAGTGATTAAAAATACCATGTAAAATCTTACTCTTACAAAAGGGAATTGGTTTATTTAAGATACTAGAGCAGTCTAATTACTGCTAAAGTTAATTACGCAAATGGTTAACTGTTGCTCCTTGAAGCGAATTGGCCAACAGTTCAACATGATGGTTTCATCATTAAGATAGTCAGGTTTCCATGCTTCCCCTGTAGTGTGCTGGTACTGCTAATTATATTGTTTAAATATAGCTACTACTGGAACCAGCTTGAAACCATTCCAGATATTTCCCTCCCCCATCTGCTCCTAATAGGCAGCTGAGGTACCATGGGTCCTATTAAAGACTTCAGGAATCTATTTGTTGCTGTATGATGATCAGATATTTGTTTAATTATAAGTAAATGAATTCACATTTTGAAAAATGTGCAAGGATCTCTCAGTAAGTATATACACAAAGTATGAGTCCAGGCCTAGATGCATCTTCTGTTTAAGAATGACTACTGTTGGATCTATTAAAAAAATTGATATTTAGTAATTTCTAACAAATACGATAGTAATTTGTGGTGAATTTTGTCCTAGAGAAACGTCACTGTTCAGGCAATTCACTTCTTGTGCCCAGTTTCAGTGTCCAACATTCCCAGATCGAGTATAGAATGGATCAGATACGAGGCAGAGACTCTTCTGAAGTAACAACAGAAAATGCCGGAAACACTCAGCAGGCCAGGCAGCATCCGTGGAGAGAGGAAAAACAGAGTTAATGGGGGCGATTTTGCCAGCCCTGGGGAGGCGGGACTGCTGGGAAAATGGCAGAATCTAGGGGCGGGTACCCATCCCGCCCCCAACCCGCCTCCGTGCCATCTTCCCAGGAGGCGGGTACCCGAGCCGCGCTGGGAGCCGTCTCCTCGAGGCAGGAAGGGGATTAGTGCCAATTAACTGCCTGTTAACAGGTAGTTAACAGGCAGTTTTTTTTGAGAATCCCTATTTTCAGCCCTGAAGTGTGGGCTTCCTGATGGCTCCGAACCACGCCAGGGTCAGCGAGGCGGGCCGTCGGTCTGCGGGGCCGAGATGTCCGGTGTTCAGGTGAGTGATTGGTGCAAGTGTGGAGAGGTAAGTGTGTGAGGTGTGTGTAAAGTGTTTTAATAAGTTTTACTTACCTTTACTTCTTCCTGCAGGCTTCATCCCTTCAGGTCTCGGAGTCCCTCATCTCTCCGGCACAGAAAGCAGAATAGCCGCTGAACTGTCAAAAGCTGCAGCCTTCTGCTTTCTGCTCAGAAGAGATCTCTAACTGAGTCTGAGTGGAAGGGCTCAACTTAGAAGACAGATTGTCAGTGTTTGACAGCTTCACAGAGCCGTCAAACGCTGACATTTCATCTGTCAAAAGCGCTTGACAGATGAAACATCACTCGCTGACGTTCTCTGTAACCGGCTTTCCCTTAATTGCCCTGCTAAACCCGCTGGGCGGGCTTAACAAGGTCAATCAAGGGAAAATAGCGTGGGTTGGCCACAAGTCGATGGAGGCGGGACTAAAACCTGACAAGTGGGAGTACCGCCTCCAAAAGCTCCCCATTGAGAAAATCCAGCCCAATGTTTCAGGTCTGTGACCCTTCATCAGAACTGGAAAAAGTTGGAGATGTAACAGATTTTAAGCAGGTGCAGAGGCAGGGAAAGGGGGGAGGGGAGGAAAGAACAAAAGGGACGGTCTGTGATAAGGTGGAAGGCAGGAGTGGTTAAATGTTGCAAATGGGGATGGTAGAATCATCAACAGCTGCCGCCTGAAAAAGTAGGGGCAGAGGTTATAGTCTGAAATTGTTAAACTCAATGTTGAGTCCAGAAGGCTGTAAAGTGTCTAATAGAAAGATGAGGTGCTGTTCCTCGAGTTTACGTTAAGCTTCATTGGAACAGTGTAAGAGGCTGAGGTCAGAGTGGGAGTGGAGCGGAGAATTAAAGTGACAAGCGACTGGAAGCTTGGGGTCACGCTTATGGACTGAACGGAGGTGTTCTGCAAAGCGGTCACCCAATCTGCATTTGGTCTCCCCAATGTAGAGGAGACCGCATCATGAGCAGCGAATACAGTATACTAAATTGCAAGAAGTACAAATAAATTGCTATTTCACTTGGAAGGAGTGTTTGGGGCCCTGGACAGTGGGAAGGGAGGAGGTAAAAGGTCAGATATTGCATCTCCTGCGCTTGCACGGGAAGGTGTCGTGGGGAGGGGAGGGGAGGGGCTTTTGGGGGTCATTGAGGAGTGGACCAGGGTGTTGTGGAGGGAGCAGTCCCTTCGGAATGCTGAAAGGGGAGGTGAGGGGAAGATGTGTTTGGTGGTGGGAGCACGCTGGAGGTGGCGGAAATGGCGGAGGATGATCTGTTGAATGTGGAGGCTGGTGGGGTGAAAGGTGAGGACAAGGGGAACCCTATCATTGTTCTGGGAGGGAGGGGAAGGGGTGAGAGCAGAAGTGCGGGAAATGGAACGGACACGGTTGAGGGCCATGTCAACCACAGTAGAGGGGAATCCTCGGTTGAGGAAAATGGAGATTCTTCTGCACTGCCCAAGCAACTTGCCTTGACCCTACCTTCAGACAATAACCCACAATGGATATTCCCATTACCTGCACCAGCTGTTTTTGAGTGAGACTGAACAATTCTTCTCATGAAGAAGATGCCAATGTTGTTTACAAGCTTTTACTAGCTGAGGTTTTTGGGTACCTGACTTCCTATCATGGTTGTCACAAACAACATTGTTACCAGGAAAAAGCACTCCTCTACCTTTAACAAAAGGAATGCAGTCCTTAAAATATTTAGGCTTTGTCGCTATAACACAATACTGTATTGTCGGAGTTACAATACTGGACTAGCAATTCAGAGGTTGGGAGTTCAAATCCTGACACTATGGCAAGTGGTGAAATTAAATTCAATAAATCTGGTCATTTGTGGGCTAACATCAGAAACAAAAATGACCACGAAGACAGCCAGATTGTCACAAAAACCCAGAGAAGTTTACAACAGAGAAGGAGGCCATTCAGCCCATTGTGTCTGTGTAGGCTCTTTGTTCGAGCAATTCTAAACTAGTGTCAGCCTTGGCTCTGTGGTAGCACTCTTGCCTCTGACTTGGTCTTTTGTGGATTCAAGCTCCACTTCAGAGACTTGAACATATAATCTAGGTTGACACTTTAGTGCTGAGGGAGTGCTATACTGTTGGAGGTGCTGTCTTTCAGTTGAGTTGTTAAACCGAGGCCCCCTCAAGTAGTTGCAAAGGATCCCATACCACAATTTGAAGGTGAGCAGGAGAGTTGTCCTCGCAACCATTTATCTCTCAACCAACATCACTAAAACAGATTATCTGGTCTCGTATCACATTACTGTTTACCGTGTACAAACTGGCTGCTGTGATTCCCTACATTACAGCAATGACTACAATTCAAATGTACTTCATTGGCTGTGAAGTGCTTTGCGATATCACGAAAGTCACTGTCGAAATGCAGGTTCTTTCTTTTAATCACACTACCCCGCACTCGCCTCATAACTCTGTATCTTCTTCTGCTTCAAATATTTAGCCAATTTTCTCTTAAAAGATGTAATAATCTCTGATTGAAACACTCCCTGTTGTAAAACATTCCATGCTCTCTTAATGGCTTTCCTGAATCTTAATGATCACTCCTCATCACCGACTCCTCAACCAGAGGAAATAGTCTTTCCCTATTCACTCTTTTTTTTAAATTAATTTTCGTGACATGGACATCAATGGCAAGGCCAACATTTATTGCCCATCTTTAGTTGCTCTCACAAGTGGTGGTGGGCCTTCTTGAACCGCTGCAGTCTGTGTGGTGAAGGTGCTCCTACGATGCTGTTAGCTGGGGGGTTCCAGATAGTGACCCAGCGACAAGGAAGGAATGGCGATATATGCCCAAGTTAGAATGGTTTGTGACTGAGAGGGGAAATTTGGAGCTGATGGTGTTCCCATGCACCTGCTGCCCTGGTCCTTCTTGGTGATGGAGGTCGCAGGTTTTGGATGTGCTCCTGAAGCAGCTTTGACGAGTTGCTGCAATGCATTCTATAGATAGTACACTCTGCGGCTACGGTGCACCGGTGGTGGAGAGGGTGAATGTTTAGGGTGCTGGATAAGGTGGCGATCAAGTGGGCCGCTTTGTCCTGGATGGTGTCCAACTTCCTGAGTTTTGTTGCAGCTGCATTGATCCAGGCGAGTGGAGAGTATTCCATCACACTCCTGACATGTGCTTTGTAGGTGGTGCAGAGCCTTTGGGGTGTCTTTGGGGTGTCGAGGCGAGCTACTCACCACAGAATATCCAGCCTCTGACCTGCTCAAGTAGCCACAGTATTTAAGTGCAATTCTGGTCCATTGTGACCCCCAGGTTGTTGATGGTGGTGGATTCAGCGATGGTAGTGCCATTGAATGTCACGGGGAGGTGGTTGGATTCTCTCTTGCTGGAGATGGTCATTGCCTGGCACTTGTGTGGCATGAATGTTACTTGCCACTTATCACCCCAAATTTTGATGGGTCATGTACTGCTTCACTATCTGAGGAATTACAAATGGAGCTGAATAGCCCACTTCTGACCTTATGATGGAGGGAAGGTCATTGATGAAGCAGCTGAAGATAGTTGAGCCTAGGACGCTGCTCTGAGGAACTTCTGCAGTGATATAGGGGGCGAAGATGATTGACCTCCAACAGCCAAAACCATCTTCCTTTGTACCAGGTGTGACTCCAACCAGTCAACCAGTGAAGAATTTTCCCCCTGATCCTCATCGACTTCAGCTTTATTAGAGCTCCTTGGTGCCACACTTGTTTGAATGCTGCCTTCATATCAAGAGCAGTCACTCTCACCTCACTTGTGGAATTCAGCTTGTGTCCAAAGCTGTAATGAGGTCTGCAGCTAAGTGGTCCTGGTGGAACCCAAACTGAGCATCAGTGAGCAGGTTATTGGTGAGTAAGTGCCGCTTGATAGCACTGTTGACATTACTTTGCTGATGATTGGGAGTAGGCTGATATGGTAGTAATTGGCTGGGTTGGATTTGTCCTGCTTTTTGTGGACAGGACAGGACAACGTTAGGCAATTTTACACATCATCAGGTAGATGCCAGTGTTGTAGCTGTACTGGAACACCTTAGCTAGATGCATGGCCATTTCTGTAACACAGGTCTTCAGCACTACAGCTGGGATGTTGTCAGGGCCTGCAACATTCGCTGTGTCCCGTGCACTCAGCTATTTCTTCATGTCATGTGGAATAAATTGAATTGGCTGAAGACTGGTATCTCTGATGGTGGGGACTTTAGGATAATACAGAGGGGTGAGGCTGTAAAGGGATTTAAACAAGAGGATGAGAATTTTAAATTTGACACATTGAGAGACTGGGAGTCAATATAGGACAGCGAGGACAGGGCTGATGGAAACAAGCTGGGGCATTAATCAGTAAAGGAGTAGAACTAACAGGTAGTCCATTCATGCTATCTTTGTCCAGTGCCATTGCTCAGAGGACAATCAGATTTTGTGCTCTCATCCCTACACACCTTTGATAACCATGCCTTCTGCCGCCTAGACCCCACGCTCTGGAATTCCCTCCCTAAACCCTTCCACCTCCCTCTCCTCCTTTAAGACCCTCGCCTTAAACTCCAGCACTCAAGGGTTTTGAGCACTCCTAACATCTCATTCTTGGCTCAGCGTCCACTTTTTTGATTACTCCTCTGTGAAGCACTTTGGGGGATTCTTCTACGTTAAAGTACTATATAAATGCAAGTTGTCGTTGTCCTTGCTGGAAATAATAAGGATCAGCAGAGAGCGTTCTATATCTCTCTGACTGACCAGCAAATACCACTCCAACAGACCGTATATCTTAGGCTACAACCAAGAGAGGCCTTCAGCATAATTGGCAAACTCGAAGAATGCAACTTCATTAATGGCCATAAATTTTTCCACAACGGATTTTTTTTTAAGATGGGTATTCAGTAAATCTCTTTTACAGACGAGGAGTTTATATACAGAACAGAATCAAAGCAAAGGCCTGCTTAGATTTTAATTTATAAATTTGATTTTTAGAAGTATATCTATGAAACACTGAATTTTACAAGAAATATTAATCATTCCTTGGAGTTTATATCCGTGGCCTTTCAATAGATCCCATTATCATTGCATAACTTCCAACACTGGATGAAATCCTTTGTAGAAAAACCTCAGACGGGAACATAACGTCTGATAGTTTCCAGGATACTACAATTTCTGCATTTCATTTCAAATGTGAATTCCTCAAAAAGCACATGCCTGCTGGGTTGTGTTTACTGACGCAACATTTTACTTGATGTGGTTTCAAGCCAAAACCAGGAATAAAGCTACCACTCCAAGAGTATATTTTCATGCCAGCTGTCCTGGCAGGATTTACACTGCCAGCTTCACATGGGATCAATTCAAAGCCAAACACTGCAGTGCAACCAGGGTGCTAGAGCAAAACCAAGTGTAAATAGGGGAAAAGATATAATGGGAATTAATAAAAACAAGAAGTACTCAGGACAGGAAAAAACAATTAAGAATAACAGCTCAAAGCAATTACTGCACCATAGTATTCCCTCCATTTAAAAAAATGTTGAATTTTCATTAATATCTTTTTGTTTATTTTTGCTGTTTTTAACATATCTTTAAACACATTTGCCGTCGTAGTTAAAAGAAAAGAAAGACTTGCATTTCTATGGCGCCTTTCACAACCACCGGACGTCTCAAAGCGCTTTACAGCCAATGAAGTATTATTTGAAGTGGAGTCACTGTTGCAATGTGGGAAACGCGGCAGCCAATTTGCGCAGAGCAAGGTCCCACAAACAGCCATGTGATAATGACCAGATAATCTGTTTTTGTTTTGTTGGTTGTGGGATAAGTATTGGCCAGGACACCGGGGATAACTCCCCTGTTCTTCTTCGAAATAGTGCCATGGGATCTTTTACACCCACCTGAGAGAGCAGACGGAGCCTTGGTTTAACGTCTCATCTGAAAGATGGCACCTCCGACAGTGCAGCACTCCCTCAGTACTGCACTGGAGTGTCAGCCTAGCTTTATGTGCTCAAGTCCCTGGAATGGAACTTGAACCCACAACCTTATGACGCCAGAGGCGAGTGTGCTACCCACTGAGCCACAGCAGTTGCGGAAATACTGAGCTGAACGCTGTGAAGAAGCGATAGAAAAAAAGCAAGATTTAAGCTGAACTCAGGTTAATGATTCCACCGCGGTTAATCCAGCTTCTTCATACTGTGAGTTCCTTAATGCTGCCAGGTCTCTGTGCCAACAATGTCAGCAGCATTCACTATTTGGACTGCTTTCATTGTTACATTTCAAACAACAAAGAAAATATACAACATACCCTCAGGACCAACCTATTATAGCAGAGTAGTCACGACACTAGAGATTTGCCTTTTGACCCATAAAGGAGAAAACTAAATACTAAACTTCACCAAGTCCACTCTAATACAACACCTCGAACTGATTCTCCAAGTCCGCAAGCTTACAGCACAGATATTCGGTACCACTGATAGGCCAGGTTACATCACACAGAATGGGCCAGGCATGTAAGGCATCATTTCTTATACCCTTCAATCAAGTCACAGTATATTAGCATGAGATTAGAGATCCTAGATGCCCTGAAAAGTTAGGATCTAACCAGCCTTTAGCAAGCACCCATTTTACCAACATACCAAGAACCAACATCATACAATGAAGCTGCTAATGTTTGTTTAATCAATAAAGACAAACAAAAAAGTGAATAATTCTCTAATTTTTAAAAATAGCCATTTTGACCAATAAAAGTTTTGTATACATTTCTAATTTTGTTGCAAATTGTCATAAATTCTAGTTAGGTCAAAATTGGGAAATTTAAACTGTTTTCTGTAAGGAGTTGATTCTGCCTGTCTAGGTTGAGCAAATACACACATAGAAACATAGAAAAATTTTATACTTTATGCTGAGTAATCGTGATCTACACTGCAGGCTGTCACCATCAAAAAAAACCTGAGGACTAGTCTGCAGTAGGGCTTTTATACACTGGGATTGTGGAAATGTCTCATGATATTAGAGAGTATAAAACTCCTGATTGATGCACTTAATAATTTCCCTAGGCAACAGTGAGGACCCGTCACAGAAGATATGTGGAGGATAAAATATATTCCAAGAATGTGGAGGACAATTATAAAAGTGGATAATCTTTCTTCTAAATATTATTGTTACAATTTGGACTATCAACGTTCTCTTATTAGCTCACCAGAAAATGCAGCTTCTTTCAGCAGTTTCTCTCTTGAACTGAAACCTAACCTTACATGTGTTGTGAGTGGGATGTAGCGTTCCTAAGGGCAAACAATCCATTCTACTATTGGGTTATGCCAGATGATATGTGAATTGCCCACATTCTACTCGATTAACCATAAAAACACACTGACAGACTGTGTTTCAGATTAAATTACAAATTATTTATACAAGAAAGAAATATACAGAAAATTAAGTTGAAGTGGCAGATAAAATTAGCAACACAGTACTAAACTTTCATGAATACAAAAAGAAAATACTGCAGATGCTGGAAATCTGAAATAAAAACAGAAAATGCTGGAGATACTCAGCAGGCCAGGCAGCATCTGTGAAGAGAGAAACAGAGTTAACGTCTCAGGTCGATGACCTTTGGTCAGAACTGTTCCATTTCCTGCTTTTTTCCAGTTCTGACGAAAGGTCATCGACCTGAAACGTTAACTCTGTTTGTTCACAGTTTACAGAATGTTCACAGAATCCCCACAGTGCAGATAGAGGCCATTTCGGCCCTTCGAGCCTGCTCCGCCATTCAATATGATCATGGCTGATCCTCTATCTCAATACCATGTTCCCGCTCTCTCCCCATACCCCTTGATGCCTTTTGTGTCTAGAAATCTATCTATCTCCTTCTTAAATATATTCAGTGACTTGGCCGCCACAGCCTTCTGAGGTAGAGAATTCCACAGGTTCACCACCCTCTGAGTGAAGAAATTTCTCCTCATCTCAGTCCTAAATGTCCTACCCCATATCCTGAGATTGTGACCCCTTGTTCTAGACCCCCCAGCCAGGGGAAACATCCTCCCTGCATCCAGTCTGTTTAGCCCTGTCAGAATTTTATACGTTTCAATGAGATCCCCTCTCATTCTTCTAAACTCTAGTGAATACAGGCCTAGTCGACCCAATCTCTCCTCATACGACAATCCTGTCTGGGGCATTATATTTTAATAACAGAAATTCTCTCCTAGCTGTGAACACTTTTGATTGACCCAATGGCTTTTGAACTATAATCCAAGCGTGGTTCCTTTGAAGGCAATGGTAATTTTATTTTGCAGGGTCCAGGCAGTCAGGTGTCAAAGAATACAGGCTTGTAGATGCAATTGTCATCCTTAATGGCTGATCGATTGAAAGATAAACTCTGCAGATCACAGGCCAGGTGCTTTGATTTACAAATCAGTCAGCCACCCTCTTCCCATGACAACAACAACAACTTGCATTTATATAGCGCCTTTAATGTAGTAAAACGTCCCCAGGCGCTTCACAGGAGCAATTATCAAACAAAATTTGACACTAAGCCACATGAGATATATGGGCAGATGTCCAAAAGCTTGGCCAAAGAGGTAGGTTTTAAGGAGCATCTTCAAGGAGGAAAGAGAGGTAGAGAGGTGAACAGATTTAGGGAGGGAATTCCAGAGCTTAGGGCCTTGGCAGCTGAAGGCACGGCCACCTATGGTGGAGCGATTAAAATCAGGGATGCTCAAGAGGCCAGAATTAGAGGAGTGCAGAGATCTCAGAGGGTTGTGGGGCTGGAGGAGATTACAGAGATAGGGAGGGGCGAGGCCATGGAGGGATTTGAAAAGAAGGACAAAGCAGATTATGGCATATCCTATGTAAGGAACCATCACCATCTATATGGCACCTTGAATTTAGAGACACATCCCAAGCATCTCACAAAGCAGAAAACAAATGGGTGCTGGGTCTTTGTTGGAAGGTTTGGAAAAGTGAACAAAAAACTTAGTTGAGGAGATGCGTTTTGATTTTTAAAAGTAAGGAGCTAGAGAACCAGAAGGGTTTAGGTAGGCGGTTGTAAAAACAGTCTGGCCAAGGCTGCTGAAGGCCCCGCCATTGAAGGTGGAGCAGGGGGAGGCATGCACACAGTTAGAGGACTGGAGGGTGAAGAAGGGGTTGGAAGATTGGAGAAATTTTCAGAGGTACAGTGGGGTGAGGCTATGGTGGGAATTGTCCACAAAGGACAACAATATTAAATTTAATCTGGGCAATATTTATCCCTTAGCCAACATCACTAAAAACAGATTATCTGCTCATTGTCACATTGCTGTTTGCGGGAGCTTGCTGTGCGAAATTGCCGGACACATTTCCTACATTACAGCAGTGACTTCACCAGAAGTGTGGCGGAGATGGGTTTTCCCATCACATTCCTGGCGAAGTTACCGTGGAGCAGCAGGAGCAGCTCTGAGGAAATTCCCAGCCACTTTGTCTTTGAAGCGAGTTTGATTGTCAGTTGTGTGCTTAGATGCCTCTTCAGGTTGTGGATAAATACAATAAAAACAGATGGGCAGTTCTTCAGTTCACCCAAATCTACCATATTTCCAGGTTATTACGGCAAAACAAAGCTTTGCAAGTGCCAAAGGCTTGTGCTTATGTAAAAGCTCATCAAAAAACTATGAAACAGTTAGTTAGACTCAAAAAAAGACCAATACACTAATGAAAGTTTAGAAATAAAAACAGAAAATGCTGGAGATACTCAGCAGGTCAGGCAGCATCTGTGAAGAGAGAAACAACAACACGGTGGCATAGTGGTTAGCACTGTTGCCTCACAGCGCCAGGGACCCGGGTTCGAATCCGGCCACCGGGTGACTGTCTGTGTGGAGTTTGCACATTCTCCCCGTGTCTGCGTGGGTTTCCTCCGGGTGCTCCGGTTTCCTCCCACAGTCCAAAGATGTGCGGGTTAGGTTGATTTGGCTATGATAAAATTGACCCTTAGTGTTAGGGGGATTAAATACGTGGGGTTACGGGGATAGGGTGGGATATGTGTCGGTGCAGGCTCGATGGGCCGAAATGGCCTCTATCTGCACTGTGGGGATTCTGTGAACATTCTGTAAACTGTGAACAAACAGAGTTAACGTTTCAGGTCGATGACCTTTCGTCAGAACTTGAAAAAAGCAGGAAATGGAACAGTTCTGACCAAAGGTCATCGACCTGAAACGTTAACTCTGTTTCTCTCTTCACAGATGCTGCCTGACCTGCTGAGTATCTCCAGCATTTTCTGTTTTTATTTCAGATTTCCAGCATCTGCAGTATTTTCTTTTTGTATTCATGAAAGTTTAGTACTGTGTTGCTAATTTTATCTGCCACTTCAACTTAATTTTCTGTATATTTCTTTCTTGTATAAATAATTTGTAATTTAATCTGAAACACAGTCTGTCAGTGTGTTTTTATGGTTAATCGAGTAGAATGTGGGCAATTCACATATCATCTGGCATAACCCAATAGTAGAACAATGGATTGTTTGCCCTTAAGAAAGCTACATCCCACTCACAACACATGTAAGGTTAGGTTTCAGTTCAAGAGAGAAACTGCTGAAAGAAGCTGCATTTTCTGGTGAGCTAATAAGAGAACGTTGATAGTCCAAATTGTAACAATAATATTTAGAAGAAAGATTATCCACTTTTATAATTGTCCTCCACATTCTTGGAATATATTTTATCCTCCACATATCTTCTGTGACGGGTCCTCACTGTTGCCTAGGGAAATTATTAAGTGCATCAATCAGGAGTTTTATACTCTCAAATATCATGAGACATTTCCACAATCCCAGTGTATAAAAGCCCTACTGCAGACTAGTCCTCAGGTTTTTTTTGATGGTGACAGCCTGCAGTGTAGATCACGATTACTCAGCATAAAGTATAAAAAATAAATATCCAAAACTTCAAATAAAAGTTAGAACTAGTGGGGGAAGGAGGATAGGAGTGAGATATGGGGCTTACAAATTGCATTCAAAGAATAAGAAAGGTAATAACCATGTTAATCCTCTCCATACCTTTTTGAGCACATTATAATCGTACTGTACCAAAAACAGTGGTTGGTTAACTACAGGAAACTCTTTATTAACCGGCACCAACGGGACCGGCGTGGTGCCGGTTTATCGAAAGTACCGGATAACGGAGAGTTATATCTACCGAGGCTATTTTTAACAAAGAAAAATAAATAAATCAAGAAATGTGCAGTATACAGTATTTGGGTACTTTTGAAAACTACCCCAACTGACTAAATCGGCGTTCGCGGACTCGGACTCGGACTCGGGATCGGCAACATTGCCGGTTATTTGAGAGGAGTTTTCGGAGCACTCGGCGTTCGCGGAGACTCGACTGCGACTCGGCAACATTGCCGGTTATTTGAGAGGAGTTTTCGGAGGATGATTTTTGCCGGTTAAGCGAGAATTCCGGATATTTGGGTGCCGGATAAACAAAAGTTTCCTGTATGTTGCAATATTACTGAACAACGACGCCTCAGCTTTAAAATCCTCATCCTTGTTTTCAAATCCTTCCACGGCCTCGCCCCCTCCCCATCTCTTGAACCTCCTCCAAACCTACAAGCCTTCGAGATCTCTGCGCTCCTCCAATTCTGGCCTCTTGCGCATCCCCGAATTTAATCGCTCCACCATTGTCGGCCGTGCTTTCAGCTGCCTCGGCCCTAAGCTCTGGAATTCCCTCCCTAAAACTCTCCGCCTCTCCTCCTTTAAGATGCTCCTTAAAACCTACCTCTTTGACCAAGCTTTTGGTCACCTGTCCTAATATCTCCTACTGTGGCTCAGTGTCAAAAATGTTTTTATTGATATCTCTCTTGTTATGCGCCTTGGGACACTTTGTTAAATGCACTATATCAATATAAGTTGTTTTTGTCATAAGAACTAACTTGCCAAAGGGACTATTTTTGGGAGGTAGAAGCCGTGCAAAACTTCAGTACAGGCTTTCTGTGCAGACATTTTTCATCATTGGGGTACATCGGCAGCAGCTTATCGTATAAACATAGAGGTATAGCTTAAGAACAAACAAATCTGGTCACGTTGCTGCAGTCAATCAATCCTGTGGAGGATTAGAAACCCGGTCACATCACTTCAATGCTGGAGAGTGGATTTAGACAGAATAAACCAGCCATGTCCACGGGTCTGTTCTGCTGCACCCTGTACTGAATCCATCAGCACCAAACTAGCAAGTTTCCAGAGAAAACGAATTAGGGCTCCAATATTGCCGACTTTGTAGAAAAATTAAGTTGTTGAGCTTTCCTGAGGATCCCTATTCCTATACCAACTTTTCCGTAATCTCTGCCGATTGTTCCCGCTCCCAGTGAAAACCCAGCAGGATTACCAAGCAAGAGTCAGAATGATTGTAACTACATTAGTTCTGTGATAGAGGTGGGTGAGCAACATCAGTTGCAGATTAAGTACTTTGTGCACTAAAATCACCCATTTCTGCCCATATGTGTTTCGTATGATTTGCTCACTACTTGTATTTCAGAGAGGGATTTAATAAAAGGGGAAAGTACAGATGATAAAAGATGGTGGCAAAAGGTCAAGCTCCCAAGGACGATGGACACCAAGTTCTGAGAAGAAGCTCTAACATACATAACCAAGTCCGCAGGGAATGCTGTTATTGTTGTGGACTCCCTGTATATTGTTCAAGTATATTTTTATGTGCACATTATACTGTATAGCTTTTAAAACTATAAGACGATACACATACCTAAAGAAACACTTAATAATGAAAGTCACTGATTTACAATTTCCTTGACCAGGCGGACATGATGACATAATTGGAACCCAAAGATAATGGGCCAAAAATTCATCCCGGTGCGCGAGAGTACGCACTGCGTACTCTCGCGTATTCCCTCTGCAATTGCCGGTTTTCTGCATGCCCTGCGCATGCGCTGAAAACCGGCAATTGGTCTTTTGAAAAGGGGGCGGTTCCTCGGTGCATCGCGTGCGCGCTACAGGCTGCGCGCACGCTGTGCACTTCATGCTTTGGACGCGCAGGTAAGTACGGAAGATTTTAGAAATGGAAAAAGGAGTAAGACCCACTTTTAACAAGGTAAGTAGTGAATTAAGTATTTTTTTGAATTTTTTTTAACAGGTATATCTTTTTTTAGAGACTTTAAAGACAGGTAAGTTTATTTTTATAACTTTTTAAAAGATTTTAAATTTTTTCAAAAATTTAATTTTTTATTTAAAATGGTTAATTTATTTAACTATACTTATTTTATTAATGTGATGGTTTTTTTTTAATTTAATTGAGGTTTAGCTGTTATTTTGGGGGGGTGTAAGATTCATAGATTTCACAGCACGTATGTGAAACTTATGAATGGAAGATGGTGTGCTGCCATTGGCTCTAACTGAGTCACGTGATCCCACAGCTCGCACGAATTCACTACGCCGGTGGGATACGCAAGCACTGCCCAGCTGATGTCTGGAACATCAAGTTCGTGCGAGCTGGATCTGAAAAAGCACAAGCGGAGTGAGAGATCGCGGGGAAGGCTTACCCCCGCGGGAACAGAGCGAGATCAATTTCTGGGCCATTAACACTTCCAGAATGCTTTATAATAAAAACAATATTATTCAATCGCCATAAATCAGTATCAAACACAACGTATCTCCTAGTCGCTATACGGAACATCACAGGAGTGCCACTGGTGTATATGGACAGAACAAATTAATCTTAAAAAAAAACCTTCAAAAATACAAGTATGTGAGATGCTCAAAAGTATTTTGTGAATTATATTTTTATGCATTATAACTGTAACTTTTACCAGTAAATAGGTGTAAGTTCAGGATGGCTGTTGTTCCCAGTTGTCATAATTTCCTGCTATTTACTCTTGAACAGTTTTTGATTTGAATACATCCATTTACACAAATGTCTGTCTGATAAATCTTCATTTCAGCCAGTCAATAACATTTGTCTTCGAGGTGAGAAACTATTCCCGCTGGTTGGGGATTCTAGGACTAGGCGGCAGAGTCTAAAAATTAGAGCCAGGCCTTTCAGGAGTGAAGTTAGGAAACACTTCTACACACAAAGGGTGGTAGAAGTTTGGAACTCTCTTCCGCAAACGCAATTGATGCTGGGTCAATTGTTAATTTTAAATCTGAGATTGATAGATTTTGTTAACCAGAGGTATTAAGGGATATGGGGCAAAGGCGGGTATATGGAGTTAGGTCGCAGATCCGCCATGGTCTCATTGAATGGCAGAACAGGCTCGAGGGGCTAATTGGCCTGCTCCTGTTCCTATGAAGTGTGACACTTTAAGGTATGATGAGATAGATGCGTTCTAGCTTCCAGACATCGAAATGTAAAAAAAAAAATTGAGCAAATATTTTTGTTGCATCCTGTTAAAAAAAATTTTACCCAACATTTTTTTCTTCCCCTCCACTCCTTTCCTGAAGGTACTGACTCTGCAGTACATGCCCACATGGTTGCCATGTGCCCTGCAGTAGCTCACCCAAATGCCATTATTCTTACTTGAGCCACGTGAATTTTGACAGGTTAATCCATCTTGTGAGACATGGTCAAATGCAATCCAGAGCAACCTAAAGCTCGCACACTGATTTGTTTTCTATCTGACTGAAGATATGCTGACTGTAAGCAAACCACACAGTTTGACATTATAATTAATCCAATAATCCACCACCTTAAACATTCATTCCCTCCACCACCGGCGTACCGTGGCTGCAGTGTGTACCATCTACAAGATGCACTGCAGCAACTCGCCAAGGCTTCTTCGACAGCACCTCCCAAACATGCGACCTCTTCCACCTAGAAGGACAAGGGCAGCAGGCTATTGGGAACACCATCACCTCCAAGTTCCCCTCCAAGTCACACACCACCCTGACTTGGAGATATATTGCTGTTCCTTCATCGTTGCTGGGTCACAATCCTGGAACTGCCTAGCAAACAGCACACGGACTGCAGCGGTTCAAGAAGGCGGCTCGTCGCCATCTTCTCAAGGGCAATTAGGGATGGGCAATAAATGCTGGCCTTACCAGCGACGCCCACATCCCAAGAATGAATAAATAAAATAAAAAATGAGATAGCATGTTTGCACTGACAGAGGCTGACATATTACATTCCTTGAGGGAAGAATCCAGACAAGATGCACAACTCAAATGTGCTGTGGGATTTGCTTTGATACATGCATAATTAGCAACTTTTTGAATTGAACATAGAGTTGTGGAAATTCTGGCCAATTAGCTTGCTTCTTTTCAAATCTTAGAAGCATTCTGGGGCTTTCACACAGGCAAGCAGTTTTCAGTAATCAAAGCAAATCGGCCGGAACCTTTCAAAGTCTTTACTGGCCAGATACTCCAGTAATTGATAAAAATGGATATATAAAAGCTAATTATAATATAGCTTAGTATGTTTATTTTCCTCATACATAGAGTTAGTCTACCAACTACTGTAAACACATTTATCCACTTGTTCACTTACTGTTCAATAAACTAATTTGGCAGTCAAAGCCTAAAACAAGGCTTACTGTTGTGTTATTCTCCTACTACTCAGAGCAGCTGAAGTAATCTTTTAAAAAAAAAGGTTTTCTGTTCATTATACTCATTGTGCTATCAAACTTACTTAGGTATCAGGGCAGGTGTAGCAATAAATGCTGGCCTTGCCAGCGACGCACACATCCCATAAACTAATAAAAAAAACCTAAGCTGGCATTCAGTGCAGTTGTGAGGGAGTGCTGCCATCTTACAGATAAAATGTTAAAACCAAGGGCCCCTTTGCCGTCTAAGGTAGATGTAAGAGATCCCATGGCATTATTGCAGGAATGCTTGAAATCTAAAATGTGGCCAGTGCAGTTTAGATGCTTGCTGACCTCCTTCACATACCTTCTTTCACTTTGTAACACTTCAACGTGAAATAATGGGCCAGAAATTCGGTTCTTGTCGGGTGAGTACGCGCTGTGTACTCACCCGTAAGGCCACCTGAAGTGCCGGTTTCACGCATGCACTGCGCATGCGCGGGAAACCGGAACTTCCGTTCCCCTGAAGGAAGGGGTTCAGAGGTCGAACGCGTGCGCGGAAGAGGCAGCGCGCACGCAGCGAACTTCATTTTTATTTCAGGTTTCTCTGTGAGGGTAAGTATGGAGAAGCTGCACATTTAAAAAGGAGGCGCAAGGCCTGTTTTTAACAAGGTAAGTGGTTAATTAATTACAATTTAAACATTTTTTCAACAAGTTTATCTTTTTTACATACTTTAAAGAAAGTTAAGTTTATTTTTAGCACCGTTAAAGTTTAATTAATTTTTTCAAAAATTAAAATTTTTGTTTAAAGTAGTTAATTTATGTAATTTATAGTTATTTTAAAAATGTGATGTTTTTTTTAAAATTTATTTGAAGTTTTAGTGTGGTTTTGGGGCCGATCTCTATTCATAGATTTGACAGGTCTTCCTGTTAAATCTATGAATGAAAATTCCCTGCTAGGATTGGCTCTCCATGGCCCACGTGATCCCAGGGGACGCTTCGAACTAACTGCACCCCTGGGATACGCGAGCACTGCGTGCCGGCAGCTGCAGGAGGCCCAGGACCCGAATTCCTCGTGAGCCCGAAGCACAACGGCAGGCGCGGTAGGTAAGTACGTGCGCGATGCTTGCACCCGCAGGAAGCCGGAGAGCCGAATTTCTGGCCCACTGTATTTGGGTTGCATCCAAACCACCCCCACTATAATCTTAATCTTGATATGCTGTTTGCTGTATGACTCTGCAGCTTGCATCTACAGGCCTTGTGACTCACTGAGTTGTGAAAGTTGGTAGTGGACTAACTAATTTTCACATACTTCCTGAGAGTACAGGAAAGGGACTTCAGTATGCAGAAACATGTCTTTAAAAAGGTGGCACTGCAAGTAGATAAGACCAAAATAGGCAAACCTGTAATCCTTGGTTTTGTAACTGGAATCAGAGAATACAAAAATTAGGAGGTACTATTGAACTTATACAGTTAGAGTGTTGTGTAGTTTTGGGGACATTATAGAAAGAACATGCAACCAATGAAAAGGTCCAGCATTTTTATTAATTCGTTTATGGGATGTGGGCGTCGCTGGCAAGGCCAGCATTTATTGCCCATCACTAATTGCCCTTGAGAAGGTGGTGGTGAGCCGCCTTCTTGAACCGCTGCAGTCTGTGCGGTGTAGGTTCTCCCACAGTGCTGTTAGGGAGGGAGTTCCAGGATTTTGACCCAGCAACGATGAAGGATCAGCGATATACTTCTAAGTCAGGATGGTGTGTGACTTGGAGGTGGTGGTGTTCCCATGCGCCTGCTGCCCTTGTCCTTCTAGGTGGAAGAGATCGCGGGTTTGGGAGTTGCTGCCGAAGAAGCCTTGGTGAGTTGCTGCAGTGCATCTTGTAGATGGTACACACTGCAGCCACGATACGCCGGTGGTGGAGGGAGTGAATGTTTAAGGTGGTGGATGGGGTGCCAATCAAGCGGGCTGCTTTGTCCTGGATGGTGTCAAGCTTCTTGAGTGTTGTTGGAGCTGCACTCATCCAGGCAAGTGGATAGTATTCCATCACACTCCTTATTTGTGCCTTGTAGATGGTGGAAAGGCTTTGGGGAGTCAGGAGGTGAGACACTCGCCCCAGAATACCTAGCCTCTGACCTGCTCTTGTTACCATAGTATTTATGTGGCTGGTCGAGTTAAGTTTCTGGTCAATAGTGACCCCCCAGGATGTTGATGGTGGGGGATTCGGCGATGGTAATGCCGTTGAATGTCAAGGGGCGGTGGTTAGACTCTCGCTTGTTGGAGATAGTCATTGCCTGGCACTTCTGTAACGCGAATGTTACCTGACACTTATCAGCCCAAGCCTGAACGTCGTCCAGGTCTTGTTGCATGCGGACATGGACTGCTTCATTATCTGAGGAGTTGTGAATGGCGCTGAACACTGTGCAGTCATCAGCGAACATCCCCATTTCTGACCTTATGTTGGAGGGAAGGTCATTGATGAAGCAGCTAAAGATGGTTGAGCATAGATGTAAGAGTGGCAGGCAGTGACTAGTGGGGTACTGCAGGGATCAGTGCTAGGACCCCAGCTATTCACAATATATATAAATGATCTAGACGAGGGAACTAGATGTAATATCTCCAAGTTTGCAGATAACAAAGCTGGGTGGGCGTATGTGCTGTGAGGAGGATGCAGAGAAACTCCAGTATGATTTGGACAGGTTGGGTGATTGGGCAAATGCAGTATAATGTGGATAAATGCGAGGTTATCCACTTCGGTGGCAAAAACAGGAAGACAGATTATTATCTGAATGGCAATAGATTGGGAGAAGGGGAAGTGCAACGAGACCTGGGTGTCCTTGTGCACCAGTCGCTGAAGGTAAGCATGCAAGTGCAGCAGGCGGTTAAGAAGGCAAATGGTATGATGGCCTTCATAGCGAGAGGATTCGAGTAATGGAGCAAGGATGTCTTGCTGCAGTTGTACAAGGCCTTGGTGAGACCACACCTTGAGTATTGTGTGCAGTTTTGGTCACCTTATCTGAGGAAGGATGTTCTTGCCATGGAGAGAGTGCAGTGAAGATTCACCAGACTGATACCTGGGATGGCAGGAATGACGTATGAGGAGAGATTGGGTCAATTAGGCTTATATTCGCTAGAGTTTAGAAGAATGAGAGGGGATCTCATTGAAACTTATAAAATTCTAACAGGACTAGACAGACTAGATGCAGGAAGGATGTTCCCGATGGCCGGGGAGTCCAGAACCAGAGGTCACAGTCTAAGGATAAGGGGTAAGCCATTTAGGACTGAGATGAGGAGGAATTTCTTCACCCAGAGAGTGGTGAACCTGTGGAATTCTCTACCACAGAAGGCAGTTGAGGCCAATTCATTAAATATATTCAAGAAGGATATGATATATTTCTTAAGGCTAAGGGGATCAAGGGATATGGGGAGAAAGCAGGGACAGGGTACTGAATTTGGATGATCAGCCATGATCTCATTAAATGGCGGAACAGGCTCGAGGGGCCGAATGGCCTACTCCTGCTCCTATCTTCTATGTTTCTATGTTAACAAGGATGAGGGGGGTCTAATGATCACAAGAGATTGAGTTAGGGTTAGAGTTAAGTTCAACCTTTTTCATCAGAGCGGAGAACATTACAGATCTTCATGATTATAATAAGGTAAATAATAGATAATTTCCACCAGCTCACAAGATGGCAATAACAGGGCACAAACTTAATTAAAGGGGTGGTTCAGAAAAAATTCTTGAGGGTGGTTAGCATGTGACCTTGTAGGTGTATAGCTGCCATGAACCATTGTTGAAGCAAAACCCATAAATTCTTTAAAAGGGAAATTATAGTTGCTTGAAAGACAGACATATTAAAGGGTTGGGAGAGTGTGGAACACCATGGGAGTGGCCCTAAGCATTTAAACAGCAGCATGGCAGAGCAGCAGCAGTGTATCGGGAGAGCAGGGAAAACAGACTCTGCGTGGAGGAGTCCGTGAAAGCCGAAGGGTGAGTAAATCAGGTGAGTAAACAGTAAGTAATTTAGTTTTTTAACAAAAGCAGTCTACCCAATTTTCATCCAGGCTATCAATAAACAACTAAATAAGAAAAACTAGAGATGGCAGGGCAGGCTATGTATCGGGACTGCAGTACGTGAGAGTTTATGGACAGCATGACTGTCCCGGATTCCCACATCTGCAGGAAATATCTCTGTCTTCAGTCACTCTGGCTCAGAGTCATTGAGCTAGAGTATGAGTAAGAGACACTCTGAAACATAAGGGAGGGGGAGGAATTTCTAAACAGTTTTAGCCAGAACAGTGTCACACCCCAGAGGAAAGAACAGATTCAGGAAGGGGAGGGTGTGACTGTCAGGGAGCCGGGCAGTGGGGACATGGAGAGGTTGGGAAGGAGGTCTCACAGACACTGGTCCTGTCCAACAGATATGATGTACTCGCTACCTGTGAGGACAAAGAGAAAGACTGCGGGGAGGACAGCCACAATACAGACCAAGGCACCGTGGCTCAGAAGGCTGTCCAGGGGTGGTGGGAGGGCAAAATAGAAATGTGGTAGTGATAGGGGATTCTATAATTAGGGGGATAGATAGTGTCCTCTGCAGCCACGAACGAGTAGCCCGAAGGGTGTGTTGCCAGGGTCAGGGATATCTCGAGGTGGCTGGATAAGAATTTGGAAAGGGAGGGGGAAAATTCATTTGTTGTGGTCCATGTTGGAACAAACGACATCGGTAGGAACAGGGAGGAGGTCCTGTTGATGGAGTATCAGGAGTTAAGAGCTAAATTAAAAAGCAGGATCTTTAGGGTAATAATCTCTGGATTATTGCCTGAGGCAATGTGCAAATTGGCATAGAGACAGACAGATCAGGAAAATTAACATGTGGCTAAAGGGTTGGTGTGGGAAAGAGGGGTTCCTTTTCGTGGGACACTGGCACCAGTACTGGGACAAGAAGGAGCTGTCCCGATGGGACGGGCTCCACCTGAACTGGAATGGGACCAGTGTCCTAGCAGAAAGGGTAAATAGGGAGGTGGTAAAGGCTTTAAACTAGTAAGACAGTGGGAGGGATCTACAAGAAATTAAACAAGCCTGTATTGTCAGCCAGTGGCTCAGATGGTAGCACCCTTACCTCTGAGTCAGCAGGTTGTGGGTTCAAGTCCCACTCCAGAGACTTGAGCACAAAAATCTAGGCTGTTACTCCAGTACAGTACTAAGGGAGTGCTGCACTGGGAGGTGCCATCTTTCGGATGAGATGTTAAACCGAGGCCCCGTCTGCCTCTGAGGTGGACGGAAAAGATCCCATGGCACTATTTCGAAGAAGAGCAGGGGGAGTTATCTCCGGTGTCCTGGCTAATATTTATCCCTCAATCAACATCACTAAAAAAAATGATCTGGTCATTATCACATTGTTGTTTGTGGGAGCTTGCTGTGCACAAATTGGCTGCCGTGTTTCCCACATTTCAAGTGACTACACTTCAAAAAGTACTTCATTGGCTGTAAAGCACTTTGGGACGTCCGGTGGTCGTGAAAGGCACTATATAAATGTAAGTCTTTTTAAATATAAATGAAACAGGAAAGGAGAGCATAGAACAAACTAAACTAAGGAAAGACATAAATGGCCAAGGAATAAATAGAGTTATAGAACAGGAGTGCAAAAAGATGGTTTAAATTAAAGAGAGGAACTGCTATTAAAGATGAGTTAAACTGTCTGTACAGCAATGCACACAGTGCCCGTAATAAAACAGGGGACCTGGAGGCAATAATACGTTGTGAGGAACCAGATATAGTAGGGATTACTGAGACATGGCTACAGAAAAATCAGGACAAAGAATTAAACATTGCAGGGTATAACATATTTAGAAAAGATAGAGATGTGAAAAGGGCAGGTGGAGTAGCTATACTTATGAGATAACTTAATAGCAGTAGAAAAAAGTGACGCAGCCATCAGTAAGACAGAAATAGAATCCACGTGGATAGAGATAAAAGACAATAAAGGATCAATCACACTAATAGGGTAGTCTACAGACCACCTAATTGTGGAAAGTAGGTAGAGGAAGAAATATGCAAACAAATTAGGGAAATGAATAAAAATATAGAATAATCATCATGGGGGAATTTCAACTACCCTAAAATTAATTGGCCAGAAAAGATAGGTAAAGGGGATAAGGGAATGAAGTTCCTACAGTGTGTACAGGACTCCTTTCTAACCCAGTATGCAAGAAGCTCAACAAGGGTGGATTCAGTACTGGATTTAGTAATGGGAAATGAACCAGAGCAGATAAGACAAGTAAAAGTTAGAGAACATCTAGACAATAGTGACCATACTATAACACACTTGAAGATAATTATTGAGAAGGACATAAGCATGACAAAGACCAGGGTAATAGATTGGAGAAAAGCTGATTTAGAGGCAGTGAGAATAGAACTTAGGAAAATAAAATGGACAACAATATTGGCAAACAATGATGTAGAATAGCAATGGGAAACATTTTAAATGGTGTTCAACAGAGGGCAGGAAAAATATATTCTGCTTAAAAACAAGAACAAACTAAACACTAATGAGAATCTAGAGATGAGATAGCAGGGGCACTATGACACATATTTAATAATTCGTTAGAAAAAGGTGTAATGCCAGAGGACTGGCGGATAGCTAATGCTATATTTATATTTAAAAAGGATGATAAAATGTCCAGGGAACTATAGACCAGTCAGCTTAACATCGGTGGCAGGAAAAATAATGGAATCCCTACTAAAGGAGAAAATAGAAAAACATTTAGAAACCCAAAATATAATGGGCCAAAAATTCGGCCCTTCCCGGGTGAGTACGCACTGTGTACTCACCCGTAATGCGTCCTGAAGTGCCGGTTTCCTGCATGCACTGCGCATGCGCGGGAAACCGGAACTTCTGGTCTGGTGAAGGGGGTGATTCATAGGTGAACCGTGTGCGCGGTAGAGGCTGCGCGCACGCAGCAAACTTAGTTTTTTTTTCAGGTTTCTACGGGAGGGTAAGTATTGAAGAACCTACGCTTTTAAAAAGGAGGCGCAGGACCTGTTTTCAATAAGGTAAGTGGTTAATTAATTATAATTAAAAAAAATTTTCAACAGGTTTATCTTTTTTAGATACTTTAAAGAAAGGTAAGTTTATTTTTAGCACTCTTAAAAAGTATTTTAATTTTTTCAAAAATGTAAATTTTTGTTTAAAGTAGTTAATTTATTTAACTTATAGTTATTTTATAAATGTGATGGTTTTTTAAAAATTTATTTTAAGTTTAGCTGTTCTTTTGGGGCCGATTTCAATTCATAGATTTGACAGGTCTTCCTGTCAAATCTATGAATGAAAGATGGTCTGCTGCCATTGGCTCTCCATGACCCACGTGATCCCAGGGGACGCATCGCACTAACTACGCCCCTGGGACACGCAAGCACTGCGCGCCGGCACTTGGAGCAGGCCCAGGAGCTGAAGTTCCCGTGGGCCCAGAGGTCAACGGCAGGTGCGGTAGGTAAGTGCGTGCGCGATCCTTACCCCCGCGGCAAGCCGGAGAGGCGAATTTCAGGGCCATTAATGAATAGTCAGCATGGATTTCAAAAGGGAAAGTCTTGCTTGACCAACCACATTGAATTCTTTGAAGAGGTATCTGAGAGTGTAGGAAGGGATAATGTAATAGATGTAATGTACCTATATTTCCAAAAGGCCTTCGATAAGGTGCCTCTTAATAGACCCATGAATAAGGTCAGAGCACGTGGAGTCAGGGGAAAAGTAGCAGAATGTTTAGCTATCAGGCTGCAAGACAAAAAGCAGAGAGTAGGGGTAAAGGGTAGCTATTCAGAGTGGCAGAAGGTGGAAAGTGGGGTCCCACAAGGATCAGTGCTGGGACCACTAGGATTTATTTCTAAAGGGATAGAATTGAAAAGTAGAGAAGTTATGCTAAACGTGTATTGACCCTTGGTTAGACCACACTTGGGAGTAGTGTGTACAGTTCTGGTCACCATATTGTAAAAAGGCTACAGAGGCACTGGAGAGGGTGCAAAAAAGATTTACAATGACGAAACCAGAAATGTGAGGTTATACCTATCAGGAAAGGATGACCAGGCTGGGTCTCTTTTCTCTTGAAAAGAGAAGGCTGAGGGGTGACCTAATAGAGGTCTTTAAAATTATAAAAGGTTTTGATAGAGTAGATAGAGAGAGAGTGTTTCCACTTGTGGGGAAGAGCATAACTAGAGGCCATCGATATAAGATAGGCACCAAGAAATCCAATAGGGAATTCAGAAGAAACTTCTTTACCCGGAAGGTGATGAGAATATGGAACTCGCTACCACAGGGAGTAGTTGAGGCGAATAATACAGATGCATTTAAGGGGAAGCTAGAAATGCATATGAGGGAGAAGGGAATAGACAGTTATGCTGATAGTTAGATGAGGAAAGATAGGAGGAGGCTCGAGTGGAGCATAAACACCGGCATGGATTGGTTGGCTAAATGGCCTGTTTCTGTGCTGTGTATCCTATGTAGGGTATGGGGAGTGAGCAGGAGAGTGAATTTAGACTCTCAGCCTTAGGTGGAGAAAAAGACTGGCACAGACTTGATTGAGGAAGTTCTCATCTTGTAGTCATGGGTTGTAGCAGGGCATTGATCCTTTTGGAGCGTGGAACTGAACGACATAGCACATTGACTGGGCTGCAGGCAATTAAAAATCTCAGCTCTCCCCTGCTAACCACCGCCACCACCATCCCCCCCGGGCTTGCTAGGGATCCCAGATGTCTCGTTAAAATTCAAGCTTCTACTCAAAATTCAAGCCTTCTATACAGAAAATACCAGCCCATCCTCGACACATCATCAAAACCTCCCATGGTGAAAATCCAAACCCAGCTATGCAGTAAAAATCTTCTTTTAAAAAGACACCCCACATGAAGACTCAACACCTCATTTACCTTTTTACTCTTCCTGGGTCTGGTCTGGTCTGCTCCCCTCCGTCCTCTTCGACACCCAGGCCTGGTGGGCACAAACTTGAGGTGGCAGTAGTTTATAGGCCCACTAACAGCAATCGTAGTATAGGACAGAGTATAAATCAGGACTAAAAACAAATGCTGGAAATACTCAGCAGGTCAGGCAGCATCTGTCAAGAGAGAAAGAGAGTTAACGTTTCAGGTCGATGTTCTGATACAAGGCCATTGACCTGAAACGTTAACTCTGTTTCTATCTCCACAGATGCTGCCTGACCTACTGAGTATTTCCAGCAATTTCTGTTTATATTTCAGATTTCCAGCATCTGCAGTATTTTGCTTTTGTATATATCAGGAAATTATGAGCATGTAACAAGGTTAATACAATAATTATGGGGGACTTTAATCTTTATATAGACTGGGAAAACAAATTGGCAAAAGTAGCTTGGAGGACGAGGAAGGCGTTTGATACAGTTTTCTAGAACAATATATTGAGGAACCAATTAGGGAACAGGCTATTTAGATCTAGTATTGTGTAATGAGACAGAGTTAATTAGTAACCTATGAATAAAGGGTCATCTGGGGAAGAGTGATCACAATGTGATAAAATTTCATATTAAGTTTCAGAGTGATGAGGTTAAGCCAAAACTAGGGTTTTAAATTTAAACAAAGCCAATTACAGAGGTATGAGGAGCGAGTTAGCCAAGGTAGATTGGGAAATTAGATAAAAAGATATGACAGTAGATAAACAATGGCAAACATTTAAAGAAATACATAATTCTCAACGAATATACATTCCCTTGAGGAATAAAAACTCCACTGAAAAAGTGGCACAGCCATGGTTAACTGAGAAGTTAAGCATAGTATTAGATTAAAAGAGGCTTATAATGTTGCCAAAAAGAGTAGCAAGCCTGAGGATTGGGAGGGTTTTAAAAATCAGCAAAAGATGACCAAGAAATTGCTAAAGAGGGAGAAAATGGAATATGAGAGTAAACTAGCGAGAAATATAAAAAGAGATTGTAAGAGCCTTTACAAGTATGTAAAAAGGAAGAGATTAGCGAAAGTAAACGTGGGTCCCTTAGAGACAGAGACAGGAGAAATTATAATTGGGAATAAGGAAATGGCAGTCATTAAATATTTTGTATGTCTTCACAGTACAAGACACAAAGAACATACTGGAAATTTTGGGGAACCAAGGGTTTAATGAGTGAGAAACTTAAAGTAATTAATATTAATAAAGAAAAAGTACTGAAGAAATTAATGGGACTAAAAGCCGACAAATCCCCTGGACCGGATGGCCTACATCCTGGGGTTTTAAAAGAGCTGACTGCAGAGCTGGTGGGTACATTGGTTTTGATCTTCCAGAATTCCCATGATTCTGGAATGGTCCCCGTGTATTGGAAGGTAGCAAATGCAACCATATTGTTCAAAAGAGGGAGAGAAAACATGGAACTATAGGCCAGTTAGCCTGACATCAGTAGTGAAAATGCTAAAATCTATTGTTAAGGACATGATGACAGGGCACTTGGAAAATCATAACTAGACAGAGTCAAGATGGTTTTATTAAAGAGAAACTGCGTTTGATAAATCTATTAGAGTTTTTTGAAGGTGTAACTAGCAGGGTAGATAAGGGGGAACCAGTGGATGTAGTATATTTGGATTTTCAAAAGCATTCAATAAGGTGCTACACAAGAGGTTGTTACATAAAATTAGGGGTCATGGGATTGGGGGTAATATATAAGCATGGATTGAGGATTGGTTAACGAACAAAAGAGAGTAGGAACAGGTCATTTTCGTGATGCCAGGGTGTAATAGTGGAGTGCCTAGGATCAGTGCTTGGGCCTCGGCTATTCACAATCTATATCAATGACTTAGATGAGGGGACCATGTGTAAAATATCCAAGTTTGCTGATGATACAAAGCCAGGTGGGAAAGTAAGCTGTGAGGAGGACTAAAGAGGCTGCAAAGGGATATAGAGGGGTTAAATGATTGGGCAAGAAGGTGGCAGATGGAGTATAATGTGGGGAAGTGTGAAATTATCCACTTTGGGAGGAAGAATGGAAAAGAAGATTTTTTTTTAAAAAGGTGAGAGATTAGGAAATGTTGGTATTCAGAGGGATTTGCGTGTCCTTGTACATGGATCACAAAGTTAACCTGCAGGTACAGCAAGCACTTCAGAAGGCAAATGGTATGTTAGCTTTTATTGCAAAGGGGTTGGAGTACAAGAGTAAGGAAGTCTTGCTGCAATTATATAGGGCTTTGGTGAGACCACACCTGGAGTACTGTACAGTGTTGGTCTCCTTACCTATGGAAGGATATACTTGCCTTAGAGTGGTGGCAATAAAGGTTCACTAGATTGATTCCTGGGATGAGAGGGCTATCCTTTGATGAGAGATGGGCTTATATTCTCTGGAGTTTAGAAGAATGAGAGGTGATCTCATTGAAACGTATAAAAGTCTTTGGTTTTCAGGGTAGATGCTGAGAAGCTGTTTCCCCTGGCTGGAAAGTCTAGAACATGGGGGGGGGGGAAGCAGTCTCAGGATGAAGGGTTGGCCATTTAGGACTGAGATGAGGAGAAATTTCTTCACTCAGAGGGTGGTGAATCTTTGGCATTCCCTACCCCAGGGGGCTGTGGATGCTCAGTCGATGAGTACATTCAAGATGGAGATTGATAGATTTTTGGGCACTAAGGGAATCAACGGATAGGGGGATAGGGCAGCAAAGTGTAGTTGATGTAGAAGTTCAGACATGATCTTACTGAATGTCGGAGTTGGCTCGAGGGGTCGTATGGCCTGCTGCTGCTCCTATTTCTCATGTCCAGAGCCACCTGCTGCTCTTTCTGCTTTCCAGTTTGGCAGGTGGAAGCTCATTTATCTGCTTTAAGCTTCCTGGGCCTGGAAACTGCTTCCTGAATGATGCATCTAGACCAATGAAGAAGGTACAGTATTTTGGAAGCAATCAGGAAGCAACTTTTTAAAAAAATCTTGAAGGGTCCAGGGAGTTCCAACCACTGCGACTGGATGGAAGGAGCTCATGGTGATTGGCTATCAGTAACTGTTTGGTAAACTCACGAAAGAAAATGTAGTAATGAGCAAGTTCGAAGAAAGGACGTTTTCAGATCAGGAAAAGGCCATCAGGCTCAAGCAAATCAATACCTTTCAGGTGGGTTAACTCCACGTACCCATCTTATCAGCAGATTTGTCAATTCACTTCCAGCTTTAGAAATGCATCCAGTTGTCTTAAACTCCTTTATATTGTCTGCTTCAGTGCTTTTTCTTGGCAACTTATTCACAACCCTTATCCTTTGGCTGAAAGTTCTCATTCTAGCTTTGTAATTTTTAAAGTTATGTTCACTGGTATTTCAATCCTTCACTAGTGAACAGTTTGCCTGGATAAAGGCAACATGGAATAATGGAGTATAATTAAAACACAGTCATAGCTGAATACTTCAAATTTCCTGAGGTCCCCTCTTAAACAGTACAACCTACAACTTTCTTGCACTATAGCCATATTTAGAGCAATGTGTGTGAACACATTCATGGGATGTGTTCACTCCTACTGCTTACAGTAATTGAAGTGAATCCCAAATTTCAGGATTAAATAAACACAATCCACCACCCCCTCCATTTTATGTGGCCAGTTTTATCCATTGCTTTAACATACCAAGACCCTTGTGGTATTCTTTAATGTGTTTAATTTAAACAAGCCAGTGCCAGTCAATAAAACCTTCAATGCTTAATGATTTGCTATACACGTTCTTATATTTTTGGCCACTAAGGGAATAAAGGGATAGGGCAGGAAAGTGGAGTTGATGCAAAAGTTCAGCCATGATCTTATTGAATGGCCAGATGGCTTACTCTTGCTCCTATTTCTTATGTATTGGAGATAAGTTAAAGCATTTTAGCCCGGTTATTGCATGTAAATTTCACAGTATGGCTCACATTATCTTGTTCTGCAGATCTTTATCCATTAAAATCCCTTTAGTTTTTTTTTAAGATTAAAAAAGCAATCCAAGCTGCAGTAATATGCTTGTAGGAATAAATGTCTCAAAAGTAATTACAATGGCGCTCATTCTTGGAAATAATTAGTTCGTTCGAAGAACAATTCACTATGTAATACAAATTCAATTTCCCCCTCCTGCTTGATCAGCAGAGACTACCTGCTGGCTTTCCTAAGAGCAACTACATTCAAAAACTCAAGACCCAGCTGTGCAGGAAGGACAGCTGTTTCTGTCCATCTTCAGGAGTTAATAAAGAGGTACCAGACCCCCCATATCTTTTGTGAAAGTGGGGTTTGCCAAGCTTACAGAATTTTAAAAGCACTGGGTTTCTGTGCAGACACATTAGGTATACATAGTGGGGCAGATTTTGACTTTGTGCGATAGTGTAAAACGAGCGACAGTGAGGCAGCAGCCCGTTTTACATCTCTCCCGCTGGACTTCAATGGAAATTTAAAAAATGGGAGATGTAAATCAGGCTGCTGCTGCCGCCTCGCTATCATCCATTTTAGACTAAAATATAAACAGAAAATGCTGGAAATACTCAGGTCAGGCAGCATCTGTGGAGAGAGAAACAGTTAATGTTTCAGGTCTGTGGCCTTTCGTCGGAAATGGAAAATGTTACAGATGCAACAAGTTTTAAGCAAGCACAGAGGCAGGTCAAGTGGGGGAGGGGAGGAAAGAACAAAAGGGAAGGTCTGTGATAGGCAGGAGTGATTAAATGACAAATGGGATGATGGTGCAAGGGAAAAACAGGTGGTAATGAGCTGTAAATGGCAATAGCAGAATCATTACCAGCACCAGCCGGCCAAGAAAAATGGGAACAGTGGTTATGATCTGAAATTGTTGAACTCTAGGTTGCGTTTGGAAGGTGGTAAAGTGCCTAATCGAAAAATGAGGTGCTGTTCCTCAACCTTCCGTTGAACTCCATTGGAACAGTGTAGGATGCCAAGGACAGAGATGTCAGAGTGGTAAAGAATTAAAATGGCAAACAACTGGAAGCTCAGGATCACGCTTGCGGACTGAATGGAGATCATTTAAGCTGCACTTGGTCTCCCCAATGTAGAGGAGACTGCATCATGAGCAGCGAATACAGTATACTTAATAGAAAGTATAAGTTAATCATTGTTTCACCTGGAATGAGTATTTGGGGCCCTTGAACGGTGGGAAGAGCGGTGGTGAAATGGCAGGTGTTGCATCTCCTGTGCTTGCATGGGTAGGTGCTGCAGGAAGGGCATTTTACACCATCGCACAAAGTTAGGCACAGATTATTTCCTCAACAGTCAGATGCAATTGTTCGCAGTTCTTTAAATTGTTCAACTGAATCAGAATCTCCATAAAGTTAAACAGTCATTTGAAAAGGCAACTCTCTCAGGGATTGTACTGGCAAATCATTCTCGAATGTGATTCTATTACATTACAAATCAGCCACCATGGGATATGTTAGCAAAGAAGAATGAACAGGATAAAACAATGCTTTTTTTCTTCCTCCCTCAGCTGGGATTCCTTGCTTCAGTTTGTAGCACTATTTAACCTAAGTGTGAACTGAGACCTTGTCAAAATACATAAGCAGCATTGAGCAACAAGCAGCCCTGGGACTCAAACAGGGCCAGTCTTTTAGTGAAGAGTTACACATTCATCAAGTTGAACTACTTTATTACCCATGGGAGTCAATTTTAAAATCCAAGCCGTGTGCAAGTTCTTCAGTGTAGATACATGAGCCTTGAGTTACTGATGACTGAATGATTAAAAGACAAAACACATCAATCTGGTCTTTTAAGGAGAACATATAGAGTTGTGCATTTTTTCCAGTATTTCAATTTGGAGTTTATTTTTGCAATTGTGTGTTTCAGACCTTACAAAACAAGAACAAGGTCACAGTCACGTTCTAGTTTTATTACAACTGACCTGCAGGCAAGAGTATAGAACTATTACATGAACACTTAAGATTCCATTTATAATGTTTTAAATATAGGAAGAAGTCAAACCAGTATACAGGATAAGAAATATCCATGAGCTCTGTAAAATAATGCTATGGTGATGTTACTCAGCGAGCTCCATTTTCACAGACAAGTAAGGCGATATCCCTGCACATCAGCTTTGATATTTTTTATACATTTTCTATGGTACAGGAAAGAAAAATTAACCAAAGTTCACAATGTACAGTTCTTATTCTATTTTCACAGTTTGTGACCATTATACACCTTTTTAAAGATACACTGTAATATATTCCTCACCCTTAATAGATTATAATCTAAGATTAATATACGAATAAACTGCCAATTTTTTTATTTTTTTATTTTTTTTAACAGGCATTCCACTCGAGAAGTTTGAAGAAAAGTCTCTTGACATTCTCATCAAGTTCATTTCTTCACCAGTAGAACTGAACACATTACTGAACTGCAAAGCAAGGCTGGGGTGAGGGGCTGGGGTGGGGGGGTGGGGAAAGAGGGGTTTGTGTATTAAGTCATGAAAGCAGGACAGAGGAACACAAATTCTGCATAATTTTATAACTTTAGTGACACTACAAAGGAGATACTTATTGGATATACTTGTCCATTACAAAAACTAAGAAACAAATCACCTGCCCCCGAAAAACTGGCACACTCTCCACAGATGTTGGTATGAAAAATAGAATCTCACAAAGAATCCTTTTTGTGTAGCACAATAAGTCCTGGTTCATGTGTAGCTAAAATTAAAACTTTCCTGTAGTTATCTTAAGCAATAGAATTGTTCCAGACATACAGCACCTCTGGAGCTGGACAATCACGGCGGTGTTACACTAATCGGAAGACTCTGCACCTAACATCCAAACTCTTTGATTTCTCTTGCCGTTAACAGTTTTTCCTCAGCAGACAAGTACAACCAATAACTAAACCAAACAAGTAGCCAAATCGGTGTCATCACACCACTGATAAACCTGGAGGATTTCTCAAGGTTTACAGCAGTCATAAGGTATACATTTAGTTTTGCATAAATAATTTCTGGTAAAAAATAGCACATTGAACCACAGTATGAGCTGTCGGTGGGCAACATTTAAGAACATCACTGCCAGGTGCTTACTGTATAATCCATATATAGCCTGCTTTTGTCTAAAATCCTAAGACATCAATGTGTACATTTTACAGACTGATTAACAAACAGGAAAACATTCGTTGCTTCAACACAAGCTTATTTTTTCCAAGCATGCTTTTACTCTTTAAGCATGCTGCTCAAAGTTACACCATAGTTCACTATCTTTTCTTTAGATTTCAATAGACAATATTAAAACACTTTTCTCAGGAGCCTAGGCTAATTTTCCCAATAGTTACAAAGATATTATTGTACAGTGGATGACAGTTAAGTCATATAAAAGTTCCATTTCAGGGGAATACCTTTTCTTTTTGCAGCAAACCTTTCCTGTATCAATTTTGTTTTCATTGCAAACCTCAGTCCACACACTTTTTTTGGTGAAAGACATGCTGTTCAGTTATGCCCTTATTTAAAAATCATTTCAACTTTATTAACAGTAAAATACAGATGAATTCATTCCTCCATGATATACACTAGCTATAAAGCAACAGAATTAAAATCAGTAAATCTATTGCACTTTGTGAAGCAAAATTCCTCAAGGGAGACTGCATCGAAGTATTGATCAAAGTATCCTGTTCATGTACAAGTTTCCTTTCATTGAAGACAAAGCAGATATCTAGGAGTCCTTGTAGGTGCTGCCTAAAATATTCTATGCAATAGTGGGAAAAGCTAGTCCAAGACTTGGTCTTTCCAGTACTGTACTGAGAAGTCTCCAGTTTCAAACTCTTCCCAGTGATGGCTGCACAATATTTCACCAAGATCCAGATTTAAATGAACACACTGGCAGCCTCCATACGTTTATCCCGAAAAGGCAATAACTATCTCTGATCCAGAAAAACTCTCGTGATGACTTGGGTACTATGAGAAGGATGCTTTTCGAATGGACAATCGCGGGCAGACACAAAGAAAATGGAACACCAATTTTTATTGCACGGTCTGTTTGAGCAAGTTAAAAATAGAAACACTGCAATGTGTCATAAAACAAATCTTTACACCTTGATTTCTCTCAGCCGTTTTAAGGCCGTCTTTTCAGCAGCAAAATTAATCGACGTACATTGGGGAAACGGGGGTTGGGGGCATTTGATCCAAGATTTTGCAAACATAACTTGCAACGTCCACCCTGCGCTCTTCGTACATCGAGATGAAAGGATGTTTCTGAATAAATGAAAACAACAACATGTTTCGGATATACAAATCACATTTCTTCCTGAAATGAAGATGTCCATCGTGTGCATGATTTGATCTCTCAGCAAACATCCATTATTAACACTAGGTTTGTTTTTAAATTACGCAAACATTTCTACTGGTAACTGTAAAGCTCCTGCTGTTTAGACAGATTCACCCATTCAGCAGTTAACATTAAACTTTACACATTCATAATGCAGGTAGTAAGCTTGAGAATTCCAGCAGCACTGGCAGTTTTAAACATAGTTTTAGATATCAGATATCAGTTTCTCAGAAGCAAAGAGAAATACAAGTTAAAATGCTAAATTAAGAGCTTTTCCTTGAACATGCTCATCAGGATAGGTGAAATTTACAGCAGCACGGAAAGCAAAACTTTAAACAAGCAGAGGGCCATTTTATATAAAGCAGGAACTTGAAGAGTTGAACCAGAGAAAATTCAACTATTCATAGAATCAGAAAAATACAGTGCATTCCAGATCATAACTATCTGCGCACAAGAATTTCTCCTCATCTCGCCTCTGGTTGTTTCGCCAATTACCTTAAATCCATGTCCTCTGATTACCGACCCTTCTGCCACTGGAAACAGTTTCTCCTTATTTACTCTATCAAAACCCTTCATGATTTTGAACACCTCTATCAAATCTCCCCTTAACCTTCTCTGCTCTAAGATCAACTCCAACTTCTCTAGTCTCTTCAAGTAACTGAAGTACTGCATCCCTGGTATCATTCTAGTAAATCTCCTCTGCACCCTCTTGAAGGCCTTGACATCCTTCCTAAAATGTGATGCCCAGAATTGAACACAATACTCCAGCTGAGGCCTAACCAGTGATTTATAAAGATTCAGCATTAATTCCTTGCTTTTGTACTCTATACCTCGGTTTAGAAAGCCAAGGATCCAATATGCTTTTTTATTTTAAAAAAACAGCCTTCTCAACTTGTTCTGCCACAATGATTTGTGTACATACACCCCCAGGTGTCTCTGTTCCTGCAACCCCGTTAAAATTGTGCCATTTAGTTTATATTGCCTCTACTCATTCTTCCTTCCAAAATACATCACTTAACACTTCTCGGCATTAAATTTCATCTGCCATGTGTCTGCCCATTTCACCAATCTGTCTACATCATCCTGAAGTATGTTACTATCCTCCTCACTCTTTACTAGATTTCTGAGTTTCATGTCACCTGCAAACTTTGAAATTATGCCCTGCATTCCCAAGTCCAGGTCATCAATACAGATCAAAAAGAGCAGTGGGCCCAATACCGACCCCAGGGGGACACCACTGTATACTTCCCTCCAGTCTGAAAAACAACCAACCATTCACCACTACTCGATAGCAAAATACTGCGGATGCTGGAAATCTGAAATAACAACAGAAAACGCTGGAAAAACTCAGCAGGCCAGGCAGCATCCGTGGAGAGAGAAAGAGAGTTAACGTTTCAGGTCGATGACCTTTCGTCATCGACCTGAAACGTTAACTCTCTTTCTCTCTCCACGGATTCACCACTACTCTCTGCTTTCTGTCCCTTAGCCAATTTCAATTCCATGCTGCCACTGCCCCTTTAATCCCATGGGCTTCAATTTTGCTAACAAGTCTATGTGCTACTTTTATCAAATGCTTTTTGAAAGTCCATATACACATCAACCACACTACCTCCATCAACCCTCTCAGTTACTTCACTGAATTAATTGTTATTCAGTGAATTAATCACAACTAGGTCATTTAAGTCACCTTAAGCTCAGGAATTTTCTCAATTTTAGCATGAAAAAGTTCAACAAAACAAAAACAGAAAAAGCTGGAAACAAACAGGTCAATCAGCACCTGTGTTTTGCGTGCGTATCCGAAACGTAAACAATTTATTCTCTTCACAAATACTGATTGACTTGCTGTGTGTTGTCTCTCTTTTGTTTCGTATTTCTAACATTGGTAGTATTTTGCTTTTTACTTAAAAAAATTCAATGCTTTAAGATATGACATTCTGCTCTACTACAGTAAAATGTTGCATCGGAGGGAGCAGAAGCAGAAGCAGCAGCAGAGCTTTGTCATACATCAAACGGAAACACCGGTTATAAACAAGACATAGAAATTTGCAGAAACAATCAGGTCAGTCAGCATTTGTGGAGAGTACAGAGGAGTTAACATTTCAGATGTGGTGGTTTGTAATGACTTCAGAATAGACAGAATAATGTATTTAAAATTGGTCAGGTAGCTGAAGCAGAGACCAAACTTTTACCTTGGGGGGAAATGGGTGAGAAGGCACAAAGCAGTTTGGAGATAAATATTAGTTTTGTGGGGAGGCAGCTAGCCATTGCTTTGAGGTCACTGCCTAATCAGAAACTATTCAGATCAAGTTTGTTTGACTGGTTCATCATACCTTTGAAATGTTATTATATATGCAAATTTTCAGACCAATGTCAAGACATTGAGATCATTCTGTTGTGGCTAGGTATCCAAGCTCAACAGATAACCATAAGACTGCTGTTTATACCTTATTTACCTCAGTGGTAGAAGTCATTAATATTCTGATCACCTGGCGACTGAGTGAAATGACTGAGGAAATCCGCCCGTTGGAGACCTTGAACAACTGTATAAAGTATGGGTTTTCCCTTCATAGCATGTTTGTTGCTTTGACTGCCCATTACTGGGGGAGAAAGCTTGGAGGAGTATTTGGGAGCCTTTGCAAACTAACATCAAAATCTCAGTTAAAAGATTCTGGATTCATTACTTTTGGAACAGCTTGTCCCTACCTCTGACCAACATTTTTGTCACCTGTCCCAATATCTCTATGTGGCTTGGTGTAAAATTGCGTCTGATAATGCTCCTGTGAAGTGTCTTGGGACATTTTTAACATTAAAGACGCTATGTAAATGTAAGTTGTTGTTGTGCAAGTCAAATACAATACTAGTTATTTGCTGTGTGTTTTTCTAATCATCACCTGTGTAAACAAATTGGATTAATATGGTGTACTGAATTTTAGGAGCGAGCAAGAGAATATGATGGTGGTGCGCGTGGCCTCTGCTGTGTAAAACCAAAAAAGGGATTCATTGTTACTCTGTGGCACACTACCTCATTTACATCACAGAGTTGCATGCTTTGATTAATAGGAGACTTGGGTCTATGTATGAAAATTGACATTTTGTTAACTTGAATCAAGAGTGTCAAGAGTAGGACTGAATTGTAACAGACTATTAATGGGCAATTGCAGATGGTTTCTATATTAACAATCTTAAAGCTGCAAGATCACAGACAAAACTAAATGACATTTGCAAACTGAAACTTGACAATGCAAATAGTATGTCAACAAAAGAATGATCAATTATTTCATAAACACTGACTGAGATGCTCGCATTTCGCTGCCATTATGGCAGGTCATTCACTATTTCGAAAATCATATAAGGCGTATACTAAAAATACAAGATAACAACCTTTACTTGATATAAACCTGTTTTCTACAAAGAAAAGCAGAGTGGAAATTTAGGGCTTGAGGAAAAATTGTGAATTAACAAATTAAACTCACCAGAAGCTCTTTATACTTTGGCCTTTTGGACTCATCCTTTGTAAGGCTAAAAGAGATGCAAACCGTTAAGTATATAGAGGTCAACTGCACAGTATATTGAAACAATGCTTCAAATGGAAGCTCGGTTACATATCAGACATTGACTGGTTAATAGAGTTCATCCCACCAAAATTCCCCCCTTCCCTTCTGAAGATGCCCACTCCGAAGTACACTGTCACACATGCAAACAGCCCTGTAGCAGCTTGCCAGGTGAACCTTCAAGATTGATCCTAGACACTGTATGTTGGCAGTTATTAACATAAGTAGGAGCAGGAGTAGGCCATATGGCCCCTCGGGCCTGCTCCGCCATTCAATAGGATCATGGCTGATCCGAACCTAGACTCACGTCCACTTCCCTGCCCGCTCCCCATAACCCTTAATTCCCTTATCAGCTAGGAAACTGTCTATCTCCGTTTTAAATTTATTTAATGTCGCAGCTTCCACAGCTCTCTGAGGTAGCAAATTCCATAGATTTACTACCCTCTGAGTGAAGAAGTTTCTCCTCATCTCAGTTTTGAAACGGCAGCCCCTTATTCTAAGATTATGCCCCCTAGTTCTAGTCTCACCCATCAGTGGAAACATCCTCCCCGCCTCCACCCGATCAAGCCCCCTCACAATCTTATATGTTTCGATAAGATCGCCTCTCATTCTTCTGAATTCCAATGAGTAGAGGCCCAACCTACTCAACCTTTCCTCATAAGTCACCCCCTCATCTCCAGAATCAACCGAGTGAACCTTCTCTGAACTGCCTCGAGAGCAAGTATATCTTTTCTTAAATATGGAAACCAAAACTGTACGCAGTATTCCAGGTGTGGCCTCACCAGTACCTTGTATAACTGAAGCAAGACTTCCCTGCTTTTATACTCCATCCCCCTTGCAATAAAAGCCAAGATTCCATTGGCCTTCCTGATCACCTGCTGTACCTGCATACTAACCTTCTGTGTTTCATGCACCAGGACCCCCAGATCCCTTTGTACTGTAGCACTTTGCAGTTTCTTTCCATTTAGATAATAACTTGCTCTTTGATTTTTTCTGCCAAAGTGCATAACCTCACACTTTCCAACATTATATTCCATCTGCCAAATTTCCGCCCACTCACTTAGCCTGTCTATGTCCTTTTGCAGGTTTTTTATGTCCTCCTCACTTACTGCTTTTCCTCCCATCTTTGTATCGTCAGCAAACTTGGATACGTTGCACTTGGTCCCCTCCTCCAAATCGTTAATATAGATTGTAAAGAGTTGGGGTCCCAGCACTGACCCTTGCGGAACACCACTAGTTACTGATTGCCAACCCGAGAATGAACCATTTATCCCAACTCTCTGTTTTCTGTTAGATAGCCAATCTTCCACCCATGCCAGTATATTACCCCCAATCCCGTGAATTTTTATCTTGTGCAGTAATCTTTTGTGTGGCACCTTATCAAATGCCTTTTGGAAGTCCAAATACACCACATCCACTGGTTCCCCTTTATCCACCCTGTTTGTTACGTCCTCAAAGAATTCGAGCAAATTTGTCAAGCATGATTTCCCCTTCATAAAACCATGCTGACTCTGTCCGATTAAATTATGCTTATCCAAATGTCCTGTTACTGCTTCCTTAATAATGGACTCCAACATTTTACCAACCACAGATGTTAGGCTAACTGGTCTATAGTTTCCAGCCTTTTGTCTACCTCCCTTTTTAAATAAGGGCGTTACATTAGCAGTTTTCCAATCTGCTGGGACCTTTCCCGAATCCAGGGAGTTTTGGAAAATTACCACCAATGCATCCGCAATCCCTACCGCTGCTTCTCTCAAGACCCTAGGATGTAAGCCATCAGGTCCAGGGGATTTATCCGCCTAAAGTCCAATTATCTTACCGAGTACCATCTCCTTAGTGATTTTAATCATGTTTAGCTCCTCCCCCCCATAGCCCCCCGTTTGTCCAGTGTTGGGATATTTTTAGTATCCTCTACTGTAAAGACCGATACAAAATATTTGTTCAGCGTATTTGCCATCTCCGTGTTCCCCACTACTAATTTCCCGGTCTCGTCCTCTAAGGGACCAACATTCACTTTAGCTTCTTTGGCAGCACCTCCCAAATCTGTGACCACCACCACCACCAAGAAGGACAAGGGTATATAGGAACTCCGTAACTAGAAGTTCCCCACCATCTTGATTTGCACATATGCTGTTTTTCCTTCATCAACATCTTGGAACTTCCTACCTAACAGCATTGTGGGAGCAGCTTCACCACATGGACTGCAGCAGTTCAAGAAGCAGCCCCACCACCACCTTCCCAGGGCAACTAGGATGGGCACTAAATAATGCCAGCCTTGCCAACAAGGCAATGAAAAAGGATTTCTGGACGATTTGTCCCCTCCCTGGAACACTGACCCCCAATTGTCGTGCTCATCTGCTGCCCTAGCGGAGATAAGCTAACTCAGCACAGACCAGGGATCAAACCTGGGAATTTCTGCTTTGTTTGGTTAAGTGCTGCACTATAAGTGGTGTGTCTACCCATGTAGCTACCAGGGCAGCCTACGAGAGGTTTTAAAATATTACACGGCATTTTCCCTTGAAATCTTCCCAGGTTGCATACCTTCCTTAACCAAGAGAGACGTACTCAGATCTACACTGGTGCGGCACTTTAACCAGTCATTGGGAAGAGAGGGCAGGCCAAAGTGGCTGCCATCAGAGAATCTTCTGATTTGTCTGTTAGAACCTGGCTCCTCTCCACAAAAGTGTGGCTAGAATCAGAAATCTGTGTCCGATTCAAGTCCCAAGTTATGTAAACTCCACATAATTAAGGGTACAGAAACAAAAGACTACACATTGAATCGGCAGGTTTAGAAAAACAACATTCAGCACCAGACATACTATGACTTGTTTCATCAAATGTAATGGATGTCATTTTACGAGATCTAAGTAGAGGCACAGTGATTGAAACAAACATATCTCACACACTGGCAACCAGCTATTTATCAGATTAGTTCTTGAAGCATTTTCATTGACAATCTGTGCTCCAGGAGTCCTTGGGTGAGTTCAGTCAATTAATTTTAATCCTGTTAAACGTTACTCACAGATAATCTGTTGATGTAAACTGGTAACAAAATATACATTTTTTATGGGCACTTTGAAACATGTACACATTTTCATTACTGCTAAATGATTCCCAAACCCCAGTTCAAACTTAATGTGGTCACCAGATGGCAGCAAAAATCTAATACATGTTGATTCTTCTGTGCTTATACCCATGGGCTGGATTACGAGCAGCAAATACTAAGATTGAAACAGAAAAATCGAGGTAGCATTGAACTCATAAGAACTGCCTGCAATGAAAAGTGTTAGGATCTTCACTTAAAAAGTACTGATGCGTTTTAACGGCAAAGTAACAGGTACATTACAACCCGACTCAATATACCAGAGCTGAAACCCTCCAGACCAGAATTTTTTTTTGCTTCATTATGTACCTCAATTAATACAGCAACTATCTCGCAAATCTTTTTTTGTTAGCCTATAAGTGTATAAAGAAATGGAGGCTAGTGCCAATGAAAGATTTAATTAAGAGCATCACAGGAAGCTCTCATCTGGGTACGATCAGGCTACCAGTGCTGGAGACACCATTTCCAGTAATAGCACTCCTTTATTTGCTATATAAAAATCATGTCAAAAGCTAACATGGCACTCACATTAATCTTCACACTTCACAGGCTCAAAAGGAAGAAATACAAAGGCTGACTTTTTCTATGCACAGTGAAGCAGCAGTTCTCGTTAAAAGAAAAGATCTAGAAGAGTTAGAATATGGTACATTAGCAATAATGTGAAAATAAAAAAAAAGAGAATTGGGAATAGGAATACGGAAGGCAAAGGGAGGACTGCTTGAACTGCAGTTTTAATTTTTTGCTTGTACAGGGCTGAAATCACAGTAAAAGATAGTCCTGACATCGGAGTATCTTCATATTACTAGAACATTTAGGATTATCTCAATGTCAGCAGGAAGTTTAAACCAGCTGGTCTGGAACAGAGAGAAGGAATTGTAATTGAAACGCACACACAGAGCGGTGACGACTCTTAAAATATTCCACGTCCTGCCAACCTCACAACTCGACCTCAAGTCCCTCGGTACACATCTAGAATGGGAAAATCTGCTTTCTTAGCTTCAAAGTTCTAAAGCAATTTTTTTGTGTTTTTAAAATCAATACTGATTCAATACAGCTGTCCACAAGGTGCGAACATTGCAGCAGAAGTATGGTTGGGAATCTGGTGGCAGCAGAGGGAGCCGGGAACCAGCATTGGGTCTTTGGCCAGAGTTAAGGAGCTCCAGAGTGGGTGGCACTGTGGAGATGCAGCTTCACGATATCAGGTACGTGGGCAGAGCACCAACCTTGGAGAACCACCTTGGATGCAAGTCCAATAAATAATTGAGTGTAATTGTGACAGAAATAGGCGTGACAGGAAAGCGCAGAAGGAAGAAAAGTGCTACTCGAGTGCAAGTGCACACACAGAATGAGACACTATTTTAGTTGCAACTACTTTTGCATCATTCTTACCACAGGTTAACAAAGTTGATGAAGCTGGGAGAAAACTCTCTCTCTTCAGAGTTGCTGAGCTGTGGGGGGTCTCCTTTTACTACCTGGGTTAACTGATCAAATACACTGTTCCATTTTGGATATGGGAATCGTCCAGTGGCTAGTTCATACTAGAGAATAGAAAAATATGAGAGTTTAAAAAATCATGAATTCTAATACATTCATATTCTCAACCTTTCAGTAGTACAGAATATTCTTTTAAAGATGAACTGGGAAATTTAAATTCTGCATATTAGTGATTTTTTATTTTAATTCCAGTGGATTTACTCAATCTAACATTTCAAAAGTCTAAAATACTTTACTTACTAATGTGATTCCCAAACTCCAAACATCTGATCGCACATCGTAGCCTTGTCTTGAAGCACTTGGATCTATTCTTTCAGGCTTTGGTGGGGGTAGGGGTAGAAAGGGAGGAGAAGAACATACTTTATTAAAGCCTACTATAGCTTACTGGAGAAACTAATTTGAACAATGACTCACTTTTAAACCAGACAGAAATTCCATTTCAAACAAGACCTGCATACACTTTTCTGAAATGGAGACAGGGTTTGAATGTTTAAAAAAAACCTATTTGCTTTGAAGAGATCAGAAAATACATCTCCCCCATTGAAGACACGTCATTGACCTTTCAGGGTAACACACTGGGTAGTTGTCCCCAAAGTGCATACAAATGGCTGGGGTTGACTGTCCCTCTGGATTTGTTTCCTCCTCCCAGAGGAGGACACTATGCCTCCACTCAGCAACTCCCCCAATGGCCTGGTCAAGATTTTAGGAACTTCGCAAACTTGAACCCAACTCTTGTTGGCATAATAAACTAAATGGACTACGCCAAGATGTTACCAGAATCCCACATACAGTAACCATTTATCAAGTCGTGGTTCAGTAAGCAGTATCCGCACAGCTCATAGCTTGAGGACGTTTGGCTGTACAGTTGATAGAAGATACAACATTGCTGAATTGCAGATGTCGCCTAGACCAACTTAACTATTAGATAATTTAATCAGTAAAGCACGACAGTTCTGCAACATCAAAATCTCAGAACAATGACTGGGGAGACACTGCACAAACCTCAAGTGGATTTGATACTACTGTGGGGGGGGGATTGGAACACTTTCCCATGTTTGACAAATCAGGCATAGGATACGTCAGTTACATGATTAAAAATTCCCTCTTTACCCAGTCCCAACATCAGTAAAGCATTCCCTACAGCACAAGTTTGAATTTTTCCAGTCCTCACACCAGCCATCCTTATGGCATCTAGAAAAGCTGCCAATTTGCATCTATTTGTGTGTGTGCTGGACCTCTGCCAACTCATTTCTTGTAGGATCCTTGCAGGCAGCAGAAGTGGCTTACGTCCCAACAGTCCGAGACAGATTTGTACCTAGAACCCGGAAGTGGAATGCCAGTAAAGCTAACCCACTAACTCTAGCACAAAATTAATTGAACCTATGCCTGAAGAGCCACACCCAAAATGTTAGGCTGTTTAATTTCGGTCACCCACAAGAGTGGCATTATAACAGTTTTGCTGTTTGAAACCCAACCCTATTTTCGAAAATATTTTAGTGGTTTATTTTCTGCATTTTCCAATACTGCCTGGGCTTCAATTTGTAACTTATACTATTTAACCCAATTTTAACAGTGCCGCTCAAGATGTCAAGCAGCAAAATGTATAAATTTTATAAACCAGATATTCTAACTTGCTGCAGCTTAATGCTAAACATAAAAATAAAAAAGCAACATTCCATGGTCTACACTTGAAATATTAACCTCTTCTCCCCACAGATGCTGACAGGCCTCCTGTATATTGCCAGCAATTTTTTTTAAAAATTGCCAATTTCCTTCATAATATTCAGTGAAGGCAACACTAATATTGTGCTAATATCTTCATCTTCAAGGGGCAATTTCAATAAATACCATATACGAGTTACTGCAATAGTCACACACTGCAAGCCATGATCACTTGCTCATTTCTCCCCCTGAACAGCAATTCATATTCTAACTGTGCCAGTTTTGAAAGCTGGTGAATGAAAATAATGCATGGCAAGTAGAGCTGAGACTTCGATGTACAAACAAGCTCTTTTCCCTGCGGCTTTCTCATCTAATTTTAAAATGCTAAACACCGCCCCATTACCGCTGTGTGTCTGGCCAAGTTCGGTGCCAGTCAATCCAAAAACACAAGCCACCGCTCAAAAATGATTTGAATCTATTTATATTTCAGAATGGTGGATTTATAGAAAGTGTCCTCAATACTGATATTTTCTGCCTTTTAGTTTGGTGAACTTTTCTGAAAAAATATTTTTTTCCCCAAAAAGTTTAAAAAAAATCCATTTCACACAAACATGTTTCTTTTAACCTGCAGGTTATCTTCTACAAAGTTTCCCAAGCTGACAGAATCCCCAAGTAAGGCTAATTCTTTTAGAATTGTTTATCTAATAAATGAAAATTTACTCAGGTTACTGTGAAGGAATGTTTACTAAGTCCACACACTATTTTAAAAGTTATGGAGAACTTTAAGGAGGTCCATTTTAGGGGTAGGAGCACATTTTTGGAAAATGGGTTTTCACTGGCTGAAATCTGGGTTTAAAAATCTACTTATCCTGGGGTGGGGGGAGAAAGAAGAAAAAGTTAAGTGGTGTGTTTCTGGGGTTGAGCTGGCTCCAAGATAGCACATTTAATAATGGGAGATTAGAACAGAATCAATCCCCTGTGATAGATTAAGTAATCCTGTACCTGAGTCAATCACATCTGCAGTACTCCAAAGCATTATGACTAATCAGCTAGCCTGGCTAACGGATAGGATTTGGAGGGGTAGACCAGTCACTGTGGGCTGGGATTCTTCCTACCCTGCTCCTCGCAAACCAATGCTCCAACAGGTAGGATTGTTCAAGCTGGAGACGCAAATAGGAAGCCGACTAGTGTTTTGTGCGTGGAAACTGTGTGGGTTTAGTTGGTTAAACTTCAAGTATCTGTTAAGCACAATTGGAAGCTCCTAAATTTGGACTCCTGTCAATCTGAGCCAAGGTCTGACCTTAGGGAAATGAGGTGTGCCCCTACATGGAGGTAGTGTGCACTTCACATCAGGCAAATAGATGCCTTACATTATGTTTTTAATTGTCCTCAGGATGTGGGTGATGTTGGCAGGACCACAATTACCACCTATCCCTACTTGCCCTGAGGTGGCAGTGATGCTGGGCCAACTCCTTGAACTGCTGCAGTCCTTGTAGTGATGTTCCCACAATGGTATTAGATAGGGAATTCTAGGACATTGTCAACGATGAAGGAACCAGAGATATATATGCCCAAGTCAGGATCATGTGCAACATGAGGGGGAACCTGCAGGTGTTTCCTTGACATTGCTACTCTCATCATTCTGTTCTTGGAGGTCATGGGACTAAGAAGTGCTGTCGAAGTAAGTTTGGCGAGTTGCTGCAGTATACCCTGTAGGCAGTACATACTGCAGCCACTGTGCATCAGCAGTGTAGGGGGTGAATACCAAGTTCAGTGGCAGACTGCTGTGCCCTGAATGGCGTTGAACTTTTGTGCTGTTATAGCAACACCCATCTAGGCAAGTATTCCATCACATTTCTGACTTGCAATTCTCACCAGCCTGCTTTGGAGACTCAAAGCACGGCAATGGTTGTTCACATTTGTCAGTCACCAGCTGAATAAAAAGGCCCCTTTTCTAGCCAACTGACAGCGCTCAGTGAAGATTGACAGGGTTGCAAATTGGTCAAATGCTGACAACTATAAAAGTGTTCAAATCTGGAAGGATTACTGCAGGCTTGTATACTCCAACAGCCACAGACCAGCAGGAACCAGACGAATAAACTAGTCTGCATCACTCCAAGAGCTAAACAATTTGCATTTATATAGTGTCTTTAACGTAGTAAATTGTCCCAAGGTGTTTCGCAGGAGCACAATCAGACAAAAATTGACACCAAGCCAAAGAAAGAGACATTAGAACAGGTGACCATACACTTGGTCAAAAAGGTAGGTTTTAAGCAGCATCTTAAAGGAGGAGAGAGGTGGAGAGGCAGAGAGGTTTGGGGAGAGAATTCCAGAGTTTAGGTCCGAGATGGCTGAAGGCATGGCCGCCAATGGGTAGACGAAAGGCAATGGTGGGGCAAAAGAGGTGGGGGATGCGCAAAAGACCAGAGCTGGAGGAATGAAGAGGTTTCAGGGGTTGTAGGGCTGTAGGAGGTTAGAGCTACGGAGGGGCAAGGCCACAGAAGGATTTGAACACAAGGATGAGAATTATTTTAAAATTGAAGCGTTGGTGGACTGGGAACCAATGTAGGTCAATAGCACAGGGGTGACGGTTGAATGGGACTTAGTCAGAGTTAGGACACGGGTAGCAGAGCTTTGAATGAGCTCCAGTTTATAGAGGATGGAAGGTGGGAGGCTAGCTAGGAGAGTATTTGAATACTTGAGTCTGGAGGCAACAAAAGCAGGGATGAGGGTTTCAGCAGCAGATGGACTGAGGCAGGAGCAGAGACGGTTGATATTACGGAGGTGGAAGTAGGCGTTCTTTGATAAGGGGAGCATATGGGGTCAGAAGTTCAGGTCTGGGTCAAATAGGATGTTGAGGCTGCGAATAATCTAGTTCAGCCCGAGACAATGGCCAGGAAGGGGGATGGAATCGTTGGCAAAGGAGCGGAGTTTGTGGCAGGGGCCGAAGACAATGGCTTCAGTCTTCCCAATGTTTAACTGGAGGAAATTTCGGTTCATCCAAGACTGGATGGCAGACAAGCAGTCTGACAACACAGAGGCAGTGGAGAGGTTGAGAGTTGGTGGTGAAGTAAGCTGACAATACCCAGCTCTACATGTGGAACCACACGTATGTCTTTGGATGACATCGTGGAGGAGCAGCATGTAGATGAGAAATAGGAGGGGGCCAAGGATAGAACTTTGGGGGGACTCCAGAGGCTACGGTGCGGGAGCAGGAAGAGAAGCCATTGCTGGAGATTCTTTGGCTACAACGGGATAGGCAAGAGTGGAACCAGGCGAGGACAGTCCCACTCAGCTGGACAATGGAGGAGAGGCATTGGAGGATATGGTCAACTATGTCAAAGGCTGCAGACAGGTTGAGAAGGATGAGGAGGGATATTGCACAATGATCACAGTGGATGTTATTTGTGACCGATATGGGCCGTTTCAGTGCTGTGGCAGGGGCAGAATTGGAGAGGTTCAAACATGACGGTGTGGAAAAGACGGGCATGGATTTGGGAGGCGACAACACATTCAAGGACTTGAGAGGAAAGGGAGGATGGAGAGGAAAGGGAGGATGGAGCAGTAGTTTGCAAGTTCAAAAGGCTCAAGGGTGTGTTTTTTTTGAAGAGAGGGATAATGACAGCTGATTTGAAAGGGAGCGGGACAGTAGCTGAGGAGAGGGAACTATTTACATTATCAGCTAGCATCGGGGCCGGGAAGAGAAGTTGGTTCGTCAGCAGTTCAGTGGGAATAGGGTTGAGAGAGCAGGAGGCAAGTCTCAGGGACAATAATTTAAATCATGGTCAAATACTGTTATTTAATCTAGCTCGAGGAAATAAAATTCCAAGGATTGAAAGTCATACAACAGGTACATAGTTGAAATGAATAAATGCTTTTCTACTGAGATTACATCAGCTAGGATCAGCCTTTTAAATGAACTATTCATGATACAAGCACACTGGGGTTAAAATGATTTCATTTTTTGGGTGACCTTCAAATATAAGTGATGGCCGTGATTGTACTCTCCTCATTCCTCCTCCCCCGCCCACACCGCCCCCACCTCTTCCACCCCCAGCAATTTCAACTCATGTCTAATTACCAAATATTTGTTCTGTCCACTCAGAAGGCAGTACTAAAAGTTAGAAGCAATACGTCTCATTAGAGGGGAATAATTAGATCACTTCTGAGAGGCACTTTTGTTTCTGCTGAATTGTATAAAGTTGGAATTATTAAAAAATTACACAATTGTACTAAGTGATGTTCATTGTTCATGGTGAGTCAGAGGTTTTACAACAAAAGGACTGTTACACCAAGCTACGTTATCTGGGATACAGATTTATCAGTGTTGGGAACAGCCCTGGGATCGCTGACGGCACTGGGATGAAGTTTCAGTGAATAGTGTTTCAACTGGGAAAGGAGCCCCAGTGGCGGAGGAGGAGGAGGAGGAGAGAGCAGGTTTTGGCAGCCTTGAAGGGGCTAACAGGAGAAAAGGGCCCAAACTACCGTTGGTCCCCTTTGGATCAAACAATCTCTCAACCTGTCCCATTTGTGACTCATCTTTGGCCCCTTTCTGGGTCACCAGGTACTCACCAGCACTTTTCCCGGAGTGAGTAAGCCTGGGAGGTCCTAGTACACCATTAGTGTGTTTGCTGATTTAGTTTTGACAAACAATTTTTTTAAAAAAAAAAACAAGCTACCTCAAAATACTCAAAAGTTAATTGTTTGCACGTTTTCAAACCAAAAAATATTTAAACCCCAATTGCTCATTGACTTTCTAAGAGGAGAAAACATAATTTCGACCCAAAACGGAGAGGTGCGGCTTTGTGATTGATATGGACAGCAATCAAGAGGAACCAAATAATGCCAAGTCATTTTCCAATTAAATCACTTGGAAAAACAAACTGAAATCCTCTTCAACCTTCCACTGAGAAAGAAAATACAGCATCAATGAACAATCTTTGCATTCTAAATGTCAAAAGAAATCACAGGCTCTGGCTGAAGCAAAAATTGAACAGTTCAAAATAGAAAAGCAGTTGTTAATACTTCCACATGTACGCTGATGACACCCAGCTCTACCTAACCACCTAATCTCTCTCAATACCAACACCACCTTTGTTCTGCCAGACCTCTTGTTCGACATTCAGTCTTGGGTGAGCCGCAATTTCTTCCAGCTAAACATTGGAAAGACCTAAGCCATTGCCTTCGGCGATCACTACAAACTCTGCACCCTCACCATCAACTCCGTCCCCACCCAAGTCCACTGTCTCAGGCTGAACGAGGCTGTTTGCAACCTTGGCATCCTATTCAACCCTAACCTGAGTTTCTGAACTTGCATCATCTCCGTCACAAAGAACGCGGACTTCAACTTCCGTATCATCACCACTGCCTCGCAAGAAGTCCCACTTGCCCATCAGTCCGGTCCTAAGTGACCTACATTGGCACCGAGTCTTACAACGCCTCAAGTTTAAAATTCTCACCCTTAAGTTTAAATCCCTCCATGGCGTCATCCATCTCTATATTTGTAACCTCCTGCAGTAATACACCTCAACACTTGTTCCCGGCTCTGGCCTCTTGTGCACCCACTCGCTTCGGCTCACCTTTAGCAGCTGTGACTGAGCACTTGGACAAGTATGAGCACTGGTTTGTGAAGGGTGGGGCATGTCTGACTAATCTAGTTAACTTTTTTGAGGAGATCACTAGCATGCTGCACAGGGCAGTGTCTATTCACGTTATCTATATGGACTTCTAGAAGGCATTTGATAAGATTCTGCACTAAAAAACAGCAGCAAAAATAAAAGCACACGGAATTGGAAGTAACATGATACGAGTTGGTAATTGGTTGGGAGGTAGGATACAGGGAGTAGGGATAACAGGAACATTCTCTGATTGGCAGGATTTGTCAAGTGGCGTTCCCCAGAGATCTGTACTCGGGACTCAGCTTTCACCATCAGAGTGACTGCTGCCAACGAACAGGAAGCTGCTGCCAATGACCAGAAGCTGTGCAGAAGCCTTCTGCACATAAATCTGTGGTGGTTTAATTATTAATGTATAATATATCGCATAAATCTGTGGAGCTCTGGGTTGGTTTAATATTGTATAATACAGCGGGTTGGTTTAAGTATTAATGTATAATAATTTTGTGGGGATAAGGTTGAGGAGATTTATTTGTTTGGAGCGCGAGCTGTGTGTGAAGGAAAAGGAGAAGAAAATGAATAAAAATGGACGTTTGCTGAGTTTTGCTGGCGTAGATTTTCTTTTCCTGAAGTGGTTCTGTTCGGCAGTAGCGATCTCTTTTCCCCACCCCCTCCCCTTCTTTCTCTCTGGAAGTGTTTTCTTTCTGATGGTGCCAATATTTTCTTTTCAGTTAGCCAACAACCAAAAAACACAAACTGCGCATGCGCAACCAATTCATTTTGTTGATTTCTGAACAGTCGCGTCCTTTCACCATATATGTTTTATAGCCTTTTGGAACAAGTGAAGAAACTCCAATCCTCACAGGATTCAACTCCGAAATCTACTGATGCATGTTGGGAAATTCTGCAAACTGCATATGCTAAGAATGCACAGATTAGATCGGTAATTTCAATTATTCTAGGGAAAATATGTCAAAACCTAAGTTTTTGCGACAAGCTGAAATGTATCTTTAATATCTTGTACTATAATTGTTGCAAGGCTCTTGCTGTGGAAGGCAGTAAAATTCTCCTGGAACAGATCTTTCACCCCCCAACTCCAATCCAAATTCAGGGGGCTGGGATGGGTTCTACCAATTGCTCTGTAAATGGTCACATGCCCAATAAGCTTTACACTCAACAATGGACAGGACAACACGTTTTTCCAGAATGTCTGGAATTACTGCCTTGATTTTTATTGGGTTTCAATTTGACAGCCAGATTCAGTTAACTTTTGCCAATACGCATCGCCATTATTGTGTGAAGAGTTTAATTCCTCACAAGTAACCTCAAGGAATGCAGTGATGTGAAACATCCTGGAATATTTCCACGCATGTTAGAAAGGCATTAGCTGGAAACCCAGCCAGGCATCATCTTCAGTTTTACCAATATTTTATAATTCTCTCATCTTATAAATTGCTTTCTTTCTTCCTTGTCCCCTTCTCCCTTCCTAACCATGTCAAACTGTCCCACGATCTAGGACTACACCAAAAGTACTCTTAAAATGGCCACCACAAGGTGCTTAAAAGGATGCAAATTAATTTGCTCTCCAACTTGACAGTCATTTTGGAAATAATTTTCAATTCAATTGCCACCTTCATTTAAATGCCGAATTAAGACTTGGAACACACTATATAGAGAATTGAGAGGTGAATCAGCATTCCATCGCACTCTAATAAAACATGATGCCGCTTATTGGTGTACCATCGGCCAGGTTAAACACGTTATTGTTTAATTTGTGAAATTATAGCACAGCCTATTTCAATAAAATGGAAAAAAACACAAATATTCAATTTCTAGGAAAGCCACTTTCTATTACATGTATAATACCAATTTTCTTCATACTTCTGCGGTATAGTTTCTGTTCTGCAAACATTGTTAACCTGTTACAGTTTAGCCAATGTATATGAAGGCATTTCTAAACGGCTTTGTCTCAAGCATCTAAGTGCATAAACATTGCATAGAATCTGTTGTAATTAAGTGTCTTAGTCTCCTAAATCTTTGTACACATGAACAAAAAAAAAAATCATAAGGGCCGAGGTTTTCCGCTCGGTGCTCGCCAGTCTGTAATTTCCTGCCCATTCACTTTCATAGGTGCAAAATTGCAAGCGGATGAGTGCACAAGAAGAAATTCCTGGCAAAGGTCTCCAACAACAATCTTAACACAACACTGTTACAGTAGCACTTGAAGTGATGCTTAATGCTTTCAAATTTTAAGCAGAAACTCCAATCTGAAGTTATTTCATTAAAAAGTGCTCCATGCTCAATGGCAACCACTGTCATTTAAGCAGGGACACATGGAACATGCCCAAAGCACTTCCAAGCTGGCAAATTTCCTAGAACCTTAAATGCGTTCAAAAATGTAGAAAACAGTACAATCTAATTCTGACCTAGACTTGACAGAATGTTATTGACTGTATCGACACACAGCTTCACACATACATGCTCTTCAGATTTTTTATTAAGTTGCTCTCATCCCTTTATCATTAGTCAAAAGGAAGGTGGTCAGATTTCAAGTCAGTGAAGATTAATCCTGCTAAGAATCCAAGCTGTTCGTGCTAAAATTATTGATAGTGGTTCCAAGAGATATCCTGTAAAATTAAACCATGTGGTAACTAACAAAGATCAATAATAAAAGTGGAGTAGATTAGACTCTCCAGATTCCATTTATTTTATTGGCGTGCTACAGCTGCATGTTGCTGCTTCCCTTCCTGCAGCCCGATCACAGCATCTCGATTACATATGTATAAAACAAGAAAAAAATCTATTTATTAATTCATGTCACTGTATCTGGTCCTGGATAAGCACAAACACTCTGTGGAATTGGCTGATTTTAAGGAGGGCTACATTATTTTAAATCTACACTTTTTATATCAGAGTTATTTTTTGTATCAATTTTCATGTGAAATCACAATAAAAAAAAAATGGACAAACAATAGTAATTATTTCCACATTTAGACTGGCAAACTATACCTCTATGCAGTTGGCATCACATCTACTGCGGTTTCAGTAAAAGTATTTAGAGGAGCTAAATGCTGCCAAGTCATCTAAAAACTAAACTTCATTGTGATAAATTGGTATCCAATTTACATCAATAAAATTGTGTTCTACCATTTTAATAGTTTTCCTTATTATACCTCTTCCAATAGTTATAGTAAAGATAACTGAATAGTTTGCTGTTGAAATCTTCAAACATTGTGCAGGTTTAGGCATGAGCACAAACACCTGCACCCCAGTTAGTTTTACAATCTCAAAAAGAATGGTACCCTGGATTAAAGCCAACGTGCCTCTAATTCTTGAAGAGTGGGAAGAGGTAGTTTACCCTTCAAACAAACCTAGGAACGGTCACAGCACCCAGTTACTGTTTAAAAACAGTTAGATGTCTTCACTTTCTTCAGTGAACTTAAACCCAGATCATACTTTGGATTGGTACTATTGACAGTAATCCGAGTTGAGCAAGCCTCAAACAAAAATTGGCTCATCATTGCAACCTGTACCCACAGAGTCATGTAAAGCATACCCTTAATGGAGTTCAGCTTTAAGGACTCGGGCAGTCGGTCTGATTCTTTACTAAGGATATTTACCAATCATAGTTTGTATTATAAATCATGGAACTAACTAGGCAAGATAACAGTGAAAAGGGGTTAAAAATGATATAAACATTTGTATTCAAATAAACCAACACAAAACTAATCCCCCACTTTCAGGTTATTTAACTTTAAAGGAGATTACTTGGCGGAGGGGTAAAAGGAGACAGCAACTGCTCTCCACTAAAGAATCTGAAGATCAACTATATAGTCATCAACCTGAAACGTTAACTGTTTCTCTCTCCACAGCTGCTGCCTGACCTGCTGAGTATTTCCAGCATTTTCTGTTATTTCAGATTTCCAGCATCCGCAGTATTTTGCTTTTGTATTAATGAATAGCAGGATCCTGGCTTTGCTCAAAGGCAGCAACCAAAGAGGTGCTCACGCTGGACAAGTCATCAGAGCCACTGCTCTCTAGACAAGAGACCTCACCATGCATATGTCCATAAACCGCTTTCAAGCCTTCCAATATAAATATCGCCAATCAGATTAGGGTTCACTAAAAGCCTCGTTTCTTTTGGGGGAAAGAAATGGGGTATCTTGATAGCACTTCTCCCCCTATGCCAGGGAGATGATTAGCTTTATAAGTTCAGATAAACCGTTCCCCTCTCTGCCTCAATTACTTTTAAGTTGCATCTCTACACTTCACCAATGAAGCTTTACAGTCAGATGCCAGAAAATTTGCTTGCTGTACAGTAATTTTTTTCTTGTTTTCCAACATTCAGCATCTCGTGCTGCTGTGAAGCCCCTGCAAAGGCAGCCAAATTTGAAATCTAACACAACCAACCTCAGATGTTGTTCTTGATAAATAATCTTCCTATGAAATGGTTGATCAGACTTATATCAATTTCAGATTGCATTTTCATGGCAGCTATCACAGTGCAGCTTTTCTTGTTTCTTTAGCAGCTGCTTTTATATTTACAAAGCTTTGTGCCCAATCCCACGAGTCCACCTATGTCTGAATCCATTTCCTTTTGATTGTTAGAAAATATTGTGCTAGGCTGAGAAAATTCCATTTGAATGGAAAACTATTCTAAAAGTTGCCATTTCTGGAACATCTGGCATGATAACTTCTCATTATTGCAGACAAAAATTTAGTAGACATAAATTTACCTTATATAACAGATGCAATTAAGGTCTTTTTTGAAAGCACAGCAGGTAACTCAAATGTTAGTTCTCAATTTTTACTTCATACCTTAATCTACAGGGGATTTTGCATATTTTATACCCTTCAATCATGTTCATGTGCTTACTTGTCCAGATGCTGTGCAACAGCAGGGGCCATTAAAGAATTTACTTATCAGCAGTTCAATTTCCTGTTTTGGACATAATTCATGCATCAGAGTTTGATCTGGTCATATCTATTCTGCAACAATGTCAATCCTTTGAATCTGGGCTTTCAATTGGGTGGGCAGACAGCTTTTAAAGTAAATTTTCAGTCAATAAAACCTTAAAAAAAAAAAGTTGCTCCCACTTCCAAAACAATAAAAGGTAGACAGAATTACTTTCAGATGCAAGTTTTATTCAATGAATTATCATGCCTATATTACCTATCTTAAACAGTTACAAACCTTAAACTGAGCTTTCTTGATCACCAAATACGCGCTCCTCCCTCCTGAAGGTATTGATACTCCCTCTGGGGTACAGTTCCACAGGCAACACTCGCTCTCCAGCACCTTACTCAAATGGCCATTGTTCACCTATAAATCTTGGCAATGAGTGCTAGCAGGCTAAAGAGGTTACAAGGGGGGAACCACAAGAACCAACAGCGATGCTGTCCTCACTTGACGTCTATTGACTTTCAGTAGGGATCGCTGAATCGTATTTAGGCGTGGAAAACACGGGTAATTTCCCTTCAATAATCCAAAGGTGGCATGGCCTGTTAACTTCAGATTTGCGCAAGGACCATGGTAAAGCCTAACAACTGCCAAGAGTCGCTTAGCATCAAGCACACCAGACCTGGTGGGCTTCTGTTGAAAGTAAAAATTACATTTTTCAAAACTGAGGATCTTTTTAAATGAACATTATTTATAAAATGGGGTAGTACTTCAAATAAAATGTACTCTTCTAACCAGACTATCTTTCTTCCCTCCTCAACCAACTGCACGCCAGTTGTTAAGATATGAACATATTCTATGTTTTAAATTCAGAATTAAAAAAAATGAACACACTTGCCACAACTCAGATTCCTTGAAATCTATGTATCTCCATCAACAACCTCATTCCCATCATAAACTCATGTTTCCGCACATGATGGTAGTGCACGAGAGCTTCCTTTCCCCTCCTCCCATTCAGAAGCCTTTGTTTTATTTGGCACTTCTGAATGCCAAAAAAAGATCATTTTAACTGATTAGTTCCCACCACACCCCTCGTTTTCCTCTTGAAATGCACCTTAACGGCACATTCCACAAGAGTACTCCATTAGTTGTATTAGAAGTGCCTTTTCTTTCACGTGGGAACTGAACTCCAACAAGGTAATTTTCTGAATTAATTTCAAACAAAATATTTCTACATGTGAAAGAGCTACATTCACACGGTGGTTAAACTCCTAGTGTGGAAAATTTACGGCAGTGCACTGTGGCATAAAGTATACATTTCATACCAAAAGCTCATGGCTACAATTTCCTGTGCAAACCCTAAACTACCAACTTAGCGATGTGCATTTTGTAATTTATATAATTGGTATTTTACAATATAGCATTTTTTCTTTTGAAGGTTAACTTAATTCAGTAATTTCCAAAAAAAAGCCCAGATGTCCAAACTGTTGTTCAATCATAAAGTTAATTAAAGATACTTCAAAACAACAGTATATGTTTACCTCAGTGAACAGTGAGTGTGCAGAGATGGAGGGCAAGCACACACACGGGGGACTGAACGAGCGCACGAGACACACACATTAAGATTGTCGCTCCTAGTTTATCAACCTCTTGACTATGTATTCAGTGCCTGGCACTCTCTAGAGACATTCCTGGGAAAAGTGCTCGGTTGTGACCCTGACGCAACCACCAAATCTCTCCAGACAGTACTCTACAGCAGTGAACCCTGGTTTGCAGCGTCAGTGGAGAGCACCTCTTCAGCAGTGTAAGGGATAAATTGGAACAGCTCTCCAGCCTGCAACCATTTTATATTTTCCATGCATTTTTGTTTTTTACTTCCAGTTTCCTTCCGGCACCAAAATTTGCTAGGCTATGTTTCAACAGGTGATAGCAACCCTACCATACTTCACCCAACGAGCTAATCTTTATAAATGAATCTGGTCAGTGAGTGCTGTTGGACTGCAGAGGCCATCACAGTCGAGCTGAATTCTTCCTCACCAAACATCCAAAGGCAGTTTCTAGGAAAATGTCTCTGGAGCAGGAACTTTAGCTGATTTTCCCCCTCTTCCAAGCATGAAACAAACTGTTGTACCCCAACTGCTACCTAGCTAACAGCACAGACCAAGGATTGAACATCTGACCTTGTACTCTATGCAGCTTAGTACAACATGACCCAGGCCACTTATCATAGAAACTAGGAGCAGGAGTAGGCCATTCGGCCCGTCGAGCCTGCTCCACCATTCAATACGATCATGGCTGATCATCCAAATCCAGTACCCTATCCCTGCTTCCTCACACAGAATCCCCATCGAGCCTGCACCGACACATATCCCACCCTATCCCCGTAACCCCACGTATTTAATTCCCCCTAACATATCCCATCCTATCCCCGTAACCCCACATATTTAATCCCCCCCTAACACTAAGGGTCAATTTATCATAGCCAAATCAACCTAACCCGCACATTATACAACTGAGGTAACTTCAGTTTTATATGGCGAAGTGGAATTAAAACAAAGAAGTGAAATCAGTACTCAATACTGCATTTATCAGGCCTTGATATGGTTTGCAAAGCACTGTGCAAATTAATTAATACACAAAAAACATACCAGGACAGAAACTCAAATGAATGTTCATAGAATAGACAGTATTTATATACAATAATAAAAACAGAAAATGCTGGAAATACTCAGCAGGTCAAGCAGCATCTGTGGAGAGAGAAACAGAGTTAACGTTTCTAGTCCACTAATGTGGATTTGTATTTATATACATTTGTCTCAGATTGTCTGTTTGGAACACTTTCACCTCCAAATTAGGTTAGGAGTTCAAACCCCCAGTCCAGAACTTAGCATATAATGCATGCTAACACACCAGTGCAATACTGAGGGCGTGTGAATTGCCAAGATGCCATCCTTCCAGTGGTCTATTAAAGATCCCAGGACATTATGTGAACAGGAGCAAAGAGTTCTTCTGGTATCCTGGGCAACATATCTCCCTCAATCACAACCAAAAAACACAGACTGACTGATTCATCTCACTGCACAAAATATCTTCCACATTTGCCTGAAGAACAGATACTGCATTTCAAAGTACTTCATCGTGCATGAAGTGCCTGGAGACGTTTGAGATACAAAAAGGCACTATATGAATGCAAGTCTTTATTATACAACTTTCAGTAACCTAAACTTCATGAGTTAAAATAAAATAATTTCAAAATACAAAACAAAAATGCACCAGAGGCTTTATTTTTCCTCCAGGGAGAAAAGCAATTCAACCCAATGCTGCTGTAGCTCACGCTACCGCTTAACACGACATGGTTACAGCATTCCCCCCTAAACTATATCCACAAGCAATAGCCACTGTACACCCCTCACGCCTGTATCAAAAAATGCCTTCCTCCTCCCCAAAAAATTAAATATAGTTGCTTGAAAAACTGATCAACAGGAACTGGGGTGACAGTATTCATCACATAAGGCAGGCATACACAACTCACTTGTCAGATAATGGTCGGACTCACTGTGCTCTTGTCAAATATTCTCCAGTTACATGGGTGCACTATTTGGTGTCTTATTTTGCAAACTGCTGTAATTGGTTCAGATGTGGATCAGATGGGTGATCTTGACTTTTACTGATGATCTAAGATACATTGAAGACTGAAATATCTCAGTGAGCCTGATTAGAAAATGGATGTAAATAGCTATCATGTTTAATTGTTGGCCATAACTTGTTCTATTATACATGTCTAAAATATATTTTTGAATATATTATATTACAAATGTGAAGATCTGAAAGTTGTCTCCACAATTGCTAGGCAACATATAAAAAGCAATAGAAGGTGGACTTCCATTTTGATGGGAATACCACAATGTTGTCCAGTTGCCTGCCCAGCATCAAATCATGATAAGCCACAGTTTACATTTAGCAGGACCAAAGCCATCTCTGTTTGTCTCCTCTGGCAATTTTGATCCATCGTCCTTCCCATGTTTGACTGGGCCGAGTCCTGCACTACGTCTTACTCAAGTTGGATCTTGGCTTCAAACCCCACATCTAGTTCATCACCAAAATCACCTACTTCCACCTCCGCAACATCACCCTTCTAACTCACCCAACCAGCACCAAAATGCCTTGATCACCTCAAGACTCAGTTGGTCGAAAACATTCTTTGCCAACCTCCACTATACATAAAATTTCAACTTTTCCAAAGTTTTGCCGTTATTATTTTATCCAGTGCGAAGTTTCATACTTGTGTCTTTGCCAACCTCTCGTAGCTCCCATCCTCAGGTGAATTGACTAAAAATTTCATGCTTGTTTTCAAATTCCCCCCATGCCCTCACTCTACCTTACTTGTGCAATCTTCTCCAAACCTACTGCCCAGCACCAGTCTTCTCTGATTCTGCCGACAGATTGCCTCTACCTCTCTTCACCATTGGTCGGAGAGTCATCACCCACTATTCTGCTGCACTTTGGAATTCCCTTCCTAAATCCAAGTCTTGCTGTCTCCCCACCTTCAAAAGCCTCCTCAAAATCTTCCTCTTTTGACCATGCTTTAACTTTGCTCTCATGCCCTGCTCAGTGTCTTCCAATTCCTTGGAAAGTTCAACAAGACATTTAGTCTTGTGAATAGCACTATATAAATGCAAATTGTTGCCGTACATTAATGAAGCCCAGAATAATTTTCTTTTCTCAACCCCATGCAGTTATTGTAGGGCAAAAATTCTGTTTGTAAAGAGATCAGGGAAAACATTTTTAGGTGTTACTAAAAGTCTAATGATAGTCACAATATTAAGACAGCAGAGGGTGAGCAGTCCAAAACATACGATGTAAAGCTATCCTCAGAACCACATTACTGTTGAATATTCCGTTTTTAAAGCACAATGCTTATTTTTTGACCCATTTCTTTAATAACCAAATGTCAACAGTCCCTATTTGGTATGATGGAGACTAAATGGCTATCAGTTAGCTGAAACTTTAAAAGATTTACTTGCCTTTAAGCAACTCCTTGCCTACCTTGTAATGTCAGCAAACTGCACGAAACCTGGCTAACCATTTAGTTAAGCTAACAAGTGAAAAGCCAAAAGATGAAGAGGTCCTTCAGCCCAATTGCCCCAGTTTAGCATCCGACTATATCTTAAATGTGTCTGAAGCTTACATCTCTATTACCTTGGCAGGAAGATCTCTCCAGACATTTATCACCTTTTGTATGAAGTTGTTATTTAAATTTACTTTACACAAGTTTATACTTCTGACCTCAGATTCTAACAGTGTCATGTTTTAAAGCAATATTCTGGATTTATCTCGTCATTTAATATTTCATACACTAGTAAATATTTAGATACCACTGTCATTATTTCTGAAGCAATGAATTGTACAACATTTTCACACAAGTTCAGGTGAACACACAAACATCTATTGGCAGTCAATACTACACAGTCTTTCCACAGCAACTGAAGGCAGCGTGGCTATAGTCCACACTGCTGACATCACCAGAGTACATAGCAATTCCTGAAATGCCTATGCTGTGAGCAAAATCTACTTTATCAAAGGGATGCCAATGATGTCACCTCAATACTCGAGTAGTTCAAGATGAAAAAATACCTCAGCTCACTCATTCAGAAGTTGAATAGAGCCAATGATGTCATCTCAGTTTAGGGCTTCTACTGCCTAAACTTAGAACATTACATCAGTTGGTGCTGGGCCCACACTAAAGTACTTAGTTCCAAAGCTTAGGTCATGTCTACACTTAGTAAATTCAAAGCCGATTTGGCTTCATCCGAAGTTCTTCCAGCAAAGGTTTAAAAAAAAACTAGTAAAGTATTGTATTTACTGCACATAGCAGAAGTAATCTACAAAATTACTTGTTTTACTTTATAACCCAGGAATACAGATCCATTTAAAATATTTTATAATTTACATTAGCCAAAAACAATCTAAAGTTCACCAAAGTGCTACATAAAATGTCAGCAACTTCACATGCAAATAATGTAATTTCTTTCCCCCCTGGTAGAGACTGCTAAAACAAAGCCTTATCTAGGATAGAAACTGTTATTGTATCAAACAGGAAGTAGCATATTACGATGTGAGCCACATGCCTTTTTCCTGAGCTCACTTGGACTGGGAAAGACCAAATTGCATAATGAATGTGAAATGATGTATTCATTAGGCACAAATACAAATGCAAGAATGACCACCGGTTGAGAGGCTACCAAATTTAGATAGGAAACTAAAGGACGACAGCCGCTAATCCAAGCTGCAGTCTGCATACTTTAAAAATACTATTTACAGTACAGAATATGCCTTCACCATGAGGTCAGCGACAAGTTGGATTTTACAATATATAAAACTCTAGCACATTAACTGTTTGAATATGGACACATTTAGAAATTTTGTAAAATTCATTGAATATTTCACATTCCTGTTTTGTCACCAATATGTTCATTGAACACAATGGTATTGCACTTAACTTGTTAGAGTCACAACATTTTCTGATGAATGCTTCGATACAGAGTCAAGGAAAGCATACAAAGGGTTAAACACCGCTGGAGTACAGTAAGAACTATGAGTGTACAGTAAAAAGTTAGTTCTACTACTCTAGTTACTGGTAATGCAAAGGGATTCTGAAGTTTGATATGAAAAACACCAAAATAACATCGTAGAAATTTTCTACCATTCAAAGTGGCAGCACTAGCAGCAAACACACTAAAATTAGTACAGTACTAGCATTTAGCAATTTCCAAGTCCGTACACTGAATTTCAGGAAAAGGGCCGTTTCTACTTAGAAATAAATCAGCAGCAGGAATCATAGCCAATTGTTTATCCTCCCTTGTAGAGTAACACTGAGGCCAACTACAACATTGCTACCCGAGGCAAGACTGGCGACTCAGCACACACCAGAGAATGAACCCGAGATTGCAGTGTCTCCTCACTGGATCAAAGCACTGAAATGCCCTTCCTTTTCTTTCTCTCCTCTGCCCCCTCTCCATATATAGCCCCATTTTCCTCATGTAAATATTCTGCTTAAATGCCCGAAAAGCTTCAACCAACTCTTCTGGCTCTCGGGAAATAAGGCAATCTGAAAATTATCAACATTACACGTGAAAATTTGTCACGAGTCCTGAAGGAACTGTTAGAATATAACCTCAAGTTTTCAGTGATTTGGCAATTAAAAAAAAAATCGTGAATTTATGCATAAGCAGAAGGAATGGAATACTACCCCCATTTTAGGCACCCAGTATCAACACCAACACTCCCTAAGCATATTTAGAATAGCTGCAGAGAGAAAAGTTCCCTCTACTTTGCTCCAAAGTCATTTACCCTCAACCTTTGTATCAAACACCAGTGTGAAATTTCCATTTTCTACGTCAGCCATCCTTATGGGCTCCAAGTAAGATTGCCAATTTAGTACCAACTTCGGAACTGTTCGGTACTATGGGCTTATCATCAATTGGAAGTAGGCTGAGATTATCTCTACCACCCTTGTTAATTCCCAAATTAACTGTGTGAAGTCCAACTACGCTGAATGTGATACTTGCAGTATATTACTTATTTCTGGAGGGAAGTGGTCATTCATTTAAACAATGCACAAGTTGAAATGGAATGAGTGGATATCCAAATGAAGTATTTCAACAGGGCTCAAATGGAGGGAAACAGGACAACTTGAATTGTATACAAGTTTAAGAGTGAAAAATGCTGATTCCCACAAGCATTTTGTAACCGTGGACTAGAAATATTTCAATTATTTATGTGAGGCGAGAGGGCAGGACAAAAAAGGTAAATTTAATGTGCAATTTATGTGCAAGGCAAATCGCAGAAATGAATAGAGACTTTAGTTATTTTTTGCAGATACCCTCACAGAGAATCAGTTGAAAAGACTGCTGCTGCAGCATTAGGGCCAAAGTTTGGGGGCACAATGCCAGCACGAGATAGTGGTGACTTGTTAATTAAATGTTTATGGCCCCGTGAGTACACCATGATCAGTTTCATTTACTATCAGCTTGTTTTTCCGATAGGCTCACCAAAATGTCTGAAGCAACAGCCAGAGACCTTGTGATTCACTGTTACCATGGAGACACTAGCTAGGCAAAAAAGTAAACAGCTGACAACACAATCTTGAGATACCATATGTGAGATCAACGGGAAAATACTCTCTACCTTGTAACTTCAGTATTAAACCAACAACAAAGCAATGCATTTCAACACAGGATCATTTTCTATCTAGGCCACACTTAATACAACAATCGAGTCTCTTAGTTGGCTCCGAAGTAGAGATGGAAAGAGGACCAACAGTTTTATTTACAATTTACTCACAATATACGGTCCTAGGATAATCAAAAGAAATCATCGCTTACAATCTTATTTCAATTCTTGCTTTGTCTGCACATATGGTTATCCATTAGGGTTTACACTTTGCATCCATTGCTCTCCACTTGGTCTCTAAAGGCATTTTTACACTGTGCCCACATCAACAAGGTCACAATACTCCAATTTCCACCTGCACAATATAACTAAAAGCAGGTTAACTCCGGGCCTCTTACTGGGACACAATTTTTTGTGGCTCCTGCGGCGGTCAGGTAAGCCGAAAAGGTCCTCTCTTCCTATTGGCATTCGAACAGGTACCTGCAACATACAAGTGCAGTAAAACTTGCAAAGGGCTACTCAGAAGTTTCAGGTCTCCCCTCGATCATCACTTTCCCAAATCCACTGCCATAACTCTCAAATTAAGGCTTTGCAGCAGTATAGTGGCTGCCATCTCAAGTGGCAGCATCTCTCACATCCCAGGGAGCTACAAGTCAACCTGCCCCTGCAATATTCAATGCATTAAAAAGCCATTCACCTGAAACCAACTGAAAATAATCCCCCTCTGTAAAATGTGTCGTAAAAAAATTAGAAGTGACATGGCAATTTGCTAAGCTTTAACCACAGTTACATGAACTCTTTTGGCTGATGTGTTTAATACCATTTAAAAAAAAACTCAATAGATAAGATGTATTGAATAGCTTTAGTAATCTGGAAGAATAAGTATGTTGCAAAGAAACACTCACTCCAACCTTTGTGGAAAAATGATTGCAGCATACCAGCAAAGTCAATTTGTAACAGAAATTCCTGCAATTTATATCCTGCTTTTCATTTTGCGCTGCAACAAACTGCATCGGCCCTCAACAGCCCTGGATGAGCAACTGGCTTCTAAAAATTACATTTTGGAGGTCAAGTCATATGGAGTATTACGGGATTTGAAAAACCACTGTGCCAATAACAACTACTCTAGCACTTTTGGGCACAATTTTCAAAATACAGACACATCAGCAGTGGTGACACGAGGATTTCAATGAAGCTTAATGATGGGGGCACGTGAAATTTTTGTACTATGCCCACTTGGATTATGAAAAATGTTAGCACTGTAACTATAGATTGTCTCTCCACAGCGATATAAAAAGCTAGCAGTTTACAGCTTCCACTGAAAAATGGCAAAACAAATTGCAGAACGTTGTCATTATGTTCAACACATCAATAAGAGCCCTGGAAAAAAAATTCAGAGAATCCCATGTGATAAAAGTAAAATTGTGATCCAGTACACAACTACTCCAGCGACAACGGTGGTTACAGGTGAGTCACCGGTAGTGGTAGTAGAGACGAAACAATGAAATTATGAATTACTGGCGCAATACTAAGGCATACTGGTTTACTGTAGTTCTTTAAAAAGCTAATTTTCGTGGCAACATGATCAATTACCAATGCAGTGTCAAAACAGACTGTGCAAAATTCAAGTTTTATTCAGCATCTATCTAGATTTTAAATTTGCTTCCAAAGGAGCCTCACTTACCAGGTTGAGAAACAATGAAGCATGTTTGAGATAACGGAGGGACTACCTTTTCTCATAACGTGCAGGCAGATCAGATCAATAGGTCCTGACTAGCAGAGAATGCTGTACATACACCAAGTTCCTTTACTGAAATGTACATATTGTAGGGCTGGATCAAAGTTAACTGCAATTGCCTTCCCACTTAAAGTAGACAGCCAACATTTACACATCAACAATGACCTGGTAGGTCCCAGATTTAATTCCCAAAATGTGCCGAGTTAGCTCAGACTGGGAATCACAGTTAGGACAGCAGGTGTGCTACAATGGCCTCAGTATTCCGGGGGGTGGGGGGGAAAGGGAAACTGGCCAGGATCCTGCTTGTGCTTGCTATGTGCTGATCTCTGCTGGAAAAAATGGAGTCAATGTTAAGTGACAACTGGTCTCAGTTGTGATGCCCCGCATGCCAAATAGATTGCTGACTGTCCATATACACATACATGAAACATGGTCAACATAGGCCTGCCAACACCAATGGAAACATTCCCCAAAACGAGTCAGTGCCTGTAAAGAAAGGAGGACGGAAAAAAATGCAGCCAGCAGCAGTCCCTGTGATATTACATGACAACACATACTATTGTGATCAGATGCAAGTATACCCATGAGGCTTTAAGAGAGGATGCAGAGGAAGGCATAAAGGAGAATAGCTTGATCTCAACTCCAAGAATAGGCTTAGAGGATTCATTTTGGAGAAACATAGGCTCATTTGATTGAAGTTTATAAAATCATTGAACAATCTGATTTAGTAGGCAAGATATTCAAAGATGGAAATATACTCAAAATGGAGCAATAGGACAAGGAGGTGTGCCGATAAAATTCACAGGTAACGAATTAGGTTAAACGCAAGGATGTTTTTCCCCCACCCGAGAGAGTTGTTGCCCTCTATAACAGGTGATCAATGAATGCAAGAATCGATACAACACAAATGTATTAAGAATAGACCAGACAAGTTTCTGAGGGAGCAGGACTCTGGAACTTAGCAAAATATGAGTGGCTTAGACAAGTTCACCCAATGACATGGCATGGGTACCAAAGGTTTCCTACAGATTGCTCAATTGTCTTACGTCAAGTGATTTGAGTTTTGCCTGAAGTCTGCCACCATTTAATTTTTTTGTTCCACCTTCCCCCCCCACCCCCTCAGAATCAGGAGTTAGCATATATTGAATTACATAGAAATTACATTATTGCAGGCAATGACTTACAATAGCCTTTTCTGTACTGAAAAAGTCTACAATTCACAACCCTATTAATATGCTTCCAATGCCATAATCTTCTACCTTTAACATCCAGCCTGATGCAATTCTAACTATTAATTGTGTGTTTATAATTGCGCACTCAGCTTGGCAAAGTCAGTTCAGCATTGTTGATTGCAAAGAGCACATTCCTTCTGAACTGGCAGGATCATGAATATTTTCACTTCCCTCCCCTTCTTGCCTTTAGGAACGTCCCCCCTGCTGGAGTACAGTTCCAAGGGGGTTGTGTGTCCTCTGATATCCTAGCCAAGGAGCCAGCTGCCACGTGCAAGCCTAAAGAGTGAACATTGCTGTGCTATTCATACAACACACAATGTTGTTGTCAAAAACATTTACAATTTTAACTATGTATTTGGTATTTTAAGAAGGTTGGACCCAATCAATTCCCAGATGCCTTCCCAACAGCAGTATTCGTCACTGTTGCCGATGAATATAAAATGACTTGAAAAATAAATCTACAAGTTCCCATAAAACGTTGTAATATTCAGAACAATGACAATTCATACTGTTTGTGATATCCAACTTTATTAGGAATTATAGTCTATCATGTGAAACAGAATGCACAAATGTGCCTTTAAGGCTGGAAGGTGCAAATGCTTTGTATTCTTGAAATTAATGGTGGGTTTACTTAGAGGTCAGGTTGCAGATGAGAACCTGAGCTTTGATTGACTGACAGACCAATTAAGTTGGAGACATTGCAAAACTGGAAACTCTTGGAGAAAAGAAACATATTTTAAGGATGTTTAAGAAAGCAGAGTGCAGGAGGTAGCAAGTGTAAATTACCCCAATTGAAAGAATCAGTGTTTAAAACTGCTATATTTACACCTAGCTTGGGTGTCAGCCTTGCTTCAGTGGTAGCACTCTCGCCTCTGAGTCAAAGGGCCTTGGGTTCAAACCCCGTTCCAGGACTTGAGCAAATAATCTCGACTGATGCCTCAGGTGAGGGAGTGCTTCACTGTCAGAGGTGCAGTTTATCGGATGAGACGTTAAACTGAGATCCTGTCTGCTCTCTTACATAGATGTCAAAGATCCCATGGCACTATTCAAAATGAAACATGGGAGTTCTCCTGGTGTCCTGGCCAAAAGTTCTCTCTCAACTAACATCACAAACAGATTATCGGGCATCTACTTCATTGATGTTTGTGGAAACTTGGTGTGCCCAAATTGGTGGCCAGGTTTGCCTACATTACGACAGTAACTACTTCACTGGCTGTGAAGTGCTGTGGGACATCTTGAGGTCAAGAAAAGCGCTATTAAATTCAAATTATTTCTTTGTTAACTTAACGCTGTGCAATTCTATTTGGTTTGCTTTAACTGACTTTGTTGTGGTCATGTCACAGGTTATCAGAGCCACTGACTTATCAGCACTGGTGGAATTTCAGGAGCTGGGACCACCAAAAATGGGGTTCAAAACAGCCCCTTTCAGGTCATCAGCCTACACCCACTAGTTTCCTGCCCGTCAGCCTCCTTCCCAAATCCATCTGCCTATTTGGGCCTTCTTGCATTCCCACCCCTCGCTCGCCTTCACATGGTCTATCTTCGACTCTTCCCTTCCTTGACTTCTCTATCTCCATTTCTGGGGATAGGCTGTCAACCAATATCTACTATAAGCCCACCGACTCCCAGAGCTACCTTTATTACACTTCCTCCCACCCCACTTCCTGTAGGGACTCTCTTCCATTCTCCCAGTTTCTCCATCTCCGTCACATCTGTTCTGGCAATGCTACCTTCCACACCAGTGCTTCTGATATGTCTTCTTCTTTCCTCAACCCTCCACTGTGGTTGACAGGGTCTCGACCCTGTCCGTCCTACTTCCCGCACTTCTTCCCCTCCCTCCCAGAACCACGATAGGGCCCCCTTTGTCTTCACCTTTCATCCCACCAACCTCCACATTCAACTGATCATCCTCCGCCATTTCCAGCACGATGCCACCACCAAACACATCTTCCCCGCCCCTTTCAGCATTCCGAAGGGACCGTTCCCTTCACGACACTCTGGTCCACTCTTCCATCACCCCCGACACCCGCTCCCTTCCCCATGCAAGCGCAGAAGATGCAACACCTTCCCTTTCATTTCCTCCCAGGGCCCCAAATATTCCTTCCAGGTGAAATAGCGATTTACTTTTATTTCTTTCAATTTAGTATACCATATTTGCTGCTCATGTTGCGGTCTCCTCTACAATGGGGAGACCAAATGCAAATTGGGTTATCGCTTTGCTGAACACCTTCGTTCAGTCCATTAGCGTGACCCTGAACTTAGTCACTTGCCATTTTAATTCTCCATCCGACTCCAACTTCTCTACCCTCGGCCTCTTACACTGTTCCAATGAAGTTCAACGGAAGCTTGAGGAACAGCAGCTCATCTTTTGATTAGGCACTTAACAACCCTCTGGATTCGACATTGATTTCAGTAACTTCAAATCATAACCACTGCTCCTATTATTTCGGACAGCAGGAGCTGGTAATGATTCTGCTGTTGCCATTTACAGCTCCTTTATACCCATCTTTTTTTCTTTACTTGTCCCATTACCACCCTCTTTTGCCTTGCATCATCATCATCATCCCGTTTGTCATTTAATCACTCCTGCCTTCCAACCTATCACAAACCTTCCCTTTTGATCTTTCCTCCCCTCCTCCTCCCCCACTTTCTTAAACTGTTACTTCTCTAACATTTTCCAATTTTGATGAAAGGTCATCAACCGGAAATGTTAACTCTGTTGCTCTCTCCACAGATGCTGTCTGACTGGTTAAGTATTTCCAGCATTTTCTGTTTTTACTTTAAGTTTATTAAGCGTTTAAAAACGTTAATAGCTTTTAATATTTTCAAGAGTACTCAAGAAACCCAACGCTGGTTCCCAGTCACAGCAGGAATCTGGCTTTTGAGGGTACAGAGGGACACAGTAAGCACATCACCAACTTTCAAAACTTCGAGTTTGGAGAACTTGCATACAGTGCCACCTAACTTGGGACACAGAAGCTGAAGATCTCAAGCAAAGGTAAGCAAAATGTACATGAAAGCTCTAGCATGACAAAAAAGTGACGGTGAGGAAATGACAGTTGCATAATTTGAGCACATAGACAAGACTTAATATGGCAGATAAATAGTTTTTAAAACAAACTTCTATCCATAATGACAACTATTTGACAATCTTAATAAATTACACTTCAATTATTAAATATCAATTCACTTTCAAAATCTACAGGTAACAATTTAACTGCATCCAGGCAAAGGGTAGTGCAGTGAAACTTGCTGACAAGAACATTTGTTTTCCAAGCGGCAGCTTACGTCCAAGTCATGCAATGACGTGTTTTGCTAGAATAAGCCTGTATCATACTTATTTTCAAGCCACAAAAGCACAGTTCTTACTGTTAACAGCTAATGTACATTTTCAACAAACCCTCCACAAACAAATACACGCTCATGTAAAATCATCTGTATTGATGATTAAATCCTTATTTTGAAGTGAAAGGTAACAGCACATTTTCTATATAATTATTAATATACAATACAGTCTATGATTACAAATTCATTCAAACATTGAGGTAAGTTTTAAAAGTTCTGAAATTTTACAGACATTACCTAGTGTGTCTTTTTAAAGATGAATTCCAGCATCCCTTAATTACAAGAATTTGTTTCTGGGATACAGACTGCGTGTTCCCAAAAACAAAATATATATAAATATTTTTTAAAACCTGCATTTATATAGCGCCATTCATAACTTGAGTACTTTCCAAAGCACTTTACAGCTAATGAAGTACTTTTGAAGTGTAGTCACTGTTGCAATGTAGGAAAAGCGGCAGCTAATTTACACACAGCAAGCTCCCACAAACAGCAATGAGATAATGACCAGATCATCTGTTCTTTGGTGATGTTGATTGAGGGATAAATATTGGCCAAGACACCGGGGAGAACACTCCTGCTCTTCTTCAAAATAGTGCCATGGGATCTTTTACATCCAAAGGGCAGATGGGGCCTCAGTTTAACATCTCAACCGAAAGACGGCACCTCGACAGTGTAGCACTCCCTCAGTACTGCACTGGAGTGTCAGCCTAGATTTCTTTGCTCAAGTCTCTGGAGTGGGACTTGAACCCACAACCTTCTGACTTAGAGGCGAGGGTGCTACCAACTGAGCCATGGCGGACACTAACACTACTATGCACGTCTCAAACTTTCAATTAAAAGGGTCAGCAGACTGGGGGTTAACATAACTGAACAACAAATACTATTTTGCCTTACTGCCATGTATGGTCGGCATCCTGCATCCCTTGTTTTGGCAATCGAGTCTACCAGTTGTCCACTAATACCAAAATCGCAGAGTTTAATATTGCCATTCCTGTCCATAAGAATATTGGAAGGCTTGATATCTGCAACAAAACCAAAACAAACATTATCAGCATAATGCAACAAAATCGCTGTCTTTTACATCAAAGAACACAAGACTTTCTGTAAAAATAGGTAGGGATTAAAATTCTTCTCTCCACATAGGACAAGTATTACAATTATTCCAATAGCCAGTGGATGAGTGCAGTAAATACTATAAAAAATGCTAACAGCAATGCAGAGCCAATTACTAAGTGAATGCATCAAATCTGAGCTTCTGAAAAGGTTCAGTGGGTAAATTTATATCCTGATGTGGTAGAGTCATAAAAATTGGCCATTTTCAATCCATGGACTGTACTGAGTTATCTGATCTCAGCCAGGATATAATGCATTAACATGTTAAGTTTTGTTCTCTTTCTGTTGACCTGGTGAATATTCTGGTTTAAATCATGAATGCTGGCACATCAGGGAACTAGCTTGCAGGGACCACTGGGCCAACAAAGCAGATGAGTTGTACTACAGTATTCATAAATATTAGCACAACATCCTTAAAATTTCCAAACTCTTAAGTGCACTCATCATTTAAAAAAAAACTATTTTTGTTGGAGCTGTTGAAGCATCTTTAACTAGACTGTTCCAACTTCCTCCTGGGTGATTGGAATGACAGATGTAATAGGGAGTCTCACATGCCTGTCACTGTTCCACAATCAGCATGTGGGCCGGAATGCACAGCTGCAGTCTACTCAGTCCACCCACAGTGAAAATGGCAGATTTGGTCCAGTACCACGAGTCCTACTGAGCTAGAAATCAACTTTAACAAAAATGATTTCTATTTTACTAGGTTAATTGCTGGGAACAAATCCCAATTTTAATAATTCTGCCAAACACCAATTAAATTTCCTTCCAGTACAGTAACTCATTTACGCAGCGTTTCCAGTATTTACCATCTAAAGCAAAACATTGAAATTAAACTACAAATTGAAAAATGTCAAAAGTATTGAAATTAAAGGGGAATTCTTTTTAATTGTTTCATTAAGTAATGTCCTGAGACTGCATCTTTTGATAGTTGCTGACAAAATTAAATTTCAAGAGGGAAACACCCATCTTTCTTTTACGGGTACAGCCTGGACTCTTACCTCGGTGAATTATTTTCAAGTTTTCTTTTAAGTAGTTAAGTGCTTTCACAGTCTGGAAGAGAACAGATGCATGTTAGCTTTATACAGACTGGTTATAAAATACTACATTTATGCTGAAAATAATCCCAATTAACATCAAACAATAATATTCCCTAGTGCAACAGAAAATAAATAGAATTAAAAGATAGAGGGACTAGAATCTAATTTTCAACCACATTTCACAACAAAGCCACTCTTACCAAAATAAGTAATTTAGATTTTTCCAGGAATTTTTTTTAATATAAAGAAACCACATTACCTTTCTTGAAATATCCAACCTAGCTGGAAAAACTATCAAGAATTCTCTAAATTATCCACGTCAATACAGCCATTGGAATATTAATACTTTACTTGAACGTCACAATATCGCCCTTCCTCCTCAGAAGGAAATCAATTGTTTCTGCTAATTATGTATTTGTTGCAACCATGCTTTCAAAATAGCTTGAAACATTCTAGGTCATCCTAATGATAGATATGATGCTTGTAGGGCAGTTTACCCATAAGTTGCATTATTGGTAAACTAGAGGGAGAAAAGAATTAAAACATGGGAAAACAGCTTTATCGAAAAATGTTCACCTCATACCTACATTAGAACGCACTCAAATCACATTAAGGAGGATGTGACAGTTTATGAAAATGTTTAAAGCTCCACAAAAAAGTAGGGTAGCAAGTTCTATATGGTAAACTAAAGTTAGGAATTAAACTAACAAAATAAAACTATACAATAAGTTTGTAGTAAAGGTTTTTGTATTTAACCGTGAATATTAAATGCCAACATCAAAGCAATATGGAGAAACACCAAGTAATTTTATTATACTCCTATTTCTCATGTCTATCACATTTCATTACCTTTTGAACCACTCAAATCTGAATATTAAATCTCAAAAGGATCGATTATCAACTGGGCGCTCAAACTTTAGTCAGTTAAATGTCCTATTAAATTAAGATAATACAAGTCTCAAATTTGTTTTATTTCTGAGACTTTAGCTTTAGGAGACTACACAAAACACACCTTCATATGCAAGCTGGATATAATTTGCACAGTAATTTCACTAGTTAGAGCGAGCAAGTTGGAGTGCCGTGCCTAATCAGAGCTTTCTAAGATTCAGCTAATATTTGATCATGGTATTGGCAAAAAGCCACTGCTTCAACACTAGGAATTAACCATTCTAGGATGCCACTGACAAATTTACTCATCTTTGCCAGCACCTTTCTATTTCGATAAGACAAAAATTTTGACCATGTCACACCATTAGTGCAATAGCAAATGCTGTTCTAGCTTTTGGTTGGTATAAGAGGGTTGAACAAAAATGAAGTACAAGTCTATTTTTAATTAAAAGTCAATTGAAATGGTGTTGTGCATGTATATTTTGTTTAGTTTACTATTACAGTTAAAGATATTATGGACATTTCAGTAAGCTTTACATCACTGTAAAACTTATAGGGAGATAAATCATTTTCCAGCAAACCAAGGTTTAGGCAGGCATTCAATAAGCAATAAAATGATAAATTTACTATAAATTGTTGCAGTCACGTTATATTTCATTATGGAACATTAACTGCAGAGACCAAATTGCTCCACAGGTAACTTCTATAAAAAAAAATGCATTAAGTTACTTACAGCTAATGTGATTTTGCCTAAGATCTCCTCTGGGATAACATCATCTAATGCACCATATACATATTTGTAGAATTTGTCAAATGAGGTAGACATGAGCTCCATGCATATCCAACAATCGCCCTAATAAAAACAGAATCAACAATCAGTCACTTTTCAGGCAGTTAATTCTTCGTTTTGCACACAGGAAATTAGCTTTTTGATTCAGGACCTGACTGAGGCAAATATCCCTGTTCAGAGACAAACAAGTCAGGCTATTACTGTAGAACTGCATTATATTAATCTGCAGCTGAACAGTGAAAATACTGTAGCAGCCTCTTATGGAAGAAATCAGAAGTTGCAATATCTGTCTGGGCCACCTACTTTGCCTACCAACCTCAGTAACAATCTCTCACTAGCTCACAGAACTAGGCTTAATTACAAGGATCAGCAAATGTTGGAAGCAATGTAACTTGAAAGACCCAATAATAAACATTTAAGTTTAGTGTTAATGGTTCTAATTATTAGAAAGAAATCTGGCTAGTGTACCTAAACAATAAACTACAGCAATCATAATTGTCACTCTAAGGCTAGTCTTGCTGCAGTTCTGCTGGAGTCATTGTTTAATTGGTTCCTGTTTTTGGAGCAGTGCTCGCTGCATATTTCACACTGCTCTCAAATTGGAAAAAAGCAGAGCACTGTTCATCAATGCTTAAATGCCAGTTCACAGCCAAATGCTGGTGAACAGTGACCTACTCGCCATGGCTCTTCACAGACATGAAAAATATAGGGAATGTGTCGAACCTTTGAATTTTAAAACAAGTTGCTTTGACACCAAGTTTCAATTGCAAAACAGTCAATGTGACGACAAAACGCAAGACTACTGACTGGATGCAGGCTCACATTTGTAGACAAATCCTCCAGTGGTTAGGATTCAGTTACCTTGTCACTGCAAAGCTGATGCTGTATCTATTATGCATATTCTGATCCCAAAAAAACAAGTTATTGATATGATCACTATATTTATTCTGAGCTGGTTACATGATTAGACAAGATATATGTCTAGACTGAACTGCAATACATAGGAATATTATTGGGGGACTAAAAGACGGATTTGGTGAACATTTTTCCAAGCCTCTCCATTCTGTCTGCAAGCGTGAGCCCCGACTCCCCATGGCTCATTACTTGAACTTACCCTCCCATTTCCACTCTAATTTGATCTAATACTATTGCCTAAGGAAGGATATACTTGACAGAGGGAGTGCAACGAAGGTTTACCAGACTGGGATGGGAGGGGGGGGGGGGGATTGTCCTAGGAGGACAGATTGAGTAGACTAGGCCTATATTCTCCGGAGTTTAGAAGAACGAGAGGTGATCTCGTTGAAACATACAAAATTCTTACATGGCTTGACAGGGTAGATGCAGGGAGGATGTTTCCCCTGGCTGGGGAGTCTAGAACCAGGGGTCATAGTCTCAGAATAAGGGGTCGGCCATTTAGGACGGAGATGAGGAGAAATGTCTTCACTCAGGAGGGTGGTGAATCTTTGGAATTCTCTACCACAGAGAGCTGTGGAGGCTCAGTCGTTGAATATATTCAAGACAGAGATCGATAGATTTTTGAATATTAAGGGAATCAAGGGATATGGGGATAATGCAGGAAAGTGGGGATGAGGTAGATCATCAGCCATGATCTTATTGAATGGCGGAGCAGGCTCGAAGGGCCAAATGGCCTATTCCTGCTCCTATTTCTTATGTTCTTATTATTTAATTTTTCTCCTGGGCATTCTGCAACCCCCTTGTCTGAACACCGACATTATTCTAGAGGGTGGTAGCAGAAGGGTAGAGGATGGGTCTGTGCCCTTGGTGTCAGCCTGCTGTTTGGGGCCTGATGTATCTACTGTGATGCCAACATTCTCAATTCAGCCCAACTGCACCTACAAGCTTCCTTTCTCCTCTCCCACCAGTTTCCTCCATTTTACTCACCTTTACCTATGTGGGCCTCTCACCATCTTCGTTACTTGCACATGGTTTTCGTTAGTGTCACGTCCTTCCATTGCCTCATGAAATTTTCTTTTATCCCAGCCAACAGTCTCCTGCCTCCCTCTTTTTCTAAATCTACTACAATGCTTGCTTATTTTACGGATCTGAAAAGGTTTTACCTGAAACATTATCCTGTCTTTTCTTTTTACAGATGCTGACTGACCTACTGTGGATTTCCAACATTTTCTGTTTTTGTTGGCTAATATTAGAGATATAACATAGGAGGAAAGCTACAATCACTGAGCTTTCTATTTTTTTTTACTACAATCAGAGTCTTGACTCTGAACCAAGGCTTATATTTAACTATATATTAACTGTACAAGTTTTTCAGTCACTGCACACAAAGCTCATCTGCTTCACCATCAGTTCGTCTGGGCTACATGTACCTGAAAACTGATGGTTAGCCCCCAACAGAAACTGCACTTTGAAGCTTCAAATAGGTCAAGTAACTTTTTCATTTCTCACCTCTCTGAAGAGCGCTCCATAAAACTGAACAATATATGGACAGTCACTACTCCTCATTACAACATCTAGATCCATCAAAAGCTGTTTCTGTTCCTTCTCATCCACCGTTGATCGAATTCGCTGAAAGATGGCAACATTATACATTAGAAGAGTTTTGTTAACAGTGTAATCTATTTTTATACTGTTCCCAGATGCTCTAAGTTTGCTCAAACTAAAGATGAAGTTATGAACTTTAGCTTCTGCAGTTTAAAAATCACATTGCTCTGGCTAGAATTTTAAGTTTAGTGAAAAAAAGCTTCTATTTTCAGTACTTGTGTCTGCGTTGCTGTCAACTTGTACTGAAAGTTTAAAACTTTAAGCCATATTCAGTCCTTTATAATCATCCAATCGGAAGTATAGTACAGGGAAGTGGTAAACTATAAATAAGTGTGTTAATATTTACACTTCACCGACTGAGTTATTTCAAGTAATGTGCATCTTGTGCTTATGCAACATAGTCGTTTATAATTTTCCAATTGAAAAAATGATGTGCTTGTTTAAACATCCCTTTAAGTAGCCTGCTCTTTACTGCTGCACCAAAGGTAAATGCTGAAAAGTGAATTTGAACCAAACAGACAAGCAGCATTTATAGTTTCATATACTCAAATGACATTTCACAGCTGGTATCGTCTAAACATCTTGAGAAAGTCTGTAAACTTGCACATAATGAACAAGTTCACACAATCTGTCCTGCCTACTGATGCCATTAAACATCATGGAGAACTCCTTCAATGGCTAAGTGAGTTTATTCAATGAACAATTGAGTCATACATGCTGGGTAGGTTCCAGGTTCAATCGCTAGTGTTTGCGGAGTTAGCTAATCTGCTGCTATTTTGCGACCGGACGTATATCTGTGATAGCGGCGTCAACTGACAATGCCGGGTCTTGCACAGCAACAACTTGCCTTCCCAGCTGCCACTGTTAGCGAGTCACAGCAAGTTTAGTTTTAAGTTGTAGCAGTGGGACAACCTGTGCTGCTAGCAGAGTCTTTGACCAATATAAAAAGCAGCTCAAGTCAGGGTAGTAGTGGGGGCATTAAAATTAATCGCAGGTACGTGGTGACTAAGTCAAGGTGACAGAAAACGACCAGCAGCTGTGGAACCATACCGCAGCAGGCAATCATCGCTTTTCCACTGTGGAAGATGAACACTAGCGCCACTAGATCCTGAAGGGAGAGTCTCAGGCAGCCAGCTGAAAATCAAATCTGAACCATCTGGAGCTCGCTAAAAGCACTGCTTGGGGGATCTGCTAAAAACCGTAATTATGATAGTCACTAATAAATTCAATAAAGAATTTGGGAGAAACTTATTTACCCACAGAGTGGATAGAATGTGGAACTTGCTATCACAAGGAGTAGTTGAGGTGAATAGCATAGATGTCTTTAAGGGGAAGCTAGATAAGTACATGAGGGAGAAAAGAAGAGTGATATGGAGATAGGTTAGATGAAGTAGGGTGGGAGGAGGCTTGTATGGAGCATTAACACCGGCATAGTCAGTTGGGCCGAATGTCATGCTCCCTGCGCTGTAAATTTTATGTAATTCTATGTAAAGTGCATCTTCCTGGCAACTGGTTTTAACAAGTCCTGGCAGTTTTACATTCAGCCTGCAGCTGGCTACAACACCTGGTGGCCCTAGTGCGGGTCTTGAACAATGTAAAAGGGAGGAAATTAGTGATGCAAACTGGCAAAAAGGTGCATTACAGTATGTGATGCAAGACAGAGCATCTATTAAGTTTACTGTACAATGAGATGTTGTTTTTAATAAAAAGACAATGTTTGAATTACAAAAGGTGGTTCTTCAAGAAAAACACAAGGCTTCCAGTGTGACATTCAATTGCATGGTCACCATTTGAGTTCGGTTTCAAAACCGTATTGGAACATGGCACGCACATCAGACCATTAAATGTTAATTCATGTGTATTAGCAATCTAGTTTTTACTGCAGTGAATCATCAGGGTAGAAACAGAGGGAGTAAAGCTCATAATAAAAGTATGCTCTAATCAAAGATGATCTGTTACTTGCTAAAAGGTACTAAGCTCTTGCTAATGCAGCATTCATCTGCTTAAGAATATACAAAAGTTACTGAAGAGTCAAAGCAGAAACGGTTTCTTTTGTTATAACTAAACTCAAAGTGTAGAAATAAATTAAGAACTCTCAAATTGTAATTTTACGATTGGATTGTGCAGTAGGTTAGATGTCTTTTACACTCCACTACCACAGGTTCAAATCCAGCCCACGCCAGTGGGAGGAATGTGTGCTCATCCTGGTGGCTTTAATGGCCAAGAGCTTGGACAGTTCCAACCTAGTTCTTGTGGAGGGAGATCTAAAGCAAGATGCCACCCACAAACTGGCATAGATTGTCAAACTTACTTAGAGAGGCTACAAAGGTGATTACTGTGGGAAATGGAATAAGGGTGCTCTTCTGAAATTGAGTGTTAAAACTATAGGGACAAAGTGGAAGCGTGTCACTTAGCAACTGACTGTACTACACATGAACTGGAAGCAGTTCATGCTGACAGCTCAAAACTGGTATCCCTAATCTTCAGTGCAAAAAATTTGGACAATGTTAAAAAAAAAAATTCAGAAATAAACATTTAACAGCTTTGTGCTCCAAATAAGTTTGCCAAACTCAGTACAATAAATATCTGAGATCCTGTTGATCCTTAAGACGCATGTCAAGTCGCTTTTCACAAAATTTAGCTTACAGCTGATGTAACTGCTTACTTTCACAGCCATAACCTGCCCGCTTGGGTTGTGGATCATTTTGTTCACAGAACCGTAGGCTCCACGTCCTATTTCCCCAAGGTCCTTTAGATCATCTGCAGTGAAATCATACAACTGTTCTGGAGAGATCTTCAATTTCCCTGAAGATTCAATGCTATGAGTCCGCAGCCTCTCTCTGCAACAGGATTTCAAGAATAACCATCAGAACTGGAGAAATGTTATTCATAATCATTTACAATCCCAATTGCTGGTTTGATACACTTCCTCTATTTTGGCTGTTAGTGAGGTATTGCTTAGTTCATTATGCTTCCCGATTAACCTGCAAAACTGAGCCATGATAGCAGATAGAAAACCATGTACTACAAAAGTGACCACACTTTTTCCCCTTCTCTCTCTCCTCCTGAAGATACCAGTTCATTTAGACTTTGGCTTCATGGACAGCAGATACCTCACCCTGGTGGCACCTCAACAACGAATAGGCTATTTCTTTAAACAGGTATTGTCATCTGATGTCAACACTGATGCTCTTCTCAGAAGGATAGTACTCAAGAGCAGAAACTCTGCACGAGGATGAGGAGGAGGAATTTCTTCACTCAGAGGGTTGTGAATCTTTGGAATTCTCTACCCCAAAGGGCTGAGGATGCTGAGTCGTTGAGTATATTCAAGACTGAGATAGATAGATTTTGGGACACTAGGGGAATCAAGGGATATGGGAACAAGCAGGAAAGTGGAGTTGAGGTCGAAGATCAGCCATGATCGAAGATCAGTCATGATCTTATTGAATGGCGCAACAGGTTTGAAGGGGCATATAGCCTACTCTTGCTCCTAATTCTTATGCATCCTCTGATCGAGTGATGTGAAGGCAGACTGCTATCTTGGCTGAGGTGAGATGATTGAAGGGTTAAAACCAGGGACTGAGGTTTTGCATTGCTTGGTACCACACCAGTTAATATATTTACCCATTAAACTATCAGGGGAGCTGGTTGAGAGCATTTTTATTAAGAATACTCTTCAGAGGCATGGATCACAATGTTCTCTGTTTCTGGAATAGAATGGTGCCGGCAGTTTCAAAAAATAAGAGTTGCCATAGCACTGATGTTGAGTCAGGCAGCAGGCCATCTCAAAATGCATAGTGCAAGCAGGCAGAACTAGCAAGTAGTCAAATGATGTCTGCTCAACACAAACTAAATATGACAATTAGCAAGTGAATTTTGACACTGTTTACAATCTCCTACCAGCCATCACAAAATCACACCTAAAACAGTTTTTGCTACATTGCAGGCTGAAATAAACTGATCATGATCAAACAGATTTAAATATAACACATAGGTATTTTGCCCCTCAGTAACAAATCTCACGTAGAGTTGGAAAAGCTAGGGAATACACGTACACATTATGTTGAGGAAACTATAAAACGCAATCATTCAGATGGAGTGCATTGGGATAATTAATCTGCATGTGTGTGTTCGTGAGCGCATATGTATTCAGATAATGGAAAAAACAAGTGAACATTTAGTGTTTCAGCAAAGTTCATAAAGGTAAGTGTATTAAATGGTTAGAATTTTGGACATGACATCCCTTTCAAACAATATAGTACAGAATACCAGTACAGGTTGAGCGTCCAAAAGCCGGAGTTCTGGACACCCTGAGGGAGGCTTACCAAAAAATGGAAATATCACAACCCGGGCCCAGGCATTTCCGGACTCGGAACGTGTTTCTGATGTCCGAAGTCCGGAAATATCGCAACCTGTGCTCGGGCGTTTCCGGACTTCGGACATCAGAAACACGTTCCGAAGTCCGGAAAAACACGATAACCAGCTCGGCCTCGGTCCCGAGGTTGCCGGATTCGGGACACTCAACCTGTACCATCTTTGCTAATATCCTGCATGTTATACAGAAGAAAAAATAATTTCAATGAAGGACAAATCATAATAATGAAAATTAATTAATGCTGAATGGTGCACACCCCCAGAAACACAACAGAATTGCTTAGTTTCTACTTTCGCAATCCAATTTTCTGTAACCACTAATCAAATGCAATGCCTTACAGGAATTTACAGAATATAATATCTTCTCAATACTGAAAGGGTTTCAGTGCCACTTAAACAATTGCAAAGTTTCAAAATGATTGCAAAAGGCTGCTCTCTGCCTTGTAAATGGCAACCATGAACACATCTACTAACCAAACTCTAAAAATAGAATAAAATTCAATTACAAGAACATTAAAGGCATACTGTGCACAGAATTACTCAGATTCTAATCAGTATTAGCTGTTTTAAGTAAATGCAATGACAATTATGACAGTAGCAAATAGAATCCACGTACCATCCGTAAGCTTGCATTCATAAAATTACTATTTTCAACCGTTCAAAGCCTTTTATAAAATTAGATTTTCAAAAAATTTACCTAAAATACTACTTTCCCTCTGACCCAGTTTCCCCCAAATAATAATGTAAACTAGGACTGGCAAGCTTAGTAATTAGATTTATTTTTATTGGGGAAAATTCCTATTGACATCCAGCTACAATTGGGATTAGCAGATCTTTTCCCCATGTAATAATGTTGAAAAGCATGCTGTTACATCAAGACTTGAAACCAAATGCAGTATTTCAGATTTTTTTTTAAAAATGCATCCATTTCTAACAGGTGTAACAGCTAAATAAATCTCTTCATGAACTGAAGCAAAACTTTTGCTTTCTGCAACTGCAGACTGTTAGGCTATATATGCTGTGACACGACCAAGACCCCAGGCATTAGTCAATGCTACTGAAACCTCATCATGCATTAGAAAGATTTTCATGCAGCTGTCAAAACTTAAACATATAGAGCAGATCTTTCACACCTCCCAAAATAACTACAGCTTTAGTATTATTGACTTCCCCTGCTGTGGACTTCCAAATGTTGCTACTGTTCGTTGCATCAGAGTGTAACGTCTGTAAACCTATTCATGTAGACCAGAAAAAAAAAAATCTACAAGGGCATACACTGTGTGCCTCAAAGGATGATGGCTCGAGCATAGGTTGAGGAAGGGAAGCTGCACCAATTTACAAACACTTTTTACACAAAGCTATTGGTCAGGTTTGAAACGAGCTCCCAATTTGTAATGCAGACACATTGTTCACTGCACTAATGTACAACAGTGCTAATGCAGATCTGAAGTTTACAATGTATCTCATTTATTTTTCTAACAAAGGCATCATTGAACTTCAATTTTACAAAAGGTCCGACGAACTTTGGTGTCCCATTATCCCCTACACTGCTACTTCCTTTCTTTTAAAAAAGCAATTCCACTCATTTAACATCATGTGCCTAAGATAATCAGCATTGCATTCCACAGGTATAAAGAAACAAAATAAGGACATTTCATTTTACAAAGCTTAGTACAGTAAAGGCAAACAAACTTCAGATACTGTAGAATTTTTTGGTTACCTGCATGTTTAGAGAATAGGTAATCTTTGGACTAGAATACTTTTCAGCTCCCCCCAAACCATTTGTTGACATACAGGCCATCTCTGGCGCCCTAAGCGACCACAACCTATTATCCGACCCTATTTGTAAATGTTTCTGTCCAATTGCTCCTCATCACTTTTTCCATTAAGGTTTACTACATTTTTCCCCCTTTAAGTCTCCACTGCTGCCTCCCATCTGCATGTCAGCTGGGAGGTTAGGGAAGCTAAACAAACGTCTTCACAGGAACTTTCTTTGATGCAATATTGTGTTGAGTTAGTTCTGCCAATTAAATTGGAACAAGTTGAAGTTGGAATCCAAACATCAGTCTAAAATTCAACTGTTGGAACTACTTTTCACTCCAAGGGTGTTGGTGGGTCAGAGATGGAAAAGAGACAGGCTTAGTGGGTCAAATAGCCTCTTCCTGTTACTGAACTCAGGTGACATTGCTAGTTTAGGTGGAAAGTGGCGTGATCATGGATTAAAATGTCAAAAATGAGATAATAGGGAAGAAAGCTTTAGAAACCCAAGTAAATCTACCTTTTGGGGAACTTGTGTTAGAACAAGGCCTTTAACTTTAGAGACCTGGGTTCAAATCTAACTCACACTGATGGAAGGAAAATCATCTCATTTTGCTGAAAGACTCCTGTTTTCTCAATCCAAATATAAATAGATAATTCTAAAGCATAAATATATCCTTAATTTGCCATCTCCAAGAGGTCACAAAGATGGTTTGGGCAGGAAACTGAAGCTCACATAATGCTGTACTTCTCGGTTAGGTTTATGGCACATTACGGCAAAGTAGAGAGAATTTCACTAGTACACTGGACAGGATACATTACTCGATATTAACACTGCACAACAAAAGTAGCGTTCAACTCCATAGCACTGACATCTCTGACCTCGACAAGCGAGCTGATAGCCCTTACAGAACTTTGGCTGGATTTTGAGAAAAGGTCTGATTTTCACATATCTAAACACAGTTTGGGAAGGATAGTGTAGGTGGGGTGTCCATCGTTGTTAGAAACAGAATAAAAGTAGTGCAGCAAGGTAATATTGCAAGTGGTGAAACACTCTGGCTTCAAGTACAACTCATCAGAAATACCAGAGTACTTCGATTTGTGTTAGACACCCAAACCAAGAGAGGGAAATGGACCTGCAGCGGTGCAATCTAATCACGAAGATTGTCCATGAAGGGAAGGTAGCGAAGATGGGAGCTTTCAATTATCCACTTATAAAGGTGGGAAAACAGGATCGGCACCAGAGATGCAAGACCCCAGAAGCATTTATTGATGCAATCATTGATTTCTTCTCAATTCAATATGTGAGAACTAGCACCAGACGGGATATCTTCGATTTATTGTTCAGTAATGAGCCACAATTAATATCTGAGCTATGGGTGGGGGAGTACCTTGCTGATTCAGACCACCTCATTTTAAAAGATATAAAATATTCAAACTATCCTCCCCAAATAGTCAGTTTTTCTTCCCTGGAAATCATTATGTTTCTTTGCTGTTGCTAAAGATAACTTTTTTTTATTCGTTCCTGGGATGTGGGCGTCGCTGACAAGGCCGCCTCCTTGAACCGCTCCAGTCCTTGAGGTGAAGGTACTCCCACAGTGCTGTTAGGAAGGAAGTTCCAGGAATTTGACCCAGCGACGATGAAGGAGCGGCACCATATTTCCAAGTCAGGATGGTGTGTGACTTGCAAGTGGTGGTATTCCCATGCGCCTGCTGCCCTTGTCCTTCTAGGTGGTAGAGGTCACACTGCAGCCACTGTACACCGGTGGTGGAGGGAGTGAATGTTTAAGATGGTGGATAGGGTACCAATCAAGCGGGCTGCCTTGCCCTGGATGGTGTTGAGCTTCTCGAGTGTTGTTGGAGCTGCACTCATCCAGGCAAGTGGAGAGCATTTCATCACACTCCTTACTTGTGCCTTGTAGATAGTGGAAAGGCTTTGGGGAGTCAGAAATACCTAGCCTCTGACCTGCTCTTGTTGCCACTGTATTTATGTGGCTGGTCCAGTTAAGTTTCTGCTCAATGGTGGCCCCCAGGATGTTGATGGTGGGGGATTTGGCGATGGTAATGCCGTTGAACGTCAAGGGGCGGTGATTCGACTCGCTTGTTGGAGCAACAGGAGAGAACAGTATTTAAACTCACTTTCGCGGGCTTTTTATTTTATTTTACAGAGGCCGGTGTCGGGAGCAACAGGAGAGAACAGCGAGTATTTAAACTCACTTTCGCGGGCTTTTTTCCCCCCCAAAGGGCGGTGTCGGGAGCAAGAGGAGAGAACCGTGAGTATTTAAACTCACTTTCGTGGGCTTTTTTCAAGAGGCTTACCAATCTCACAGATCGGCGGCGGCGTTCTAGAGCCACGTCACGATTCAAAAAGTGACGCGGGCAAGAGGAAGCAGCTGATTGGGTGAGTACGGCCAGGTGAGTATTTATACTACTCTATAGTTTGTCAGTTAACGTTAATAGTTTATAAAGTTTAGAAGGTCTTAATTTTGTGGTTATAGTTTCGAAGGTCTCTGTTGTGTAGCGGGGAGTGCTAGTAAACAAGGGCCCTTGAGTATAACATTTAATAGTGTAATTGATGGTATGGTTTTGATTTAATTTAAATTAATTAAAGGGTAAGTCATGGCAGCACAGCTCGGCCCCGTGGTGTGCTCCTCCTGCACAATGTGAGAAATCAGGGACACTTCCTGTGTCCCTGACGACTGTATGCAGGAAGTGTATCCAGCTGCAGCTACTGGCAGACCACATTGCGGTGCTGGAGCTGCGAATGGATGCATACTGGAGCATTCACGATGCTGAGGACGTCGTGGATATCACGTTTAATGAGTTGGTCACACCGCAGGTAAAGGCTGCACAGGCAGGAAGGGAATGGGTGACCGCCAGGCAGAGTAGTAGGCACAGGCAGGTTAGTACAGGGGTCCCCTGTGGCCATCCCCCTCTCAAACAGATATACCACTTTGGATATTGTTGAGGGGGATGACTTATCGGGGGAAGGCAGCAGCAACCAACTTCCTGGCACCATGGGCGGTTCTGCTGCACATGAGGGGAGGAAAAAGAGCGGGAGAGCTATAGTGATAGGGGATTCTATTATAAGGGGAATAGATAGGCGTTTCTGCGGCCGCAAACAAGACTCCAGAATGGTATGTTGCCTCCCTGGTGCAAGGGTCAAGGATGTCTCAGAGCGGCTACAGGGCATTCTGGAGGTGGAGGGTGAACAGCGAGTTGTCGTGGTGCAGATAGGTACTAACGATATAGGTAAGAAACAGGATGAGGTCCTAAAAGCTGATTATAGGGAGTTAGGAGGTAAATTAAAAAAAATAGGACCTCAAAAAGGTAGTAATCTCAGGATTGCTACCAGTGCCACGAACTAGTCAAGAGTAGAAATAGAAGGATATTTCAGATGAATACGTGGCTAGAAGAATGGTGCAAGGGGGAGGGATTCAAATTCCTGGGACATTGGAACCAGTTCTGGGGGAGGTGGGACCAGTACAAACTGGACAGTTTGAACCTGGGCAGGACCAGGACTGATGTCCTAGGGGGGAGTGTTTGCTAGTGCTGTGGGGAGGGTTTAAACTAAAATGGCAGGGGGTTGGGAACCTGTGCAGGGAGACAGAGGAAAGGGAAGCAAGGATAGAAACAAAAGACAGGAAGGAGAAAAGCAAAAGTGGAAGGCAGAGAAATCAAGGGTGTAAATCAAACATGGCCACAGTAAACAATAATTCTAAATGGTCTAAGAGTGTTAAAAAAACAAGCCTGACGGCTCTGTGTCTTAATGTGAGGATCATTCGTAATAAGGTGGATGAATTAGCTGTGCAAATAGATGTAAACGGATATGATATAATTGGGATTACGGAGACATGGCTCCAGGGTGACCAAGGCTGGGAATTCAACATCCAGGAAGGACAGGCAAAAATGAAGAGGTGGTGGGGTAGCATTGCTGGTTAAAGAGAACAACACAATAGTAAGGAAGGATATTAGCTCTGATAATGTGGAATCGGTATGGGTAGAGCTGAGAAATACCAAGGGGCAGAAAAAGTTAGTGGGAGTTGTGTACAGACCCCCAAACAGTAATGCTGAGGTTGGGGATGGCATTAAACGGGAAATTAGAGACACGTGTAATAAGGGCACAGCAGTTATCATGGGTGACTTTAATCTACATATAGATTGGGCTAACCAAATTAGTAACAATACTGTGGAGGAGGAATTCCTAGAGTGTATACGGGATGGTTTCCTGGACCAATATGTCAAGGAACCAACTAGAGATCAGGCCATCTTAGACTGGGTATTACGTAATGAGAAAGGATTAATTAGCAATCTTGTTATGCGAGGCCCCTTGGGGTGGAGCGATCATAATGATAGAATTCTTTCTTCATTAAGATGGAGAGTGAAGTAGTTGACTCAGACTAGGGTCCTGAATTTAAATAAAGGAAACTACGATGGTACGAGGCGAGAGTTGGCTAGGATGGATTGGGGAATGTTACTTAAGGGTTGACGGTGGATAGGCAATGGCAAACATTTAAAGATCGCATGGATGAACTACAGAACTTGTTCATCCGTTTGGCATAAAATAAAACAAAAAAGGTGACTCAACCGTGGCTAACAAGGGAAATTAGGGATAGCATAAGATCCAAGGAGAGGACATATAAATTGGCCAGAAAAAGCAGCAAACCTGAGGATTGGGAGCAGTTTAGGATTCAGCAAAGGAGGACAAAGGGATTAATTAAGAGGGGGAAAATAGAGTATGAGAGTAAGCTTACAGGGAACATAAAAACTGACTGTAAAAGCTTCTATAGATATGTGAAGAGAAAAAGATTGGTGAAGTCAAGCGTAGGTCCCTTGCAGTCAGAATCAGGGGAATCTATAATGAGGAACAAAGAAATGGCAGAACAATTAAATACATACTTTGGTTCTGTCTTCACAAAGGAGGACACAAATAACCTCCCAGAGATGTCAGGGAACATAGGGTCTAATGAGAGGGAGGAACTAAATGAAAATCAGTATTTGTAGGGAAATGGTGTTAGGGAAATTAACAGGATTGAAGGCCGATAAATCCCCAGGGCCTGATAATCTACATCCTAGGGTACTTAAGGAAGTGGCCCTAGAAATAGTAGATGCATTGCTGGTCATCTTCCAAAATTCTATGGACCCTGGAACAGTTCCCATGGATTGGAGGGCAGCTAATGTAACCCCACTATTTAAAAAAGTTGGAGAGAGAAAACAGGGAATTATAGACCGGAAGCCTGACATCAGTAGTGGGGAAAATGCTAGAGTCCATTATAAAAGATGTAATAGCACAGCACTTGGAAAACAGTGACAGGATCGGACAAAGTCAACATGGATTTACAAAAGGGAAATCATACTTGACTAATCTACTGGAATTTTTTGAGGATGTAACTGGTAGAATAGATAAGGGAGAACCAGTGGATGTGGTGTATTTGGACTTTCAGAAGGCTTTCGATAAGGTTCCGCATAAGAGATTAGCGTGCAAAGTTAAAGCACATGGGATTGGGGGTAAAGTACTGGCTTGGATAGAAAACTGGTTGGCAGACAGTAAGCAAAGAGTTGGAATAAACGTGTCTTTTTCTGAGTGGCAGGCAGTGACTAGTGGGGTACCGCAGGGATCGGTGCACCGCAGGGATCGGTGCTAGGACCCCAGTTATTCACAATATATATTAATGATCTAGACAAGGGAACTATATATATATCCAAGTTTGCAGACGACACAAAGCTGGGTGGGCGTGTGCTGTGAGGAGGATGCAGAGAAACTCCAGTATGATTTGGACAGGTTGGGTGATTGGGCAGATGCATGGCAGATGTAATATAATGTGGATAAATGCGAGGTTATCCACTTCGGTGGCAAAAACAGGAAAACAGATTATCTGAACGGCAATAGATTGGGAAAAGGGGAAGTGCAACGAGACCTGGGTGTCCTTGTGCACCAGTCGCTGAATGTAAGCATGCAAGTGCAGCAGGCGGTTAAGAAGGCAAATGGTATGATGGCTTTCATAGCAAGAGGATTCGAGTACAGGAGCAAGGATGTCTTGCTGCAGTTGTACAGGGCCTTGGTGAAACCACAGCTTGAGTAGTGTGCAGTTTTGGTCACCTTATCTGAGGAAGGATGTTCTTGCCATGGAGGGAGTGCAGCAAAGATTCACCAGACTGATACCTGGGATGGCAGGAATGACGTATGGAGAGAGATTGGGTCGATTGTATTCGCTAGAGTTTAGAAGAATGAGAGGGGATCTCATTGAAACTTATAAAATTCTAACAGGACTAGACAGACTAGATGCAGGAAGGATGTTCCTGATGGCGGGGGAGTCCAGAACCAGGGGTCACAGTCTAAGGATAAGGGGTAAGCCATTTAGGACTGAGATGAGGAGGAATTTCTTCACCCAGAGTGGTGAACCTGTGGAATTCTCTACCACAGAAGACAGTTGAGTCCAATTCATTAAATATATTCAAGAAGGAGTTAGATATATTTCGTAAGGCTAAGGGGATCAAGGGATATGGGGAGAAAGCAGGGACAGGGTAATGAATTTGGATGATCAGCCATGATAGCATTGAATGGCGGAGCAGGCTCGAGGGGCCGAATGGCCTACTCCTGCTCCTATCTTCTATGTTTCTGTAGTCATTGCCTGGCATTTGTGTGGCACGAATGTTACCTGCCACTTATCAGTCCAAGCCTGAATGTCGTCAAGGTCTTGTTGCTTGCGGGCATGAACTGCTTCATTATCTGAGTTCCGAATGGCACTGAACACTGTGCAATCAGCGAACGTTCCCATTTCTGACTTTATGTTGGTGATAAGGTAATTGATGAAGCAGCTGAAGATGGTTGGGCCTAGGACACTGCCCTGATTGACCTCCAACCACCACAACCATCTTCCTTTGTGCTAGGTATGACTTCAGCCATGGGAGAGCTTTCCTGCCCCCCCACCCACCCACAATTCCCACTGACTTCAGTATTACTTGGGCTCCTTGATGCCACACTCGGCCAAATGCTGCCTTGATGTCAAGGGCAGTCACTCTCACCTCACCTCTGGAATTCAGCTCCTTTGTCCATGTTTGGACCAAGGCTACAATGAGTTCAGGAGCCGAGTGGTCCTGGCGGAACCCAAACTGGGCATCAGTGAGCAGGTTATTGGTGAGTATGTGCCGCTAGATAGCACTGTCGATGACACCTTCCATCACTTTGCTGATGATTGAGAGTAGACTGATGGGGCGGTAACTGGCCGGATTGGATTTGTCCTGCTTTTTGAGGACAGGACATACCTGGGCAGTGTTCCACATTGTCAGATAGATGCCAGTGTTGTAGCTGTACTGGAACAGCTTGGCTAGAGGCACGGCTAGTTCTGGACCACAAGTCTTCAGCATGACAGCCAGGATGTTGTCAGGGACCATAGCCTTTGCTGCATCCAGTGCGCTCAGCCGTCTCTTGATATCACGTGGAGTGAATCGAATTGGCTGAAGACTGGCTTCTGTGATGGTGGGGACCTCAGGAGGAGGCCAATATGGATCATCCACTCGGCACTTCTGGCTGAAGATGGCTGCAAATGCTTCAGCCTTGTCTTTTGCACTCACGTGCTGGGCTCCACCATCATTGAGGTTGGGGATATTCATGGAGCCTCCTCCGCCCGTTAGTTGTTTAATGGTGCACCACCACTCACGACTAGATGTGGCAGGACTGAAGAACTTTGATCTGATCTGTTGATTGTTGGATCGCTTAGTCCTGTCTGTAGCATGCTGCTTCTGCTTTTTAGCATGCATCTAGTCCTGTGTTACAGCTTCCCCAGGTTGACATCTCATTTTTAGGTACGCCTGGTGCTGCTCCTGGCATGCTCGTCTACACTCCTTATTGAACCAGGATTGGTCCCCTGGCTTGATGGTAATGGTAGAGTGAGGGATATGCCGGGCCATGAGGTTACATATTGCGGTGCAATACAATTCTGCTGCTGATGGTCCACAGCACCTCATGGATGCCCAGTTTTGAGCTGCTAGATCTGTTCTGAATCTATCCCATTTAGCACGGTAGTAGTGCCACACAATACAATGGAGGGTGTCCTCAGTGTGAAGCCGGGACTTGGTCTCCACAATGACTGTGGGACAGGACATACCCAGGGATGGTGGAGGAGGAGTTTGGGACATTGGCTAAAAAGTATGATTCTGGGAGTATGACTATGTCAGGCTGTTACTTGACTAGTCTGTAGGACAGCTCTCCCAATTTTGGATGTGGGTCTGGTGTCACATATAGGCCAGACCAGGCAAGGACAGCAGATTTCCTTCCCTAAATGACATTCGTGAACCAGATGGGTTTTTATGACAATCCAATAGTTTCATGGTTACCATTACTGATACTAGCTTTTTATTCCAGATTTATTTAATTAACTGGATTTAAAGTCTCCAGCTGCCATGGTGGGATTTGAACTCACGTCTCTGGATCAATAGTCCAGGCCTCTGGATTACTAGTCAAGTAACATAACCACTATGCTACTGTTACTTTAATTCACCGCTTCACTCCCACTCTGACCTCACCGTCCTCGGCCTATTACACTGTTCCACGGAAGCGCAGCGTAAGCTCGAGGAACAGCACCTCATCTTTCGTTTAGGCACGCTACAGCCCTCTGGACTCAATATCGAGTTCAACAATTTCAGATCATAACCTTAGCTCCAATCACATTTATATTTTATTTTTTCCATCCTTTTATTTGCCCCCCACCTTTTTTTTCCTCCTAGAAGCTGGCAGCTGTCCTTCATTCTGCCAGTGGATTTCACACTTCTTTCAGCCTTAATCTGTCACATTAACACCACCTCTAGCCTTGCATATCTCTTAATGTCTCTTCATCTCCCCCTTTGTTCTTTTATCCCCTCCCCCTTTTCCCAGCTTTACTCTGGCCTTAAATCTATTTGATTGCCGGCTCTTCACAGTTCTGACGAAAGGTCATCGACCTGAAACGTTAACTCTCTTTCTCTCTCCACGGATGCTGCCTGGCCTGCTGAGTTTTTCCAGCGTTTTCTGTTGTTATTTCAGATTTCCAGCATCCGCAGTATTTTGCTATCGTACTATGCTACTGTTATGAGGTTTCTCTTTGGCTCAAACTGCTATTTAAAAAATTGAGATTCTCTCGATTCGATTTCAATGGAGGCTCCCTTAGTGTGGTCAGCTGCCTCCCTCAGTACGTTTTAACTAAATCCTGGTGAGATTATTGATTGCAATACAAAGAATTTAGCAAGCTCAAAGCTGGATGAATGGCAACTTAGGTTTTACAGATTGTTTCAACTGAGTGGTAAGAATAGGTTTACTTGTCTGACTGGGGTGGTGATGGCCCTTTCCCTGGTTTTGACACAAAAACAGATTGAAAACATTGCATCTAGAATTTGACCTGGGTAATCTTCAGTTTTGCTTCTTTGGCTGAAAAACTGCTGTTGGGAGGCAGTTTTCAACTAAGTCATATTTGTAACACTGCTCCCACTTCCAAGAGTGGGTGTGGTTGGGAGGACAGAAGAAAACAAGCTAGCATCAGATTTTAAAGTTTGGGGGGGAGGGGGGGGGGGGGGGAAGAAAGGAATCAACAGTAGAAATTGACAAAATTAAAAGTGAAGATAAAAAGAGGGAAGATAATAGAAGCAAAAAAAGAGACCAGAGCAATCTTTTTATTTTTATACAAGTATTTTAGTTTGGGATTATTACTGTAACAGTTATTTCTGAAGTTTTAAGTGAAAATACTACTGTAATTCACTGCAGTGCCTGACCTAAATACAAACAAATTCAGTGAGCTCAGAAAAAAGTTCCATGACCTTTTCAACTACCCAAGAACACAGGCTATAGTTGTTATTTATTCATAAAAGGTGCATTGAACTGATCCGTCAATCAAAATATCTGGGGGGAAATGTATCGAGAAATTAATATACATCGCATATATGTTACAAGTCAATTACCTATGATGTGAAAAATATGGTTATATAACCAGTGTTAGGAAGGATCCAAGAGATCAAACATGGAACACAAATATTTTCAAAAATTGTATGTGATGCCTAAAGCTAGAGGCAAGAATTTTAAGAAGGAAAGAAAGTTAGTGTCTCTATGTCTCTAAGGATGTCCCAAAGCACTTCACGTACAATGTCGTTTTAGTGCAGTCACTATTGTTATGTTGACAAATGTAGCAGCCACTTTGCCCACAGCAAAGTCCCATAAACAACTTGCATTTATATAGCACCTTTAAAAAGGAAAACTTCCAAAGGCACTTTACAGGAGCGTAATCAGGCAAAAATTGATAGAGCCAAAGAAGGAGGCATTACGACAAATAATTAAAATCTTGGGCAAAGAGGTAGGAGGGAAACAAGAGTTTTTGGAACGTTGTAGGGCTGGAAGAGGTTACAGACATAGGGAGGGGCGAGACCATGGAGGCATTTGAACACGAGGATGAAAATGTTAAAATTGAGGCGTTGGTGAACCAGGAGCCATGTAGGCCAGTGAGCACAGGGGTGATGGGTAAGCAGAACTTGGTGCAGCTTAGGATACAGGCAGCAGAACTTCGGATGAGCTCAAGTTTATGGAGGACGGAAGATGGGATGCCAGCCAGGAGGGTATGGAATAGTTGAGTCTGGAGATAACAGAAGTATGGATGAGGGTTTCAGCAGATGAACTGGAGCGGGGTAGAAATGGGCGATGTTACGGAGGTGGAGGTAAGCGGTCTTTGTGATGTTGAAGATATGGGGTCGGAAGCTCAGCTCGCAGTCAACCAGCACGAAGATTAATGACCACTTAATCTATCATTGATATTGGTTGAGAGAGAAAAGTTAGCCAGGATTGCTCTTCAACAGTTTATTGCAGCTTAATGTAATATTTGTGCTTCTTTGCTTTAGCATCTTTATCTGAAGAGATAGCACCCCCAATAATACAGCATTCCCTCAGTGCAGTCACAGGTCAACTTACATTATGCCTTCTGGTCCCGAGGTGAAATTTGAGCCTACAACCTCCTGATTCAAGAGGCAAGAATATATCAACTGAGCCAAACGGACACTTTGGAAGTAATTCTTGCATACTGGCTCAGAAGCAAAGTGAGGGTATTACAGGTTGAAGCTAAAGCATACCATGCCAGGCTACAACACAAAGTAAGTGTAATGCAATACGACACAAAATTCAGTTAACTTCGTATCAACTACACCATGGCATTTAATCCTCAATTCATCTTCACAAATGGGGCACTTAAAAACAGTGAAAGACATTCTAGAGAGGAAAAAAAACACCATACAATTAACTCCATGATAGCTCTCAAGAGTTTAAAAAACAGAACTTGTATCCAGACTTACTGTGGTAACTAACCAAACATGGCAGTGGAAAAAAAAATGGGTCTCAACATTAGTTGCCCACTGTCCATGCAGTCACTATTTCCTTACTATAAAACAAGGTAAACAATACAGTTCTGACAACACAGTGGTTGCAGACACTTTTATTCATGTTGTTGAAGGCACAGAATTATTATTTATTTTTAAAGTACTTAGGTAATGGAGAAATATCAGCACCGATCCAGCTTCGCTCAGTTGGTAGCACTCAATTAGACAGTAGTTTGTGGGTTAAAATCCCACTCCAGCATTTGGGCACATAATCTAGGCTGACATTTCAGATGAGATGCTAAATCAAAGACTGTCTTCCTATTCAGGTGAAGTTAGTTAAAAATACTATGGCCTTATTTGAAGATGATCTTCTGCCTTACATTCGGAATAAACTGAAGCAATCCAGGTTTTTGCTGGTGTCAGTTTATGAGTGCACTTGTAAAGACGAGTTGTGGTACTCGCGTTGCAAAGCATCCTTGTTTTATGATTACATCCATGTTTGGTTCGTCATCCCTCGTGGCATTATGTTCAAATCAGTGTTATTTTGATAAACGAACCACTAAATATTTAATGACCATGGGAAGCAATTTTGTCAGCATTAAATCCTCCGTCTCTAAGCCCCTTCTCCTGGGACCATAATTGCATGCCAGGTGAAATTCCATCCTTGAGTACCATTTTATATCTTTCAGCATTACAACCAGGTAGTATCCTGCCTTCTGCCAGCAATACTGTAATGCGCGATTCTTCACTGCCTTGTACGAGTAGAAATAGCAGAGGCTCCCTTTTCATTCACCATGGTGCTGCTGTGTGGTTCATAACACGTGCGGGTTATATCTGCATTGCTCATTTGGCCTAATAAATAATCAGACTGTTCATACAGCATTGCCATACTACCTTATTCTACCAGTTTTATCCTAGTCACCCAGCAAGAACTGTTTGACCACTAATACTTGGCCTACCTCACCTGTGCCTATACTAGTTCTTCAAATGGAACTATTTATTTAATTAAATCTCACTGCCCTTTCCCAAATCCTTTTATAATCTTAATTTCAAATAGTTACCAATTTCCCTGTTAAATTAAGTTAGTCTTTAGAACTAAATGTAATCAACATTGTAAAAATGACTGCTCTTCAGAAAATTTGTACCTATAAATAACAAACTTGGCATTAATATTTTAAGGCTTTAGTCACTCAAAGATTTTTGTGAATTGGCAGATGTATAAAACTAATCTAGATTGTGAATCACTACATTTAAATAGTCTATTCATGTAAAGAATGGTGGACAAAGCCTAAAAGCCTAATTTTATACTAACTGTACCAAAACTGGTTTAATGACTGAAATTAATGACTACAAGCCCTTACACTATATTGCAGCCATAGGTCCTTGACAGAAATTTTCAGTAAACCTAAACATAGCAGTAAAACGTAAAGCCAACAGCTTACGTAGCAGGTTAGAGAGAGAATTGAGGGGTAGAATGTGCCAGAGCTTTGTTAAAGGAGGCTACACTTTTGTCAAACAGTAAGACCATAAGTAATGCAAGATTATTCTTCATTCTTTCAGCCTCCACTCAATCAAGATATCAAGTTAATACAGATATGGACAGGGGAAACTTCAAGGTATAAAAGTGTTCAAGTTAGCTTGTATAATTGCAGGGTAATCACTCAAATAAAGTTTGGTATCCATATGCAGCTACGCAGACAATGAGTGCGACTCTAAATGTTGGCCCAAGTGCCAACAGCAGGAGTAGAATGACCTCTGGTAATCCCTGTCCTGCCAAAGAGTAACACTTGCAGATTAATTCCACCATCAAATTCACCAACCTGTTTAGTGATGGGAAGAAAATGGGTTTGGTAAATGCTCTTGTTGGAACCTGAAGTAATATTAACACATTAGAGTAATATCTCTGTTTAAGAAAGTGCGGTTAACTTGAGAAGCAATTTCAGGAGGACATACAGATTAGTAGATTGGTCAAAGAGATAGCAGGTAAAGAAATGCGAGGTAATGCATTTTGAAAGGATGAATAGGGAGAGGATGTATACAGTAAAGGGTGAAACTTTAAAAGTAGAAGGACTAAGAGATTCAGGAGTACACAAATCTTTAAAGTGGCAGGACACATTGATAATGCTGTAAAAAAAGGGATCCAAAACTTTATATACAAAAGGCATAAAGTACAAAGACAGAGATAATGCTAAACCTATACAAATCACTGGTTCGGCTGCAGTTAGAACATGGTATCCAGTCCTGGGCACTTCACTTTAGCAAAGATGTCAAGACCATGGAGTGTGCAGGAGATTCACCAAGGTAACTCCAGGGATATGAGTGTTTGTTATGAAGACACACAAGAGAATGGGAGCTCCTTTCATTAGAGCAAAAAGGCGTTAAGAGGAGATCTGATGAGTCTTGAAAATTATGAGGGATTTGAGGAGGCAAATTGGAAAAACTATTTCCACTGGTAAATTGTTAACAAGAGACCATAAACTCAAGATCAGTTCCAAAAGAATGAAGGGAAAGTTTAGATATTTTATACGCAGAGGCTGTTAGGATATGGAATGTCATAGCAGAAATAGTGGTGAAAGCATAATCCACAATAGTTTTTAAAAAGAGAATTGAATAAACATTGAAAAGAAATGTAAAAAAAGAGTATGGGGTGTAAGTGGACTGCTCCTTGAAAGTCGACACAAGCGGAATGGACTGAATGGCCTTCTGCTGCGCTGTAAAATTCAATGATTCAAAAAGAAAAAAGGTGGTGGAATCAAGTTCTGCACCGTCACTTCATGAGCAGAGTGAAACTCAGTTTCATTTGTAGCATAAATGGCTAGTTTCACAAGGAAATTTCCTCACTTGCCTCATTTCAACCCCCCATGCATGACAGCAAATCTTATTTACACATGGGAGTTTTGATAAATGTTACTCCTGTACATTCAGCTAAGTCAGGAAACTGGAACAAAAAACCCAACAGAAATTGCAACCAAGTTTGACAATTCTAATGTGTCTATTATGATAAAGCATATGCAGAAGTTATGTATGAAATAGGCTGCATAGTATTGACAAATATACAAAAGAGCTGCGTTACAAAATATGAACTCACAGAATCAAGCAGAGCTAATCAATTACAGGCAAGCAGATATATTCATTAGCATTAGTGAGCAAAAAGAGATGTGCACAATACCCTTTTATCACCCCTAAACATTTAATATGTATTATGTAAATAAAGTGCACTATTGATATCTAGTAGCAAAAAATTGGTAACTGCATATATTCCTCTTCTACCATAGACAAATCCAAGTGCTACGTCTCTCTCGCTCTCCCCCAACAAGTCTGAAGTTGTCCAGGATGCAAATACAAATGTAATTCAAATGAATTATCAGAAGTCTCAGAACTGGTTCCAGAATGTCACAGTTTCTGTGTTACATATTATGCAAATCCAAACAAACCTTGTTCGCTTCATTTCCAATGATATGAAGTCTTTATCCACGGGAGCTGAAAGTTCCAAAGATCCAAGGTCTGGGCCCTGTTTTTGGGTGGGCCTGGACCTGCAGAAAATATCAGTGTAAAATCTAACAGACTAATGGAAAAACAGTGGTAAATGTTAGCGCTGCAACATTTAGTTTTGAAGCTAATGGAAACTATTGTCAAATAGCTGACTTACAGCTTGTAGTATCAGAACAATACTGAACAGATACACAAATTTTGCTTTGGGATTCTCAATGTATTGATACTGGACCAGTACAACCACACAAACATTTTTCCCAACTTTTAAACTTCAAAATAGCTAATTCTCGTATACATTTAAAACAACTCAATCCTGTAAACCGTACATTATTTCTTAAAGACAAAAGCAACACCCAATGCCCCTTCAGCAAATTTAGGTGCACGTACCAGACTTCAGATAGCCATTAAGCCTCATCTCGCGTAGGTTAAATGAGCCCTGGAGAGACTAATGGAAAACTCAGAAGTTGAAACTTAATAAAATGATACATTAACACAAATTTCTACAAAACTGCTGTCTGAGCTTTCAACTGAATAAAATTTCCAGATTAAAATTTTTCTGCTTCTAATACCAGTTCAGAACCAGAGAACTCTGCGTTCCCCCAATTCTGGCCTCTTGTGCATCCCAGATTTCCTTCGCCCCTCGATTGGGGACCTTGCCCTCAGCAGTCTAGCCCCAAAGCTCTGGAAATCCCTCCCTAAACCTCTCCACCCTCCTTTAAGATGCTCCTTAAAACCTACCTCTGTGACCAAGCCTGTTCCAATATCTCATGTGGCTCAGTGTCAAATTTTGTCTGATTACGCTCCTGTGAAGTGCTTAGGGACGTTTTACCACGTTAACAGTGCTATATAAATGCAAGTTGTTGTTGACCAGCAATCAAACTTATTGTAGATAGAAGTTTACACTGAGACAAGTTTGTATGAGATAGCACTGCGTGGCCTGCCCGTTACAAAAGTAACACTGCTTTCATCTTTTGTAAAATTATAGCTGAATAGCTGTAACTACTAATGTTGCTTCATAGAAATCCAGCAAAAACTATTTCATAAGCATGTGTGTTCTGGGCATTAACGTAGTGATATGATGAAAGAAATACAGAAATCATGTTCTTGGTCTATTCAGTTATTCACCTATGCTAAGCTGCCAGACACAATTATATGCATCTAATTTGTTTCTTTACAAAGCCTATGGGACCTATGCCCAGGTGCCCCAACAAATATGGGACACCCCTCCAATGGCCCCTTGCAAATATGTTTAATTTAAGCGGAGTATATGGTGATATGATTTGCTTTATTATTAATGCAGTGTGTAAACATTCTATGGGCCTATTGCTTCATGCATTTTACACCATGTTAGAGCTTTAATGGGCATGTGGGGCGGGGGTGGTGACATTGCAGCCAATCACAATACAGAATTCTCAGACGCGTGAACCAGGAAGTGAAGAAATTGCTTTTATTCAGACTTTTTAAAAAGTGTTAGACCAAAAAAAAATTGGGGCTCTCCTGGGGAAAACGTAAACCTAAAATAAACATGGACAAACTTTTAAAAAAGATTTTTTTTTTTAAAGTTTCTTCAAAATTGTAATTTTCATAGTTATGGAGAAATTTGACACCCCACAAAATTAAAGAGTTTTTCAGGGCCATAACATTTGGTGAGCAGTCAATATGCTATTAAAACCCCAGTTACACCTAATCCAACACAGCCTAACATTTATTGAGGTATTTAACAGCGATATTGCCGTGGAAAAGCCCAAGTTTTCGCCAGTTTCACGGATTACACTAATTGCCGGCTATGTGGGGGGGGGCGGGGGGTGCCCACAGCGCAGCCAGTGTCGGAGCGGTGAATGACTGACTGCAACTTCAGGATATCTGCGTTTAGATGCGCGTGCGCTAAATCCTGAAGTTGCAGTCAGTTTCAAAGGGGTAACTAACAGCGAATGCTGTTAGCTCGCGGTTATTACCCACCACAAATTCCTGGCCAATAACTTCAATAATCAATGTCAGTGGCGTCCTTGACAACAGAGTTGAATGAGTGTTCAAACTGCTCCGCAAATAATTATGTACTGTATTCCTGTTGGTAGCTGAACAGTGATTTTTTAATTTTAATACATATCAGCTTTATGATGGGCAACACAGTGAACCAAATCAAGCCACCTAAACCAGATACGTAAATTCTGACGTGCCTAAAAAAAGTTATCATTGCTCCGAAGGGGACACCCATTATAAAATTGTGTTTGCAATGTAATCTCTGTTCCTGAGTAAAGCCAATTTCATTTCGGTGCTAATGGGGATTATTTCTTAAAAGGGGAAAAAAGTGACAAAGCTGGTGACGTAAGTAAAAGGCTGAAATATTAAATGTAAAATATTCTGAAAGAAACAAAAACGCAAATTAAAGAAAAAGTGGCTTTAGTACTGGAGTTTCTCCTTCAAAAATCAAGATTACCCAAAGTTATTACTTCCTATTTTGTTATGAGCTCAAAGGATAGTTTGTTCAATTGCAGTTATTTCTATATTTATGTTCTGTGCAAACTTCAGCCTGTCAATCATGTCAATATACTACACAGAAGAGAAACCAATGCACAACACATTCGAGCTTCAAGGTACTGTGGCACAGAGCAACATGGTGTGGATTGGCATCAATTCTCTGCCAAACAAGTTATTGATTTCTTTCTATGCCAATCTAGGGTGGCAATAAATGGAGGCCAGATGCTTCTCACCAATGAATACAATAATTGTAGACAGGCACACCAAGCTTCTCTCGGATGCCTCCTAGTGGGCAGTGGCGCATTAGCTTAGATCTCCAGCCTGTCTTCTCATCAAGTGACAAGAGCCTGGCCGCATCAGTGATTGTGGCTTAGGTGGCTAAGGGAGGGGGAGGGGGTCAGAAACAATTCAGTTCAGGAGAAGGCCATTCCAAAATGAGGGGCAGTCAGATGTCCTGCTTCTAGGCTTGTGCCAGTAGCACTGATGTGACATTATAGGGTGAATGAAAATTTAAAAAAATGTGGCACCACACAGCTTTAAAAAGAGCCAATTATCTGAAGTATTTTGTAAGTATAAAACATCTGTTGTCTACATTTTTCAATTTGAAAAGATGCAAGCTGGTTAAAAAACAGCTTGTGCTCAGCAAGACAACCAACTGTTTGTACAATCAGGCAAAAATAAAACATTCAGCCCAAAGGGTCTCCATATCAGAACAAATGCAGTGATATTTGGTCTGATGAGCTAAGAATTAATTTCTTCCAAGTTAAAAAAACATAGAAACATAGAATCTAGGAGCAGGAGTAGGCCATTCGGCCCGTCGAGCCTGCTCCGCCATTCAATACGATCATGGCTGATCATCCAAATCCAGTACCCTGTCCCTGCTTTAATCCCCACAGTACACATATCCCACCCTACCCCCGTAACCCCACGTATTTAATTCCCCCTAACATATCCCATCCTATCCCCATAACCCCACATATTTAATCCCCCCTAACACTAAGGGTCAATTTATCATAGCCAAATCAACCTAACCCACACATTTTTGGACTTAAGAAAAATTCTTACTAGATTTGAAACAGTCACTAAAAATCCATATCATACTACGAATGGTTCCTTTAAAATTGGGGGGGGGGGGGGGGGAAGAAACTATTAAATACTCAGATGTGGATTTAAATCTTAATATACTGGTTATTTTCACAATTCTTATATGTAATATGCAACTCTTTATTACCATCAAAGGCATATTCTACTGGATCCCCTTCTTCCCACTCTTTACAGTAATCAAATAACCTCCAATCGCCACTTTTCTTCCCCAACACCTATCCACACAGGCAGCCTCAACAGTGAATATGCAGATTTTAACGAGGCAGGAATGGTGCGCACTAGGTCCAAAGTGGGCAACATACCTGGAAACAGAGACTTGGGCCCGGCCAACCTTAACAGCCAGGCCCCACTTCCATAAATTTTGCCGGTCGCCCGCCCATACATGGCCAGTGTGCGGGATCGGGAATTCGAACGCTCGGAATTCGGAAGCAGGAGGACGCTCAGGTAAGTGGCGGGGAGGAGTCGATCGAAGCAAGCTCGGAGCAAGGGAGGCCCAAAGTTGTCTTGTGGGGCCCAAAGGAGCACTCCTGCTCCTCCTGGCCCACTAGGACACCTAAACATCTACCTGCTGAGCTGAGCCTCTTCTGGCCCACGATCCAGCTCCTGGCAGGTTTGGCCTGACCGGGAAGACATCACTCCTCATGCCTCGGGCCAAAATTGCCATCAGGTCCCAATCTGCATATTTAAAGCAGGACCCTGCCACCTTCCTGCGGGTGCCCTGCTCACTTGCTCAAAAAAGCAGGTTAATATTGGGAACCGGCAAGAAGGCAGGGGGATCACATGGGGTTAGTGGCTGCCCCCCACCCATCTTCTACCAGACGAGGAGTGTTAAAATCGGGGCCAGAGTGTTAGCAAGCTATTTAAATGCAGAGGGCATCACACCCAAGCCCAAGCTTGCTCCCATCACTTTCCCCACCCTGCAGACAGTGTAGCAGGGGCCACTGATAAGCACCAGGAAACTCGTTGATTCTCCTGCCCTCTCTCCCTAACTCGAGTGCTGAGGCCAATTGCAGCATCCTATCTGCTATCCTGGCTGAAATCGGCTAATAACAGACCAGAGGTTAAACCTGCTACTTTTTAGTCTGTATTATTTGGTTCAAAAGTAGCAGGTACTTTTACCCACTAAATCATCAAGTGAACAGTGACTTGTTTTTAATACAGAAATAGGACAAAGTGCTGATTAAGCACAAGGTACAGCTATTAATAAATATAGCTCAGCTCAGCCCAGAATTTAACAATTACACATTTTACAACTATCCTGTAATGCAGACTGGCTGTACTTTAAAAAAACTAACATGTTAACAGCAAAAAGGCACATAAAACTGCATAGCACTGCCCTGCTCTTCCTTTATTTTATGAACATTGACTTTACCACAGGATATTGCCCTAGCTAGTTGTTTTAATCAATCCATTGATGCAAAATATAATTTGTTACAACAACTTGTATTTATATAGCGCCTTTAACATGGTAAATCGTCCCAAGGCGCTTCACAGGAGTGTTAAGACAAAAAATCCATGTGTGACAAATACATGCACCATCTCCCAGGACAGAAATCATAAGCAGGACAGCTACATTTCTCTATTTCCAAGACAAATGAAGGAGCTTCAGCTGTGGTGTGCAGCAAGTCACCAATATTTGCAGTTGCTTCTAATTAAATCTTCTTCACAAAATGTGTAACAAATCTGCTAAAATGAACCTGCCGGAACTTAATGGGAACAAAAACCATCAAAATTTACATGTGTGGATACTTTTGATCATAGAATCTTACAGCACAGGTGGTGGCCATTTGGCCCATCATGCCTGTGCTGGCTCTTTGAAAGAGCGATCCAATTAATCCCACTCCCCTGCTCTTTCCCCATAGTCCTGCAATTTTCTCCTTCATTCCCTTTTGAAAGTTGCTACTGAATCTGCTTCCACTACCCTTTTAGGCAGTACACTTCAGATCGCAACAGCTCGCTGCGTAAAAAAATTCTCATCTCACTTTTGGCTCTTTTGCCAATTATCTTAAATCTGTATCTGGTTACAGACCCTTCTGCCACTGGAAACAGTTTCTCCTTATTTACTTTATCAAAACCCTTCATGATTTTGAACGCCTCTATTAAATCTTCCTTAACCTTCGCTTCTCGAAGAAGAACAAACCCAACTTCTCCAGTCTCTCCATGTAATTGAAGACCCTCAGCCCTTGCACCATTCTCGTAAGTTACCTCTGCACTCTCTCCAAGACCGTGAAATCCTTTCTAAAGTGTGGTGCCCAGAATTAGACACAACACTCCAGCTGAGGCATAACCAGTGTTTTATAAAGGTTTAGCATAACTTCCTTGCTTTTGTATTCTATGCCTCTATTTATAAAGTCAAGGATCCCATATGCCTTTTTTAACAGCCTTCTCAACTTGTCCTGCTACCTTCAAAGATTTGTGTACATACATCCCTGGTCTCAGTCCCTGCACCCCCTTTTAAAATTGTACCATTTAGTTTATATTGCCTCTCCTCTTTCTTCCTACCAAAATGCATCACTTCACACTGCGCTGCGTTAAATTTCATCTGCGACGTGTCTGCCCATTTCACCAGTCTGTCTACGTCCTCCTGAAGTCTGCTACTATATTCCTCACTGTTTACTACTTTTCAGAGTTTCATGTCATCTGCAAACTTTGAAATTATGCCCTATATACCCAAGTCCAGGCCTATTTTTTTTTTATATAAATATAACTAGACTTTTCTCAAGGGCCTCAGAAAATGTTTGAAGATACATACGTATTTTTATAAAAATTGGTATGTCAATGCATTAAACTGAACATCTGCCCTGCAACTTCACCAGCTGAATCCTGGAATAATTTTACTTCAAGATACTCAGTTTTCATGCAAAGATTTGCACATCTTCACAGACCAAAAAACAACAAATTCTGCAACAGTTACAAGTTCTGTAAAATAAACTAATTTTGCAACAGATTTACTATACTAGCATGTCAATTATGACTACAAAAACAAATACATTGAAAAGCTAGTTTTACAAAGGAATGTTTTTGCTGTTATTTAAGGTATGCATATAATAAAAGGTTCAGAACAGACATGCAATTATTAAGTGAGTAGTCACTTTTCTAATAATGCCAGATTCAGAATACACTTCTGTTGGAACATTTTTTACAATGATCAAGTGCAGTAGCTTCACAAATAACACACATGCAAATACATATTTTACACCAATTTAATTTCTTCCCCCTCAATTTTTTTTTAAAACTGCCAGCCACTACCCTTCACCAGCTCAACAGTTTAAGGGTCCATGGCTGCCTGCATTTACTCTCAATGTGACTTTATGAAGTAGCTGAGAGGGAATGTACTTCAGTTAGCATGGACTGCCTGTCCCCTCAGAACTTGAGCCTCACTACCACTCGTAAAGTCCAGTGAATTGATGGCAACTAGCCGGAGCTTCAATTCTGACCTTATGGCTGGACGTGAAGCACTTAATCATTTCAGCTAAAAACTGTACTGTTTTAATGGAAATTTTGTTGAACTCTGAAAATGGGCACATAAGCAACAAATTACCTGACAAATAATAAAGTAACAAATAATTTTCATGGATTCAAGGGCATTTATCATTGGACAAGAGGGCATGATCTAGTTTTAGTAGAATCTGAAAAGAATCTGCAACGTATCGTTATAAAAGTGAGTTAGTCTCTCACTAATGGGACTCAATGTCTGATAGAATACCAGTCATGTATCCAGTTGTCCATCCATATTACAATAGACAAATGTTGATGCTTCTTAAAAGCATTTTTCATCCAAGTATTTACTGCAAGTTACAAAACAGAATGACAATACATGCAAATGAAAATTTGCAACAATCAGCTTAGGCCATACAATATCTATGTAACGAAACAGGAAATTGAAAACATTCATTCCTATTTTATTTTTTTTTAAATACAGAGAATGCAAACTTATAAATGATAGCCAGTTACTAACATGTTTCTAAATTTCAATTACATTCACAACTAGCTCACACATTTACTGCTACAAAATATTATTTAGTCGTGCTCTGGCAAATACAAAGTAATCTAAAGCACTCAAATCTCAGTCATGACATCCCCACAGTACAAATTGCTGATCTGCATCTAGTCATCAAGCACAGCACGGAGTGAAAGGCAAGGTACCTAACCAATAGAAGCAAGGATTCTCAGGCTGCACTACGATTAACTCCTACTGACTGACCAGAGAGAAACACTGAAGACGACCATTAACAGACCCATCTTCTCTGCTGGTTTCAAAAACGGGTGTTGAAATCAGTGCTCCAGGATTTGTTGGAGTACATACATTACCAATCTTAAATTTTTTAAATTGTAAAACTAGAAAACTCCACTCACATGTGTGGGTTCTGAAAGTGAACTCCTCCCGTTGGATTTAATGTAAGCCTTGCTGTTGTCTTGAAGGCTGGGTTGGCAAAATTCAACTTCAATGCTTTGCGTTTAACTGTTTAAAAAAAAAAGATAAGAAATAAGGGAATAGAAAGATATTATGTTAAATCATACCATCCACTAGGTCCTAGATGCTGTGTTTTTGCTGAACAACTTGGGTACTTAATAATAATTAGAGCACTCAAACATGTGGCGACCTCAAACTTATCCCCCATATCTTGAAAAGCCAGAATATTTTCAAGTCCATTTACAGGTCTTTAAACCTGCAAGAAAAACTGTAACATTGTACCAAGCAGAAAGTGAATAAATGAAATACATTCATACTGTAGCTAGACAAATCCAACCACTCAAGTTCCCATTAAACAAAGCTATATGTTCTTCTGCTTACAGAATATTGTCAGCCTATGACAGCTTTTTCACAAAGCACAAATATTTCAAGTTAGCAAAGGGATGCAAGTCAATCAAAAGATCTAACCTACAATAGCCACCCCCCAGTTTACATCACAGACTCAAATTTCCATTAGTTACATAATTCATTGAAGGATTGCTTAAGGACACATGACTGTATAGGAAGGAAAACCAAATATATCTATACAATTCTGTAATGAATTCAAGTATTTTCTTTAGAATTTGTGACATTGTACATCTATCAATTGGAAGAAAATGAGGACTGCCTCTTAAATCTGGTCAGTTTGTTTTAATTTTTGGGGACAGACAGCTTCACTCTTTTGCCGCCTTTTCTGAGAGACTTCAGCAACAAATGTCTCATTACACATTTTGTGCAAGGTTCTGGGGTTGCACAACAATATAATCCTGTACATTGTACAGTAAGACAATTATCAATTATAATTTAGCAAACAGTATTTCCAAAGCAGATAAGAGCTGGGAAGCAGCCAAGCACAATTCTTTTGTCATCCAACACCAAACCTCCCACCCCGTACAGTTCACCAGATAACGATCAGGGATGGGAACTCCAGCTGAATTTTCTCCTCCCTGGCCAAGGGGCACTCAGGCTGATTGTAGCATTAATTCCACTACCCCAGCTGAGCTTAGTTAACTATGCAGAGATTAGGAAATGAATCTGGACCTTTGATATGTATGGCTCAGTTCCTTGGAGCAAAAAACCATGGCTGTTAGTTGCCAAGGACAATGTTGCCCACGGCAAGATTTTATTTGGTCTGGGGAAATGAGGCTGGTTTCAAATGAATTGATACGAAGACTTTCCACCACCACAAGATGCAGAGGGGAAGTTACATTTTCGCTACACATGTTCATACATATCCACAAAATCCCACAGAAAAGAAAACAGACAGATGGCCGTTCCCACTTTAAGGAACATGTTTATTTTGCCATTTGAAAAAGAAGCCATGCATTACACTGACATTTTATTTCACCATTTCAAATCTATCAAACAAGAGATACTGGGTTTGTTACTGAACTAGCAGCACAGCACCAAATAGCAAATATTTGATATTTGTGTCTGGATTTCAGTGACAGTGTACTAACAAAACTGGATATAATCACTGCCATTACATTATGGGGCTAGACACCCGGTTTACTGCAGTACCATTATTTTTTACCTTCAACGTCGTAATGCTGAGCTGAAACTAAACACCCAGTGTTTTAACTTGTCTGTGGCTACACTAAACTGAAAACTGCAGAATGCCAAGCTGGCAACAATATCTGAATGCTTACTGCAAACAAAAGCTGATGCTGCCAAGTTACACTGAAAATACCAGGTTTCGATGAAATTACTTCACAGCTATGCATTTCTTCAGTCCAATGAAATCTATTTTTTGTAAACATGAATTATAACACTATCAAATTCTAAGCAATTTGGGTCTATATAGTACATCATTTCATTATTAAAGGGAAAGACAAGTCTAGGAACTGTACATTTTATTCAAAAGATTCTGCTTCCCTACAGTCCTTTTTAATGGGAGAAAAAAAATGTACTCACCACAATTCCATTTAACATTATTCGAAAAACAGTGCTAATTCTCAGTTGCTGGGAGCTAACCAAGGCCAAGCCTCCCTCCCTGCTAGGTTAGGCCATGACAACACAGATGGGGTGTCACCTGAAAAGCGCAATTGTAAAGTGGGGGCTACAACTTCAGAGCAGCCCAAGAGCCATCCCAGAACCTGAGTAAGTCAGGAAATGACACCACTGGTTGGATACGCTACATCTCAGCCAGCAGCAGTTTCCTGGAATGCAATGGCTGCAGAGCAATTCTCCAGCCAGCTCCAAGTTGCTGCTGCAGCTATGGGACACCAAAGATCCTGCCTCGTAGATGATGTCATGGAACAGCACAGCAGGGAATGAGGCCTGAAATTGCATTCCTCCCGGTACCTGAGGAAATCTGCTTCCCTCTCTTTTTAAGAAAGCAAAATTTTGGTGAATACATTTTCCTCATCTAAAAAAAGAGGAAACATTCACTAATGCAACAGTGTGGAAGGCAAGGCAATACTGAGAGAGGAATCTGTTAGAATAGAGTGATGCACAATGAGTTGACAGTGGATTTTCAGGAGGGTTTAAAAAGACTCGCTACAGTTCAGGTACGCTGTTGCCTTGAACACGTCATAGTTCCACGGCTCAGGCTCAGAAAGCAGTTCTTGGTGTCTTCTGAAAAAAGTATTGAAATGCAAGGCAACACCCTCCTTTTGTGATCCTTAAGACACAAACCAGTGCCTTAAATTTCAGAGCATAGACTTGAGATGCATAATAAAAGGCTATAAAATCACCGTCTTTAACCCCGAGATCCATAAATAGAAATATTGTTTGTTTGGTATCTTCATATCGCCAATATCAAGCTTTATCATCATGGGTACAATACTGCTGAATTTACAAGGCCCCAGGAGTACATTAATATTTCAAATCAAAGTCTCCCTGCACTGGGGAACATTTTAATATAGCTGGAAAGGCAAAAAAAATTGATGCAATAGTAGGTTAATTAAGATGTTACTGTTATACCACAAAAACTGAATGGTAAGGCTTAGTAATTGAGGTTTCAAGTTGTATTTTGGTAAATATAACTGAAGCATGGATCAATGCACTTCTGGGCTCTATATAAGGTACATATTAACAGTACAAAAGCTGTACTCCACCAGTCATTTACCTGCTCTGAGGGGAAGCATCATACATCTGCTTGGTATGCCCAAGACAGTGTGTTCAGATTTGCTGGGATAAAGCTTGTAGTTTAACAATCTTTGACAATGCATAGTACGGTTACAATATTAAATGTTCAGTCAATACATAATGTTGCATACTTTATTCAGCTTGCTTTCAAAACCCTTCCACAAGGACTACAAAAATGTAGCTAACAGTACCAAAGATTTGAGGAAAAATGATAGATCCAATTTTCACCAAAAATACAATCAAAACAACTTAATGCAAAAAATTTATTAGATTTGTGTACTTTTCTTTTCCAACTCAAAGCCAAGTAACAGAAGCCAGTTTAAGCTAACAATGCACATAGAGAGACAGTACAGGAAACTCTCGTTTAAACGGCACCTAAATATCCGGAATTCTCTATTAACCGGCAAAATTCATACTCCGAAAACTCCTCTCAAATAACCGGCAATGTTTCCGAGTCAGAGTCCGAGTCTCCCACGAACGCCGAGTTAGTCAGTGGGGGTAGTTCTCCGAAGTGCCACTACTCGGCTTCCTGGCGTTGTCGGAAGTCTGAACATTGCAATAACAGGAGTCTGATTCTCCCGCGCTGCCGGTAGTCTCTTCTGATCCGCCATTTTACTGTGTGTCTCCCGCGCTGCTGGTAGTCTCTTCCTACCCACCATTGTTCTGTGTGTCTCTCCATCTTTATCGGGAATTATCTCCCCCATCTTGCATTATGGAATTCCCAAAAGCTGGTCCAAGCAAAAGGAAGAGAGTGGTCTTAACTTTAAAACAGAAAATCGAGATATGCCAACGACTAGAAAGGGGAGAGAAGCGTATCAACATTATGAATGAATTCAAAATCGGTTCGTCAACAATCTACGACATCAAATCGCAGAAGGATAAGCTGCTCAAGTTTTATTCAAGCTCGGAGACATCTAAGAGTGTAGAGAAACGGCGTACGCTTCGTAAGCCTAAGCTTGAAGAGCTGGATACCGTGCTTTATGAATGGTTTTCTCTTAAGCGCTCAGAGGGTGTTCCAATTTCCAGACCTATGCTAATCGAGAAAGCGAAGGATTTCTAAGAAAGGATGGAGCTCACTGACAAGTGTGCTTTCTCCGAGGGATGGCTAACGTGCTTCAAGTTACGGCACGGGATACGACGACTCGATATTTCCGGGGAGAAGAAATCAGCTGATCATGACGCCGCAGAAGAATACTGCGATTATTTCAATCGGATTGTGCAGCAACATGATTTGTCGCCAGCACAGATATATAATGCCGATGAAATTGGCTTGTTTTGGAGATTTTTGCCAGAATCAACGCTTGCTGGGGCTAGTGAGGCTAATGCTTCAGGTTACAAGAAAAATAAAGATCGTGTAACCGTGCTAACATGTGCGAACGCTGCTGGATCACACGGGTTAAACTTCTTGTTATTGGGAAGTATAAAAATCCCCATGCATTTAAAAATGTGAGGCACTTACCTGTTGAGTACAAAGCTCAAAAAAATGCTTGGATGGATAAGGAAATCTTCTCCTATTGGTTCCATCATATTTTTGTTCCATCTGTGAGGGAACATTTCCATAAAATAGGGAAACCTGAAGATAGCAAATGCATTTTATTGCTTGATAATTGTAGAGCCCATCCGCATGAATCCGAGTTGGTTTCGGGAAATATTTTCACCATTTATTTGCCACCAAATGTAACTTCTCTCATCCAACCCATGGACCAGGGCGTTATCCAAAATCTGAAGTGTCATTACAAGAAAGACTTCCTACGTAAACTGATAAACCAAGATGACAATATTCACGCATTTCAGAAGGAATACAATATTAAAGATGCCATCTATAATGTTGCATGTTCCTGGAACTTCGTGAAAGATCACACTCTGAGGCAAGCCTGGCGCAAATTGTGGCCTTCTGTAATGTTTGCTGAAGGTTCTTCTTCAGAGGAGGAATTTCATGGGTTCAATGTTCGTCCCAAGAAGAGTACAATAATGGAAATGGCTGGCATGGTGAAAAATGTAGGCCCAGCAAACCCTCTATGTCACCTCAGTGAAAGTGATATCGAGCAGTGGGTTGATGCAGATAGAGAAGTTGGTGTTGTGCATATGCTAAGTGATGATGAAATAATTGAGTGTTTTGAATCCAAAGAAAGAAAAGGAAAGTGAGATGGAAAGTGAAGAGGATGAGATTTCTGAAGAGAACAAGATTTCTTGGGCTAAAGCTGCAGAAGGATTTTCTTCAATCCTCCAATTTGCTGAAAGGCAGCCTTGCTACTCTGCCCAAGAAGTTATGCAACTCCATATTCTGCATTCCACGTTTCTACAGAAAAGGCAAGAGTCCACTAAGCAAATCGACATCCGCAACATGTTTAAGAAAGCTTCCAAAAGAGTCGAAGCAGCGGAAGTGCCTGAAGAATCTGTGGAATCTGTAGAAATGCATGATCCTGATGACCCAGCTGGCATGGATATTCCTGATGAACCAGCTGACTTGGAATAAGTGTACAGTCAACTACAGTACTGTATACAGTCGTTTATAAGTTTTGTTTTACTGTTAAGTAATTAAAGAGTTATGGATTACCCTCAACTGGCAGTACTGTACTTAATCAAGCATCTTCCACCATCCATTTAACACAACATTCTGTAGGTGAGTACCCAAATACTGTATACTGCACATTTGATTTTTTTATTTTTGTTTGTTAAAAATAGCCTTGGTAGATATACCTCTCCGTTATCCGGAATTTTTATTCAACCGGCACCACCCCGGTCCCGTCGGCGCCGGATACCAAAGAGTTTCCTGTACTTTGTGTTTTTTTTTTAAAAAAAGCTCAACTTTCAAAGTCAATTTTTAAATCATGCGTCACCCTAGGGTATCGCTCAAATCTTCAAACTCCACTCAGAGAAGAGTTGTTTCAACAGTGTACATCCTTCTGCAATCATGTAATTTGCCTTTTGCATTCCCTATTTTGGCAGTCTCTATAGACATCAACTCATGACTCTCCAGCAGGAGAATTCACAAGTGTCTAAACCCAAGCAAGCAGTTTCTTCTAATGCAAGCACACAGTCTGTTAAAACTTAATGTCAAAATGTGTGTAAAATGCAGCAAAACTACTTGTTACTGCTCAAATATGGTTTCTTTCATTCAAATTCCAGTTTACTGATTAAAACATACACACAAAAAGAACAGAAGTAAAGATTCTAGAAATTAGAAGGCTTAAAATGCCTGAAGCAACAAACTCCTAAGACCAAGGGAGGCAAGTTCTCGTCATCTCATTCATTTTTTGTAGGAGAAACTGTGGAAAAAATCAGATACTATAGGGTTAACTTCCTTACAAAAAGGCATGCTGGTATTTGAACCCCGAATGAAGTAGTGCAAATTAAGACAAAAACAAAAAGGACTTTCCTCTCCACTCAACCAGCAATAATGAGAATCAGGATAAGTCAAACAACAATTACACCTGGTTAATTTCAACTGCACATGAAAGACCTACAGAAATAAATTAGTCAAAACTTTTAACTGGAACCTTACAATTTAATTTACCTGTTGGTCTTGAGAGATTGCTAAATGAAGGTTTCCTCAAAAGAATCTTCTATTACTACTCTCACTAAGGAGCAAACAATACTCAAGTCTTTGGGACAAAAAAAGTGACTTAATAAAAATTGTCTGATAAATACTTTTTCTTGGCTGAATTAAAGCATTCTAACGGAAAGGCTTTTGTCCAAGTAATTGGGAAAAAGCAGGACAGCCAAATTCAGAGATTCCCTCGATGACGAAAGAAATAGCGAGCAAGATGAAGCAGAAAAAGAGCGCATATGACAGATGTCAGGTTGAGAATACAAATGAGAATCAGGCGGAATATAGAAAGTTCAGAGGGGAAGTGAAAAAGAATATAAGAGGGGCAGAGAGAGTATGAGAATAGATTGGCAGCTAACATAGAAGACTTTTGAATTCCCTTTTATCAGCATATAAATAGTAAACGGGTAGTAAGAGGAGGGGTGGGGCCAATGAGGGACCAAAAAGGAAACCTACGCATGGAGTCAGAGGGCATGGCTGAGATACTAAATGAGCACTTTGTATCTGTCTTCCTCAATGAAGATGTTGCCAAAGTCAGTGAAAAAGGAGGTAGTGGAGATACTGGAAGGGATAAAAATTGATAGAGGAGGTACTAGAAAGGCTGGCTGTATTTAAAGTAGATAAGTCACCAGGACCGGATGGGGTGCATCCTATGATGCTGAGGAAAGTTAAGGTAGAAATCGTGGAGGTACTGGCCATAACCTTCCAATCCTCCTTAGATACAGGAGTGGTGCCAGAGGACTGGAGAATTGCAAATGTTACACCCTTTTTTGAACAAGGGTGTAAGGATAAACCCAGCAACTATAGGCAGTTCAACCTCAGTAGTGGGGAAGTTTTTAGAAACGATGATCCGGGACAAAATTAAGTCACTTGGACAAGTGTGGATTAATTAAGGAAAGCCAGCACGGATTTGTTAAAGGCAAATCTTGTTTTTTGATGAGGCAACAGAGAAGGCTGATGAGGGCAATGCGGTTGACGTGGTGTACATGGACTTCCAAAAGGCGTCTGATAAAGTGCCACATAATAGGCTTGCCAGGTTGAGAAAGCGGTTAAAAAAGCATACGGGATCCTGGGCTTCATAAATAGAGGCGGAGAGTACAAAAGCAAGGAAGTTATAATGAACCTTAATAAAACACTGGCTCGGCCTCAACTAGAGTATTGTGTCCAATTCTGGGCACTGCACTTTAGGAAGGATGTGAAGGCCTTAGAAAGGGTGCAGAAAAGATTTACGAGAATGGTTCCAGGGATGAGGGACGTGGATAGACTAGAGAAGCTGAGGTTGTTCTCCTTGGAGCAGAGAAGGTTGAGAGGAGAGATGATAGAGGTGTTCAAAATCATGAGGGGTCTAGACAGAGTAGATAGAGAGAAACTGTTCCCATTGGCGGAAGGGACGAGAACCTAAGGACACAGATTTAAGGTGATTGGCAAAAAGATCCAAAGGCGACATGGGGGGGAAAACCTTTTTTTTTTTTTTTAAAACGCAGCGAGTGGTTAGGATCTGGAATGCACTGCCTGAAAGGGTGGTGGAGGCAGACTCAATCGTGGCTTTCAAAAAAGGGAATTGGATAAGTACCTGAAGGAAAAAAAACTTGCAGGGCTACAGGGAAAGGGCGGGGAGTGTAGAACTAGCCGAAGTGCTCTTGCAGACAGCCGGCACGGGCTTGACGGGCCAAATGGCGGCCTTCTGTGCTGTAACCATTCTATGATTCTATGATTGGATAACTTGAGTAAGAGTCAAAATGAGATTTAAAAAGAGAATGTTTGACAAAATAATTGTTGGAAGCTGAAGTAGATAAATGAAAAATGCTTAGATCAAATGCTAGGATCAGAGTGATCCAACAGTAACTCCATAGTAAAGGTTCTTCAAAGATATGCCATAAAGATAAAACTAGAACCTTACAAAGGAACTCTAAACTGTAATGATATAGCCATATTAATGTGGTCATATGTCTTTATAATGTTACCCAATAGATTGAAACAGGAAGCATTTGACTAATGCGTATTGATCATTCACTAAATTGAAAATGACTAACTGAAAGCTGCAGGGACTATACTTAAAGCTGTAGAGACTAATGCTGAACTGAGTTATGCTACCTTGAACTAAATGTTTGAGTGAGTACAGTTAAGACTGTACAAGAATTCTGAAACTGAGTTACATCCTATTAAGTTGAACCCAGCTAATGCCCAGATGTTTAGCGTTGTAGGTGATGACTATTATGGCAATCACATTATCCTTGCCAGGGAGAATCAATGAAAGTGGTGAGCAGTACATTCTTTTATCCTGTTGAGCTAAAAGTTAAATAGTGGCTACTTTAAAAAAAAAAACTGTTTTTGCTGACAGCCATAAACGCTTAATTAATGTTACATGAGCCTGTTTATGTAGGACAATTCAAGAGCAACACAAAACCCTACAAAGTTCAATCCCAATGCATTTCTTACATCTTGCAGTGGAAACTCTTCCTGACATTATCCGGTGCCGAACGCGAGACACATCTCGGTCAAACTTGAGTTTGGAATTGAAATCAACATAAACAAAGAATTGTACCTATTTAAGGTAACTAATCCAGAACATGGCCTCCCTAATGGGTAGCAACAAGTCTGTAACTAAGGATAATTGACTCTGTGCCAAACTAATTACGTTAAGGACCGGGTCATGGATTCCTGCACAAGAACACCACCAAAACAAATATGAACATAATTAATGGTTAATGACAGTCTCCACTTCAACTTGCCAACTCAATCTATGGACTTCAGTTACAACACAATTAACCTCCCGAATAGAAAGAACAACAGTCACAAGGAATGTCATCTTCGGAACAGGTGTACTGGTACACCACTGCAGAATCGGATCCAGAGAACCCAGGTGTACTTGTATTAGTTGCCACTGTACTGATGAAGGAACATGATTAACTCCAGACTCACCAGCAACAGAATGCACTGTAATAGTGTAACGATTATGTTATCAGCTTTCACCAGCTACTGCTACCTTGGTGTCCCAAGAAAAATAGCACAGACCCGTGCTAATATACTCAGGTGTACTGATAAATTGGGCTCAAATGGATGGTACTGACCTTGAAATGTTCTGAAGGTGGGCTCACGAACATGATTTTGAGATCTTTCCCTGGAGTATTCTTTCAACCCAGTATAACCATAATAGTATTGTAAGCATAAATTAGGTTTGAGAGGACACAAATATACTGCTTTTTGACTGTTCTGTGGCCATTAACCTGTGGAGATGGCAGACTCAACCCTCAAAATACATACCCAAGTTAGCACAAAAAATTTGCAAAGTCAGCTGACTTATTTTCAGCACAATGATTCAAACCCCAATTTTACTCAGCATTATTCAGTGGTGAAATTCCTCTTTTAGTAAGGTGTGAAAGAAATCAGTTAATCGCCATTAGACAGCCATCTGCCTATCTGTAATCAAAACATAAACCAGCCAAAATAAGTTAATACATAAACAATTCACCAAGCATTGGTTACATAAGAAATGTTTCTATTCAATTTCAAGAAGTTTAGAACATTGCAGACATTTATTTGTATTGGCTTTAGATAAACTTTGTGTACAAAGACTGTAAATGCAGACAATTGTCACAAGGTCTGTTTACATAAACTCCAACCACCGACAGCCACTTACGGCTCACAATGGGCTAATCCATCTTATTTTGCACCACAATTTGGGGGGGGAAAACAGACCTCACTGAAAGAGGCAGGAACTGTACTGTCCACTACATAATAGCCAGAGTTGGGAAAACTAATACCCAAATTCCTGGAAAAATCACTTCAGTTCTTGCCTAACTTGTTAGTGTGAACCACATTGGAGTTAATACATTTTTAGCCATACTAATTTTCTCAAAGTAAAATTTTAATCAGTGGTCTGAATCTTTTAACCAATCGTTTCCTGTGAACTGTTATGTTGCTTTGGCAAGGCATAAAATTCAGCTTAAACAAAATTTGAGTTAATCATCTCTGGAGAAGTTACTACACGTTTTTCTTTATCTGATGCAACTGCCATTTTAAAAGTTACAACATGTTGTGTAGACATAGTCCAAGTTGACCTAAATGGCAAAATCAGCATGCGGCAAATTTAATGCAGTTAAAAGAATATATTTAGAAAAATAAACTGTTGTTGATTGCAAGCCACCAATCAGTATCTTGCATAAATGTACCTCATACCCATTTAGCAGTGATTCACCAAGAACTGCTGTCTGAAGTTTAGGCAGTACAGTAGCCAGCATTATGCACAAGCCTGAAGTCATCACCTCCATCACCAGAGCACAACCTTTCAAACCCAGTCTTACTTAGGGAAGGAGAGAAAGACAGAAGACAAAACAGAGCAAGAAATAGAAACCCTTCACCAGCTATTACCATTTTATTTCAAAGATAAATTGGTTAAATGCATAAATGATGTTAGAAGTCTCCATGTAATAGCTCACTAGGACTAGACCAGATTACATTTCTAAAATCAAGCTTCTATGGTATGATATGCACAATGCTTCAAATTTTCAGACAACTCTCTCTATGAACATAATGTTGAAGTCAATGTAATATTTAACAGCATCAACTCAAATATATAATGTAAACAGGAAACTGACAGCTGTCATACTCTATTACTTTGCAAGCCAACAGTAATATGCGGTTTACAATTAATATGGACTAGTGAAATGAACATCGATAGGGCAATTGTCACCTAACCCATCTGGCAAAAAATGATGGGACCAAGGGGGCTGGCCACACGTTTTACACCCTGCTGGGAGGGTTCAGTGAGAACTCACCCTATATATTTACATATTTATTCTGCAATAAAATGTGCATGAGATTTGCATTTACAACGACATGATTGTTTTCTGGCTGCAGATCAGAATACCTGTAAACTATTGCAACTGTAAACTGGCATGATTTGAGAAATTATTTTGCATTTAACTATACAGTACTTTCATCACAATTACACTAACAGCTGCAAAACTTCTAGGGTATAACGTGGCAACTACTCTAACATGATATAATTGGGATTACGGAGACATGGCTCCAGGGTGACCAAGGCTGGGAATTCAACATCCAGGGGTATTCAATATTCAGGAAGGACAGGCAAAAAGGAATAGGAGGTGGGGTAGCATTGCTGGTTAAAGAGGAGATTAACACAATAGTAAGGAAGGATATTAGCTCTGATGATGTGGAATCTGTATGGGTGGAGCTGAGAAATACCAAGGGGCAGAAAATATTACTGGGAGTTGTATATAGACCCCCAAACAGTAATGCTGAGGTTAGGGATGGCATTAAACGGGAAATTAGAGATGCGTGCAATAAGGGCACAGCAGTTATCATGGGTGACTTTAATCTACATATAGATTGGGCTAACCAAATTAGTAACAATACTGTGGAGGAGGAATTCCTAGAGTGTATACGGGATGGTTTCCTGGACCAATATGTCGAGGAACCAACTAGAGATCAGGCCATCTTAGACTGGGTATTATGTAATGAGAAAGGATTAATTAGCAATCTTGTTGTGCAAGGCCCCTTGGGGAAGAGCGATCATAATATGATCGAATTCTTCATTAAGATGGAGAGTGAAGTAGTAGTTGACTCAGAGATTAGGGTCCTGAATTTAAATAAAGGAAACTACGACGGTATGAGGCGCGAGTTGACTAGGATGGATTGGGGAACGTTACTTAAAGGGTTGACAGTGGATAGGCAATGACAAACATTTAAAGATCGCGTGGATGAACTACAGAATTTGTTCATCCTTGTTTGGCATAAAAATAAAACAAAAAAGGTGACTCAACCGTGGCTAACAAGGGAAATTCGGGATAGCATAAGATCCAAGGAGAGGACATATAAATTGGCCAGAAAAAGTAGCAAACCTGAGGATTGGGAGCAGTTTAGGATTCAGCAAAGGAGGACAAAGGGATTAATTAAGAGGGGGAAGATAGAATATGAGAGTAAGCTTGCAGGGAACATAAAAACTGACTGTAAAAGCTTCTATAGATATGTGAAGAGAAAAAGATTGGTGAAGTCAAGCGTAGGTCCCTTGCAGTCAGAATCAGGGAAATCTATAATGGGGAACAAAGAAATGGCTGACGAATTAAATACATACTTTGGTTCTGTCTTCACAAAGGAGGACACAAATAAACTCCCAGAGATATCAGGGAACATAGGGTCTAATGAGAGGGAGGAATTGAATGAAATCAGTATTTGTAGGGAAATGGTGTTAGGGAAATTGACGGGATTGAAGGCCAATAAATCCCCAGGGCCTGATAATCTACATCCTAGGGTACTTAAGGAAGTGGCCCTAGAAATAGTAGATGCATTGCTGGTCATCTTTCAAAATTCAATAGACTCTGGAACAGTTCCCATGGACTGGAGGGTAGCTAATGTAACCCCACTATTTAAAAAAGGTGGTAGAGAAAAAACAGGGAATTAGAGACTGGTAAGCCTAACATCGGTAGTGGGAAAAATGCTAGAGTCCATTATAAAAGATGTAATAGCAGAGCACTCGGAAAACAGTGACAGGATCGGACAAAGTCAACATGGATTTACAAAAGGGAAATCATGCCTGACTAATCTACTGGAATCTTTTGAGGATGTAACTGGTAGAATAGATAAGGGAGAAACAGTGGATGTGGTGTATTTGGATTTTCAGAAGGCTTTCGATAAGGTCCCGCATAAGAGATTAGCGTGCAAAGTTAAAGCACATGGGATTGGGGGGTGAGGTACTGATTTGGATAGAGAACTGGTTGGCAGACAGGAAGCAAAGAGTTGGAATAAACGGGTCTTTTTCCGAGTGGCAGGCAGTGACTAGTGGGGTACCGCAGGGATCGGTGCTAGGACCCCAGTTATTCACAATATATATTAATGATCTAGACGAGGGAACTAGATGTAATATCTCCAAGTTTGCAGACGACACAAAGCTGGGTGGGCCTGTGTGCTGTGAGGAGGATGCAGAGAAACTCCAGTATGATTTGGACAAGTTGGGTGATTGGGCAGATGCAGTATAATGTGGATAAATGCGAGGTTATCCACTTCGGTGGCAAAAACAGGAAGACAGATTATCTGAACGGCAATAGATTGGGAAAAGGGGAAGTGCAACGAGATCTGGGAGTCCTTGTGCACCAGTCGCTGAAGGTAAGCATGCAGGTGCAGCAGGCAGTTAAGAAGGCAAATGGTATGTTGGCCTTCATAGCGAGAGGATTCGAGTACAGGAGCAAGGATGTCTTGCTGCAGTTGTACAGGGCCTTGGTGAGACCACACCTTGAGTATTGTGCGCAGTTTTGGTCGCCTTATCTGAGGAAGGATGTTCTTGCCATGGAGGGAGTGCAGCAAAGATTTACCAGACTGATACCTGGGATGCCAGGAATGACGTATTGAGAGAGATTGGGTCGATTAGGCTTATATTCGCTCGAGTTTAGAAGAATGAGAGGGGATCTCATTGAAACTTATAAAATTTTAACAGGACTAAACAGACTAGATGCAGGAAGGATGTTCCTGATGGCGGGGGAGTCCAGAACCAGGGGTCACAGTCTAAGGATAAGGGGTAAGCCATTTAGGACTGAGATGAGGAGGAATTTCTTCACCCAGAGAGTGGTGAACCTGTGGAATTCTCTACCACAGAAGGCAGTTGAGGCCAATTCATTAAATATATTCAAGAAGGAGTTAGATATATTTCTTAAGGCTAAAGGGATCAAGGGATATGGGGAGAAAGCAGGGACAGGGTACTGAATTTGGATGATCAGCCATGATCTCATTAAATGGCGGAGCAGGCTCGAGGGGCCGAATGGCCTACTCCTGCTCCTATCTTCTATGCTTCTATGCTAACATTAGAAACATTGTGCAATTTTAATCATCAGGACAGAAGTGAAGAGTGATGTGTGGGGGGGCAGGGCGGCAAGGTTTTAATCAAAAAAACTATGGCCTGGAGTTTCCTCCCAAGGCATTAGGCATCAGACCCAAAAATGCGCCCAGTTTGCCGATGTCACGTTACGCTCAATTATCCTCCCAATCTCATTAGAATACGCTTGTACATAAAATGGGCGTAAATCAGAGCAAACAACGCACCAAATCCACATCATACATTTCTTCTTTAAGTATGAAAATTTAAGTTTCAGCTCATTTAGCCATCATTGATGCACATCAGGCTCAGCATGTTTAGGAATCTGCAATCAGGGAAGCTTTTCAATTTTTAATGTGACTTATACATATACAATAAAAATCTATTGAAAGGACAGTTTTAAAAAAACAAAAAATCCAGTCACAATGTTAAGAGACCTCGCCCACAACCCCACCCCCCTGAAAAAACAGCATGGGGGATACTTGCATTTGAGAGTTGGGGACACGGCCAGTTTTGTGGGCTGAGATTCGTTCGGATGAAGGGTTTGATAGTCGGATGTAAAAGATTGAGGCGACTTGGGCGTATTGTAGTTACGCGCATTAACTAACTAATGCCCTAAATTTCACGATCTTTTAAGCCACGTAATTGGTTTGTGCCCAGGTTACGCGTCTCTAGGTGTTAATTTGGAGTAAAACCCCTGGCCTATATGTTTAAAGTTGTATCACAACATTCATTTCGGCTTTCCCCATTGGCTGCAAATATCCCGTTACTGGTCGGAGTGCTCAGACCAGCCCACGGCTTCATTAAGAGAAGTAGCAGCTTGTACCTCAGCTGTTTAGATCTGTTGCCACCTCAGCAGCAGAACACCATCTCGAGGCGACGGTGGTGGCAGAACCACCTTATTTAAATTGCAGTCTGATCACTGGTGTGAAAATTTAACTGGGAGTTTCAGGTAGAATTTCATCTGAGCAAAACTCAGATGTTGTAAACACTTGCTGGAGTTGAATTGTCTTGTACATTGCACACAGATCAAGCAGTTATTTGTGGGCATTCCAAAGTGAAACAAACGAATTACCCTGGGACATTGGTAATTCCATTGTTGGCTGATCAGGCCTTTAATGCTTTTGAAAAACACAGAACTCTTGTAACAACAGACCTTGTGTGGAATAATTCCATGGTTCTACTGTTACAAAACTAATGTTTCTTTGTTTCAGCCCTGATAAACACTGAAAATTACACAACATTTCAGAATTAAATAAGTAAATGCTAATAATCTCCATCTGCCAAGAAATCCAACAAAAGGACAAAGTTCCAATGGTTACTGGTACACAATTTCACATAAAGCCAATGTCAGGAAGATACTGACTGAACTTGCACTTTGCACTGAAGTTCTGCCAATCTCTATGTATGTCAGCACAGTGTAGAAGAGGGCTAGAGTATTTGCGTCACAGAAAAGAAATGGTATTTGCTAGACCAAAGTTCCACAGACTGTTAGTTGGAATGGCAGCAGACAGATTCCCACTACCCAGTTATCAGAGTCAGAAGCAAGTTTCAGAATACAGTACCATGAAATAGGAGCTTACTTTGCTCTTTTCCACAGACGCTTAGCTGAACCCCTAAAGCAGAGAAAACAAAAACTTTTTAGAAATAATTGCAACACAGCAAATTTCCACAGCTACCACTGTACCTGTTAGTCAGATCAGTAGGCTTCTTGCCAAACACTGTTGGACATTCTACAAAAAAAAAACTAATGCTGGCTTCTTTGCTTGCTAAAGTTGAGCTGCATTATTTGGGAAGGGGTGAGGATAAGAGAGTCTCCAATTTACAGCAAGTTATTTCCATTCATCAATTATCTTATTCTTGAATGTTACATTTCTGTCCAGTCATTACCATATTTCTGTCCAGTCATTACCTTACAGAAAGAACTGGGCAATACTAACTACTTCAAAAGTACTGTACATATATTACTAGGATCAGTGATAATGCAATACATAATGACAGGTCTTAAGTACATATTTTTCACATTAAAACTTTTATTGCATTTAGAAATATATTTATATAAAACTTTTTTTTTTTAATACAGAGAATAGAAAATTTCACAAACATCTAGATCAAGTCATGAATAAGACCTGCTATGCACAATCCAAATTCCTTTTGGCACGCGAGTTAGGTGGTCTTCTTCACTCATGGTAACTTACGCATTCCATCATTTCTCAATAAAAATTAATAGCAGGAGCAAATCATTTTAAGTACATACAGGCATTATTCCTTTCAGACTCCACAAAAACCTCAAATTAATACTTGTACATTTAAAAAAAAAAAATAATGCATTACACATGACATCATAAATCCGTAACTTGGAGACACAAAACACATGGAAAATGGCAGGGTGACTGAACCAACCATCAACATCATGTCATTATTATGCTCTGAGCACCCCATGCTTTTATTAAAATTATTCACAGTATTAACTAGGTAAAGTGAAAAGTTCCAGGATTTGGATTCAAGGTTTGTTACCAACAGCAGTTGAGAAAAACAAAACTGAAGGACTCATTCGGACAGTAGGTTGGAAACTGACCTTTCACTTCTGGGACCTGCATTCAAATCTAATCCATTTTATGTGAAATTCTCCTGTTTGCTGGGCAACTCCAGATAATAAAAACATAATAATGTATTTGATCTCTAAACCAGTGATCCTGGCTCTAACCTATCCTGCAAAGAACTTTCTAATAAAGTAAATCTAAGTGGTAACAACTTGCAATTATATATTGTCTTTGAAACAATTTTTTTTCCACATAGCCAAAGGAGGAAACATTAGGACAGGTGACCAAATGCTTGGTCAAAGAGGTAGGTTTTAAGCAGTGTCTTAAAGGAAGAGAGGCGATGAGGTTTGGGGTGAATTACAGAACTTAGGGCCTAGACGGTTGAAGGCACGCCCCCAATGGTGGGGTGCAGGAAGTGGGGGATGCACAAGAGGCCAGAGTTGGAGGAACGTAGAGTTTTCAGAGGGTTGTAGGGCTGGAGGAGATTGCAGAGATAGGGAGGGCAAGGCCATGGAGGGATCTGAATACTAGGATGAGAATTTTAAAATTGAGGCATTGGTTGTCCAGGAGCCAATGTAGGTCAGCGAGCACAGGGGTGATGGGTGAACAGGACTTGGTGCGAGTTAGGATACCAGCAGCAGAGCTTTGGATGAGCTCAAGTTTATGGAGGGTGGAAGATGGGAAGCCAGCCAGGACAGCATTGGAATAGTCAATATATTACTTTCTTTTTTCTGAATTTTGCGATACTTGAAAGAAAGGGAACCAAATATCTCTCATTTCAGGTACTTAGCATCAGCAGGAACCCCCGGTCAGGTACAGCATTGTTAAATGCAGAGCAAAACTTTGCTTAGTCTTTATTAACAATGTGTTCCAATAAGGAACAGCATCCCCTCCTAAAACAATCCAACATTTTTCTGTTTCCCACACCACCCATTCTGTGGCCTTTAAATGACACAGCCAATTTGACAAGACAGATGTTGAGGGCGTTTGCTTTAATGATCATTACTCTGGAGTGAATGGAGATTTTAATGCCAATTGGTACTGAATTGGGACACTAAATGCACAAGGAACTTGACAGACTATGCAAACTCATTTCACAGGACCCTTATAGCCTAGCATCAGAGAAGGCTCTGATATCACCAGGACTGGATTCGAACCCAGGTTCCAAAGATCAATGTCTAATCTATATCACCACCCAGTCTGAGAATTTAAAGTAGTTTCCGGACAAGATATCAAATATAAATACAAGCCCATATAATTTCTCTTAAATGCCACGTACAAGTAAGTGGAACAAGACTTTGCAGACAGATCTAGTTATATCAAGGTGTTCTCAGCATTTTACAAGGAAACAAATACCATGCAAAATTGGTAACTGTTCATTAGTTTTTTTTTAAATGTAGTTTTAGTTAAAATAAACCAGTCATTGCACTAAAAATCCAGGTTTAGGTATTAGAGCCTGCCCAATGTCCTCAATGCACGCAACACACCCACCTAACAGCAATGTAACCCAATCACTGTACTACATCAATGCATGCTTTGTCATTCCCGTTATGCATTCAAGTTCACTTCTTTAAAATAGCTTATACTAGGACCTATGCAGTATCCTACATTAGTCTACCTTGTTCCACTAAAGTTGACCAATACAAAGCTATATTCATTGGCACAAAAAAGAAATTCTGGGACTTTAACCTAGGTTAACCTGGAAGGGAGAATTTGTTTCAATTTATGCTCTTACAAAATTGCTGTGAAGTTTGCTTCAGAGAAAGAGACACAAGGAGAGAGAGAGAGAGAGAGAGAGAGAGAGAGAGAGAGAGAGAGAGAGAGAGAGAGTATCTCACCATAAAACTGTCCTGTTCATTCATATATTTCATGCAAAATAAACCCATTTTTATCAGTCTCATCTCCAGTGTTTTTGAGCCCTCCGTCTGAAAACACAGGAGAACGCATGTGGCAGCAATTGCAATATCATAGCATCCAGTACAGAATGAGGGGTCTATTGTTCCTATCAATGGGTTAACTAGATATTGGACAGTAGAAGTAATCTCCATATTTTAGAGGAGAGGTTTGCTTATAAAGTGAGCAATAACGGTGAGCCCAAGAGAATGGCTAGTGCAGGGCATTACAATTGTAAAACATACTATAGAAATATTGATACTGTCAGACTAAAAATATTGTTGGTTTGTGATTCAGAAAAGTTCTAGCTGGAACTTGGCCCATGGATGAACTAAAATTTGGTCTTAACCAGTATGAAGATCTTGCAGTAACTAAACTATAACATTTGGTCTTAACCAGATGTGCAAGAGCAAAAACAAGGACAGAATCCACTGGTTGATAGTTATACCGTTCATGTCAGTTCTTATGCATTTATTGTATGTGTGCACTTCAACCATCTTAAATCATTGTATTTTATTACTTTATGTTAAAAGGAGAAGGAAAGGCTGGGAGGAGGAAATAGAGGAAAGTTACTTTCAATACAAATGTATACATGTTTATTCTTAAATTGAAGGTGGAGGAGTCAGATCTGTTTCAGCAAAACAAAATGCCAGGCATGCAAACTTTTAATACTAAGTGAACTGTGCATGCCATGTCTGGACAGAGAATTTTGAACTGCATATACATCATAGTGAAGTACTGATGAAACCAATTTGAGGGATTAAATTAACAAAGTCAAAAGAACATTAAAGCATATTGGTATCAATATACTAGATAAACCTGACAACAATGGAGGAGGTCAAGATTAAGGCTCATATGGGATGCCCTGCTCTTCCAAACAACAGGACTGTTGAGAAGTGAAGAACAGGTGTTTAGGTGAAGTACCAGAAGGCTGGAACCATACCTCGGTTTGATTAATCACCTCCAGGACAGGGAACAGGTGTAAAATGGAAGGTCTCTACGAGAATAGAAATGATCCTCTACAAGGTGGGAGATGCCTTCTTCAAATATCTGTGAGGAACAGCTCCACCTAAAATGGAAATTAAGAAGCCAAGTTGCATAAACTTGGTTAGCATTCTCTTGGGTTTACAAGGCTGAGGGGTGATCTAATTGAGATCTTTAAAATGATAAAGGGATTTGATAGGGTAGATTCAGGAGAAACTATTTCCTCTGGTGGGGGAAATCAAGAACAAGAGAGCATAATCTTAAAATTAAAGCTAGGCTATTTAAGAGTGAAATCAGGAAGGACTTTCCCCCCCCCCCACAAAGGATAGCATTAAAGCTGGAACTCGCTCCAGGCTGTGGATGCTGGGTAAATTGAAATTTTCAAGACTGAGATCGATAGATATTTGTTTGGCAAGAGTATCAAGGGATATGGAACTAAAGCAGGTAAATGGAGTTGAGGTACAGATCAGTCATGATGTAATTGAATGGCGGAATAGGCTTGAGGGGCTGAATGGCCTACTCCTGTTCCTATATTCCCTCTCTTTTGAGCAGCTGATTTACATACATTCTGCACACCTGTACCAATTTCTAGGAACAGCAACTAAAGTACTTTTATTTAATGATAGCAAAGAGAGCCCAAAACCAAACCATATATTAAGACTATTTATTCTTTCTAGATTAAGAAACATTACTTTTGCCTATATCTAGAGGAAATCTGAATATGCATACCTACACGAGGCAGTACCATCTTTACAATGGGTTCTAGCAACCAACCTCATACTTTAAAACAAATCTGCTTTCAAGTAATTTGCCCACTTCAAAGTAGGCCAGGTAAAACTTAAAACACAAATTACAGTATTTGGATTCTGGGATGATATCCCAGATCACCTCATTTTGCTAAATTGGGTAGCATTTATTCAATTATTTCAAAGCATGGCAAGTGATTTTTCAAACTATCTATTAGCATTTGATTCATTTTCAGGCAAGCTGTAAACTGCACATTAAATTTCCTGTCTTAGATCAAATCTTAGATGTGAGAAAGTTTATTTTAATCTTCATATTTTCATTGTACATACTGACATGTTAAGGAGAATAAGATGAGTAGAACTCTAAAATTAAGCTTGGAAAGTTACATTAAATTAAAGAAAAATTCTGTGTACGTAGTTCTGGTTTAAAAAACTAATTCTACACAGATTTTTTTTTAAACTCAAGACATTTTAGAAAGTGCAGTGTTAATCCTCCACACAAAAATCAAAATATCTGCAATTTGTGTTGGTCAATTTCATGCTTTCCTTTATTCCAACCACACCCAATTTTACAAAAGAGAAACCACATCTTAAAAAATGTAGCACCCTTTCTTTGAGATGGCTATTACCAGACAGGCCAAATGTGTACAGACTAAACTGACTAGAAACATTTCACAACCAATTAGTAGGGAGCACAACTGACAATAACTGCAAGTTTAATACAACATCTATTAAAAGGTGCAACAAATCTCACGAGAATAGAAATACTCCTAATCACTAGTTCTCACTGCAACCACAGGTATTTAAACTTCAGGCCAAATGTTATTGAAGTGCCATGCTATGCTTCAAAATGTAACTTCCTGGTTAGCTTCCCTTCCTGACAGCTGATTATAGGTAGGTAGCAGTGCAGATATATATATATATTTTTTTAAAGAGTAAGCAGGCATACAGTTTTAGGGATTAACAGTCATAGAATGCAGGAAGACATGTTTACTGCACACCATGGTCGGAATTTTCCAGGGTAGTAGCGGATCGGTGGCGGGTTGGGTGGGAAAGTTGTTATTTTTGACAGCGGGTCGGGAAACCGCTGTCATTCCGCCACTCGACCGGCAGTGATGGGTGACCCAATTGAAATCATTATCAGGTAGTTTACAGGCACTTAAGAGCCTTTTTCCACTTACTTTTTAAATTTTCCTGCATGGCCGCGGGATTCACGCAGCTCAGGAACCATGTCTGTCAACCTGAGGCAGGAGTTCCGTGGCCATTACTCCAGCTGATTACTTGACAGCATGAAATGTACAGTAAAAGCTCCCACCTGACAGATGATCACTTTCTTCAGGCAGAAGCTACTGTTCAGTCCATTTCCAGCACAGATTCTGCAGGCTGCAAGGGTTTCCAGCAAAGTCTCCATCCAGTGTCACCTCATTGGAAGAACTCTCTCACCACTGACAGAATGCTTCTGTCATCTGTACTTCACCTGCTGTCTATTCCATCAACATGGGTGCCGTTTATACTGTCTCACCTTGGTCCTCAGAATCCGACCACGATGAGCCCCAACACCAGCAGCACCAACACCACCAACCTTCTCCGCAATCACCTGATGCTGCACAGGACAGAGGGCATCAGCACCAGAGCACATTGCTGCCTGGGAGGCCAGGGATGGCCTCAACATGGCCAGATTTAGTTAACTTTACGCTGTGCACCCATATGGCTGCCACATGATGCGCCAGGTTGGCACCACCCCACACCAACACCATAAAGCATCCCTACAATGACCAAGCCATTCTTTTCACACTCCTCACCATTGCAGGGGGTACCGTTATGTCTCACCATTCACTGCAACTCACTAAGCCACTTCCAAAGGTGCACACACATCGGTCCAAGACCAGAAAGTGTTGAAATAAAGATTTCAATGGTTGACAGCACATTAATAGAAACTTTACATGAACATTGGATAAAACACCCAAGTGGCTACCTCGTGTGTTGTTAGTTGATAATGATTGCACTCGGATCAGGGCGAGTGTGAGGGGTGGCTATGATAATGTAGATAGAGAGTGAGGGGTGGGTGGAGGTGCAAGGTACGTTGGTGTGAGTAAGGATGTGTAGGAGTAGGGTTGGGAAGGCAGAGTGATGGGGATGTGATGAGAGGCATAGCAGTATGAAGTTGAGTGTGGCTTTGTACTAATGTTTCCTGCTCTAACGAGATCATTGAAACATTTGCAGCACTGCACCCAGGTCCTCCTGACCACATCCCCGCTTGTGACCTCCTCTGCAATCTGCAACCAGGCTGCTTTGGTCTCTTGGGGAGGTCTCTTCTGCCCATCGGAAGGGAAGAGGACCTCCCTGCGTGCTCCGATTCCCTCAACAAGCATATGGAGGGAGTCATGGGAGAACCTGGCAGCCTTCTGCCTCTATACAGTCAATGTCAGTGTTTGTAGCACTCCAATGCTGTAGTGCACTGACAGCACTATGTTACATTAAACTTCAAATCTAATGTGGCCCTGGTCCCTTTAAATTATCCCAGCTGAAAACGTGTCATGAATGATGTCACCAGACCCGCTCCATCTAATTGGGCCGAGTAGCACACTGTGTGGGCTTAATAGGCCCCGTTAAGTTCATTTTCAACAGCGGGATGGAGCCAGCAGCAGGGTCGTGACCCCCCAAGGGCACCACCCGCACCAAACCCACTGAGGTAGGCAAAATTCCAGCCCATGTGTCTCAATACCGGTCAGCTTTTCTACAGAGCACCTGTGACAACATACAAGTAACCTTTCTGAACTAGCTATATAAACGGCTTAGTAGATGCTGGCCCCTTTTGAACTGCAAATATTACAGTGGAAAGAAACTAAAAGGGTAAGTATTTTAGAAATTTAAACCCAATACTGGTATTCCTCTTAAAAAATTAAAGGATGAAACACAATGAGCAGAACATTTCTAATGGTATATTTTCACTATCAGTTTATGATTGATGTAAAGCAATTTTGCTTCACACCAACACTAAGCTAGTAGTACGAATCGGACATCTGGGTCCTAACCAATCCAAAGTCGAGTGAGACACCATGGAGGCGCAGTCTCATCTCTTCAGTTTGACACCACATAGGAGTGTAAATTCACTACGATATCAACCCTGGTTTATAAAGTGCCCAGAGGGTTGACCGGACTCCCTGAAAGCCTACCTGACCTTAATTTAAATGTTGGGAGTCTCCCATCCCGGTGCTCGAAACATTTAAATTTCTAATTGCACTTGTTTGGATGCTTGCAGGGACAGAGTTCTCTCCTAAACAGGACAGTTAAAGTTTAGGGTGGGGGAGGGAGCATGGGGGAGTGAGGGTGGGGGCGGTGTCAAGAGAAGAATGGAGTTTGCTGTCTGGTCTCAAGCTGGTAGCTGCAGAGTACATGTACTCTTAAGTTGCCAGCTTATACACTCCGTGGCTATTATGCATTAAATATTTGCTGTGAAAACAAATGCATAAAGAGAATTAGTACTTTAATGGACACTTTTCCAGGTGCACCAAAACGTATTTCTTGCTTTACAACAGAGATTGGCAGATCTATTAAGTCTCACTTTCAGAGAGCCTTTTGCAAAAAAAATTGTATCATGTCCTGTAGTTGAAAAACTGACCTCCTTCCTCTTTGGAAAAAGATATACAGAGGGACATGTAAGCCATTCAGCCCTTCAAGCCTGTTCTGCCATTCAATTAGATCATGGCTGATCGGTATCTCAAATCCATCTACCTGCCTTGGTTCCGTAACCTTAAATACCCTTGCCGAACAAAAGTCTATGAATTTTTCAAATGACCTAGCCTCAACTGCTTTTTGGAGGAAGACAGTTCCAGATTTTCACTATCCTTTGTGTGAGGAAGTGCTTCCTGACATCATCCCTGAACGGCACCAGAGGAAATAGTTTTTCTCTTTCTACCCTACCAACTCCTTTAATCATCTTAAGTACCTCAATTAGATCACCCCTTAATTTTCTATACTCAAGGGAATACAAGACTAGTCTATGCAACCGGTCCTCATAATTTAACACTATCAGCCCCGGTATCATTCTGGTGAATTTGCACTGCACCCCCAAGACACATATATCCTTCCTGAGGTGCAATACCCAGAACTGGGGGGTCTAACCAGAGCTTTATATAATTAACATAACTTCCAGCCTCCTCAAGATAAAGGTCAACATTCCTTTTAAATTGTGCGTGCACACACTAAAAATATATATACAGGAAACTCTTTATTAACTGGCACCCAAATATCCAGAAATCTCTCTTAACCGGCAAAATTCTTGAGTAGGTAACCGGGGTTTTCCTTCATCTCTCATTTAAAATTAAACTTTAAAAGAAACCCCGAGGCGTTTGCCTTGTATCGGAGCGTGTAGATTGGGAGGGGAATGTGCAGCCCGGGTAGGCAGCGGACACGACAGATGGTCAGCTGGCGGTCCCCGGGGAGACGGAGCTCCGAATGCAGGCGCATGTCAATGTGTACGGGGCTCTCGTACGTTGGGAGATATAACTCTCCGTTATCCGGACTTTTTGATTAACCGGCACCACGCCGGTCCCGGTTAATAAAGAGTTTCCTGTATTCTAATCTGTCGTACAACCATGACCACTCCCACAAAAGCGCAACACTGATCAAATCGAACACCAGAGCCTGTGCAGCAGCACTTGTTGCATTCAGCACCAATGTACTTCTAACTATAGTCGTTCAACTCCAGGGTGTCAGCATCTCTGGCGTAATCAAGGGCAAGAGCTGCAACTGTCTCAGCAACAATGTCAGTTATGGGGCAGTTGAGGGCAGGATACCCAAGCACCAAGGATACCCTCCTCTCCTCTTCCCAAAACATCTCCCACTTCTACAGTCAAACCCAAAAAAGGCTTCGGATGCTAGTTTTAATAGGACTTTCAGAAATCACAAAAATATAAGTCAGAAGTCAGCAACTTTGCCTACAGCCCCACCAATGACATTAACTGGTGACTAACCGAGGGGAATTTGATGCCCTTGTGCTTACCGATATTTACTACGTCCACATGCAGCACACATTAATTTTCACATTTAAACACAGTCTGAGCTTAGCGGTCAATAATGCAGACTCTGGTAGGTTTTCTTCCTCTATTAGAATTCCTATTTAGTCACACCTTCAGTTGCATCAATTCATTTTCAGAGGTTCAATGGCCCTAGGACAGGTGGAGCAGAGCAATAAGGGATAAAACAATGTAGGACTTACCAAAAGTGTAGTAGTCCTCATTTTTTGAATGAAGTTCTCCTCCACATACCAACTTTCCCACCCTCCTCCCCTCTGGATCTTGGTCTGGACTGAGAAAGGGCTTCTGTTTGAGATTTCTGTGTTTGAATTCTGTTTAAAAAAAAAGCAAAAAATAAAAACATGTAATAGATAGGGCAATTTTACCCACCAAGAGACAAACAGTGTACCTATTTTTTTATTAATGTAGTACATACAGAAAAAAAAAAATCAAGGCACGTTCCTTTACAGCATAAATTAGCAAGATAATTAACAAGTCTGGATCCCACTGACAAAAAACCCCACAAATAACATCGAGGGACAATTACATAATACAGGAATTAGTATTCAAATGATGGGATGATGCAATATGTTATTAAAGGACAGACATTCCAAAACCCCAGTGGGTCTCCCTGGCCTTGGGTCACTTTCATGGTATATGGAAATTTGAATCTACAAGATGAGAATTATACCTTCAGACAGTAGTTTACCTTTTTATAAAACTTAATGACTCCAACACGGCAGATTATGAGACCTATGGTAACTGTTATGGGAAGCTTAACTACATAGCATATATTACATAAATTCATTATTTGGTAAACCTTTTAAAGGATGGTCACTTAAAAGCCCATAAGACAACCCATGATCATGGTTCCATGCCACCTCCTCCCTCCAAGATCTCATACACAAATATATCCACCATATCACCTGCCTCCACCCCTACCTTAGCTCAGCTACAAGCTTAATTATTTCAAATGTGTTCCTAGCCAGCCTCCCATTGTCCACCCCCATAAACCTCGACGGCCTCACCCACCCCATCTCTCTAACATCCTCCAGCTCTACAACCATCCCTCGAGCTCTCTGCTCCTCTGACTCCAACCTGTAGTGTATCCCACCCCAGCCCCCACCCACCCAGCCATCACTCCCTTCTTTCCACCACTGGCCTTCAGCCAACCAGATTCAACTTTCTGGAATTTTCTCCCTTACCATCTCTGGCGCTCCACCACCTGCCTTTAAAACGAACCTCTTTTGACTGATCTTGTTCTGAGCCCTACAACCAAAAACTCATCTTTGGTGATTTGAATCTTCATCTCAGCTTTTGGTCACTCCTCCTAATCTTCACTGCTTTGGCTTGGTGTGGATTTCCTCATGCCTCTGAAGTACCTTGAGACGTTTTCTATATTAAAAGGTACTGTATAAGTGAAAGTTGTTGTGGCAAGATGCTGGGTGACATTCAGTGAATTTGACCCCAACAGTCTTATCTTTGCATGCCATTGAAACAGGAAGCAGAGAGTTTGTAGAGTATGTCCATCCAGTTTGTTAGTAAGCTAAGATCTTTCATTGATTTTATGCAAAACTGCATCTATTTTGGGAAAGAGAAGTTTTTTTTGGAAAATCTGGATGTAAAGGAGTCTCTTGACTTTCAAGAGGCTTAAGATCTCAACACTCCCTTTAAAGTCAACTTGCTCAAGAAATCTGCTTGAAATTCTCTAGCAAGAGAATAGAGAAAGTTTTGAAATATGTTCATAAAGCAACATGTCAAAGGAAATCCAAATCTAGTAACTGTTTTGCTTACAAGTAATTAGGTTATCAAATATATTTCAAAGGTTTTTAAGAATTGCATGCTGGTTAAGTACAACAGCTTTTCTGTCTACAGCAAACCGACCCCATTTCACACTTCCAAGTGGCTCAAGAAGAATCAAAACAAATTAGATTTTGAAGATATGTTAATTTAATTGAGATCTAATTTCAATAGCAATATAATGCATTAAACAGAAATTAATACTGGATGAATTATGCTGAAGAGCATACGTCTCGAGAAAGCCTTTTTACCATTGACATAACACATATATGCTGAATAAATCAATCCTTTGTTTAACTGATCTGGCATTTCTTGAGTGCCAAAATATAACTTTGTAGACTAGGTTAAAAATTCGGGAAATTGGTTTCATCTCTAGAAGGAAAAAATAATGTCCCTTTCTTATCTATGTATTGAATGCTAAAATTGTACATTGCTCTGGTCAGACTGAAACTCAACTACTGTTGCCAAATTTGTTCATCAAGACAAAGGGGAGCCATTCAAGAACTGGAGGCAATGCAGAGAAGAGCCCTAAAAGGCTGACCAGTAGCATCAAAGGACTGAGTTATGAAGGAAGACCACAGAAACTTGGGCTCTTCAGGTTTGAAAGGAGGCAACTGTAAGGGGACCTCAAAAAAGGTACACAATATAGTCAACTGTATAGAAAAGGTAAATCCAGAAGACTAACTCTAGCTAAATTGACAAGACAAAGGGGCAAAAGACAAATTTAAAATGGTTAGGAAGTTGCACTTCACAGAACAGTGATCAACACTTCAACTGGACTTCTAGGTAGGCCAGCAGAGGAAAAAAACTTTTGAATCATTTAATAAAGCGTTGGATAAAGTGATGGGGATTGAATTCCACCCCCCAATGAATGAGCTGAGCCAAGTCACCTTCCTCATATGCATCGGTCAGTTGATCTTCTAAGCTCTACTTTACAGAGTGTAAAGAACCACTCCCCTTACTTGCATCCTAGCTCATAAGTGTCAATCTAGTCTAGCACACCTATCCTCACCAAAGTACAATGGAGGTTACGCTTCACATATTAGTTACATAAATAAATTTGTATATCTAACGGTTGCAGTTAAATGGACAACAAACTCTTTGAATATAGTTACCTCAGTTTAAACTTTACAATTTGGGGTTTTTAGACAAAACAACTAATTCATATATACCTGTAAAGTGTTCACTGCTGCACATAAAGGCTTCCCTGGCTTTTAATTATCATTCCTCAGCAATGTCTGCTATTGCTGGACTGGGGCAAAGGAACAAGCAAACATACTGCAACCACTAGCACATTCTGTGAATGGCCAGTCTTCCTGCAAATCAAAGAAAATCCATCCACCACAGCTCCAAAATGTGATTGTATTCAGCAGACTCAAGGGAGGCAGTCTTAGGAAACGCTAGGAGTGTTCTTTACTCTGCTTACACACAGTCACACGAGTGCACTCTGGGTGCAGTTACCTTATTGGGACATGCTTTGAGCGGACAGTAATAGTTCCAGGAAGCCCCATGAACTCGAGCCTCAGGCTTCTCAGAGACAGGCCTTCAACTTAAATCAGTGACATTACAGACAAGAAACTTCTAGGTGTGTAGTAATTTCCTTCTATTCTTGTAATTTTTTAAATATCTATGTTATAAACCTTAAGAAACAAGGATAGCAGCCAAAAATATTTTTCAAAAGTAGTGGTTTCATTAGTTCACCTTTTTGAAATGGTAGGTTTTGCTGACTAGTCATCCTGGATTATTTTCATATATCTTCAGTAGTTTTTCATTGGATATTTATCATCCAGCTTTTCCTTTGTCATCTACATTTTCAGTTAGATTTTAGAAATATAAAATTCGATCCAATCAAGCGCAAATAAATTTGCGTCTAAAAATTGCAAAAGAAAAACAAACGCTAAATGCAGAAGTGGAAAGGCAAGAGTGAGTGAAAGAATAGGAGAGCATGCACAAGTGAGAGAGAGAGAAAAGTATCTGTATGGTTGAAATGGAAAATGGAGAAAGTCAAGAGCTAAATGTAGCAATGCATAACTTTATGCCTCAGGTCCTTGACTTGTGAAACAGGCTGTAACCTAGTGCAATAAATATTGATTCCACTGACGCATTCAACAGCGAATGGAACCAGTTTCTGTTTCAGCAAATAAATTCAGCTTTGTGGTCAGAAAGTGACAAAATTGTCAAACTGGGCACTGAAAAAACCTGGATGGTCTGATTGGCCTTTTCTCAAATTTGCATTCTTGCATTTAAGATCAGTGATCCTACAGTCTAATATTGCCACCAACTAAACAGTCATATAAATATTGTATTGAAATAGATAACTAGCCTTTAGTTGGATACTGTACTTTTAAAGTTAGCAAATTAAGTATTTATTTTAACATAACTTCATTCCAAAGACAAATTTCAGAATTCCATTTGTAGCTCAGATATTTCCTACAACTTAAGACAGGGTTATGGAATATATAGTTTGTTCAGGCTGGAGCCAGTAAAAGTGATTTGAGCAAATGATGGTCTTTGGATTGAATGGTCATAATCTAAATTCTTAGAAATGTTTATATAGACGCAAGTATCTTGTTCTTTGTTGTTAATGGGGATGGAACGTTTATGGGAAGTACTTTTTAAATTCAGAATACTCCCCCCTTTTCTATGGACAAAATATTAACCTGATAATTTTGACTGACATTCATTTTTTTCATTAGCATGAAGTGCCTTAAGTTGGGTCTCCCTACCTCCTTGGCCACTCTGGTTACAATACCGAACAAAAACGTCCAAATTCATGCTAAAGAAATTCAGTGGCAAACATTGGGTGGCAAATAATGCTTTAAACTAAGAAGGGAATTTCCAATCATTGGCATAGTTTCCCAGGGCTGGGCTGCTCCTTTGCACTCTATGCACCCTACCCCACTTACCTGGAAAGCAAGAGGATGCTCTCTGTTGATGAGTAGCAACATTTGGGTATTTTGTCAACTTTTACAAATGTTTAACTGATTACATCACTGCTACCTGAGAGTTATCATTTACTTGTATTTATGGCTGTGCTGAAAATTACTTTAGTAATCAAATATTTTATTGATCAGTACTTTAACCATATATTTGGGACATTAAACTGACATAATGGCATAATTTGCTTACAAGTACACTCACTATCTTTCACTGCCACATTACCGTCACCCATAGCCAGTGCAGGGCAACTGAAAGTATGCCAGGGACCCGGGTTCGAATCCGGCCACGGGTGACTGTCTGTGTGGAGTTTGCACATTCTCCCCGTGTCTGCGTGGGTTTCCTCCGGGTGCTCCGGTTTCCTCCCACAGTCCAAAGATGTGCGGGTTAGGTTGATTTGGCTATGATAAATTGACCCTTACTGTTAGGGGGATTAAATAAGTGGGGTTACGGGGATAGGGTGGGATGTGTGTCGGTGCAGGCTCGATGGGCCGAAATGGCCTCTATCTGCACTGTGGGGATTCTGTGAAAATACTTTTAAGCATGTTTCACTTTCGCAACAACATTGTCAGTCTCCTATAGGACAGCACTGAATAATTTGAATGCATACAAATATAGTATTTAGTGACAAGATTCACATTTTAATTGACTTCGGTAACAATTTCACAGCAACCTATGCACCAGTTTAAGTATCAGCATTTTACATCATGCAGTTTGAGTTAATTTAATGGTTAGGATTTAGAGAGATGTATTATATCTTACTGTCTACCGCAATTATTTTTAAGTTATAAAAAATTATTCATGCAATTGCTAAAGGATGGGCCTTGGTCCAGGATCCGATGATATGAAAACATTTAGGCAATTTACTAAATTAAAAGTAATTAGGCCTTGTGATTTTTACAGCGTCAGTTTCTGGCAGTAAAGACTTCAGTGGGCTATATATAAATAGAGATCCATTTGTTGGCAAAAACTGCACTGCAGCACTTTGATTTACTTAAAAAGGAAAGGAAGGTCTAGTACTAGTACTTTTTGTTCCAAATACTCCATCTTATACAGTAGTAAACAGAGCAGAACCTTTTTTGCGTGTTTATCAAAAATGTTAAAGTTTCCTACTGGCTGCTGCAGTCACATGATCAACGGGGAACATCCCCATGCAGTTCCATAGAAAATAGGCTGGGAGTGGAGGCTCAGTGGGACTTCAAAGCAACCCAAAATACTCTCCCTACATCTGCCCAACCCCAGAAAACAACACTGTTGGCTGGGAATACCAAATTACTGAGAATAGGTCATGCCTTCACATAGGTTTTTATGGTCTGCAAACCTGGACGTTCAACTTGCAATTTTTAATGCCTGATTGACAAAATACCCAAGTGCACCCAGCATATCAGATTTTAACAATCTGAGCAGCAAAAACCTCAAATTACCTTCAGTACAAACTAATATGGAGATGCTAAAGGATGACTATTATGCCTGAGGGGGCACATTCCTACAATTCAGTTATTACTGGCACTGTACATTTTGTGAACATATCAGCAAGTATCTGTTTGTATAAAAGTGTGCAAAAATATAGAATAGCATATTATGCTTTCATAAGCTGCAAGAGCCAAAAGTAAGCAGCACCACAGCCACACGAGGCCTCTGAAGGCAGTTTTATCTCGAGAGCCATTGACAGTACAGTTCTCCCACTGTTTATGGCAAGAATGTTGAATGTTTTGAAGCTGTGGGTCAGATCCACATGGTACAACCATCGAGTGGGGCACACAAATTCAATACTGGCCGTACATTAAAAATCTACCCCTCTTCCCCCCCCACCCCCAAACACACACATCTGTGTCGCTTTTATCCCTTTTCTCTTTCTGACCGGGAATGTTCTGCTCCCTTCACCCTTTTCTACTGCCTAGTCTGATCTACCGTCAACTCCCTGCCACACTTTTGGTACCATCTGTGCTCCCACCACTGCCTGGCACTGTCCAACGCCCAACTTGTCCAAAACACTCGCATGTATCCTGTCCGCGCCGAGCCCCACAGCATAGTCTTCAGTGGCCTATTGGTCCCTTGTCCACCAACACCTTAAAATTTAAAATCATTGTCCTTGTCTTTAGATCCTTCAATGGTCTCTCCCCATCTGAACTTTGCAAGTCCCTTGATATCCACAGCCCCAAAACACTTAATTCTTCTGACTCTTGACTTGTGTATTCCCCCCCCCCCCACCCCCGCCCCCGCCCCACCACAGGTGACAACACCTTCAGTCACCGGTGTCCTCCTGTAAGCTCGTCAGCTTTACAACCCTCTCTCCTTTAAAATCTCATCAAAATCAATCTCTTTAACCAAGATTTTGGTCACCCCTTTTTTTCCTCCTTTCCTCGCTAGGTATTAACAAGTACAAAGGGTTTGATATCCAGAGTTGTGACAGCATCATAGGCCTAAATTTACATGATTCTCAAGCTGCCAGATTACTTTCCTCTAGTGTTGTCCCATTAAAATGCAATTTTTCTTTAAAACCAATAGATATTACAATTCTTAATTTAAAAAAAGGTTAAAGAAAACAGCTAAGCAGGTCGCCATACTAGGAATCAGCCGCCAAAGGGTGCAACTGGTGTCACATCTGGATTTAAAATTAGGGGAACTGGAACATGGAGGTCATTGGAGCATCACCACCCATGGAAACAATCAATAAGGCAAAAATTGCCTTTAAGTTTTCCTTCAAGACAATTTTCTACTACAATACATGAATGAATTTAACACATTCTGTATAGACCGGGAAGATTCCAAGTTTTATTCTCAGTGCTGTCAGCTGATCTCAGGTGTGACAATGGTAGGGAGCTCTAAAATTAGCCTCAGCGCCAATGTGTTTGGGGGCAGGGGGCAGTGATTCTGCTTTTGGTCACTACCAGCATATGCATGCCAGGCTCAGCAGTTTAGTCTTTTGTGGTTGAACAGCATGCCAACACACACGGTCAAGGCTCACAAATGAGTGAGTAACTTGGTCAGAGTACTGGAGGGTACTTAGTGCTTATGTAACTACATCCTAGTAAGGAAGCAAAGACTCCAGGAGAGAACCAGGGGCAAGAAAACTGGCTCAAAAAAAATCTGCATTCCAGAATATCTCTCGTGAAAAATGGAGGAAGATGAAACTAAAGAGGCTACATATGAGAACTGCAATATGCAACATCTTTAGGTCCCAAATTTGATCTCTGGTCTGTGTGGAGTTAGCAGACCTAAACCTGTGTACTCTGATCTCTGCAGCTGAGCGAGAGAAGCAAAATAAATTAAATCGGCCACTGTTCCCACTGATGATTGCTATCCAGTGGCTCCTGCCAGAAACTGTACATTGGATAAGGACAGAATCAGGCTCCACAGTGATGCTCTTCACAGTCAAATAGTCTGTGATCATTAAGAACAGCCAGTGAGGTACCCGAGCGCAATGAGGCTTGTTGAACTGTGCCTTCAGGAGAGAAATGTGGAAAAAAAAGTTTTACACAGACTCAAATAGACACTACTAACCTCTTTAGAAAGCTAACACATTTACAATACAGCAAATAAGTTGTGACTTTGGAAGTCCTAGGCTGAACTTTCAGAAGTATTTTGCTCTCAAGTTTCCCTTCCAATAATAAATTTAGCACTTACAGCCAAAAAGTTGCAGTCACTAAACATTCTATTACAGTACTTGGAACTACACCCTTGCCTACAATCAAAGTCAATTCAATACAATACTACAGCAAGCAACAGACCTGATTTTGACAAGAAAGTCAACTCTACACAAGGACCAGTCAGAGCACAATTTATTTGTTACATCATAGCAGAAAGTTAGAAAGGTTTCTGAGGGTCAAAAATAAAGGACTGAAGGGTGTCATGAGCTGAGAAAGACATCAGAACAACATATCTAAAATACCAGAGGTCATTTTATCTTCCTCTTGGGATGCCAGGAATAACTTCCGCTCATGAGACTGCATTTAACCCATTCATCAGCCTGATGAGTTTTTGCAAATGCAACAGGTATGGCAGCAGGATCTTAGTGGCAATTGGTTTGAATACTATTTACACTATGCAGAGAGTTCATACCGTCAAACATAGAAACATAGAAACATAGAATCTAGGAGCAGGAGTAGGCCATTCGGCCCGTCGAGCCTGCTCCGCCATTCAATACGATCATGGCTGATCATCCAAATCCAGTACCCTGTCCCTGCTTTAATCCCCACAGTACACATATCCCACCCTACCCCCGTAACCCCACGTATTTAATTCCCCCAACATATCCCATCCTATCCCCATAACCCCACATATTTAATCCCCCCTAACACTAAGGGTCAATTTATCATAGCCAAATCAACCTAACCCACACATTTTTGGACAAGAATGTGTTTTATTGAAATATGTGGTAAATATATATTGTAGCATTTGAATCAATTCAACAGAGTTAAGTGTGAGGTATTACATTTTGGTAAGAAAAATAAGGTGGTCACACATTACTTGGAAAATATGAATCTAAATGATGTAAAGGAGCAAAGGGATCTAGGAGTATAAATACACAAATCACTAAAAAAGTAGCAACGCAGGTCAAGACGACCATAACAAAAGCAAACCAAGCACTAGGATTTATTTCTAGAGGGATAGAATTGAAAAGTAGAGAAGTTATGCTGGACTTGTATCGAACTTTGGTTCGACCACACTTGGAGTACTGTGTACATTTCTGGTCGCCATATTATTAAAAGGATATAGAGGCACTGGAGAGGGTATAAAAAAGATTTACAAGGATGATACCAGAACTGCGAGGTTATACCCATCAGGAAAGGATGAACATGCTGGGTCTCTTTTCTCTTGATTTTTAGACTAGACAGAGTGTTTCCACTTGTGGAGAAGAGCAAAATTAGAGGCCATCAATACAAGATAGTCACCAAGAAATCCAATAGGGAATGCAGAAGAAACTTCTTTACCCAGAGAGTGACGAGAATGTGGAACTCATTACCACAGGGAGTAGTTGAGGTGAATAGTATAGATGCATTTAAGGGGAAGCAAGATAAACATTTGAGGGAGAAGGGAATAGAGGGTTATGCTGTCGAGTTTAAGAATGGGAGGAGGCTAGAGTGGAGCATAAATGCCGGCATGGACTGGTTGCAGCGAATAGCCTATTTCTGTGCTGCATATTCTATGTAATGGATCACAAACAATGTGTAATTTTCAAGGTGGGAGCATAATATCCATCAAAAACAAAAGGCAGTTGCATTCCTGACCTCCATCTATATGGTTTTTTACAATTGAATTTTAGTCTCCTTCTTCATCGCCATCAGAGGAGGAAATATACAAAGTAAAACTAAGCAGATTCACTGCCTAGAAGCAATTCCTGTGTAGGAAAGGCTTCTTTCTCCATGGTCCTACTGCTCAGTACCATTTTAAGCATAAATGTTTTTACTGATTCTTAATTATAACTGGAAAGGCATTTCATTAAGAGAAAGTAACTGTTATACCAAGATAAACCAAGTATATAATTGCAGTAAACCAACTGCTACATTAAGATAAGACTATGGAGGACAGTGACATGATAAAATTACAAAACAAAAAAGTTTAACTATTGATTTTTGAAGCATGCAACTTAGCACATTTAAGAACACCTAATTGGTCTCCAGTGAGAAGCAAAACAGACTATAATGAATCCCTTGGAACACAAGATTTAGATTCCTACAAATCAATGCCCCTATATTAAATGCACATTTATTCTATGCAAAATTGCCTACTAAATTTAGCATTAGGAAAGTACAACTTGGTCATATGTTTAAATACAAGGATATTAAGTTAACTTATTAAGTGTCAAGGCCATTGGTTTATACTATGAATTTGAATGTTCAAAATACTAATGACCTACCACAGGAATTTTTATGTTTTCAACAGTTAAAAAACTGTTAAAGTTTTTCCTCAATCTCCAAGTAGTATCATTTCAAATAAGTAAATGAATGATAGTACTCAGCAAGTATAATAATGAGTTGCTCGACTCGTACTATAGGTATCTAAAAAGCCCTTATATTTAGCCTTCCAATTTAAATTCTGCCTCTGCACATTATGCTCTGAAATTTCAGTAAACAAGACAGAAACAAATTGATGCAGGCCACATATGGAGTGTCAGAGGTTAATGAAAGTCCAAAACCAGAAGTGCCTTGCAAAGATTTAATCACCAACTTAACAGTATAGCCACAAAGACAACCAAAATGTGAATCTCTTGGTGTTGATACTGGTGACCTATTACTCTTAGATTGGCCTTTAAACCATTGTAGCATTTTACTAGGTTAATTTTATGGGCCGATCACTTTGGTTTTTTACTGCTTCAAGCTTGTCTGGACTACTTCAAGATGAATTTGTAAACAGTCATTCTTTAGGTTTTTGATGCTGAATGAGCCACAGGTGAGTTACCTCACCTGGGCACTGCAGGGATAAGCCACTTGCAACTATGACACGACTACTTCAGTAACAGGACAAACATTGGATCAAGAAAAACCGGTCTCTAAACTCTTCTTTTAAGCCAATGAAATCCTTAAAAATAGAAAATGCTGCAACCGCACAGCATGTCAGTCAGCTTCTGCAAAGAGAAAAGACAAGTTAACATTTTGGGTGTTTAGCCTTCACGACAACTTGAAGCCTTTTTTCCTGTGTTCCATTTAGATAATGCAGTGTACAGAAGCACGAGGTGGTAAATCAGCATGCGAGCAGACTCAGAACTTGGAATTGCTGACCGAGTGGAGAGAAAAAATGTTGCAGAACTTGTTTCAAAGTGCCTCGTGCATCCTTTTCTGTCACTCCACCCTCATATCTATTAGTCTAAGTGTTGTGTATCTGTGCGTACCTGCAAAATACTTAGGAACATTGAGTTTTAGTTTGCAGGCATGGGCATAAAGGCAAAACACTGAAGTAGAAGTCAACTAATTCCATCAACTACTGTACGAAGGACCAAGAGAAAGATCTTATAAATAGATCTCGAAGAACCGCAATAAGGCATAGTAGTGGTGGCTCGGCAATCATACCACTTGAAGTCGAGTGGCATCCACTGCAGGTAACCAATTTAAGGTCCCGTCAAAGTCTAACCACTCAACAGATGAGTCCCAGACAGATGACCAAATATATGACCTCTTATTAGAACTGCTCACAATCACTACCTCCACAAGTGTCCATCTCTGATCAACAACTGTTGTTGGATAAAAGGAACAATGCAGCTAAATACAGGAAACTCTTTTATCCGGCACCGACGGGGTGCCGGTTGATCAAAAAGTCCGGATTACAGAGAGGTATACTTACCAAGGTACGAGAGCCCCGTACACGGCCACAGGTGCAGGAGCCCTGGTTACACGGCACTTGTGCAGGAGTCCCGGTTACACGGCCACAGATCCAGGAGTCCCTGTTGCACGGCCACAGGTGCAGGAACCCCGGTTACACAGCCACAGATCCAGGAACCCCGGTTACACGGCCACTAATATATAGTAAAACTTACCTGAACCTACTCCTGAATTTTGCCGGTTAAGAGAGATTTCCGGATATTTAGGTGCCGGTTAAAAGAGTTTCCTGTAGCAATTTGAGTTACTGAGTATACAATTTCAACAAACCAATGATACTTAGCAAAAGAACATACACTGCAAGTGTAACAAATAGCAGGTCGAAGCCAAAATGGCACGTGGTACACAGGTGGAACTAAAACAGCTGAACATTACAACACATAGCAATGCCTTTTCCTTCATAGGATATCTGTTCTGACAAACCGGGTTTATAGTATTTAATGCTAATTAGTACTGCACCTCATCCCACCTTCTTTGAGATTTTGCATGGTGTGAGGGCACAAGGAACAGTTATGTCAAACTGCCTCAAAGTGACAGCTGTAGTAAGCCACTTTACTACATGTGACAATTGGGTCATCTATATCCTGCTTACAATTCATACCACTAGGATGGATACTAGCAGCAAGGTAGACAATAGTACTGGTGCTCCAGTTACCAAACCGAACCGTGTCATTGATTGTAAATGCGTGGGAAGGATGAAATACCACTGCTTGGCATGCAAAACAATTAAAGTGGAGAAAGTGATTCCATTTACTGATCTTCAACATATGCATCATGTGTCATACGTTTACAGTGAGGAAAATTACCTAGTACCAGTTGTCTGAAATTGGTGACAGACATTTCAACCTCTGATGAAAGGTCACTGACCTGAAACATTAACTTGGTTTCTCTCTCTACAGATGCTACCTGACTTGCTGAGAGTTTTCGGCATTTTCTGTTTTTATTTCAACCTCTACCAATGTTGATCCAAAGATGAGTGATTGGCTTAAAGAACTGGAATCACTTGCCTTCAGGAGACAGAAGGCAAAACAACATGTAACCATAGGGAAGTACAAAGTGTGTACAACACAGGCGAAGCATAGGAAGCCCACGTTAAAGCTCCTTGTATATTATCTGGTTTCATGAAGTGCAACACTTCAAACAACTGCAATAAAGCAAGCAACTCCAGACTAATGGGAACTCTGATTAGCGAGACAACATTCAGCTGATTTGAACAGAACTTTGTTTTCAAGTACAGTATACCAAATACAAATTTAGAGAGGGGGGGGTTGTATTACCTGCAATTCTAGCTTCAGGTAAAAAAAAAGTTTTAAAAACATGTATTTGTAATCTGACACTTCAAATAGAATTCACACACCATGGGAATTTTAGAAATGCACCTAATTATTGCTACCGTTGTATGATTGAATCTTTAAAAACCACAGTGCCCAGGAACAAATATTATCCCAACATTGCCAGCAATTTAAGGATTAAGTCAGTTAGACTGCTACCTCTGCCAACAGTCACCTCCACACATCTGTTCATCTCTCAGGCATGCAAACAGAGTGTGGTCCCCTTCACGAAATTCAACAATCAGCTGGCAAGGGCACTGTATCCAATTTGATAGGCAATAGCTATCCCACCTTCCCCTTCTAGCACTCCCAATTAAAATAAAGCATCCACTGGGCCAGAACACAGATGCAACCTTATGAATATTAGTTTAATTGATTCATGCCTACATGCCCTAGTTATAAAACAACTGTATAATCACGTGAAATTTTTGCATGCCGATTGTTGCAAAGTTTTTTTTTAAAACTACATCTCTGAACTGGAACAGTTCTCTTAGCATGAATACTGCACGAAACGTCCTCCCATCCAGATTTTTAAAGATTCAAGTTTAAGGACTGCAGTTATTTAATCGTCAGGCCAGAAATTTAAACATGTCCACCATTTACTGTGAACCCACACAAGAATGCTCGGAGAACGAGTCCAAGATCTCAGCATTACAAAATCACTAAATATATCTGCAAGATTCCACTCACGTTGGATTTAAATGGATCTGTACCCACATTTCAACATTCACAGACAATATTCATTCAAATTATGTATAAAACAGACATACAAAGCAAAATGTCCCAATACTTTGTGGAATGGTAGACAGCATTGCTCTGTTACAAAAGGTCAACTCAAGGAAGAATTCGTGAACATCCCAAGCATGAACAATCCTTTTGTATTGAAAATGGTGTTATAGTACAAATATTTGACAGTTTAAAATAGAGAATAACTCTACTTTGGCCAATAATACAACAATAAGCCTATCTTTTGACCAACTAAATTCCTGATCAGCTGCAAACAAAACTTCTTTGACAATCTTTTAGTCATTTGACCCCCCCCCCCCCCGGACTACAGTGCTGCGAATGAATGGTTAGCTGTCAGCTGAGCCACAAGATGGAGCACCTCACTGCGGCATGATGCTCTATCTCGGAGAAGGAAACACTGAATCAACTGATCAAGCACACCTCCAGTTCACAACCCAAACCATCACGTGCCACCGACATGACAGCTATAGTGCGGAGGGGGAAGGGGAGAGAAATAGGGTCAAAAATAAATCAGGTGATAGAGAAAAACCTAACGGCACGAAAAAAAAATTCATATATGTCAATATATACCAAACAAAAATTGCGACAGATCACATGGCACTCATATTTTCAGATTTGAATTTACCCAGCGTTCCAAAATGCATTTAGAAAATAAATGCCGCTAAACACTTAACACAATTTGCTATCAAGTTACCATATTCTTCCCTTTAAGAGCCAAAGAAGTTTGGTATAAAGCAAACAAATTTTAGCACTTCTCAAGCACGACTAAAAATGACATAGCAGCAGTGCACTTTACTTGGTAGGAGACCAATACTGCTTAACTTTTTGTCCTGGGCCCCAATCTTCATCTGTGCCGTGGAGCCGTAACTGGTCTACAGAAGAGTAAGTCTCCCAAGAGTTACAGATGAGGGAGGGATGCATATGCCACTGGAGTAAATGGAGTAGTGCTTTGCTACAAATGTATTTCTAGCTCACAGAAAACACAATGCAGCATAGAGATTAAAAGCTGGGACGAAAACCATCTCACTGGTACATACTTAGCTCAAGGAGACTGTGTGGAATTGAATCCTTCGAAAGAGAAAAAGTGAAAATGAAAATCTAGACAGCCAGTAAGTATCAGTGGGGCACAACTTGATAATTAAATCAAATGAGAACATACTGAATGTTTTCTGCTTTCTTTGGAATGAAGCTGAACAGAAGTGCTTTTGAAGATCTGCTTAGGTGATCCAGAAATCAAAACAATTATCAAAAGCAGTGTAAAATTGAGGTTGAAATAAATTACAGAACTGTCATATGACCTAACAGCTTGATACAAAGTGACAAAGTACATATGCTGCAGTTACATTGCAACCACCAGTTGGTACAACTTTGTGAACCAGTAATACCTAGTCATATTGTCTGCTACGCAGCACTCAAATCGTGAAAAAAAGAGCGCTCTGGGCATGTGGCCTTAAATGTGTATGCAGCGATCTGCTGATTGGTTTGAAGGTTCAATTCCTAGTCCATGCTAAATTTGCCAATATCAGCCAGGGACAGCAGTTGGATCATGACAATTAGCCTCAGTGCCCCTGGTCACTGGGGGTTGGGAGAGGAGGAAGAAATCAGCAAAGGTTGACATGGCCAAAAAATGCATATACATGGAAGGCAAGCAAGAGGAGAATCAGGCTCGTCTGTGATGTCCTCAACAGCAAAACAGCCTGCTGGCACTCATGTCTGTCACACCTGAAAAATGACCACTTGGATGAGGTACTGCAGAGATGCCAACACCCATGGAACCTTTCCATAGCAAGAGTTTGTACCTTTAGCGGAGTGGAGGAAATTAGAAAAAGGAAGACAAAGTGGTGAAGCAACACAGCCGTTATGCTGCAAACAGCAAGGATATGGACCCCCATCATTAATGCACACAGAGTTCTTGGCCATCCCATCATGAAAATAAACAGCAGTAATCTCCACAAGATGGATGGGGTACAAAGTCAAACAAGTTTCATGGGAAACAATAGATTAAAATGAAGGGGGAGAAATTCAGCTGCTTTCCAAACAAAGTTAAAAAATAAAGTAAAACTCCATATTGCACCACTTGTGCAGGCAACATTTCAGAAGCGAATGCGATGACTTTAAAACTTTTGAACATTTTGATAATTCTGTAACTACCCAATGCAACTCTAAACACTATTGCATGCCTCAGTAGGATGTATAATTTATTTAAGCTCCTAGTTGAACCTTGTGTCTGCTCTAATTCCCACATCGATGACATGGATTATAACTTTTCCAACTTCTAGTATAATTTTCCCGCGTTGATGTACCACACACCATTGGCATGTATTAAGTGAAATTTTATTTACAGCCCCTGAATTTGCTTAGATGCATAGTAGCCTTCCAGCATGAGGCCATGCTTTAGCGATCAAGAATGGCCAATATTCCTCTCCCTAACTCAGTTATCAATTCTAGCATTCAAACTGCATCAGCCAAGATTAGCAAACTAAGCAGATTAAAGATCAAATATGGGACTTAATGATCTGCATGGCTCAGCAATTCATCTTTATAAACAGCAGTTATCAGAGGACTCCAAGAGACATCCTTATTATAGAAGATATCACATTTAAAAAATATTTTAAAAAATTACAGAAAAATGAATTCAATATTACAACTATTTTAACAAATGTAGTAAGTCCAAAACTATAAAAGTGGGATGGGGGTGGAGGGAATGACAGACAGAACTATTCAGAATACAAATACATTAACAATGGTGTCAATGTGACTTTAAATTTGCTTTTGTAATTAATCTTGTTAGAATGATGTTAATGTTGTTTAATGTGAATAATTAGGATTTCCTCTTCAAGCAACTGCTTGAACAACTTGCATTGATATAACACCTTTAATGTTGCAAGGTACTTCACAGATGTATAATCAGACAAAAATGGACAGTGAGCCAAAGAAGGAGATATTAGCAATGAGCAAAAGCTTGGTCAAAGAAGTGGGTTCTAAGGAGGGTCTTAACAAGAACAAGAGGGAGGTGAAAGGATTTAGGGAGGGAATTCCAGAGCTTTGGCCTAGATGGCTGAAGGCACAGCCAATGGTGGGGCAAAGGAATGGTGGATGCACAAGCCTAGAATCGGAGGAACAGAGTTCCATCGGGTTGCAGGAGGTTACAGAGTTAGGTTGGGGTGAGGCCAAGAAAGGATTTATACACTAAGATGAGAATTTTAAATTGAAGGCGATGAAGGGTCGGGAGCCAACGTAGGTCAGCAAGGAGAAGGATAATAGGCGAGTGGATCTTGGTGAGAGATAGGGTACGGGCAGCAGTTTTGGATGTGCTGAAGTTTAGAGCGTGGAGGATGGTAGGCCAGCTAGGAGAGCATCAGAACAGTTGAATCTGAAGGCATGGAGGAAAAAAAAGACAGCGATTATCTTCACTCTCCAACCTGCAGGGCAGTCAAGGAGGGAAACTGCTCCAGTCACAATCAGAGAATGTCATTCGTGACTTTGATTAGGACAATTTCAGTGCTGAATCAGGCGTGGAAATCCAATAGGAGTAATTCAAACATGGGGTTCCAGGAAAAAGCAGCACGGATTCGGGAAGCGACGAGTTCAAGGACTGGAGACGAATGGGAGGTCAGAGATTGGATGGCATTTTTGAGGAAGGGGTGATAACAGGAGTTTTGAAAGGGAGGGATAGTACCCAAGGAGAGATAACCATTTACAATGTCAACTAGCATGGGGATAAAGAAGAAAATGGGAATGAGGGTCAAGGGAGCAGGAGATGGGTCCCATGGATAAAATGAGATTGGAGTGCACATGAGGGGAGCTAGGAGAGAAACTAGAGAAGGATGTGGGGGTCAGGGCAAGAGCAGGGATAAGCCTAGGGGGAGGTTTGGCTTGGTTGGCAAGGGAAGAGGGAAGCAGCAGAGGCAGCCTAATAGACAGGTTCAATTTTAAGTGACAAAGAAGTCTATGTACTCCTTGGCACTTGTAGTTGGAGGAGGGCAGGGGAGAGGGGTTTAAGGAGACAGTTGGTATTGCAAAAAAAAATCATCTTCACTCTCCAGGATGATCCTGGAGTAGTGGCGAGTTTTGGCTGAGAAGAGTGAGGGCCGATAGTGTTCGATGTAGGTTAGCCAGATCTGGTAATGGATGGCTAAACCAGTTGTGCACCAGATGCACTCCAAGTCTGCACCTCTTGGACTTAAGGGAGAGAGATGGGGGACATACCAAGGGGAATGACCAGGATGAGAGTGTGTAAAGGTTTTACTGGGGCAAAGGCATCAAAGGTGAAGGTGAGGGGTGGTCCACAGCTGCAAAAGTATTGTGGCGAATGGAAGGTCAAAGACTAGACATTTGGGCATTTGAAAATACAGCTGTAACTTGAGGGACTGTTTTTTCCAGGGGTGGACGCAAAGTGAAGTGGGGGTGTAATGGGGTAGGGAATGTAAATGGTGAGAGGTACAAGAAAGTGATAAGAAATGGCCTTGAGCAGATTTGCCTCATGACATTCCAGATCAACCAGTAGCTATTTGCGAGTGAATGATGTGCCTTGCAAATAGCAAAGAAATAATCCAGCTAGTACAATATTGGCAGAATAACTAGTATAATAGAACGTTTATAATTCAGATTTGGAGAGAGTGTGATCTGACAGCACACTGGATTTTAACTATATGACTGATGACTAAACAAGGCACTTTGGAATTAAAAATAATCTTATTAACTGAGACATACATATGAGCTAACTTTACATATACAATAGCTGGGAATTACAAAGCTGTAATTCAATCTTGGTGTTGTTACAGGTCATAAAGGCCTCAAAATTACAGCGTGGATTATACTCGTATATGAATGCACAACACATTCGCCTGAAATTCCTCTCTTGTTTCAGCATAGGGCATAGTCAACTTTTAAACAAATGAGTCGACACTTCTAAAGTAGTGGAAAGGGAAATTTTGGACTAATACATTAAGCATTTGTACATTATCATGCAGTGTAATTTCAGGGCCTGAGAGGAATAGAAACCCAATATCAGGTTACAGCTTTGCACCACACGCCAAAGAATTAAAATTGCTCATTAGGAGTACTAGATTTCCATTACCATTGCTCATGGGAAGTCAGAATACACAATTTTATAACAAGCCCTTTAAGTCCCAATAACAGCCAACCCTCCCACTCAGGAGAGCCTGAGATAGCCCTCCAGTAAAAGTTACTCACTCTCCTCCCCTCATCCAAAATAGGGTCCGTCTTCCTACTCTCCATCATGGCCTTTCTCTCTGCCCCCTCCCAAAATGGTCCCCAAATCTATGTCTCGTTCCTTCCATCCACAAAACTGTTGATCCCTTCCCCTTCTTCACTACTCCAAACACATCTCTCCTTTTCCCCAGTACAACTTGCGAGTTTATCAGAGTAGCACTTCTACACATGCTACACATCAGGGCTGTTGATTAAATGAAGGCAGGAGATGTTCTTTCGTGCCTGTACTGGAACCCCAGCTGCATGGTGGCTCCAGGGAATTGTAGTCTTTTATATCAGAGTTGGGCTCGTGTGCAAGCACATTTTGTTTGTTTACATGGAACCTCCAAACATTTGGAAGACAAAAGTGGCAATGAAGAAGCACGTTGGGGGCTGGGGGAATGAGAGGAGAGAGGTGGCGTATACCCAGAGTACAGGGCGTTCAGAGGCCCAGCATGTGAGTCGTATTGTTTGTGGAAGTGAAGTGAGGGAAGCTGATAGAGCCAAACTTATTTGTATATATACACACACATATTTGTGTGAATTTATGTCTGTTATTGCTAAATTTTATTTAGAGGCATATCGTGAGCGAGTAAAGAATTGTCATAGCTGCATGTCTACTGATACCAGCTTTTTATTTCCAGATTTATTTATTTTTTTTAAAAAAGGAATTCAAATTCTCAAACTGCCATGGTGGGATCAGTATTTCCGTTCTGAATTATTAGTCCCGGCCTCTTGATTACTAGTCCAGTAACAATCACTACACTATCGCACCTCATTAGAAAAAAAATGTCTAATTAATGAGGAAAATAAGTTGACAAGAAATGTTTTAATAAAGATGTACTTTATCAAGTGCTCTTTCACCATTATAGAACAGCAAATTGCATGATTGAGACACTACGACAAAATAAACTACAGACAAATGCAATATTATGCATCAAACAGGTCCTTCAATACTTCTTCGGTAGTTAATCTATATATAATGATGTATTTGATCATACAGTGCATCATACACTGCTGTAATCACACACTGAAAATTACTAATCTCCATTGCAGACCAACACTAGGCGCAAACAAGTCATGAAAGAATACAACTATTTTTCAGTTGCTGCATAACTGGTTCACAATAAAGCTTGCATATTAACCAACTAAATACTTCATTACTGTGGACGTAAAAGTCCCAATATTTCATCTACAGATCTACCTCTGCCACTATACAGAATATATCTGCAAGAAAACAACTGATACAAACTCAACACAATAGCAAAATGTGGATGTTGGAAATCTGAAATAACAGAAAATGCTGGAAACACTCAGATCAGATCAGGCAGCATCCGCGGAGCGAGAAACAGAGTTAACGGTTCAGGTCTGTGACCCTTCTGAGGTTAACTCTTTGTTTCTCTCTCCACGGATGCTGCCTGATACAAACTCATCTTACTAATGCAAAGTGCTGCCAGTTCTCACAATTTAACAGTTATTTTACAGAAACACAGAACTGCAGTAGCAGCCTATCTGAGACAAACATTCGTACTATCTGATAATTGAATATCAGCTTTGCTTAACAGCATTTTAAAAATTCATTCTCGGGACATGGGCATCACTAGCAATGCCAGCATTTATTGCCCATCCCTGGTTGTCCTCGAAAGGTGGTGGTGAACATTCTTCTTGAACGGTGCTCCCACAGTGTGTTCCATGGAGATCTCCAGGATTTTGACCCAACGACGATGAAGGAAGAGCGATATATGTCCAAGTCAGGAAGGCGTGTGGCTTGGAGGGGAGCTTGGCGGTCGTGATGTTCCCATGCAACTGTTGCCCTTCTAGGTAGTGGAGGTCACGGGTTTGAGATGCTGTTGAGAAAGACTTGGCGAGTTGCTGCAGTGCATCCTGTAGATCGTACACACTGCAGCCACTGTGCACAGGTGGTGGAGGAGTGGATGGTTAAGGTGGATAGGCTGCTGAACAAGGCGGCTGCTTTGCCTTGGATGGTGTTGAGCTTTCTCAGTGTTGTTGCAGCTGCACCCATCCAGGCAAGTGGAGAATATTCCATCACACTCCTGACTTGTGCCTTGTGGAGGGGCTTTGGGGATTCAGGAGGTGGACCAGTCACTGCAGGATACCCAGCCTCTAGTCGGTTCTAGTATCCACAATATTTGTGTGGCTGGTCCAGTTGAATTTCTGGTCAATGGTGACGCCCAGGATGTTGATGGTGGGGGATTCGGTGATGGTAGCACCACTGAATGTCACGGAAAGGTGGCTGGATTCTCTCTTGTTGGAGATGGTCATTGCCTGGCACGAATGTTACTTGCCAGGCCTGGATGTTATCCAGGTTTTGCTGTATACGGGCATGGACTGCTTCATTACCTGAGGAATTGCAAATGGAGCTGAACACTGCAATTCTGATCTCATGATGGAAAGGTGGTCATTGATGAAATACCTGAAGATAGTTGGACCTAGGATGCTGTCCTGAGGAACTCCTGCAGTGACATCCTGGGGCTGAGATGATTGGCTTCCAACAACCACCGCTATCTTCCTGTGCACTAGGTATGACTCCAGCCACTAGAGAGTTTCCCCCACCACCACCGAGTTCCACTGGCTTCAGTTTTACTGGGGCTCCTTGATGCCATACTTGGTCGAATGCTGTCTTTCATGTCAAGGGCAGTCACTCTCACCTCAGGAACTCGGCTCTCTTGCCTATGTTTGGACCAAGGCTGTAATGAGGTCTGCAGCCGAGTGGTCTTGGCAGAACCCAAACTGGGCATCAATGAGCAGGTTATTGGTGAATAAGTGCCACTTGATAGCACTGTACAATACCTTCCATCACTTTGCTGATGATTGACAGTAGGCGGATAGGACAGCAATTGGTCGGGTTGGATCTGTCCTGCTTTTTGTGGACAGGACATACCGTGGCAATTTCCTACATTGCTGGGTAGATGCCAGTGTTGCAGCTGTATTAGAACAGCTTGGCTAGATGCTGGGCTAGTTCTGGAACCCAGATCTTCAGCACTACAGCCAGGATGTTGTCAGGACTCGGCCATTTCTCAATATCATGTGGAGTGAATCGAATTGGCTGAAGACTGGTATCTGTGATGGTGGGGATCTCAGGAGGCCGAGCTGGATCATCCACTCAGCACTTCTAGCTGAAGATGGACGCAATTCTTCAGCCTTGTCTTTTGCACTGGGCTCCACCATCAATGAGGATGGGATGATCGTGAAGCCTCCAGCTCCTGTTAATTGCCCACTGCTGTCCACGACTGACTGTGGCAATACTGCAGAGCTTTGACCTGACCTGTTGGATGTGGGATTGTTTCTGTCTATAGCATGCTGCTTCTGCTGTTTAGCATGCATGTAGTCCTATGTTGTAGCTTCACCAGGTTGGCTACTCATTTTCAGGTATGCCTGGTGCTGCTCCTGGCATGCTCCTCTACACTCCTCATTGAACCCCCAGGATGTTGATAGGGTTTATCTTGGTCATCTGGCTTGATAGTGATGGAGGAGTGAGGGATATGCCAGGCCATGAGATACAATTCGCTGATGGCCCACAGCACCTCATGGATGCCCAGTTTTGAGCTGCTAGACCTGTTAGAAAGAAATAACTACCATTTATATAGTGCCTTTCATGACCTCAAGACGTCCCAAAGCACTTTTTGGGATCGTTTATGTCCACCTGAAGGGGCAGACGGAGCCTTAGATTAACACATCCAAAACATGGCACCTCCAACAGTCCAGCACTCCCTCTGTAATGCTGAAGTGTCAGTGCGCAACGAGTGTGCTCAAGTCTCTGGAGTGGGACTTGAACCCATGACCTTCTGACTCAGAGGCAAGAGTGCTACCCACTGAGCCAAGGCTGACACCTTAATCTACTACATTTAGCATGGTGGTAGTGCCACAACACATGATGGAGGGTGTTCGCAGAGTGAAGATGGGACTTTGGCTCTACCAGGACACTCCTACTAATACTGTCATGGGCAGATGCATCTGCGACAGGTAGACTGGTGAGAACGAGGTCAAGTAGGTTAAACCTCTTTGTAGCAGTGTGATACAACTCAGTGAATTGCTAGGCCATTTCAGAGGGCAGTCAAAAGTCAACCACGTTGCCGTGGGACTGGAGTCACGTATAAGCCAGACTGGGCAAGTACAGCAGGTTTTCTTCCCTAAAAGGACATTATTAGACCAGTTGGATTTTTACGACAATCCGACCGCTTCATGGTCACTTTTACTGATACCAGCTTAATATTCCAGATTTCGGGTTTTTTTTTTTTATAAACTGAATTCAAATTCACCTCGGTTATAATTTGGGTTAAAATTAAGAGCTAGCTCTGACATAGATGCAAAGTAAATTAAAATGCCAAACACCTTGCAGTACATAACACCTCACCGATAACTGCACAAAAGCTGACTAAAAACAGTATGTTGAACATACCACACACCCAACGTAACTAGCAGGCAGAGCCCTGTAGCCACTCATTTCTGCTGAAGAGCTGCAAAAAAACTTCCTCTATTATAACGGCTGGACATGCCCAAGGGTCCAGCCACACTGGGCCTCATTCATAAATTAAGTCCAAAACAAAACAGCAATTAAGAGTCAATAAATGGTCTTCCTGGATCTTCACAAAAGATCCTCTGCAATCCAACTTGTGATAATCTCCTACTCTACATTGTGAGGCATTGTAACCTAGCCCTTGTGTGTTCAACAGTGCTACCAGCCTAGAGGACCATGCACTCATGGAATAGTTTTAGGTTAAACATTTTTTTGCTGGTATCTAATATTATGACATGTCACTGGCTAGTGTACTCTGCAACTTACATCTGAGAACAACCAAAATGAATCAAGTGTGATGGAACCAATTAATCCAAGTTTATACAGTAATAAATGTAGAATTAGGGAATACATTCAGTATATTATAATACAATTATGCAAATTTCATAATCCTACACTGAAAAAACATTTTCTAGAATCACCCTTTAGTTACAACACAACCCATAAACAAAATGGGATGTTGTACCTTTAAGAGTAATTTCCTCCTACAAACTGAATCTGTAGGATGAATAAAAATACCACCTCTTCACTGCTCAAAATGTCTATAATCTATTACATTACATAGGATATATGACACAGAAACAGGCCATTCGGCCCAACCAGTCCATACCGGTGTTTATGCTCCATTCGAGCCTCCTCCCATCTTTCCTCATCCAAATCTATCAGCGTAACCCTCTATTCCCTTCTCCCTCATATGTTTGTCCAGCCTCCCCTGAAATACTATTTGCTTCAACCACTCCCTGTGGTAGAGAGTTCCACATTCTCACCACTCTTTGGGTAAAGAAGTTTCTTCTGAATTCCCTATTGGCTTTCTTGGTGACTATCTTATATTGATGGCCTCTAGTTCTGCTCTGCCCCGCTGGGCCAAAATCCTGGAACTCCCTACCCAACAGCACTGTGGGAGCACCTTCACCACACTGACTGCAGCGGTTCAAGAAGGGGGCTCACCACCTTCTCAAGGGTAATTAGGGATGGGCAATAAATGCTGGCCTCGACAGCGACACCCACATCCCATAAACGAATAAAAAAGTGGAAACATTCTCTGTATCCACTATCAAAACCTTTCATAATTTTATAGACCTCTATTAGGTCACCCCTCAAACTTTTTCAAGAGAAAAGAGACCCAGCCTGTTCATTCTTTCCTGATATGTATACCCTCGCATTTCTGGTATCATCCTTGTAAATCTTCTCCGCACCCTCTCCAGTGCCTCTATATCCTTTTTATAATATGGCGACCAGAACTGCACGCAGTACTCCAAGTGTGGTCTAACCAAGGTTCGATACAGGTTTAGCATAACTTCCCTACTTTTCAACTCTTGATCCCTCTAAAAATAAACCCTAGTGCTTGGTTTGCAATTTTAATGGCCTTGCTAACCTGCAGCGCAACTTTTAGTGATTTGTGTATTTGTACTCAGATCCCTTTGTTCCTCTACCCCACCTAGACTCCCACCCTCCAAGTGATAAGTGACCTCCCTATTCTTCCTACCAAAATGTAATACCTCATATTTGTCTGTGTTGAACTTCATTTGCCAATTATTTGCCCATTCTGCAAGTTTATTAATGTCCTCCTGTAATTTGTTGCAGTCCTCCTCAGTATTGACTATCCCCCCCCAATTTGGTATCATCCACAAATTTAGAAATTGCGTTTATGATTCCAAAGTCTAAATCGTTAATGTAAATTGTGAACAGCAGTGGTTCCAGCACTGATCCTTGTGAAACACCACTACCCACCTTCTGCCACTGTGAATAGCTACCCTAAACTACTAGACAAAAAAATAGCATGTCATTTTGGAAATATCTATTACGCACAGCTTGCAATAAAACAGCATTTTTATCTCATTTCAATAAGGAAAGGAAGGGAACATTTTCATTTTCTCTCCTATGAACTGTTTTATCAATGCACAAAAAATTATTTTGTGGCATCTAAATTTTATTTGCGACATCGCAGTCTAAATTCTTGTGCAAATTATGTACGGTAACATTTCATATGCCACAATTTTAGATTCAAAAGATTATCACGTGTACATTTGCAGAATAAAAGGCTGGAATGGCAATACAGTCACACACCACGCTGACATACCAAATCACACGGCAGTATGATGCAGTAGAACATCGACCCATGGCCACAGTCCTTCACTCGCTGATTTATTTATTCCCAAATGTCACCACTGGGGGCTGCAGGCAGAAGTACTTCTTTTAGAAAGGGGGTAAACCTATGAGCTGTTCAAGTACCCCTAATTGGCTATTTGGAGCAAGGTTAGTGGAGGCTGGGGAATAGGCTGACCACATATTCAAACCATGGTGTGGGCCAGAGAGAGACCTCATGGGAGGAAAAGCGGAAATGGGAAATCGAGCCTTCAAAAGGTAAACCAAAAGTATGGATGGCTGGCTGGGAGCGAATTGCAAAACAGTAAGTTAATCTAGCAGCTCTGATGTCATAAACTACAACAGCAAAGCTCAACAGTTCAAGAATGTTAACAGCACAAGATTAAATACTACTGCCTTGTAACTCACAACCAGACATTAGTTATTGCCTACACGTTCTAAAAGTTTTATTACTGCAATGTTTTCAGCATGCTGATCCTAATAGAGACAGTATGTTATGGTTGAGAGGATAAAGATGACAAGGATGAAAGAATACAGTATTACTTTAGTAATGTCATTTTTTTAAAAAAGAGTACCAGAAAAAATACAATAGTCTTAACTACAATTTTGCAACTTGCAGCAATTTCACCAATTAATTTATAAGTCACCTTTGTAGATCACTAAAAATTAACATGCAAAGATTGTTAAATCAAGTACTTAAAAGATTTAATCCTACAAATTAAAGGGGCAACAATATTTAAGTAGTTAACTACAGCTATTTGCATTATATTGCCAACTATCTTCTAGCTAAATGCCAAATACAAAATTTGTCACCCTCCAAAATAGATTTAGCCTTTAATCTTATGGGCCAAGTTAATCATTAGCCTGTAATACCTATTCTGTTTCTCTACACTATGCTTATGCAATTAGTTTTATTAAATTTATATAGAGGAACCACACAGCCCAAGTACTGAACCATTTTAGAGAAAATAGAATGTGGACTTGAAAAATAAGCTAAAACAGGTAGAAATAACTTCAGTAATAACTAAGTGTAACCTTGTTTAACTAAAGCCCTTATTTTAGGAAAGCAGGTACCATTCTTACCACAGCAAGCCAAGAAAAATAAAACTATAAAAATTGATGATTGCCAAAGAGAGGTTATCCCAGTTTAAAATACGCTATTGTAATGGAGTTTATATCGTAATATATTCCACTGTAACCACAGACAGGAAAGATCCTACTACACTATACATAACTGAAGACTTGGCTTCTGCACTCATACTAACATTTCAAAGTAATTCACTATGTGAAGCACTTTGGAATGTTTGGAGGTGTGCAATAAGGCATTACTTAAATGCAATTATTTCCTCATTTCTTACAGCAAAAGGCAAATACAAGATGAATATGAGCCTAAAATAGCACCTTATAATTTTGCAAACACTGGAGGCACAGAAAATAGCTTACCCCCTTACATTAATTTCATGAATGATAACAGTTCATTTTAAAGTGCAGTGAAATTAGAGCTGCCTAACCTGAACCCACACCTTGCACATCTTTGCACAATGGAGAGGTTGCCTGCCTTACCCTAGAGCTGCTGTACGTGTGGCACAGCGTTAACACGCCAAAAGCAGAAAAAAAGACAAGAGAGAAATCAACATGATACGTTTGCAAATAACATTATAGACAAATAACATTAGAGACAAGAGTGCGGTGCCACGGCTTACCCTGCATGCAGGTAGTTGTGTTTTGCTGCTGACTCTGTTGTTGCTGGGCCGAGCTGCTGGAGTTGTTGCTGCTGTAGCTGGGAGTCGCCATTGTACAGATAATATTCCAAAGGGGGCTGCAATGCAGCAACTCACTCGCTCGGTCACTCGCTTCCTTTTTTTTTAATAGATATAAAAAAACACCACATACATACACACACACACACTTGCACTCAGTCTCTTAATCACTTAACAGGACCCAAACCCCGTTGGGGCCGTCAACAAAAACCGGTTGAAATCCGCCTGCCTTCCTTCGCGCACCATATCACAACCGCACACACACACAATTTTTTTTTTAAATCGACTTGATTATATAATTTAAAAAAAAATTAAATCCCTCCAAAAAATGTACGTTTACACAAATTGAGATATTTAACACAATTTTTTCCCCCCCAAAAAAACTATTAGACGGCGAGAGAAACGACGCGCAGCGGTTTCCACCGAAAAGTCCACAGATAGTTTCTAAACCGAATTAATTTAGAGTGGGGGTGGGGGGGGGGGGGGGAGGAAGGAAGGAGGGAAAAAAAAAGCAATATTTTAAAGTAGGAACTGCCCGAGTGCCTGGAGGCGCCGCCACTGCAGCTCTGACAAAGGAGCCATGGAAAGCTGCTGCTGCCCGCTTCCAACGGCCAGAATGAGAGTCCCTCTGTGTGTGAGAGAGATATTTCAAAAAAAAACACACACACACATATATATACACAGAGATCTGTGTGCGGCCCGAGGAAGATGTAATCAGAGAAAAATTCGGGAAAATCCCATTAAGAATGCGTCTCTCCTGGCGTCACATCTGTGAGTGAAGGAACAAGATGGGAAAGGGAGAGGAGGAGGGGAGCGCAAGGCGAAAAAAGACGACACTTCACACTGCGCAGCCGTCACGTTTACCGCGCCGCATTGTGGGATTTGTAGTTCCCCCGCCGCGCTGGGTGGGGAGTTACTCGGGCGCAGGCGGCAGGTAAACAAACTACAGCTCCCAGCCCGCAACGCGGCCCGAGGAGCGGGGAGGTTGGTGGTCTGGGTCAGTCAAACTTGATGATGCACGGGTCCCGCCCCCCCTCGTGATGCGTCGATTGTGACGCACGCAGGAGCCACAGCCAGAGCTTGCTGTGTGTTGGGGGGGGGGAATCTGAGCTCCAGCTACCCTGCAGGCTGTGGTTGACAATTCTCAGAATTTATTCCTCAACACAAATTCTGAATTCTGGTTTTTGAGTGGTCTCTCTGTAATTGGACACCCAAAGTCTTGGTTTTAAGATAGAATTTTATTTCTTTCCACTTCTGCGTTTGAAGATGTGGAAGTGTTAGTTATCACTTAATTTCCATTATTAAGCAAGAACATTTTGGAAACTCATGATCACAATAATCTGATGTGGCAGTGACATTGCAGAAAACTAATTTTTAATCACTGTTTCACAAATGTAATTCTGAGTACTGTGCCTGCATATGTTGTTCAAAGATGACATGGAATGCATGAGTTATTGATGTACCACAGAGTGAGAGATTGATCTCATGATGAGTTTTCAATCTTATTTGAAGCCATGCTAAGTGGAGCCATGGCATCTTCCCATTGGCATGGATTGCCGAGCTGACCAGTCATCTCTGATGGTGCTCACACAGTTTTCTGTATCTAGCTACAAAGTGCCATTGGCAAGAGGGTTGGAATTGGCTGCCTGTCAATCAATTTGACTGGAAAAACCTAAACAGAGAAGGAAAATAGTTAAACAAATGGGTGAAGTTCCATGGCTTGGGCATTTCCAGAGAATTACAATCGGATCATAAATGCTCCAAACACCCTGTAGAATAACACAATTACTTTTAAGTCGGACATTTTTCGAGGGCTTTGTAAAATTTATCCTGTAGACTGCAACATTGATGAATCACCATGTTGTGACGTGGAGTAATAAGTACTCAGCTTCTGTCTACAGTTTGTCATATAATAAGTTCCAACCTCAGCACACCATCTGGGATAGGAGTAGAGCTGAGCCATTTCTCTAAAAACTCGGAATAAAGGGAGGTGTGTTAATATAGTCCACTTTCATGCATCTCCAAGTAGCTGGTTACATTTGCAGAGACTGACAGGCTGGGGAGGAGATCTGCTCCCATAAGCGCTGTTCTCAATTGAGCTGTTGGAAGGTACATGAGGACTGCTCGGATAAATGACCCTGAAATCACCTTTGCCTCTTTGTGGTGCAGCATCTGGCCTCCCCATAGTTCCTCCTGACAGAATTACATCTGAAATGGAGAGCTCACTATCTAGGAGAATCATGTGCAGACACCCACATCTGTGATACACTGATATATTACTTGTATATCACAGATGTAACAACACATTCCTGAGAAAGCTCATCAATTTTTAAAAAATATTTCTGAATGTAATACAACTTGGAATTTATTACCAGGGAGATAATACAAAAAGCGATGGCCCCTGTACAATCACCACTGATTTTTAAAAATGTTTTCAATGATAAATTTTAAAATATTTGCATAGATCTTCATCAAATGTATTCTGAAACAAATTATTATAGATTTAATTTGTTCTTTTTGTCGCAACAATAGTTAAACTATTCTTCAGCTGCTTTCCAGATAGAATTCTTGAAAAAAAATCTGGCATGATTTTACTTGTTATCTCAATGTGTGCCAAAGCTGATTAATTAGCATCAAGTTGAAATATGATTTGTTCCACCACAGTCAATTGATAAGACCTACAATTATATTTTTCAACAAGACTATGCTTAAGATTCGTCATTTTTAGTTTTGATGACTTTCACCAATAAATAGTGGATTTTAAATTAGTTTTTTCACACAAAACTCGAGACTTCCCAACCTGTGTGATTTCCTGAAATCTCGGGATTTTTGAGACTCTCACAAGATTTGGATCTGTATGCTTCTTTCAGTTGTATAGGGCGATCATGTTTGGTGAGCCCTATTGCTCTTCACCTGAATCAAAAGGTAAGTTACACAAGCAATAATTAATCTATTTACAATGCTATGCTTCCTGTGCCCTGATTCGGCGCCATGATTATTCCAGGTGGAATTTCCAGTATGGTGTCTCTTTTTCCGATCTGGTCTCTTTGTCTCAGCTGCATCCCCATCTGTGCTGTGTTGAGGTAGCCTCCAGTAGCAGCTCAATTGATCAGTATGGTAGCCTAATGGTTATGGTACTGGACCAGCAACCCAGAAGTTGTGAGTTGAAATCTCACATGGCAAGTTCCAATAACTTAATTTAATAAATCTGCTAATCCGTGGGCCAACTCCTGAAAAATAACAGTGAAAGCTGCTGTGTTTGTCTTAAAAACCCAACTGGTTCACTAATGTCCTTCAGGGAAGGACTCACCACCTTCACACATGGCTCTAGCCCTACATTAGGCCCCTTAATGCTCTTAGGGCAACTAGGGATGGGCAATAAATACTACATTTGTCAGTGTTGCCCACATCCCATGAACAATATAAAACAATCTAATTCAAACCCAGTGTTACCAGGGTTAAAATCCCCTATCAATTATTAGGGGATTTCTAAAAAAAATTGCACAGAAATTACTCTTGCAATAATAGTGGACAAATGCTAAACAAGCTCATATGACATTCTCTGTCTGATACTTTAATGCAGGTGTTAGACCATTTAAAATAAACAGATTAAAGCCTGCATTAAAAGTGGACTGAGGAATGTCATCGACCGCATTAAGCGTTTCTCTGATAATGTCTTCAATAATAATTTCTGGGCTATAATTTTTAAACAGACTGCTCACCCGAAATAAAACAAAATATATTTTCTTCTAATTTTAGTTTCAATAAGTTAGTAAAAGACTAAAAGTATGGAAAAGGTTTTGCTGATTTTTTTCCACTAAATTCTCATCCCACTCATTTTTATTCAGAAAATAAAGTATTTATTTCCTCCTTGTTTTTCACCTGGATTACATTTTTTTAATTAAAAATTTGGAAAAAAAACTCAAACATTTTCAAAGCAATACTGAAAAAACACTAACTATGGTTTGTGCTAAATTCTGTGTTCACCAAATTAATGTTCACCAACCAAATTTTATTTCAACACATAAGAGACATTATAGGCCAAAGCATTGTCCTGACTGATTTAAGTAATGAGAAAGCTGTCAACCTTTATTTTTTTTTTTTACCTTCTTGTCATAACATGTTCTTTCACAATAGTTGCAAATCTCCTGACTTCTGCTATATATTGCTGTTATTAAAGCTCAGAAAAAAGAGAGAAGTTACCGATTGGCTAGTTTTGCTGTCAATCAGAAAGCATCCAACACGCCTACCATCAGGTTAGACTGTCTCTTTCCTGGGTAGTGGGCATCAGGTGGTGTGTTGCAACACAAGTGCCCTTCTTGAAATAAATGCGGAAGTGAGATAAGATTGCAGTACAACAGTAAATACAATGTTGTGCTGCTCCTACAGTTTTGCAAGGTAGTTTCATCATCATTTTCAACTTGCCCAATATTATAGTACAACTTTTATAATTTATTTGTATTAGCCAAATCTACGTTAACTCTTTAAAGACAGAAAGCAGATAACATTCAGTGCAATGTTTTAGATTTTATTCTACAAAAACAAAATATTGAAAATTGCAGAGTTATTTTTGGAGTACTTAATATCTTTTTCCATTGCTCAACCATTTTTCCCTTTTTAGCTTTTCTGTCGGTAAACATGTTTTTCCAACTCAAAAGCAGGAAAGCAACTTTCTGCCAATGCCTCATTGATAACCAGAAGTAGGAGAGCAACCTAGTGTGAGTCACCCTCTCGATTTTCCAGCCCTTCTCATGGAAGGTGACTCATTCCTGCTCAGCCTCTTCACTCATGGTGAGATAGGATTTCTATCTGTGAGCAGTTGCAGCCCATGTCCTGCCCTTATAGCTATCCAATTATGACAAGATTTTTAACTGCAGGAAAAAAGCCTCATGGAGATGCTATCAGTTGATTTCCACTACAATACTCGTAGTGTTTTCTGATACTGCCTCAGGAACAACAAATTTAAAATGTAGAGGAAAAATATACTCTACAAGAAACTACAGTATCCTGGGAAAATTGAATTATTGAACTGTAAAAATGGTCAAAGTTCAATTGAATTGTTAGCAAAATCTGGAAGATTGATAGACTTGACCTTAGATTTTGTCCTTCAATCATTCAGCCTACCTACTATTTGGCAATGATACGAGATTATGATTACTCATTTCCTGTAAGCCTGTGATCTTTTTCTTGTATGTTGTTCGGTTACACATCTGAAAAAGAAAGCAGAAACAATGAGATTGTTATGATATTTTGATAAATATTTTAAAAATACAATTTGCAAAGTGTTTCTCAAGCACTTCACCAGCTTGTGCTGTCCTTTGAGTGCTGTAAGTAACAAAAGTAGCAAAACAAATCCTGGGGGTCAAAAACGCATAATACTAAAAGTAATGGCCCGTATTTTCCAATCGGAGGCTTCCTGTGTGCGGAGGCCTCCGATCTGGAAAAAATCTACGCCCTTACCTGAGGGCTCCAGAGGTCCGGCCATTTCCGCTCCTGGGCCTCTCCACGATGAAATGCGCAAAGGCCCAGGTATCCCAGGGGCGCAGGGGGTTCGCAAGCGTCCCTAGGATCACGTGGGCCATGGGGAATCTCCCTTCATACTTTTGACAGCTTAGACCTGTCAAAAGTATGAATGGAGATCACTCCAAAAACACATCAAAACATTAAATAATTTTTTTTTTAAATCACGTTTTTAAAATGAGTTAAAATGACATTGAATTAAATATTTTAAACAAAAATTTAATTTTTTGGAAAAAAATTAAAGTTTTTTACAGGGCTAAAAATAATCTTACCTTTTTTAAAAGTATTTTTAAATTATAAATGAGTGAAAAAAAATTTTGTTTTACTTTTTAAACTCGTATGCTGGTAAAAGCAAGCCTTTTACCAGGCGTAAGATTTTTAAGGGATTTCAGCAGGTGGAGGTTCTGCAGAAAGCGGAACACTCCACCCGCAGAGGCCCTTCTCCAGGGCAGGCGTGCGATCTGTCAAGAGAATTCTTGACAGATCGGAAATGCCGGTTTTCAGCGCATGCGCTTCGCATGCCTGAAACCAACACTTGCGAGGTCCCTACGGGTGTGTACACAGCGCGTACCCACCCGTAGGGATCGGAAAATACGGGCCAATGAAGAATGGTGAGATGCAAGTTTGATTATTGCTCGACTCCACTGAGTTGCCAGTCAAAACCGTGCTGCTGTTCCATGGAGAAGGAGAAGGCTAAATCATCTGCAGGCCATTTCTTGGTATCTCCATACAGCTGATTCAGAGCAGCATTGGCGATGGCCTGTATGCAGGTTTTGTCCGTGCTATCGCTATTGTTGGTGCATATCCCAGAATGGACAAAGGAAACTGAGAGAAAATATTCACACTTCTTTAAAAAATACACAGAGGGGTAACCGATTTTACTTAGCTGACCTTTGATGACTCCCCCTCCCTGGCACGATTTGAAAATCCGATCTTTGTTTATAAGTCCCTCTGTTGCCTTACTCCACCCCGCCTCACAACCTCCTCCAGCCCTACATTGCAGCTTGTGCCCTCTACGTTGCTGACTATGGCCTTCTGTGCATCCCAACTCCCTTCACTCCACCATCAGTGGCAAAGTATTCACACCCAAGCATGCTGGAATTCTTTTCCTAAAGACTCAATCTTGCCACCTCAAACCTACCTGTTCAATCACACCTTCAGTCATTTTAACTCTCCTTCCTCCCAAATTCCTGCTTGGTGTTCAATTTCTCCCCGACTTGTAGAGCACTTTGGGGCATTTTGCTAGGTTAAAGGTGCTCTCTCTATAAGTGCATACTGTTGCTGTTTGTTAAAATCTGCCCACAACATGCAGGGGCCTGATAACCCAGCAATTAGTAGGGTTTAAATATATGGAATAAAAAGAAACATTGTGAATGATAGAAATCTGAAATAAAAACCAGAAAATGCTGGAGATGCACAGTAGAGCAATCAACATTGGACAGAGTTAGGAACTGTTCGAAGGGCTTCACCCCAATCATTAGCCTATCTTGCTTTAGTAGATAACACTTGCATTTATATTGCACTTTTTCACGTTGAAATGTTTCACACGACTCTTAGGGGGAAAAATTCAGTTGGTTGCGCCTCCCGTTAGCGCCTTAAGAGGGCGGTAATGGGGCGCAAAGCAACTAGCGCCCGAGCGCGGCGATGGTTGCGCCGCTCGCGAAATTAACTAGACATTTTGCGGCGGCGCTAAACAGTACCGCCACAATCTCCTGCGCCGGCAGATCGTGACGTCAGTCGAGTGTGCAACGCCCCGGTAGTGCCCCGGAGCGGATATTGAGTGGCGCCCCCGCCTTACTGCCTGTCGCTAGCAATGACAGGTTGAGGGGAGCATTTTGCAGTCAGGAAGGGACTGGGGGAGCGCTATTTAAAGGCGACTGCTTCCTGCCTTTTTTTGTTGGCGACATTTTTGAACCATGCATTCTGAGAGAGAGAGAGAGAGAGACTTCTGGAGAGATTCAACGCTGTGTGAAGGAGTTTTGGGTACTGAGCAGCACTTTGCAGGTTCATTTTGATTTGCCCTTCCTTGTATCGATTTAGAAGAGACTGTGGGGGCTGCACTCTGAGCTCTTTCCCTGGGCCTCTCCATTGTTCTTTCCAGCAGATTTGATGTGCAGGTCTCTCCAGGCCGAGATTCAAGGCTGCAATGAGCAGGATGTGGATGGAAAGCAAGATCAACCCTCCCCTTTAAGAACTGGCCAGGGCCATTGTGTCTGTGTTCCATTGCTGACTGACATCACATGAGCTTCGCCAGCGCTCTGAGTTAGCGCCTCGCTCCTCGGCCTTTGCGCCTTAAGACAGATGTGTAGCGCCTGATTTAGTGCCCCAATTACCTCCAGGGGCGATAAAAGTCAAGTTTGCAGTCGGAGGCGATAATTAGCGCCAGGCGCTAATCTTTGCGCCCGGCCGATAATTGCGCCCCAAACGGGGTGATACTGAATTTTTCCCCCTTAAAGTCTGATAACTGTTGTGCAGGCCAACTTTCAGAAGCTGACTGGCCTGCTGTTCACGTCCAGCTTTTTCCATTTCTATTTCTTAAACTACAGGATCCCGGTCTGAGTCCAGGGGCGTTATTGTAAGCTGAGCACCTCAAGATATTAAAGTGTTTTATTTGGGGGCGGGGGGGAGGGGGTGGAAGGGAAAAAGACCGCATCATCCATCTACCTCTTGGAAGTGTGCCTCATGTCAACCAATTGCAAGGTGGTCCTGGTGGCAGTTGTGAAGAAACCTCTCCTCTGGACCACCCAGCTCTACAGCTGAAAAAGGTCATACAAAGGTGAACGGTTGCGTGGGGGAAAAAACTGGCAGGTGACAAAACCAACAGCATAGGAACTGTCCACAACACTAAATAGCTTTTAACTTTGAAGAAGTTAATTAAATGATTTATGTTTTGCAGGAGTTACATTTAAATAAATAACTGGCAACAGAAAAAAACCTCATTTGTGCCCCTTACTTCGACCAGCAAATAGCTAGGGAAGGAGTTTGTTTTTTGCATGTAATTTATTAAAAGTCCATCTAATTACTTTATTATTGTCTCTGCTTTCTGAGTATCTCGATTCTATATTTAAGATGCCTAAGCTCTTGTGTACAGTTGTTGCCTGTGGTGCATGTTAGTCTCAATTTGTTATATTCATGCTGCTGGCAAGCCACGTGCGTCCCCAGCATTTTAGAAAGACCTCGGCACACATCGGCCCGAGTTGCTTCAAAGATTAGGGGAGCAGGACCGAGACACACTGTGCATGTATGATCCATACCAAAGTCTTTGCCTGTTCGTACCGCCCCCTCCCCATCCATGAAGTAAGCTGCCAGCTGTTGCAGTGCTCAACAGCACTTTAAAATTAGTGAGCGGAGTGCATGTTGACGCTAACACCAGCCAGTTACTTTACCAGTTGATAACTTCCTCCCAACTCAACTGGACCAGCCACATCAAAGCCGTGGCTACTAGAGGCTGGGTATTCTGCGGCGAGTGACTCACCTCCTGACTCCCCAAAGCCACTCCATCATCTACATCAGAGTGAGTCAGGAGTGTGATGGAATACTCTCCACTTGCCTGGATGAGTGCAGCTGCAACAACACTCAGGAAGCTTGACACCACCCATAACAAAGCAGTCTGCTTGATTGGCATCCCATCCACCAGCTTAAACACCCACTCCCTCCACCACCGGCGCACAGTGGCTGCAGTGTATCCACAGGATGCACTGCAGCAACTCGCCAAGGCTTCTTCGACAGCACCTCCCAAACCTGCGATCTCCACCACCTAGAAGGACAAAGGCGGCAGGTGCAGGGAAACACCACCACCTGCAAGTTCCCCTCCAAGTCACACACCATCCTGACTTGGGCATATATCACCATTCCTTCATCGTCGCTGGGTCAAAATCCTAGAACTCCCCCCCTAATGGCATTGTAGGAGTACGTTCACCACATGGACTGCAGCGGTTTAAGAAGAAGTCCCACCACCAATATTCCCTCTAAGCTGCGCAGTAATCTGCAAGGTCCCACACAAGCCGCTCACAAGCTTTTACATTGGAAATACCGCGCATGTGCAGAAATTTAAAGGGACCGCACATTGAAAGAAACAGGCTGCGCAGAACATAGTGCAATCTACAGGGAATATTGCCCACCACCACCTTCTCAAGGGCAACTAGGGGGGATGGGCAATAAATGGCGGCTTTGCCAGCGATGCCCACATCCTGAGAAGGAATTAAAAAAAGGTGAGGACTGGCAGACACTCGGAATACGGGACTCAGGTGAATGGCTGGGACTTGAGCTTTGAGCGGGGACAGGCAGAGATTCAGGTGGCCAGGCTTTGAGAAGCAGCGAGTAGAATCGGTCCAGCACGGTACAGACCACACTCACCTGTTCTTGACTCTCATAGCCCAATCAGCACGTGCATTTTTATGTCATGAGCCTGAAGTTAGTGGATTTGTTATCTCATTGGTGGATAAATCAGTTATCCAGACTCTTTTTCAAACAGGTAAACCCAGAGCAGCATCGGAATTTAAGCACAAATCAAATTAAGGCAACTCTCTCTTCTGAATTTTTTTTATATTCGTTCCTGGGATGTGGGCGTCACTGGCAAGGCCAGCATTTGAGAAGGTGGTGGTGAGCCGCCTTCTTGAACTGCTGCAGTCCTTGTGGTGAAGGTCGTAGACAACTGAGTGGCTTGCTAAGTCATTTCAGAGGGCGGTTAAGAGTCAACCACATTGCTGTGGGTCTGGAGTCACATATAGGCCAGACCGGGTAAGGGCAGCAGATTTCCTTCCCTAAAGGACATTAGTGAACCAGATGGGTTTTTACGACAATCCGATAGTTTCATGGTCACCATTACTGATACTAGCTTTTTATTCCAGATTTATTTAATTAACTGAATTTAAATTCCCCAGCTGCCGTGGTGGGATTTGAACACTGGATCATTAGTCCAGTAAGCTAACGACTATGTTACCGTTACCGTAATTCAGTCCAGTTTCAGTTCAGATACAGCAAGCGGAAATGAGGATTGGAGCTGGAAGTGAGAGTTTTGTTTAAATATCGCTGGAGGAGCAGAGCTCATAATAACTAACATAACTTTACCTCGGTACATGCAAGGGTCTGCAGGGTGTGAGTACCCCTGCTGGCAAGTAAACCCCTTTTCCCATTTGTCCCAGTTTCCCTTATTCATTTGTTCCAATTTGAACCACGTAATAAGTTTCATACTTAAGGTTTTTTTTTAAATGAATTGAACCTGACAGCACGGTGGCATAGTGGTTAGCACTGTTGCCTCACAGCGCCAGGGACCCGGGTTCGAATCTCGGCCTCAGGTGACTGTCTGTGTGGAGTTTGCACATTCTCTCCGTGTCTGCGTGGGTTTCCTCCGGGTGCTCCGGTTTCCTCCCACAGTCCAAAGATGTGTGGGTTAGGTTGATTTGGCTAGGATAAAAAATTGACCCTTAGTGTTAGGGGGGGATTAAATACACGGGGATAGGGTGGGATATGTGTCGGTGCAGGCTCGATGGGCCGAAATGGCCTCTATCTGCACTGTGGGGATTCTGAGATAGTGAGTACTGTACTTTAGCTGAATAGCATACAGTGTGTTGTGATCATCCCCTAGTGGTCATTATGATATTACAAAATATCACAGACAAGGTATCATGAAATCTGCACATTGTTTAGTGTTCTCCATCCATAGTTTTTTTTTAAATAATAAAGTTATCAAATATAAAAGAATAATTCTAGTTATGAAAATGTTGCAAATGTGTCTATTCAGTGTGTATTAAGAATGACGTACAACAATAATGCAACAAAGCAGTGTTCAAAAACATTTTTGCCAATCTGCTGTCAACGATACCTGAAATTACAACAGGAATTGCTGGAAACACTCAGCAGGTCAGGCAGCACTGTGGAGAGAGGAAGGTAGGGTTAATGTTTCAGATCGATGACTATTTGTCCCTGACGTAGAAGGCACTGCATAGTGAGCATTGAATACAGTATACTAGGTTGGAAAAAGTACAAGTAAATTGTTGTTTCATCTGGAAGGGATGTTTGGAGGCCTGGATGGTGGTATGGGAGGAGGTGAAAGGCCAGTTGTTGCATTTCCTGTGCTTGCACGGGAAAGAGAGCAGGTGTTAGGAGTGATGGAAAAATGGACCAGGGTGTCACAGAGGGAACAGTCCCTGAGAGAAATTATTTCTCTAATTTCTCTCATTATTGCCTCCTTTTGTCTTACGCCATTATCACTTCTGTCATTTAATCATCTCCTATCCTCCACCTAAATCTGTTATTAAATCATCTCCTGTCCTCCTTATAAGCTGTTAATCTGTAACATCTCCCGGTTCTGACCAAAGGTCATCAACCTGAAATATTAAGCCTACCTTGCTCTCTCCACAGATGCTGCCCGGCCTACTGACTATTTCCAGCATTTTCTGTTTTAAGTTCAGATTTCTAGCAGCTGCAGTATTTTGCTGTTTGTTCAATAATGCCGGCTAATTGTACATATGAATAAGAAAACCCACATTCTCTGCACCGATTTATATTAAATTAAAGCCTAGTTTGACTACGACTAAAAAAAAAAATCAATCCAACAATTCAGAAAATGCTCAAAAGGCAAAGAGATCCTGTAAATGCTGTAAATCCGAAATGAAAGCAGGAAATATTGGGAATATACAGCAAGTCTATCACCATCTGACAAAGGAGAGAAGACATGTTAGCATTTCAGTGGAGCTGACAATGGCCCTACATCCAATAAACCTTGGTTTTTTTCTCCTTTCAGCTGCTGAAGGACGTGTTGTGCACTTCCAGCATTCTTTGTTTTGATTCAGGAATTGCTGCCTGCCTCAAGTTAATTGGATTCACCTCCCAAAAGCCAGCTTAATTGCTGTTGTTAACTCACCAGCATTAAAATTTCAATGCCCTGCTGTATAATGTGAGCCACTACTGTCTGGCTGCATTTTTTTGCCTCGATAGACATAATCCATATGGTGCTACTGGACTTTAATATTAACCATTAGCCATATTATCAGCCCCACAGCGGCTTCGAAACACTTGCCCTCACCATATCTAAGCATTATTGCCTTAAAAATCACCTCCAAATTGCTTTCCCCGATAACTGTTACTTAGCATGATAGTCCATGTGTTCCTGGAAAATATGGGTTATACACAACTGCTTTGCATTCCCACTTTCATTCTTTCACATAGCACTAAGTTCTATATCTTAATGGCTCTTTGTCATCGTGAAAAAGTATTTGCCGAACTCTTTATTTTGCATGGGGAGGGAACCAGAAGAGCCATGTGCCATTTTCATCACAATGACATTGCCTACAGGTAATAAGTTGAGGCAACTTGTTGTTGTGCTACGTCATTATATTAAAAAAATGAAGAAGCTTGCTTCTTTCCTCTGTGTTTATTAAGGTGAAGGGTATTACTGTTTATATCTTGGGCACCCACTGCCAGCATCAAGATCAGCATAACATGGTTAGATGCAGAGTAAAGCTCCCTCGACTCTTCCCTAACAATGAGCCTCAGTCCCAGCAATACAACATTGTCCACTTCCCACACCAGCCATCCTGTGGCCTCTAAGTGCAGTTACCAACTAGTGCTAATCTGTGGGTTGTTTTAAGATAAGTGACGGAGCCATGCTACATCACAATATGATTAGGCAGAGTCAACACGTTTTATGAAAGTGAAATCATGTTTAACAAATCTTTTGGAGATCTTTGAAGGTGCAACTAGCACGGTAGATGAGCGGGAAGCTGTGGATGTGGTATCATTGGATTTTCAGAAGGCATTTGATAAGGTGTCACACAAGAGGTTGTTACACATGATTCGGGCTCATGGGATTGGGGGTAATATATTAACATGGATTAAGGATTGGTTAATGGACAGAAAACAGAGAGTAGGAATAAACTGGTCATTTTCGGGATGGCAGGGTGTAACTAGTGGGGTGCCGCAAGGATCAGTGCTTGGGCCTCAGCTATTTACAATCTGTATCAATGATTTAGATGAGGGGACCGAGTGTAATATATCCAAGTTTGCTGATGATACAAAGCTAGGTGGAAAAGTAAGCTGTGAGGAGAACGTAAAGAGGCTGCAAAGGTATATAGATCGGTTAAGTGATTGGGCAAGAACGTGGCAGATGGAGTATAATGTGGGGAAGTGTGAAATTATCCACTTTGGTAGGAAGAATGGAAAAGCAGAATATTTTTAAAAAGGTGAGAGACTAGTAAATGTTGGGATTCAGAGCGATTTGTGGTCCTTGTACACGAGCCACAGAAAGTTAACATACAGGGAAAGCAAGCAATTAGGAAGGCAAATGGTATGTTAGCCTTTATTACAAGGGCGTTGGAGTATAAGAGTAAGGAAGTCTTGCTGCAATTATATAGCGCTTTGATGAGACCACACTTGGAGTACTGTGTGCAGTTTTGGGGGGAATAATTCAGTATCGCCCCGTTTGGGGCGCAATTATCGGCCGGGCGCAAAGATTAGTGCCTGGCGCTAATTATTGCCTCCGACTGCAAACTTGACTTTTATCGCCCCTGGAGGTGATTGGAGCGCTAACTCAGGCGCTACACATCTGTCTTAAGGCACAAAGGCCGAGGAGCGAGGCACTAACTCAGAGCGCTGGCGAAGCTCATGTGATGTCAGTCAGCAATGGAACACAGACACAATGGCCCCGGCCAGTTCTTAAAGGGGAGGGTTGATCTTGCTTTCCATCCACATCCTGCTCATTGCAGCCTTGAATCTCGGCCTGGAGAGAACTGTACATCAAATCTACTGGAAATAACAATGGAGAGGCCCAGGGAAAGAGCTCAGAGTGCAGCCCCCACAGTCTCTTCTAAATCGATATAAGGAAGGGCAAATCAAAATGAACCTGCAAAGGGCTGCTCAGTACCCAAAACTCCTTCACACAGCATTGAATCTCTCCAGAAGTCTCTCTCTCTCTCTCTCAGAACACGTGGTTCAAAAATGTCGGCAACAAAAAAAGGCAGGAAGCGTTCGCCTTTAAATAGCGCTCCCCCAGTCCCTTCCTGACTGCAAAACGCTCCTCTCAACCTGTCGTTGCTAGCGGCAGGCGGTAAGGCAGGGGGCGCCACTCAATATCCGCTCCGGGGCGCTACCGGGGCGTTGCGCACTCAACTGACATCATGATCTGCCGGCACAGGAGATCGTGGCGGTACTGTTTAGCGCCACCGCAAAATGTCTAGTTAATTTCGCGAGCGGCGCAAACATCGCCGCGCCCGGGCACTAGCTGCTTTGCGCCCCATTAGCACCCTCTTAAGGCGCTAACGGGAGGCGCAACCAACTGAATTTTCCTCCCTTGGTCTCCTTACCTAAGGAAGGACATACTTGCCTTAGAGAGGGTGCAATGAAGGTTCACTAAACTGATTCCTGGGATGAGAGGGCTGTCCTATGAGGAGAGATTCAATAGAATGGGCCTATACTCTCTAGAGTTTAGAAGAATGAGAGGTGATCTCATTGAAATGTATAAAATTCGTAGAGGGCTTGACAGGATAGATGCTGAGAGGCTGTTTCCCCTGGCTGGAGACTCTAGAACTAGGGATCATTGTCTCAGGATAATGAGTCGGCCATTTAAGACTGAGATGAGGAGAAATTTCTTCACTCAGAGGGTTGTGAATCTTTGGAATTCTCTACCCCAGAGGGCTGTGGATGCTCAGTCGATGAGTATATTCAAGACTGAGATCGATAGATTTTTGGGCACTAAGGGAATTAAGGGATATGGGGATAGGGTGGGAAAGTGGAGTTGATGTAGAAGTTCAGCCGTGATCTTATTGAATGGTGGAGCAGGCTCGATAGGCAGTATGGCCTACTCCTGCTCCTATATCTTATGTTCTTACAGACTACTATAGCGCTACTAAAACCACTAATTTCATTTAGGAGCCTTACAACCAACAGACAGAGAAATCATTCGTCACATCAGTCTCTGTTAGATCTGAACTTAAATTCAATCTCCAGAAATAAAAGATCAGTGTCTAACACAGCAATACTCAGTTTCCCCAAATATGTTGCCTGTAAGTACCTGTGAGGAATATATCTCTAGCACATTTGCATCAATTTATTTGTTTAGAGGATGTTCTATGCATATATGTAATATTTAGAAAAGCACTAAAATTTGGAGTAATCTCTCTAACCACTGTCACCTCCTTGGAACAACCTATCTCAACATTAACAGATTACTTCTGTCATCTCAACCTCACCTGTCATCTATTCCATCAGCATCGGTCCCTTGAAAAAATTTCACCTCAGTCCTCAGAATCCCAACACGTTCTGCCCCAACACCAGCATCACCGGGCACACCAGCAGCACCAACATCCACACCAACCTTCTCCGCAATCAACTGATGCTGCACTGGACACAGGGCATCATCACCCGTGCACATTGCTGCCCGGGACGCCAGCGATGGCCTCACCATGTCCAGATTGGCTTCACTTAACACTGTACACCCTGGCTGCCACATGATGCACCAGGTTGGCAACACCCCACACCAGCACTATACAGCATCCCTACAATGTCCAAGACATTTCTTTCTCACTCATCATCATTGGGCGGGGGGGTGGGGGGGACGTTACGTTATGTCTCACCATTCACTGGAACTCACTAACGCACTAACTGTGATTAAAGGCCAAAGGCTTGCATACAGGAAAGGAGAAATGTTAAGATAGAATCTTCCCTGACAGGTCAGTAAGTCTATACATGAGTAGCTTGAACCATACAAACCAAGTAGCTCCCCCGTTCAATTTGTGGTATGTGCTAAGTTAGATCTTAGCAATAAGAGCGCTACAATTGTCCTCAACACCTCTGGATCACTGATAGGGATAAAAAGGCCAGGGTTCTTGGTCATGATCAATATCCAATGATAGTTCAATAGTCTGCCAACTCTTACTGTCAAGGCTCACATGTAAGTAGTGGCTACTTGGGCAAGATATTGGGAAGTGACCAGAACCGATGGAACAGTAACTCAGAGAGGAATCAACGGCTTCAGGAGGGATGGGAGAAAATATTTAAAGAAAAACACACCTGTGACAACTCAGCAAGTCATGCTGGCTCAATTCTTGAGCAATTCCCACTTGCTGTCAAAGGCCCAAGAAACAGGTTGCTGGCTGCCCTCTTGGCTGGTGATGGTGCATATTTTGAGCAGAGAAAGGGAAGAGAAAAATAGAAAATAAGGGAAATAAACAATATGAACACACACTAGTGCGCAGCTCCTGTGGTGTTGTTCGTGGGTTATGGGATGGGGGGAGGCTTTTATAATATTACAAAGGTATATCTAACGTACAAACCTATTTTTCTAATTTGCAGTCTATAATATCAATCTTTGCTCAGTGGTAGCACTCTTGTGAGTTCAAGCCCCATTCCAGGACTTGAGCACATAATCCAGGCTGACACTTCAGTGTAGTACTGAGGCAGTGCTGCACTGGCAGAGGTGCTGTCTTTCAGATGAGATGTTAAACCAAGGCATTATCTGCCCTCTCAGGTGGACATAAAAGATCCCATGGCACTATTTCAAGAACAGCAGGGGAGCTTTTTTGGTGTCCTGGCCAATATTTATTCCTTATCTACCGCTATCTGGTCATTTAACTCATTGCTCTTGTGGAACCTTGCTGTGCGCAAATTATCTGCCACATTTGCCTACATTACAATAGTGACTACACTTCAAAAGTAATTCAATGGCAGTGAAGTGCTTTGGGGCATCTTGAGGTCTGAAAATTGCTTATATAAATGCAAGTTCTTTCTTTCTTATAAACGGTAATTTCACTTCTGAAAATCTAATTCAGTTCCCATCATCATTTTAATAGGTGGTGGCTGTGGAGGGCAGTTCAATATCCATATTGGCTTGAAGACAACTTTGATTCTCCAAACCAATGTTATGAAGTAGTGTGCAACTAAATGTCTCACAAGGCAGTGTTTTATGAAAAGGTTCTGGAAGCAGAGAATATGCAAACCTGGTCATGCAAAATTGGAAGTCCTATGCTGAGATCTAGGAACAAGAGGCCAAGCCCAGGAACTGAGTTCATGGAGCTGCTGGCAGGAAGAGTTGCTGGGAACATTTTTGAGTCAGGAGGCCAGGGGGTAGCGGGGGAGGGTGGGTGGGTTGTGGGGGGGGGGGGTGAAGAGCAGAGGGTTGGGGTGTGGGATGACTCAGAGACAATGGCCCTGATATTTACCAGAAGGCGGGGAGGGAGTGGAGGACAGTTTTACTTTCAGCTCCTACCGAATATAACAGCAGGACCTGATTACCATTTTTTGTCTCCATTTCCTGGCCACAGTCAGCCAGATTGAGAGGCAGGCAGGCTGGCTGGCTGTCGGGCGGGTAGGCCTTCGGCACCAGGCCGCAGCTGGGGAGCGGAGAGGAGGGGAGAGAGGGATCGGAAAGGTTGGAGGCGGGGGAGATCAGAGGCCGGAGCGGAGGTGAGGGAGTTCGGAGGCTGGAGGATGGGGGAGTGCCGCAGGGTGCTTCTGGGTCACGTTATGAAGCGCACTGCTTATCAGGTGCTTCGAAAACCTCAATGCGAAAAGCTGGCAACCAATGCACAGCAGCACTATGGGTGCCAAAGATTGTATTATCATGTGCCATATAGAGGTATGAATCACTGCAGCTCACATTAGTAGTATGATGCAAATTTATACGTAGCAAAGAATATTAACTTATCTGTAGTGGGAGAATGTTTACCAAGAGCATTGGAAAATCTAATAATAAAACTAGGAACTGTTTTCAGTCAGCTGAAGAACTAGTGGATCATTTATGCAGCTGCAATCTGCATTTCTGAATGAGTTATGTTAGCTTCCCCTGTGGATCAACTGGCTTAAGGAAAGAGTCATTTGGGGTGGTCTAGACCCACCACAGAATCATGATCATTTCCTGATCAATTCCACGCACAGCTCGCCACCTTAACCATTTGACCCAGAGTGAGGCTCAGATAAAGTTCATTACTCATTGTGAGCTCAGTCCAAAACAACCAAATATGTCTGAAGCCAGCATTCTACAAAAGTATATTGTTTCTAGTTACTGCCTTTACTGAAGTTCAAGGAAGTGGGGCAGCAGAAAATGATATAGCTATTAAAATGGAACCTGTTTATATTAAACTCAGTTGTAGTGAGACTCCATTTATGGTTGTGAAAAATATTTCTTGCTGATTAATGGAAATGTTGCAGTGAAAAGGGAAGGGGAACGTTGGACCAGACGTGAAGGTTGGTGTTCTCTCTGTATCTCTACCACCATCAGTCTCTTGACTGCATAGCAGCCTGGAAGCAGATGGGGCTAGGCCGTCTCTGCAGCTGCACCTAAAGCTGCAGCCTGAAGCTGGCCCATCTGGTGTGCAAGCTTCCAGAGATCAAGAACCACCTTGGGTCCCAGAGCCTGACACTGACACTCAGCTGTGATTCACCTGCCCTCCTTCTGCCTCGACCAAACCACTTAAGACGATGCACCAGACGAGTTACCGAGCACAGAAGACAGCCACTGTTAGAACATAAGAACATAAGAAATAGCAGCAGGAGTAGGCCATTCGGCCCTTCGAGCCTGCTCCGCCATTCAATGAGATCATGGCTGATCTTCTGCCTCAACTCCATTCACCGGCCCTATCGCCATATCCCTTGATGCCCTTACTAGTCAGAAATCTATCGACTTCTGTTTTGAATATACCCAATGACTGAGCCTCCACAGCCCTCTGGGGTAGAGAATTCCAAAGATTCACCACCCTCTGTGTGAAGAAATGTCTTCTCATCTCAGTCCTGAATGGCCTACCCTTTATCCTGAGGCTGTGGCCCCTGGTTCTAGACTCCTCAGCCAAGGGAAACATTCTCCCAGCATCCACCCTATCAAGCCCTGTAATAATTTTGTATGCTTCAATGAGATCCCCTCTCATTCTTCTGAATTCAAGAGAATACAGGCCTTGTTTACTCAATCTCTTCTCATACGACAGTCCCGCCATCCCAGGAATCAATCTCGTGAACCTTCGTTGCACTCCCTCTGTGGCAAGTATATCCTTCCTTAGGTAAGGAGACCAAAATTGTACACAGTACTCCAGGTGTGGTCTCACTAAGGCCCTATATAATTGGAGTAAGACTTCTTTACTCCTGTACTCATATCCTCTTGTAATGAAGGCCAGCATACCATTTGCCTTCCTAATGGCTTGCTGCACCTGCACATTCACTTTCAGTGACTCATGTACAAGGACATCCAGGTCCCTTTGAGCACCTGCATTTCCCAATCTTTCACCATTTAGGAAATACTCTGCCTCTGTTAGAGAAGGGAAGACCCATGGTGGAAAGAATTAGATTGACAGTCACAATTGGATGTACGTACAATAAATGTGTTGGCCACAGATTATGTTTTGTGCAAAGGCCTTTTGATGCTACAGGGAGTTGGGGTTTTGTGACATATTGAATGATGGTGAGAGGGATTGTGGGTGGATTCAGATTAGGTTTTTCAAGGATGTCTTTGCTCCATAGAAAGATCAAAGGACAGTGAGAGAATGTAGGGGTTGTACTGGATGATATGATCAGGAGGTTTCCAGGACGAGTTTTCCATGTATGGTTTGGGTAGTAGCGGTCTGACTGTCCTGTGGTCTGCCTGGAGCCTCATCTTCTTCATTTGCTGAATCCTCCTGCTCTACTTCTTACTCCTTCAGGTGAATGCCCTTGTCAATGGCTAGGTTGTGGAGCACACAGCAGGCCACTATGATCCTGGATACCTTCCTCAGATTATATTGCAGGACATCTGCAGAACAATGCAAGGATCAGAACCTATGCTTCAGAATACCAATGGTGTTTTAATGGTCAACCTAATGGAAGCACAAGCTTTATTATATCACTGCTCTGCATCATTAGATGGAGCCTGCAGTGGTGTCATTAACCAGGGAAGCAGTGGCTAGTCAAGCTCCCCTAGCAGCTGGCCCTTAAATCCTTGCCCTTCTTCAAAGAAAGGTGGAATGATGGCTTGTTTGAGGGCAAAGGCATCACGAGAGCTGCCAGGGAACCTGGCATTCACCTGCATAATTTCGCACTCTTATCAATCTATATAAGGGGCACTCCTCTCCACGGGAGCCCTCAGGCTCATACGGGTCCCATCAATCACACCCTACACCATGAGCAAGCCAGCAAATCAGTAGAAGCCAGGGGCTTGCTGTTCCCTGGGATCCATGGAGAACACAATGTATTGACTTGTCTTGACAAACAGATCACGGTGATCTGGTGGATACACCTTTGCACTGAAACTGGTTTATACAGGTCCTGTCCCCAGTGACACTCGATCCCCCCCTCCTCCCCCCCACCCCACCACCCCCAACCCCAGTGCTGTAGAAATGGAGTGCTGTAGTTCATCTTCACTGGCACAGGCATTACATTTCAGGCCCTCTGGGCAACTCTCTGATGACCTCCTGATTAAACCAGAGCCTCCAGAGGCATTACAAGATAATTTGCTGTACTTTACAGTTAAATTCCATACACATGTCATTTTATTGTGGAAAATAAGACAATTTATAAGGAATTGCTGCGTATTACAAAAAAACTGGCTGACATTTCATCTATGTACAAATATACCCTGGCCTGACAACATGACTGCACTCGGCAATAAAAACTCAATTTATTCATGGAAACTTCTGGAAATGGGGATACATTAATTCATATAAATTAAGCATGGATTTATCCAGAGACAACCGCACTTTGAAAGTTGACATCTCCTCCCTTTTCCAAAATCAGGTTGCTTCTTGAAGGCGCTCACCGCTTTTTGCCAGCTGTTGTATTTCACAGCTGTGAAGTGACATGCAGCTGCACAAGCACTCTGAATGGACTATTCACAAGACAAGCAAGTGGGAGGGACTTTGAGTCATTTTTCTTTTAAGGGTGAACTTTCACCTATTTTTTTTGTGCCCAATTCTATTTGTTAATAACTTTTCACTGGATTGCTTATGAATATTATATACATAGTGACATTGCCCAGGCCGGCCAACTTATTAACACTTGGATTACCAAAGGCCTTTTTAGCTTCCAAAATGCACATCTTTTTCTTTCGTACAAGGTCTGTGGCAAATACATTTCCAGCAGCAAATGTGAAAACAGACAGAAACAGTAACAGTAATTATTGAATTCATAAAGAATGTTAATCTTATTTTATTCTTGATTGTGTTGAAATCCTACTGCAGTTATAGAATCAATTTCCGGATTACTGATAAAAGATTTAACAGGAACTACATTTGCTTGTCACGATTTGGTGATGGAATCACTAATATTGGGGTTCGACCACCAAATTCTACCCAAATAAAAATTAATCAGTGCAGAAAGTATTCTGTTTCTTCTGTCTCACCAGGTCTTGCATGTTCACAGGCATTCCCATGAACCTACACTCTGACCCCTTTTGACAGGTACAGCAATAAACGCACCATTATGCCACGACAGCTGACTCTGAGGAATGCCTTGCGGATTGCATTGGGGGAAATCGATTCTTTAGTTATTCTGAAATAACATATTTGACCTTCCCTGATGGCCCAGTTAGCGAAAGCAGTGTGCAATTGAACCACAGAGATCAGGAAGGTCCCAGGACCTATACCCAGAACTGAGTTAGCTCATCTCAATCAGAGGAACAGTAGCAGTGCTACAATTGGCCTCAGCATCCCCTAAGTTAGAGAGGGGAAACTCAGCTGGAGTTCCCGTGGAAAAATCGGCCGTAGCTCCCTGATCACCTTCCAATGTCCCCTTTGCCAAACCATAGGTGTGGGCATCAGGTAAGGACTTGATCAGGCTTAACTGAGATACCTCCTCCTCCTCCTAGGCAACACCCACTACCTAGGCTCATACATGAAGAATAGTCAGTTGGATGAGGTACTGGAGGGCAGTCAGCACCCATGGAATCGCACCCTATCATAACACTGCACCTCGAGGAGAGGAATGGTGGGAGAAAATTAGAGGGAATAAAAAAATCATTTTAAAAAGAGTAATTTTTTTTTTTAAAGTCCCATGAGCACAGAAACCACCAGTCAAATTTTGACCTTGTTCTGGAAAGAACGATGGGAAGAAAATAGCTAGGAAGAAAGAAAAAAACAAACAAACATGCACCTTTTAGTCCCTTCTCAAATCCGTCAAAAACATCTCAAAGCTGCTTCGAGTGGAGTGACTATGGTTCTGTAGCCAAATGGGGCAGCCATTTTATGCACAGTCATGTCCTACAAGCAGCAATGAGATGAAATATTAGTGAATCTGGTGATGTTGGTTTAAGGAATAATGCTGGACAGGAAGTGGAAGAATTCCCTGCTCTTCTTCGAATAGTGTCATGGGACCGTTAACACCCACCTAACCCACAGGAACAGGCATATGGGGCCTCAGTTTAACGTTTTATTTGAAGGACGGCATCTCCCTTGTTATAGTTGTCTCTAGCTACATCCTGTTGTTCTGCCACCTAATATAAAAACTGAAAAAATGAAGGTTCATGGGGGAAATTTCTTCCTGTTCATGCGACTGAGCGTATGGACCCAAAATCGGACAGGCTCCCTTATGTATATGCAATTCTCCTGATTTTCCTCCAGTCACTGCACCTAGGCAATCCAGTACGGCCAGGCGCAGGAACAACAAAATTCTGGCCAGCTACGTTTACCTTTAAACTGTTAAAAACAACATTTTTATGCATCCAGCTCATTCAAATCAGCATCTACAAGTTCATCTTGCTGTGCTCAGAATGAGTACATATTAATGACATCTCTTTAATTCATTGAGCTCCGTCTCTTGTGTGGTTTTACTGTTGGAGCCTGACATGCTGCCATTATTAACCTAATACTCATGAGCAGCTGTTTATCGAGAATTCTTATCAACACTTCACCAGACAGTAAACACAGTTTGTCAGCCTTGTATCCATTAGTGTTTGAGCTGATTCATTCCAGACCCAGACTTCCAAGAGGGACAGGGCTCCATAACAATTCTTTCAAGTGTCAGGACTGAGATGTTTGAAAAAAAGTGGCGTTCACTCGCTCTTGTGGTCTGTGTCAACTGAATTTGCTAGCGGAACAAATTTAATCTTCAGCGCTCATTCTGTAACCTCATGTTCTAAAAGGAAGACCCCTTCGTAGGTTTCAGAAATCCATGAAGGTTTATTTTTTTTTCATTACCAGCAAATATCCTTCCCACCAGGGTGGGTAGTGCTGCAGGGGAAGGTTTTCATCTTCTGTGCCAAAACAATTGCAAATGATTCTGATTTCATTGGGAGAGTACTGAATTTGTACCTTCATGTTAGAACACCCGTTTCTATTGCCTAGAAAGTCATTGACACTGCGCCCATTTTACACCTGTAAAATGGGCGCCAGAGCATCCAATATGGCGGGCAGCCTCAATGCATCAATGCATTACCCGCCATATTGGTAAAGGCAGAAAAAGAGATGTCAGGAACTATGGTTGATTTTCCCCTCCCTATCCCAACGGTGGCGTAGCCCAATGTAGCACCCCTACGTCTAACCCAAATAAGATCAGCTAACTTAGCAAAATCCAGGGAACCAATCTAGAATCTTCAACCTCCGTATGGGTCAGTATTACACGAGGCATTTACCCACTAAGCTGGCGATGGAACTTCTTGACTGACTTTTTAATCATGCTTGCCAGGTGAAGGATAAGTCACATCTCATTTATTTGAGGTGACAGCCACTTGGCAGTCTATTCTCGGCAATGCTGAGAAGTGAAAGCTCCTGGTTCACATTAAAATTCTGCTCCATGATTGTCTGATGCAAGGTTCATCGCTTGGCAAATAAAAAGTACTTTGATTAATATTCCCCACCTGGAACCTTTTTAAAAGTACATATCCATCAAGGAATAAAGCTTTTTTTTTTCCGCTCGAATATTCTGGTTTGTTTGAGAAAGGGTAAACAAATCACAAAAGTATGAAGAGAGAGAAAAAGTGTCAAATAACTAAGAGGCAAAAGACAAAAAGGAACTTTCAAAGGCAAAAAAAAAAGAGTACTGAAAGAGAGGGACTCCTTGCCAAACAGATGCTCTTTTTGACACGTAAAGTTCAATATACATTTACAGCGTTTGAAAGTAAACAGAGCAAATAATATTTAGCAAAGAAAACATCACTTTTTTTAGCAATTCCAATTCATTTTGCCTATGTGTTTTACGATATTTGTGAGTGGCACAAGGTTGCTAAACACTTATGTGAAAACAAACCAGTCCAAATAGTTGCATAAAGCCAATCTGTGTGAACATGCCAATGACTTCCTAATGATGCAAATGGCACATTTAAATACCAGCTGTGCCTACAGAAGATTCTGGAAAGGTTCCAGATAGATGGAAGAAACTCAACTCTCCTTGTAAAAATAAACCCAGTGGTAATGGATTACCATACATTAACTAAAAATATCAATTTAAGCATTATTAGTGATGGGTCTCATTTGAATAAGCCAGATTGTCCTTCACTGCTTTTTTATTGTGGTGTTAAAAAGCTGCAGGACAAACGATGAAGAGGAGATAGCAGACCTCATCATCAAAGAGTTCCACAAAAATGAAACATCTCTTCAGAATTTCTAAAAAGGGGGTGTTGTTTTCCCCAATGTGTCAGTAACTTTTATGCCAACTTAGTGCCAGGTGGAAAATCGCACTCTGGCACTAAAACCCTGTTTTGACCATCGAGTTATGTGAAGCATCTGAACAGTTATGTTCATTTTTTATTCCTCTAACTTTCACTCCAATTTTAAACCAGATATTCACCCAGCTCTTTTTTTAAAGGAGTTAATCAACATGCGAAAGGTTTCCTCAGTGAGCTACGCATATTACCAAATTGTAAACCTGTTCCTTATAAATGGGCTTATGATTATGTTGCACAAACACACATTGGCCCGTATTTTCCGATCGGAGGCTTCCTGTGTGCGGAGGCCTTCCGATCTGGAAAAAAATCTATGCACTTACCTGAGGGCTCCAGAGGTCCAGCCATTTCCACTCCTGGGCCTCTGCTCTACAAAATGCGCAGGACCCACATATCCCAGGGGCGCAGGCTGTTCGCAAGCGTCCCTGGGATCACGTGGACCATGGGGAACCAATGAAAGAAGGGAATCTCCCTTCATACTTTTGATAGCTTAGACCTGTCAAAAGTATGAATGGAGATCACTCCAAAAACACATCAAAACATTAAATACATTTTAAAAAAATTATGTTTTTAAAATTAGTTAAAATTACATTAAATTAAATAATTTAAACAAAAATTAAATTTTTGGAAAAAAAAATTAAAGATTTTTATGGGGCTAAAAATAAACTTACCTTTTTTAAAAGTATTTTAAAATTATAAATGAGTGAAAACATTTTTTTAAAACTTTTTTTAAACTCTTATGCTGGTAAAAGCAGGCTTTACGCTTGCTTTTACCAGGCGTAAGATTTTTAAGTGATTTCAGCGGGCGTAGGTTCTGCAGAAAGCGTAACTCTCCCCCCGCAGAGGCCCTTCTCCAGGGCAGGCGTCCGATCTATCAAGAGGATTCTTGACAGATCGGAAATGCCGGTTTTCAGCGTGTGCGCTTGGCACGCCTGAAACTGGCACTTGCGAGGTCCCTACAGGTGTGTACACAGCTTATACACACCTGTAGGCATCAGAAAATACAGGCCATAATAGATTAGGTGCATTAATTAATTATGCTAAATTTATTCCAAATATCTGATACTTTGTGGGTCAGAAAAATTATTCCAATCTCTTGTCTCACCTGAGGCTTGCCGGCTTTGTACTGATGCCTTCTTGTGCTCTGACCACTGATGAAGTTGAATAACTTGGTTGTATCCACATTTTCGATGTTTTCAGCATTTTCAAGAGTTGCACTACATGTCTTTTCCCCAGTGAGTTTACTTTCTTTTAACCTATTCTCGCAACTTAAATCCTTTGAATCTGAGATTAATCTTCTGTTCCTTCTCTGAACTCTTTCGAATGCATCAATATCCTTCTGAAGGTGAGGTGCCCAACTGCATGCTGTGCTCCAGGTGTGGCCTCACTAATATCTGTAAATGATTGAATTGCTGGTTTAACTTATAATCAACTGAACTCTTGTGATGCATCCCAGTATTTATTGACTTTGTTGTCAATAGCCTCACATCGACTGGGTGTTTTCATGGACTCATACCACATCTTTTTCCTTTTCCACCTTTGCCGATCAACGTTCCTTCATCGCGCGCATGTTTCTTGTATAAATGTGTATTTTTTTTTACAATTTTCCACATCTAATACAATCTGTCGTTAGCCTCTCCAGTTGCTCCAGAGAGCATGGGGGAGATCGGAGGCCGGGGTCAGGGGTGATCGGAGGCCAGAGGGAAGATCGGAGGCCAGAGCAGCGGGGAGATTGGAGGCCTCGGAAGGGTCGGGGGGCGGATCAGAAGAGTCGAGAGAGATCTGATGGGTCGGGCGGGGGAAGATCAGAAGGGTCGGGGGGGGGGGGGTTGTCTGATCGTGGGGGGTTGGTGAAGCAGGTAAACTGTATCCACCAGGTAAGTGGAAAGGCAGATCCAGCAGATCCTCGCCTCCCTTTAACCGAGGCATGGAAAACTCGGCCGGCCAGGGTTAAGTTTAAAATGGTGGTTAAATATGAGGCACACACCCTCATTATCATATTTAAATTGCCAACCCGCATCCTGGGAGCGGGTTGTTGCCCGTCCCCTGTCCCGCTTCCGTTAAATCCGGAAGTGGGATGGTTGGGATCGGGATTCAGATTTTTAACATTTTAACATCCCACCCGACCCAAACCCGCCTGTTTTTGGGGGTTAAAATCCCCCCTCAGTGCATCTCAGCTGTGGCACCAGTGGTACACGACAATTGGCCTCAGTATCACTGGGAAGTTTCTTCTCCTGATTCCTATCCGGTGACGCTGCGTGAAAATACATATATGTGGATTTCAGGCTAGGACAGAATCAGTCAGGCTCCCTCTCCGCCAACCCCAGTCGGATAGTCTGCCAATACTGACTGTCTGTGCTTACATGAGAAGAAGAATGGCTACTTTGAAAATAAAATAATTCCAGTAGATCTGTGAGAAGTGGCCTCTGTCTTCTTAGAACTTGCCGTCTACTACATGGACACTCTGCTGTTTAGACAGCTTCAGCAGCATCCTGTAAAATGTACTCAAGTACTTCCACACTGTCAGCACTATACTAACTGGTCAATAATTTCACGATTCACATTTCAACCATTCTTTGAGTAAGTTTTCACTCCACCACCTTTGGCAGATCGAGTTGAATGATACCTGCAGAACTTACAGAATGGGCATATAATTGGCAAACACAGATAAATGTGAGGTATTACATTTTGGTAGGAAGAATAGAGAGGTCACTTGTTACTTGAAGGGTGCGAGTCTCGGTGGGGTAGAGGAGCAAAGGGATCTTGGAGTAGAAATACACAAATCATTGGCCCGAAAATTAGACCTAATACGGGAGATTACGCACTGTGTACTCTCGCGTATTAGGTCCCGAAGTGCCGGTTTCCTGCATGCACTGCGCATGCACGGGAAACCGGCACTTCGGGTATTGCGAAGGGGGCGGTTCCTAAGTGAACCGCGTACGCGCTACAGGTTGTGCGCACGCAGCGCACTTAGTTTTTTTTTCAGGTTTGAACGCACAGGTAAGTGTTGAAGATTTTACACATAAAGAAAGCAGGCGTAAGACCCCCTTTTAACAAGGTAAGTAGTTAATTAAGTATTATTTTAAATTTTTTTCAACAGGTTTATCTTTTTTAGAGACTTTAAAGAAAGGTAAGTTTATTTTTATAACTTTTAAAAAGAATTTAAATTTTTTCAAAAATTTAAATTTTTGTTTAAAGTGGTTAATTTATTTAACTATAGTTATTTTATTAATGTGATGGCTTTTTAAAAAAAAATTAATTAAGGTTTAGCTGTTCTTTTGGGGGCTTGTTGTATTCATAGTTTTGACAGCTCTTCCTGTCAAAACTATGAATGAAAGATGGTGTGCTGCCATTGGCTCTAACTGGCCCACGTGATCCCAGAGGTCGCATCGAATGAACTGCGCCTCTGGGACATGCACACACTGTGCTCCGGCACCAGGGAGAGGCCCAGGAACTGAAGTTCGTGTGGGCCAAAACCATAAAGGCAGGCGCGGAGTGCGATATCGCGGGGGATCCTTACCCCCGTGGCAACCATCGAAGTCCAATTTCTGGGCCATTAAAAGTAGCGATGCAGGTTAATAAGGCCGTAAAAACAGCAAACCAAGCACTCGGGTTTATTTCTAGAGGGATAGAATTGAAAAGTAGAGAAGTTATACTAAACTTGTATCGAACCTTGGTGAGACCACACTTAGAGTACTGAGTACAATTCTGGTTGCCATATTATAAAAAGGATATAGAGGCACTGGAGATGGTGCAAAAAATATTTACAGGGATGATACCAGAAATGCGAGGGTATACCTATCAGGAAAGGATGAACAGGCTGGGTCTCTTTTCTCTTGAAAAGAGAAGGCTGAGGGGTGACCTAATAGAGGTCTTTAAAATTATGAAAGGTTTTGATAGAGTAGACAGAGAGAGATTGTTTCCACTTGTGGGGAAGAGCAAAACTAGAGGCCATCAATATAAGATAGTCACCAAGAAATCCAATAGGGAATTCAGAAGAAACTTCTTTACTCAGAGAGTGGTGAGAATGTGGAACTCGCTACCACAGGGAATAGTTGAAGTGAATAGTATAGATGCATTTAAGGGGAGGCTGGATAAGCATATGAGGGAGAAGGGAATAGAGGATTATGCTGATAGAGTTAGATGAGGAAAGACGGGAGGAGGCTTGAGTGGAGCATAAACGCCGGCATGGATTGGTTGGCCGAATGGCCTGTTGCTGTGCTGTATATCCTATGTAATCCTATGTAATTCTGCATTATTCTTGTGTTCAACTGATATTTGGGGATTTAAACCTGGAGTCATCTCAGCTGGTATTTGACCCTTATTCCGTGCCCCCTAAGAAGGTACAGGGCAATTAAAAAAAACGCAATGAGGGTCAAAGAAAGGGACTTTGAGAATTAAATTAAGATGCTTTTGTAACCCATCAACAAACCTGTTGTGGTCATTTTCTCATGATCAAATATTCACATCCCACCTTATCAACAAAAAAAAGGTCTATGTGTTCTTAGAACATGCCGTTTAATGTCATACATGACTTGCACATTCATCAAATAACTTGCTTATTTTGACAGAGTATAGCTTGATTCCTAGAAGGTGATGAATAGTACATGCACTTGGTCGGTTCCAGGATAGTCAAAAAGCCAGCATTAGCATTATTAACTTAAGTCTTATTAACATTGTTGGCATGGGGAAATAAATGCAATGACCTATATTCTGAACTAGTTGTTATATGCTGAGTTGACTTTGAAACAATGGATTTGGTAAAAAACCAAGATGTCAGAGCAAGCTGAGGTAACAGTAATCTTAGTAGCCAGCATGCAGCTCAATTGTGTGGTTCTAAGAACTATCCTGTTAAAAACTCATGCAAATCTAGACTGAGTTAAAAGAAAAACAGTCCAAGAGTATTTACATGACTATAATTCCTCCCTACAGAATCTGCATTGGTAGAAACTTATCTAATTCTAATGAGAATTTCTTCAAGCAAACAGCGCTCATTCTTTCCAAGAGAAAACCTAAAGTCACATGTGTTCTGTAAATTAACAAGCTCACATCGATCTTAGCAGTTCTAACTTTAGATCTCCACTGCTTCGGTACACAGTACTGTATCTTCTTGCTGACTCCATCTGCTGGACAGTGTTTGGACAGTGTTCAGACAGTGCTCCCATTCAGCCTTAGGTTTCCCACTATCGAGTAAACTCCCACCGGTTTCTCTTACTTGGTACAATAAGCTCCTATTATTTGAATTACTGCAGTACAACATTTTGCTACTTTGGGCTGCTAGGTACCCTAGCATTCTACAAGAACAAAAATTTGAGGGCTAATTTTTCGTCTTTCCCACTGGTGTGATTCGGGCACATGGGGGCCAGTAAATGACAGAGTTTCCAATTTCACTGGCTCCCCACAAGATCGGCAAACTGTATAAATTTCTGTATTCAGTTGAGCACCAGTGGGAAAAGCTCTTGCAAAAGATATATGAGAGCTTCATTTCAAAAGCCAATTTAATGTAAATTAGATGTTATTAGGTGGAATTTTCTGTTCCAAATGTTGGGGTTACACAGTGGGCATAACCTGCTCATCTTTAATGGGCATTGTAGGGCACTGATCTGGTCTGTCAGGGAGTCATTCTTAAAGGTAAATTGTGGAATTTGAGTGTTCCCTTATCTCTTGGCTTTTTGTAGGTGGAAGAAGATTATGAAAGAAGAGATGCCAGGGTTCACCTACGCCCATCATTACTGTAAGATTTCCAAAATTTACAGATCCCCAAAACCTAAGGAAAAAGGACTTTGGAACTACCTCAGAGTGATAAAAATGCATTTGGGCCTAACATAAGGAATTTAAGACCAAAACCCAAGTTTTGGCATTTTAAAAACATGTCTGGGCCTGTAAAGGGAGAAAAGGCTGTGAAGGAAGCTGGGTTCGACCTCTGTAAAAGCAGTTTTGGTTATTGCAGTTAATTGCACTGTCTGGGGAACCGGGATGACCTCACTCAAGCCCCAGCAGGCATTAACATTTTGACAATAGACCCTGGGAGAAGACAGTCCCACCCAAAATAACAGGCCCCATCAAACCGATTACAGGGCCCATCAGAAAACATGCATAATACAAATCACTCAGGACCAGTCTATAGAAAAGTCTGAGTCCAGCCTAGAAAACCAAACACGAAACCAATCACCAGTGATCAGCCAAGGAGATCGACAGGATGCAAACCTTCCCAAAACCATTTGACACTTACAGAGCAGTTACTGGTAACAGGCCCGCCAAAAATCAGAAAATGAACTAAGTAGATTGGGCGGGTAGATAAGGCCATGTTCAATGGGTGAGATTGAAGGCCTGTTAAAAACCCAGTTAATGTGCTAGTAAGTCGTTACCGATTTACGAGCCCGCCAAAAACCAGACAATGAGCTGAGTAGATTTGGCGGGTAGATAAGGCCACTTCAATTTAGTATAATTGAAGGCCCATCAAGCAGTTCAAGGGCAGTCGAGTGGCAGTCGCAACCGGTGGTCATCAGAAGAAGAAGAAACCAGGAAGAAGAAAACCCGAGCTGGAAGCGAGTCGGCATCGCTCACCCCTCAGACACACCTGAGTCCAGCTCGTGAAGATACCACCTCGATGGACCTCCAACAATGGTCCCAACACAGTCACCCGGAGCAACAAACAGCAACAAGTCACCGATGGCTCCACGAGGTCAACCGACACACTAAACAAGGCCTAAAGCCATCGCGGAAACCAAAGGCCTCACGAAACCAACAACCGCGCATTACCCCCAACTGACCGGGTAATAGCAGGCCACCGCGACCAACAAAGACCAACTCCAGGGAAGAAAACCCGAAGAACCGCAAAGTTTCCACACTACAAACTACTCCTGACTTACCCCTGGGTAAGATTTTCCCCAAAGACTCTAAACCCTACTGCTAAACCAAAGAAATTGGGTACTCACCAGATAAATCCAAAACGACATCCTACCGCATCAGTGGACTCGCGAAGACTGACCAGAGACGCAGGTGAAGTCCTCTATCGCGTATGGGGTATGGCAGACACTAACCGCCATAAACAGCGAACCCCAAAACCGCGATTTAGCCCAACTGTCAAAGGATTGGTGAGCATTATCCCTGGTCCTTCAAAACCTAACCTAGCTAGTAAAGTGGGGTTGGGAGGGGTGAAGTATTGTTCTACTGTCATTTCCCTCGCTTGTACTGAAGTGTTCCCCACCTTTAGAGTGTTAAGAGTGTTATTATTTGTGTCTTACCTTTTAATAAAGATCAAAGTTCTTGCAACAAACTCAGTTGTCTGCTGCACCTTTTTATCACAACCCCTAAATAAGTCCAGGGTCTAGAACCAAGGGAGTGGGAGCGATTCGAACCGCTCAGAAGTCAGAGGTGAAGCTGACACAAACCACCACCCCCTACATTACCAATGAAGTCATATTTCAGACTCAAGCACAGCTACCTAGCACTCTCCAAAGACAATGCTTTTGCAGGTTCAGGTTCACCAGCGAGGTTGTGCCATCTGCTGCAAGCTGACCAAAAGGAAACCTCCATCACAGGGTGACATTCCCACAACTTACTAGCCACCATGAACTTCTATCTCTCCAAGTCCTTCTCGGCTACCGCAGAAGACATCTACAACATCAGTAAACCCATAGTCCACAGATCCATCAAGCTGCTCACCGATGCTTTGTTCACCAGGCAAATACTTTTAATCAGTTCACCCATGAAAAACCAACAACAGAATGAGAGGACACAACAATTTGTTTGTGTGGCAAGATTCCTCAAAGTCCAGGGGGCTACTATTTGGCCATCCGGGTCTCTAGACACGATGCCATTGTGTTCATGAACTCCAAGGGTTTCCACTCGGTCAGTGTTCAGATAGACAGTGACTAGCAACACAAAATAATGCAAGTTAATGCTACTTTACAGGTAGCAAAAACAGTTCTTTTATTTTAAAGCAATCATCTGTGCCTGATTTATTAGAAGAATGGCTCTGAGGAGACCAGGACTACCCTCTGCAGCCCTGGCTAATGAAACACTTTCAAGAGGCAGACCACTTTCTTCATATGATGATGAATGCCTTATATATGGTGATGAACGCCTTATATATCGAGGTTGAGTTAACACTGAACGCATTACTTAGTCCTACAGATGAAACATTTTGAAAGAATGTATATGAACACCAGCAGTCTGTTATAATTCCCAATACTCTTATGTTTCTAAGCAAAACTAGTGTACAGTGCCAGAGCCAGGATGGCAACTGGTGGTGAAAACTCTCAAAAACGTTGTTTCCTTAGGAAGTTAGGGTTATGCAGTTTGTTGGGAGGGAGACACTCCTTGGCATTCTGATTCCAAGGCAAGAGTGCTACCACTGAGTCAATGCTGAGGTGGCCAGGACCTGCAGGATCTGGAAAAACACCAGGAACAAGATGTCCAACCTCACGAAATATGCCGAGATGAGCCAACAATACTGAGCAACATGACAAGCATCTGGCTCAAGTACACATGCAAAAAAAAAGTTCTTCTTTGTTAATAGTTTAACTCTTTATTGCAAAAGATGCTAAGCAGCAAGAGGTTACCTAGATGCAGACCTGCCACAATGGAACAAGAGCAACTAATCCAGTTCAGATGAAAGATCATCGACCTGAACGGCCGGAATTTTCTTTACCTGGGTGGTTCGGGTGCGGGCGGTCAGCGTGGCGGGTCGGGACCCCGTTCCCCATTTCATCCCGGTCCTTAGCGCGACTTTCCCTTAGTGGCGCCTGTTAAGGCAGCCCTGCATGTTACCCAGCCCTATTAAATGGTGCGGGTCTGATGACGTCACTGATGACTCATTTTCAGCCGGGATATTTAAAGGAGCCATGGCCACATTGCATTTGAAGGTTCATCTAGGATTGTGCAGGCACTGTATTGGAGCATTGGAGGGTTGCAAAGCCTTCGAAACATGACTGTACAGAGACAGAGGGGCTGCATCCAGGTTCTCAGATGACTCCCTCCATATGCTTGTGGAGGGAGTGAGGGCACACAGGGAGGTCTTCTTCCCTTCTGATGGGCAGAAGAGATCTCCCCAGCAGACTACGTGAGCCAGGTTGGAGATTGCAGAGGAGGTGAACAGCAGGGATATTGTCAGAAGGACCTGGATGCAGTGCCGGAAACGCTTCAATTATCTAATTTGATCAGGAAAGGTGAGGCAAACCCACACTCAACTTCATCCTGCTGTGCCTCTCATCACATCCCCATCACTCTGCCTTCCCAAGCCTGCTCCTACACATCATTACTCACACTAACATACCTTGCACGTCCATCCATCCCTCTCTCTCTATCTACATTATCATATCCCCATCTGACTAACCACCCCTCACATTCACCCTCATCCTAATGCAATCATACCAACTAACAACGCACAAGGTGGCTACTTGGCATTGGCACGCCACTCCATCATAGTCACCCTCTAAAGATGTAACCCATCCATTCCTTACACTCATTCCATCACTCTCACTCAAACTTCTCTTCTTTCCCTCCTTGCAGGAGAAGAGAGCCCACAATAAGAGGAAGAGGGAGAGAACCGGAGGTGGCCCTCAAACATTGGCCACCTTAACTGCAGCAGAGGAAGTATCAGGAGTCGCAGAGCAGCTGGCGGTGGGAGACGGAGAGAGGGGGACATCTCAGCAACCTAGTGACAGAATTACATCTCATACAGCCACGTGGCATACAACAGTCACTCATATGGTGACTGATGTCAGCAGCCAGTGAATGTTCATCATGTGCATAATGGTTTCATTACCCATTCTTGATATGACATTTCTAAATCATCTCTTTACTCTCCCATAGGTCCATCAAGAGCCCCCAGCCCTCCACTTTCCAGGAGGAAGAGGAAGATGACTCCTCGGAGGAGCCTCCAGCCTCTGAGGGCGCACCGTCACCACACATAAGCGCACCCAGCACCAGCACAGATACTTACACATTGGTGAGTGCCACGCAAGATAGAGTAGTGTTGTCACCTGGTGTCTCACAAGTCACAAGTGAGCAAGAGCAGCTGGTGGCGACAGGGACAGCAGTGGGAACTCCTCGCCAGAGGGCGCAGGACACTCTCAGCTCTGCTCAGCTGCATGCAGAGGCTGAGCCTCGGGGGCCATCCAGAAATAGGGCGATCCTGGAGGGGCAGGAACAAGTGCAGGGGGCTTTGACAGGTTCTGTGACTGCGATGTCTGCAAATGTGCAGTGAATGGAGGAGTCCATCTCCAACATGATGTTTTGCAGGCGATGGCGACTGTAGGCTCTTCCATGGAAAGGATGGCCACCTGCAAGGAGCAGCTAATGCGCCACTCACAGGAGCACATGCTATCTATGGAGAATAGATGGCAGAGGCTCATAGACCTCCTCTTTAGGAGGGATGTCAATGTACACTTGGGTCCTCATGGCCCCACTACTGTGCAGCAAGGTGCTCTCCAGCTCCTTGCTAGCAGGGAAGTGCGGGTGGCCCATGAGAGGGATGACGGTGAGAGGGGACATGGAAGTGGGGGCTCCTCTCAAAGCACTCACACTTCTCCCCTGTTACATCCCCCTCAGTCAGAGCCCCACATGCCTCCTGGGATCGCGATGGCCGAGTCTGCCCCTGCACAGTCACAGGAGGAGCAGACTTTGGCAGGGCCCTCACAGGCTCCAAGACCCAGAGGACATCCGCCAAAAGTGTCTATGCAGTTGCAGCAAGGAAGTGAGCAGGCTGCCTCTACCTCTGCTGAAACCACAGGGGTAGCACCTCGTAGAAGCACGCATAAGAGAAAGATGTCACACATGTAGGTGCACATGGCTAAGCACTTGGGTGTTTTAATAACTGTTTGTGTTAAGCTTCCGTTACACTGATGTCACATATTAAAATATTTATTTTCACCACTTTCCGGTAATGGCCAATTTTGTCTGCAACTTTGGAAGTGGCTTAGTGAGTTAGAGTGTATGGTGAGACATAATGGGCCATAATTTGCAACCCCTATGGGTGCGTACGAGGTGCACACGCGCCCGTAGTGGCCGCACAAGTTCTGGGTTTAGGCATGCACTGCGCATGCGCTAAAACCTGGAACTTGCGATCTGTCAAGAATCTTCTTGACAAATCATCCGCATCCCCAGGAAAAGGGCCTCTGCGGGCGGAGAGTTGAGCTACTTGCCCAACTTCTGCCCAGCGAATGCCCGTGAAATTCTTACGCCTGGTAAAAGCAAGCGTAAGGCCTGCTTTTACTAGCGTAAGAGTTTTAAAAAACATAAAAATATTTTTTTTCATTCTTTTAAACATTCAAGCACATGTACAATAAGGTAAGTTTATTTTTAGACCATTTAAAATATGTAAATTTATTTTTCAAAAAGATACTGTTTCATTATAAATGTTTAATTATATTGTATTTTAATTAATTTTAAATATGTAATTTTAAAAAAAATTATTTGTTATGTTAAATCTATTTTTAATGTCATCCCCATTCATGCTTATGGAGTTTCTGTACAAACGGAACCTCCATAACTATGAATGGGGATCCCCCTTCTTTGATTGGTTGGGCCAGCCCACATGATCCCAGGAGCACTTGCGAACTGCCTGCGCCCCTGGGATACGTGGGCCTCTACGCAGGCCTACGTGTAGAGGCCCAGGAGCGCGAGTCTCTGAACCTCCGGGACCATCAGGTAAGTTCGTAGATTTTTTGCTGGTCGGAGGCATCCGCTTAAGGGTCTAACAAGTACCTAATAATGATCTAAATTAGCTCGGCTGCCTCAGCCGTTTGGGTCGCAGCCCCGCTGACAAACACACCCGAGTGAAAGGCGCGAGGAGGCGGGGGTGGCAGCGGGTTCCCGACCTGCTCCAATTTTCATCAACTTTCACTCCCGACCCGCCTCCAATCCCACCCGCACGGACGCAAGAAAATTCTGGCCAACTCTGTTTCTCTCGCCACGGTCGCTGCCTGACCTGCTGAGCGTTGCCAGCATTTTCACTTTTTATTTCAGATTTCCAGTGTCCACAGCATTTTGCGTTTGTGCAATAGCAAGGAATTTTTTTGTTTCTATGGGGATGATGAGAATATATGATGCGGTTAACATCAGGAAGTTACACATGGCGACATGTATGCAGAATACATGTATGCCTACGTACACTTGAGGTAATCCAAAACTCGGCTGCCTGTGTCCTAACTCGCACCAAGTCCCGTTCACCCATCACCCCTGTGCTCGCTGACCTACATTGGCTCCCGGTTAAGCAGCGCCTCGATTTCAAAATTCTCATCCTTGTTTTCAAATCCCTCCATGGCCTCGCCCCTCCCTATCTCTGTAATCTCCTCCAGCCCCACAACCCCCCGAGATATCTGTGCTCCTCTAATTCTGCCCTCTTGAGGATCCCTGATTATAATCGCTCAACCTTTGGTAGCTGTGCCTTCTGTTGCCTAGGTCCTAAGCTCTGGAATTCCCTGCCTAAACCTGTCCGCCTCACTACCTCTCTTTCCTCCTTTAAGACGCTCCTTAAAACCTACCTCTTTGACCAAGCTTTTGGTCACCTGCCCTAATTTATCCTTATGTGGATCGGTGTCAAATTTTTTGTCTAAATATACTCCTGTGCAGCACCTTGGGACGTTTTACTACGTTAAAGGTGCTATATAAATAAAAGTTGTTGTTGTTGTTGAATATAATTCTAAATGTGGTTTCACAAATTAAAAGAGGGAAGATTTCCGACTCTGATACCACGGGGCACGTCAGGAGGTTGTACACCACCAGCCTATGATTTTCCATCCGTTAAGGTTAAATGACAATATCTGGGGGTGTACATTTTCATGATATATGCTACTGGCATGTGTTGGGAATGCGTCAGTGGAAAATCTCCCTTATGCATTCTTAATTTGTAGCATGCAGTATGCTCCTGAAACTGTGCGGCTGTATGCCATTTTGATTGTGTATTTTCAATATCCCAGTTCTATTCTTTTGCGGAGCACCTCCTTTCAATCCATAAGGGTGACCCCGAGCTTCCGGTCGCCTGTCACTTTAATTCTCCGCTCCACTCTCACTCAGACCTCACCATCCTCGGCCTCTTACACTGTTCCAATGAAGCTCAATGTAAGCTCGAGGAACAGCACCTCATCTTTCCAGATTAGGCACTTTACAGCCTTCTGGACTCAACATCAAGTTCAACAATTTCAGACCATAACCTCTGCCCCAATCCTTTTTTTTCATTTTTTTTCTCTCTCTCTCACATGGCTGCTGTCGATCATTCTGCCATTGCCATTTACACTTCATCTAGAATCATCTTTTGTTTCTTAACTTGTCCCATTACCATCTCCTTTTCCCTTGCACCATCATCCCTTTTGTCTCATAACCTCTCCTGCCTTCCATCCTATCACAGACATTCCCTTTTGTTATTTCCTCCCCTCCCCCCTTCCCCTGCCCCTACACTTGATTAAAAACCTGTTCCACCTCCAACTTTTTCCAGTTCTGACGAAGGGTCATCGACCTGAAACATTAACTCTGTTTCTCTTTCCACATATGCTGTCTGACCTGCTGAGTATTTCCAGCATTTTCTGTTTTTATTTCTATTCTTTTGCATGATGGCCTTTAATCGATGAGAACAACAGCCCCAGGACATCGCTGCAGGAGTTCCTCAGGGCAGTGTCCTAGGCCCAACCATCTTCAGCTGCTTCATCAATGACCTTCCCTCCATCATAAGGTCAGAAGTGGGGATGTTCGCATGGATGGGGTGCCAATCAAGCAGGCTGCTTTGTCCTGGACGGTGTTGAGCGTCTTGAGTGCGACAAGCGAGAGTCTAACCACCGCCCCTTGACATTCAACAGCATTACCATCGCCGAATCCCCCACCATCAATATCCTGGGGGTCACCATTGACCAGAAACTTAACTGGACCAGCCACATAAATACTGTGGCAACAAGGGCAGGTCAGAGGCTAGGTATTCTGCGGCGAGTGTCTTAGCTCCTAACTCCCCAAAGCCTTTCCACTATCTACAAGGCACAAGTCAGGAGTGTGATGGAATACTCTCCACTGGCCTGGATGAGTGCAGCTCCAGCAACACTCAAGAAGCTCGACACCATCCAGGACAAAGCAGCCCGCTTGATTGGCACCCCATCCACCACCTTAAACATTCACTCCCTCCACCACTGGCGTACCGTGGCTGCAGTGTGTACCATCTACAAGATGCACTGCAGCAACTCGCCAAGGCTTCTTTGGCAGCACCTCCCAAACCCGCGACCTCTTCCACCTAGAAGGACAAGGGCAGTAGGCGCATGGGAACACCACCACCTGCAAGTTCTCGTCAAAGTCACACACCATCCCGACTTGGAAATATATCATCGTTCCTTCATCGTCGATGGACCAAAATCCTGGAACTCGCTCCCTAACAGCACTGTGGGAGTACCTTCACCACACGGTCTGCAGCGGTTCAAGAAGGTGGCTCACCACCACCTTCTCAATGGCAATTAGGGATGGGCAATAAATGCTGGCCTTGCCAGCGACGCCCACATCCCATGAATGAATCTATTAAAAAAATACTGATGCTGGGGGCTTGTTTTGAGCTCAAAGCATGACACAACATAATGTTCATGTGACTGTCACAGACATACACTCAAATTGCAGAATTTTCATGCAGTGTTTAATGATGATCCCTTGAGACAACATTTAGTTCTCTTCTGCTTTCTTAGGAATGGAAGAACAGACTGCTGCCCCTGAACAAACCAACACCTCATAGCACCCTGCATCCTAGTCACCACCTCTACCAAGCACCAGCACAACCACTCACGCCCCAGAGGATCTAGGATCCAGGTTGAGACGATAGCATTGGGCAAGTCACATTGCATGGATGAGGAGGAACAAGTGGTGATAGCTGCTAAAGGCAGACCTCACAGGGCCTGTCACAAATAGAGTGCTGCCCGAGAGGGATCATCTGCATGAGCCACTTGTGGCCATCCTAAATACACTGTAAGGTTTGATGCAGTCATGGATGAACTGCAATCTGCCATTGGGGGCACTGCAAAAGTTAAAACAAATCTTTTAACACACAATTATTATGCACAATATTATCTACAATACTGATCTATGAAATCTATACACTTTGGGAACAGATTTCCTCTGAACACTCTGGGCTGGATTTTCAATGACCCGTGGAGGCGGGTTTGGAGGTGGAGGGGGGTTAAAGTTGCAGATTCGGGGGTCCCGACCCCATCCCGACTCCAACCCGCCTCCATGCCAGTTTCTCTGGCGGCGGGTACCCGACCTGTGCTGAGACCCGACTCCCCGAGGCGGGAAGGGATTAGTGACAATTAACTGCCTGTTAACAGGTAGTTAACAGGCAGTTTTTTGCATAATCCCTATTTTAAAAAGAAAAGTGTGGGCTTCCCGACAGGTGGCAACCACGCCAATTTATCGGGGCGGGCCGTGGGTCTGCAGGGGTTGGAGGGGTCGATATGTCCGGTGGGCAGGTGAGTGATGGGTGCATGTGTGCAGAGGTAAGTGTGTAAGGTAAGTGCTAAGTGTTGGAAAAAGTTTTACTTACCTTAACTTCCTCCTGCATGTGTCAGCCCTTCAGTTCTCGGGAGTTAGAAATCTCACCGGCACAGAAAGCAGGAAAGCCGTGGTTCTGTCAAAACCTGCAGCCTTCTGTTTTCTGTGCTGGAATGATTTCTAACTCAGCCTGAGAGGAAGGACTGAAGTTAGAAATCATATTGTGAGTGTTTGACAGCTTCACAGAGCTGTCAAATGCTGATATTTCATCTGTCAAAAGCTCTTGACAGATGAAATGTCAATCTGTGACGTCACCTGTTAATTGGCCTGCTGAGCCCACTGGGCGGGCTCAACAAGGTCAATCAAGGGAAAATACAGTGGGTTGGCCACATCTCGATGGAGGCGGGTTCACAAGCCAGAATGTGTGATTCCCGACCCCAACCCGACCCCAGATTCAAAATCCAGCCCTATGTATATCAAAATCATAAAGCCATTATCTATAAACAGGTTTGTGATTTCATTACACATAGAACATAGAGGAAATCTTCAGATAAGGGGAAAAATGCTCACTTTCAAATGTAAAAAATATACTTCTACCGAAGAGTCAGTCAATGCTCTGGGGCAAAGAAATACAACAGGAACAACATGATTTTGGGGAACATAATGCAGCTGGTACATTTGCTCCACATATTCTCTGGTTAGAATAAACCCGAAATGCAATACTTACCAGCACTGTCAAAATGGTTCGATATAGGTTGTTTACTTTCCTTAATGGCTGCTCCTGGGATGACTTAATAGGTTTCTAAAGTGCACATTTTAGACTTAATTGCTTGGTATTGTTTTAAATCTTCTATTAGATCCCATTGGATAACATTCTCCTAAGAGATTTGAATAACCATACCACAAATACCACACACAAATATGCATCATGCTATGTAACAGCGCCATAATAAATTAAACAACCCAATTCTCTGGACTGTAGAAGAGCCCATAATTTCTAAAATATCATTTTCAAACTAACAACCAGCTTCTTCTCTTCCAATTCTTGAGGTTTCTGTCTATAGTACACAGTTTCAAATGTAGGACACAGTGTCCCTCACTGTTACATGAATCACAGTGATGAAATCTGACAAGATGATAAGAGATGAAATGGCTTTGATCGCCGATGCCAACACACACATTGCTGATTAAGTGGTGGGATAGACCGATCAATGCAGAAGTCAGGCAGAGAACAGGAGACATACCAATCTCGTTTCTCATGCAAAGAGAGAGGGTGTAGTGGTTTGTCCACGTGTCCAGGATGCCTGACATCTCTTTGCCAAACACAATACTGGAATGATTCAGCCTGAGGGAGAATGAAGACCTGGATAGGGATAGATGGCATCAATGGAGTTCCGAAGAACAACACCGTGACACTAGAGGGGGCAACTGTATTGGTCATGAGTTGAAAAGGATGGGTTTATGTTAGAGTAATCCCTGTGTACAAAGACCACAAAACAAATACTGAGGAGAAAGAATTAGTCTGTGAAATATATTGTTCCATATAGATAAGTAATGCTAGCATTTCCAACTTTGTAGGCTCTTGAATTTTCAAATATCTGCTTCTACAATTGCAAGGTAGTTTTGGTCCAGTAAATTACAGGATCACTCTGCTTATGCAGAACGAAAATCACACTTGTTTCCGACATTTTCAGCTAACAAGCTTTTATCTGGTGCTGCTCATTTATTACATGAGAGAGAGAGAGAGAGAGAGAAAGAAAGATACCAACACCAACAGAGAGATAGAGAGAGAGACACACACACACTGACAAAAAGAGAGATACAGACAGGCAGAGAAACTCACACTCACAAAAAAAGAGAGGGCGAGAAACAGAGACAGTGACAGACAGAGAAACATAGAGCAATTTATTGGGCCGGATTTTGCGACCCCCACGGGTGCATACAAGGTGTAGGGGCCGTGCAAGTACCGGGTTTAGGCAAGCGAAGCGCATGCGCTGAAACACGGTGACGTAAGAAAACTACGAGGCACTTGGTCTAAGCGTTAAACAAAGCTTTAATCAACTGTTTTTGCAACATGGAGATCCAGTTGTGTCCTTCACTCGTTCCTGTCAAAGAATGTCCTGAGCAAGCTGGGCCCATGCCCGAGTAGTTATACTCTCCCTGGACAGCGCCACCAGCAGGTCGCCCAGTATTATTTCATAAGTCATTTCCACATGAATGACAAGATTCATGTCACCCGACACTTGCGATCTGTCAAGAATTCTCTTGACAGATCCTCCACATGCACAAGAAAAGTGCCTCTGCGGGTGGAGAGTTGCGCTTTTTGCACAACTTCCACCCGCTGAATGACTGTCAAATTATTACGCCTGGTAAAAGCAGACGTAAGGCCTGCTTTTACCAGCTTAAGAGTTTTAAAAAATAGAAAATAAAATTTGATAACTCATTTATAAATTAAAAATACTCTTCAAAAAGGTAAGTTTATTTTTAGCCCCGTAAAAACATTTAGTTTTTTTTCAAAAATTAAAATTTTGTTCAAAATAATTAAATGTCATTTTAATTAATTTTAAATATGTAATGTTTTTAAAAAATTTATTTAATGTTTTGGTGTGTTTTTAAATGTGATCCCCATTCATAGAAACATAGAAAAACTTAGAAAAATAGGAGCAGGAGTAGGCCATTTGGCCCTTCGAGCCTGTTCTGCCATTCAATATGATCATGGCTGATCCTCTATCTTAATACCATATTCCCGCTCTCTCCCCATATCCCTTGACGCCTTTTGCGTCTAGAAATCTATCTATCTCCATCTTAAATATATTCAGTGACTTAGCCTCCACAGCCTTCTGTGGTAGAGAATTCCACAGGTTCACCACCCTCTGAGTGAAGAAATTTCTCCTCATCTCAGTCCTAAATGTCCTACCCCGTAAACTGAGACTGTGACCCCTTGTTCTAGACCCCCCAGCCAGGGGAAACATCCTCCCTGCATCCAGTCTGTCTAGCCCTGTCAGAATTTTATATGTTTCAATGAGATCCCCTCTCATTCTTCTAAACTCTAGTGAATACAGGCCTAGTTGACCCAATCTCTCCTCATACGACAGTCCTGCCATCCCAGGAATCAGTCTGGTGAACCTTCGCTGCACTCTCTCTATGGCAAGTATATCCTTTCTTAGGTAAGGAGACCAAAACTGCACACAGTACTCCAGGTGTGGTCTCACCAAGGCCCTGTATAACTGTAGTAAGACATCCTTGCTCTTGTACTCAAATCCTCTTGCAATGAAGGCCAACATACCATTTGCCTTCCTAACTGCTTGCTGCATCTGCATGTTTGCATTCAGTGACTGGTGTACAAGGACACCCAGGTCCCTCTGTACATTAACATTTCCCAATCTATCACCATTTAAATAATACTCTGCCTTTCTGTTTTTCCTACCGAAGTGGATAACTTCACATTTATCCACATTATACTGCATCTGCCATGTATTTGCCCACTCACTCAACTTGTCTAAATCGCCTTGAAGCCTCTTTGCATCCTCCTTACAACTCACAATCCCACCTAGTTTTGTGTCGTCAACAAACTTGGAAATATTACATTTAGTTCCCTCATCCAAATCATTGATATATATTGTGAATAGCTGGGGCCCAAGCACTGATCCCTGCGGTACCCCACTAGTCACCGCCTGCCACCCCGAAAAAGACCCATTTATTCCTACTCTCTGTTTCCTGTCTGTTAACCAATTTTCAATCCATGCCAGTATATTACCCCCAATCCCATGTGCTTTAATTTTGCACACTAACCTCTTAAGTGGGACTTTATCAAAGGCCTTCTGAAAATCCAAATACACCACATCCACTGGTTCTCCTTTATCTATTCTACCAGTTACATCCTCAAAAACTCCAGTAGGTTTGTCAAACATGATTTGCCTTTCATAAATCCATGTTGACTTTGTCTAATCCCGTTGATATTTTCTAAGTGTCCTGTTATCACATCCTTTATAATAGACTCTAGCATTTTCCCTACTACTGATGTTAGGCTAACATGTAGTTCCCTCTTTTCTCTCTCCCTCCTTTTTTAAATAGTAGGGTTACATTTGCCACCCGCCAATCTGCAGGAACTGTTCCATAATCTATAGAATTTTGGAAGATGACAACCAATGCATCCACTATTTCCATGGCTACCTCTTTTAGTACTCTGGGATGCAGATTATCAGGCCTTGGGGATTTATCAGCTTTCAGTCCCATTAATTTCTCCAGCACTATTTTTTTACTAATACGAATTTCCTTTAATTCCTCCTTCTCACTAGACCCTTGGTTCCCTAGCATTTCTGGGAAGTTATTTGTGTCCTCTTCTGTGAAGACAGATCCAAAGTATTGTTTACTTGCTCTGCCATTTCCTTGTTCCTCATTATAAATTCTTCCATTTCTGACTGTAAGGGACCTACATTTGTCTTCACTAATCTTTTTCTTTTTACATACTTTTGACTGTTCTGTACGTACAGACCTGTCAAAAGTATGAAGTATGAAGGGTGATTCCCTTCTTTCATTGGTTCGCCTGATCCACGTGATCCCAGTGGTGCTTGCGAACCGCATGCGCCCCTGGGATACGTGGGCCTCTGCGCATTTCGAAGGGGAGAGGCCCAGGATCTCAAGCCTTGGAATCTACGGAACCAGCAGGTAAGTTCGTAGATTTTTTCCGATTGGAGGCATCCGCCCGCAGGAAACCTCCGATCGGAAATTCAGGGCCATCGTGTCCACCCAAGTCAGCTGCTGATTCTGCATGAAACAATGTTTTGCCTCAAGATTCCTTTCATATGTACCAGAGTAGCCACTAGCTGTGCACATTCTAGAGTGCTAAAATTGCTTTAAATAACAAGTAATTCTGCAAACACAAAGCAAGATTGCTGCCCTGTCCAAAGCCATGGAAAACTAAAGCTCATTGGCTTTAAAGATGTAGTTGAAGTTAGGTGAGCAAGTAGTTCATCGCTGTAAAAATGTGTGGTTCATAGACAGATAATCATGGGTGGAGCCCAGGGGTTGCCTGCCAAATCAGATGTAATCGGGTTTTATCTGTGCTTGGCCAGGCTGCCAGATGGAGCTCTTTGCATAAGAAAAGCAGATGTACTGAAAGAGAGAATTGGGGGGAATTATTTTAAATTCTTGGTGCAATTCAGTTCTTAATTGTTAAGAAATGGTGCGATTCTTACCAGAATGGCGATGTACATTTATCATGCAATTTTTGTGGGTCCTTCGCATAATTATTCACAGCTACAGGTTCAGACTTGTAGAAAACACACTGGTGGTGAGACTAGAAACTGCATTGTAGGTAAAAATTAAAAGGGAAGTTGCAATATAGCGGGGCAGAAGTTATTACAGTCTTTGAAAAGGCTCAAAAGGCAGCTGAAACCATGGCCGCCTTTTCCAAGCCTGAAAGGGGAGAGGGCTAAGAAGGGACAGGCGAAAAGAATGGGAAGGAAGCTCAATGTGCACCCTTGAGTCGGCAAGAAAATGATGGAGTAGCCTTGTGCCCCACGACTGCTGAGGCGAAGGTGGTGCTGCAAGAGATGGTTGCGAGAATGATGGCCCTGATTGCCACGCTGTGACAGCACTGCTGTGTGCCTCAAAGGAAACGGAGGCAGGTTGGAGGCTGCAGCTGACCATTATTATCATTGGCTGTGCCAGCCCTGTGCTGCCTGTTGGTTTGCAGGTGTCCGTGCAGCAGCTTTGCACGTGGCTTTCTGCTGTGAAGACAGTTTCCCATGGTCACTGCCAGGTAGGTGCAACATGCTTGTCATTAGATTTGTAGCATCTCGGTGGGTGGGGCCAATCAGACTGCTTGTTATAGGGTGACCCCAGATGCCTTCTTTCATCCAACACCACTCCAAACATGGCATACGATAACTGGGGTGTTCCAAAGAACCGTCCAGCATTATGGTTGGTCAGGCCTTCACATGTTATATGTATTCACAACCTACCTTGGAAGTTGGATTCTCCACAGGCACTAATCCCCTGCCAAGGTGAGGTACATGCAGATCTGTCAGTAGATAGAGGTGTGAGGATACTAGCGGGTGGGCACAGAATACCTCTGGCGCAGTCTGACCTGTCTAGCTTTCCTCTGCTGGACTTCCTCTGCTTCCTTGAACAAGTTCACCTACCTGAACATCCCCATTGGAAAACCCATTGTGGCAGTAGCGAATACAAAGAAGCAGTAGAGCAATTACTACAAAGGCTGATGAAAGTCTAAGCAGATCTAGAAATGGTCATTAAACTGATGACTGAATCGTTTCGATAGGCCATTAAAATGAACTTCTGTCTACAGCTGATGCCTGAACACATTACATCGGGGCGTGATCTGCACCTGGTGTGCTACATACTCGAAGATCAGAAAGTCGCATGCAAGATGAAATGATGTCGTCCCAGCCTCATTTCAATAGGCGGGAGCTTCCTGTCCTTATTTGAAATGTGTACGAGGCGGAGACCCAGTGGCCGGGATTTTTCTCACCTTGGCGGGTCCGGGGCGGACAATATCGGTGGCGGGTCGCAGCCCCGCTGCTGGCTCCATCCCGCACTGGAAAATTAATTTATCTTAATAGGGCTTGTTAATCCCGCCCAGCGCGTTTCCTGGTCCAATTAGAGGAAGCGGGTCTGGTGACGTCATTCATGACGCGCCATCAGCCAGTTTCCTTAAAGGGACCGTGGCCACCTTACTTTTGATGTTTGTGCTGTCAGTGTTCTACAGCATTGAAGTGCTGCAAACACTGACAAGCACTGCACAGAGGTGCAGGGCTGCACCCAGGTTCTCCCATGACTCCCTCCATATGTTTATGGAGGGAATCACAGCACACAGGGAGGTCCTGTTCCCTTCCCATGGGCGGAAGAGAACTCCCCAGGAGACCAACACAGCCTGGTTGCACATTGCACAGGAGGACACAAGCAGGGATGTCGTCAGGAGGATGAGACTGCAGTGGCGCAAACCTTTCAATGATCTCATTAGATCACGAAATGTTAGTACAAAGCCACACTCAACCTCATCCTGCTGTGCCACTCATCACATCCCCATCACTCTGCCTTCCCAACCCTACTCCTGCACATCCTTACTCACACCAACTTACCTTGCACCTCCACCTATCCCTCTCTATCTACATTATCACTTCCCTATCTCACTAGCCACCCCTCACACTCACCCTCGTCCTAGTGTAATCATACCAACTAACAACACACAAGGGTAGGCACTTGGGTGTTTTATCCAATGTTCATGTAAAGTTTCTGTTATTGTGCTGTCAAACCTTGAAACCTTTATTTTCAACACTTTGTGTTCTTGGACAGATTTGTGTGCACCTTTGGAAGCGGCTTAGTGAGTTGCAGTGAATAGTGAGACATAACGGTACCCCCTGCAATGGTGGTGAGTGTGAAAGGAATGGCTTGGACATTGTAGAGATGCTTTATGGGTGTACAGTGTAAAGTTAACTAAATCTGGCCGTGTTGAGGCCATCCCTGGCCTGCCGGGCAGCAATGTGCTCGGATGCTGACGCCCGCTGTCCTGTGCAACATCAGGTGATTGCGGTGAAGGTTGGTGTTGTTGGTGCTGCTGGTGTGCCTGGTGATGCTGGTGTGCCTGGTGATGCTGGTGTGCCTGGTGATGCTGGTGTGCCTGGTGATGCTGGTGTTGGGGCTGATCGTGGTCAGATTCTGAGGACTAAGGTGAAACAGTATAAACGGCACCCATGCTGATGGAATAGATGGCAGGTGAAGTTGAGATGACAGAAGCGATCTGTCAATGGTGAGAGAGGTTGTTCCAATGAGGTGACACTGGATACAAAGTTTGCTTCAAACACTTGCAGCCTGCATAAAGCTCAATCTGTCTTCCAAATGGAGTAAGCAACAGCTTCTGCCCTTGGAAAGCGAACAGCTGTGAGGTGGGAGCTTTTATAGTATATTTCAAGCTGTCAACTAATCAGCTGATTCAATGGCCATTCAACACCAGCCTCAGCTTCACAGGTGTGGTCCCCGAGCAGCGTGGACCCCATGGGCGAGCAGTTAAAATTAAAAGGTAAGGTTAAAACTATTATTAAGGGTCGGTCAACAACCACAATAATTGATTTAATTGGGTCGCCAGCCTCTGTGGGTTGGGACGGGGTCGGAGATCACACATACGCCATTGGGAAAGGCGTGTTGCGGCAGGTTGACAGTGGGGTCCCGAACCACTGTCAGAAAAATCAAATTTCCCACCCGACCCACCACCGATCCCACCCGCTGGACGCCCGGAAAATTCGGGCCAGTGTAATCATTCCCAGCACCTTTTCCCAGCCTGTTCCACACTTTTCTTAGTCTGTTCCGCCCATGTGCCCAGTTTATAGGTTATAAAGGATGTGAAAATTAGACGTCGGGCTAGATTTTGTAACTGTTTTTTCAATTTTGACTGTTGAAAGTACATTACAGTAATACTCATAAGGGGGATGGATGCTAATCTCTGACATGTTCTTGTGGAGGCCTGCGGAAGCTTTGTGGTGGGCCACATAGTGGCTCCCGGGAATTGTTCTCTGGTTCATTGGCAGAATTCCTGGGGCTTGAACCAAGCTTATTTAAAAGATGATTTCCATGGTGTTACTCAGACACAATAAGAGTTCACAATAAAACAGCACAGTTTTCAAATAATTAAATGTAATTATTATTTGTAGTGAGCAACTCATTGATTTACGCAATGCATTCAATATATGGGTTCTTTAAAATCAGTCAGCAATTAAATCACAGCAGAGGACAGGATTGCAGTCCCCCTTCCAGTTAACAGCCCCAGGCCTGGAGCTCCCTCTCCCGGTTAGTTGTGGACTGGTTGTAAAATTCTTTGTCCACTCTCACAAATTCCGGATTCACCAGGAACCTATAGGCTAAGGAGGTTGGGCCAGGGCCCCCGATGACCTCTTTCCAACATTGCAGTCCTTGGGCTCAGTGCTGTGGACTGAGAGATAACCCCTTGTGTGCCCCTAAGTGGAGATGGCAATGCACAGACACTTTTGGTGGTTGCAATGGGCACATGCAGATCGACACTGCTGCAGTCTAGACATTGTAGTCCAATCGAGCGGCACTGGCAGATTCTGGGAGCTGTAGTCTACCAGCTTGTTGAGATTCTTCATTTTAATTCTAATGTTGGAAAATATCAGGATCCAATGTTGAAGGATTAAAGTTTCAGGAGCAGTGCAGTAGGAAAGCCCAAGCTCCATGTGAGAGAAAAGTCATTGATGTAGTTCAAATATAGATAGGGTATGTTTATAGGTAAATGTTGTGATGTTTTTCAGAATTGTTGCTTTATGGTGGGGTGTGTGGGGAACCAGCATGGGTGCTGAAAGGGCTATAAGATCCTTCTTCAGCAATGTGATTGGTTTTTTGCTTTGTGAATGGAAATTTTTAAGAGATAGTGAAATCAATGCTTAAGTGCATTTGTTGGCTCATCTTTCACATTCAGAAAAATTGGGGATCGGATGCACACTACATGCAGGACTTTTCTTTATATACATCACTGAAAAAAATTAGGCCGGTGACCGGCAGGAAATTGGTGTTATGTTATGACATCAGATTAGGCTTGTGATATGATCGCTATGATGTTATTTACCTCACAATAAATACACCTCCCGCTGGCCAACTAAAGATATACATTGTCAGGCAGTCACTGATAAACCAGTGGCCGGGGCCACAGATAGGCAACCGCTTAGAAAGAGTCAGAGGAATCAGAAAAATTCCAGGATTTGGAGGCGGGGATTGTAATCCATGTCCCTGATACCCCCTAGTGGTTGCGCCTATACTGGGTCCTCGTTCAACAACAACAACAACAACTTGTATTTATATAGCGCCTTTAACGTAGTAAAATGTCCCAAGGCGCTTCATAGGAGCACTATAAAACAAAATTTGACACCGAGCGTCATAAGGAGATATAAGGGCAGATGAAGTAGGTTTTAAGGAGCGCCTTAAAGGGGGAAAGAGAGGTAGAGAGGTGGAGAAGTTTAGGGAGGGAATTCCAGAGCTTAGGGCCGAGACAGCTGAAGGCACGGCTGCCAATGGTGGAGCGATTAAAATCGGGGATGCACAAAAGTCCGGGATTAGAAGAGGCGCAGGTATCTTGAAGGGTTGTGGGGCTGGAGGAGGTTACAGAGACACCTTACCTGAAACGTCATATTTGACTAAACTGGAATGTGGTTTAAAAAAAAAGAGGAAAATAAAATAACTTCGAAAAATAATTGGAAAACCTGAAAGCATTTTCCATTATTCAATGAAAAGAATAAAAATAACAATAAAATTGGAAGCTTTCCAACAAATCTTTAGATATTTTGTTTAGCTTTTAACTGACTGGCACTTGTATTGACTTTCTTGTGAATTACTAGCAAATGTAGCTGCCTATCAGATATTGGATAAAACAAACATTCAGATATTAAAGTTTACCAGCCCATCCAGGATGTGTATAGTAATGGGGCTTAAGGAAATTTATTTTGCTCAATAACCTATAATATTGTAGTCTCCTGATTGTCTGCTTTAGTCTTCTCCAGTTTGTTCTCTAATTCTTTTGTAACCTGCAATACTTTTAGAGATCCCTTCTAAGTTTATTGTATAAACCTAATAAATCATATTCTATTCTGATTTGGGTAATCTCCAAGGATTTATCCTTATATCTGTCAATGTTTAGCTCACGCACTAAGCACTATCAAATTACTGTGCCAAAACAAAAACGAAGTTATTTTTCCATGGCATCAGATTTATGTCAGGCATTTCTGAGGTGAATTTTTTGTTTCACAGTTTTCTCCACTAATTCCCCCCCCCCACCCCCGCTCTGTCTTCAAGCCACAGATTCCTTGCTGCTGTACAGTTCTATGAGCATCCACCCCCCTCCAGTACCTCACAATTCCCCAATATTTACTGTGAATTTGCCGCTTCAGCAACAGTTTTCAATTAAATAAAGTCCCTGAAGTTTAACTGTTATAGAATCATAGAATCTTACAGCACAGAAGGAGGCCATTCGGCCCATCGTGCCTGTGCCAGCTATCCAATTAGTCCCACTCCTCTGCTCTTTCCCTATAGCCCTGCGCAAATTTGTCCTTTTCAAGTATCTATCAAGTTCCCTTTAGAAAGTTACTATAGAATCGGCTTCCACCAGCCTTTCAGGCAATGCTTTCCAGATCATAACAACTCGCTGCGTAAAAAAAATTCCCCTCCTCTTCCCTGCACCGCGATCACAGGTAATTGATTTCATTTGTAAGGTTCTCACCCTTAGACTAGAAAGTAGCAAGTATAATTTTACCACAAATCTGAATATTTCAAGGCATTATACTGGGATGGGGGGAGGGTCCTGCCTTGTCTGACAACGTCAGTACTGCTCTGATAAGGCACAACTAAGCATATTCCCATCCCTCATAGAACTAATCACAAAGGCCAGGAATGATCTCTGATGAGCTCAGCAAGACCCCACAAGAAACACTTTTACTCACAAAGTTTGAACATCATTAATTCAGTAAAACTGGTGGAAACCTTCAAAAGGAATCAAACAATAATTTACCTCAGCCTATTTGTTTGGTTCCAAAGTGCTTTACCCAACATGACAACTAGAGGGAGCTGAAGCAGTGCCAACAAAAATTGTCTGCTGGTGTGTCACCTAGTTCCTTTAACTTAAAAAAAAGCGTGTATCTTTCGAATTTACTCATGAGTTGATTACCTTGTACATTGCTTTGGGGATATTTCTTTTTAATTAAAAAAGTCTATTTTATCATATTGTATTATATGCCTGTTCTCTCCACTGATGCTACCTTGCTGAGTGTTTCCAGCATTTTCTGTTTTAGAAAAACACAAATACCTTTTTCCGCTTGACCTGCTTTTGCAGGCATTGGTCCAGAACCCTGCCAATCAAACACGGAACAGTCAGGTCATGTGGTTAGCTGCAGCCTGTGTGATCGCTATAAAAACCACACAAAAATAGCATGGTCACCTGATCACTTTTGGCCAATGAGATTGCTAGAAAGCATCACTCAATTGGAAAAGGTTATGTGATAACTGTTCAAAAAGGACCTGTACCATTTATATCGAATTTAAAAAGTGTAGTTTAAAGAAATAACTTGCATTTATATAGCACCTTTTTCAACCTCGGGACGTCCCAAAGCGCTTTATAGCCCATGAAGTACTTTTGAAATGTAGTCACTGTTGTAATGTCGGGAAAAAGTTTAGACCCATATTTTAACCTCCAAGGACACTGTTAAGTGACTCAAGACTGGCAACTTATCATCTGTGAATGCCAAAACATGACTAACAGTCCAAGTTAGAATCTGAAGAGGGGCCTCCCAGGCCTCAGCAGAACATTCTACTGTAATGCATCCAATGTCTTTGATAGAATAAGCTGCTTAGGCTCAGATTACAGTTAATTTGTGATCATTCTATGTTTTAGGAGGTGAAATTGGTCTTCGCATGTTTTACACTGTGGCTGAATTTATTTTCCGTTGATTTCAATTTTCAATTTGCTATCGCCCGTTTCACGCTACTGGCGAAGATCAATTTCACCCCCTAAGAGCTAGTTTGCAGCTCTATCCCTTACCTCCCTGTCAGTCAAACTCTTGAGCACATTAATGATGTTTTCAATGCTGCCATCAGTATAGCTTGGACTGGATGCAGACTTTACCCAACAATGTGTGTTGACTGCACTCTCCGAAGAGCTCCTCATGTTACACCAGTGTGAATTCCATCCGATCAGCTTCTCTTTTCCCCACCCTTTTCTCCCTAATGTGCTGACCCTTTGCTGGGGTACAGCTTCGCAGGCACTGGCAGTCCTCTGGTATCCTTGCCCCAATTGGCCATCAATCAACTGCAAGTCTAAACAGTGACTATTGGCAGATTATTCAGCTGTGGCAGGCATCGCAGCTAGCCTGATGTCTGCACACATGCACTTTCAAGGAATCTGGACTAGATAATAATCAGGAGTAGGAGCATTGCCTCATTTCCACCCCTCCCCAGTGCAGGAGCGCCAAGGCCAATTGAAGCATTCCAGCCACATCAATCAGTGTTGATTTGTGGGCTATTTTATTGTGGATTTCATTTAGAGTTTAGTCTGGATTGGGTTCACACCCAGGTCCCATGGGGTGAATGGGTAGAGTGCTGACCCACTGTATCACCCAGTCCCTTGTCAAGATCTCCATTTAAAACAATTGCATTACGGTCAGTATACACTCCTACTTAATATGACAGCTGAAGCATAATAAAAACAAATAGAATTCTTCATACTCAAGTAAACCGCTGTACATGGCCTTCTTTGACCTCACAAAGGCATTCGACACTGTCAACCGTGAGGGATTATGGAGTGTCCTCTCAAATTCGGCTGCAGACGACGCCTGCGTCTGCGCACACTCAGAGGTCGAATTCCAAACCATCGTCAACACCTTCACCGAAGCGTACGAGAGCATGGGCCTTACACTAAACATCCGTAAGACAAAGGTCCTCTACCAGCCTGCCCCCGCCACACAGTACTGCCCCTCCGATTATCAAAATCCACGACGAGGCCTTGGACAACGTGGACCACTTTCCATACCTCGGGAGCCTACCGCCAACAAGGGCAGACATCGATGACAAAGTCCAACACTGCCTTCAGTGTGCCAGTGCAGCCTTCGGTTGCCTGAGGAAGAGAATGTTTGAAGACCAGGACCTCAAACCCGGCACCAAGCTCATGGTCTACAGAGCAGTAGTGATACCCGCCCTCCTGTATGCCTCAGAGACATGGACCATGTACAGCAGGCACCTCAAAGCACTGGAGAGGTACCACCAACGCTGCCTCTGCAAGATCCTGCAAATCCATTGGCAGGATAGGCACACCAACATCAGTGTTCTCGCTCAGGCCATCATCCCCAGCATCGAAGCTTTGACCACGTGCGATCAGCTCCGATGGACGGGTCATATCGTCCGCATGCCCAATACAAGACTCCCAAAACAAGCGCTCTTCTCGGAGCTCCGACATGGCAAGAGAGCCCCAGGTGGGCAGAGGAAACGCTTCAAGGTCACCGTCAAAGCCTCCTTGAAAAAGTGCAACATCCCCACCGACACCTGGGAATCCCTGGCTCAAGACCGCACAAAGTGGAGGAGAAGCATTCGGGAAGGCGCCGAACACCTCGAGTCTCTTCGCCGGGAGCAAGCGGAAGCCAAGCGCTAACAGCGGAAGGAGCGCACGTCAACCCAAGCACCCCACCCGCCCACCCCTTCAACCACCGTCTGCCCCACCTGTGCCAGAGACTGTAGGTCCCGCATTGGACTCATCAGTCACCTGAGAACTCATCATTAGTGTGGAGGCAAGTTATCCTCGGTTCCGAGGGACTGCCTAAGAAGAAGAATAGTGTGAATCCAGTGTTAAAGCCTGACCTTACTCTGGAGCAAAGTGGAAGGAGATTCTCTCCTGCAGGAATCTCCCTCTACTTTGCTCCAGTGTCAGGTCAAGCCCTGACTCTGCATTCAGGCCGCACTTACGCTATAACCACAGCATCGGAGCAAAACAACACCACTTTGCACTGCTGCTCCAGTTACAGTAGAATGACACCCACAACTTATTAGTTGAAGTGAGTTGACCCATCCAAGTAGCTGTTAATAGTAATATTCAAATTAACGGTTTATTGAGCATAAATTAGGCAGACGACCTAGTAAGGATTCTTCCATTTATATAGCCCCTTTTCACATTGTTGAGCTGTTTCAAGGCCCTTTGTACAATCAATCACCTTTTTTTAAAAACAGTGCAGTGACATTTGTTACGTCGGCAACTGCAGCAGCCATTCTGCACCAACAATGTCCCACAAACAGCAATGAAAAGGAACGACCTGTGCAAAGGAATGCGACTTCTTATGCTGATGGCAGTAAAGATCGGAAAATGGCAACCCAACAGAAAACACAAAAGAGCCCCACATCTCAGTAAAACGCAGTTTTTAAAATTTGTTAACCAATACAAAAATTTGAAGCATGATGATTTTCTGAGAAGTAAATTCACATTCGCAAGCACAGAGGGACATTGAACTGCATGGCTTCTCATAAGGAAAAACACATAGAGGTCTATTTTAACTCCCAGTGAGGTTTGGGAGGGGCGATGAAAAACACACTTGCAAGCCCAGATTCTCGGCCTAGTTGCTCGCCAGCCCGAACCAGGCGGATTATAAAGCCATCGAAAGGAAAATCGGGTGTGGAGTATAACGGGCTGGCGATCCGCTACCGGCCGTTTTACGCCTGCATCAAAGTTGAAAGTTCCGTCTGTTAGGGGAAATATTCGGTTGCTTTGCGCCTCCCATTAGCGCCCTAAGATGGGAAAGTGGAGTTGAGGTTGAAGATCAGCCATGATCTTATCGAATGGCGGAGCTTGCTCGAAGGGCCGTATGGCCTACTCCTGCTCCTAATTCTTATGTTCTTACTAGTAGACACTCAGCTGAATGAAAGCATGTGTTTAATAATCGGTACTATGAGACTGACCTGGCCTGGCCTGGCTGTACGTCCTGTCCACCATCACCATTCCTGACATCAGGTGACAAGTCGCCTTGCAGAATATGCTCCTTAAGGTGCAAGACATGGCACATCTACCCCTGTTTAAAGATGTGTTTCATCCACCGAGCCACTGTCTTAACTCAAGGTATCCCGTTTGAACTATTCCTCTAAGAAACCAAGATGGAAGGAAAGAGAGAAAGAAAGAAAGAGAGAAAGAAAGAGAGAAAGAAAGAAAGAGAGAAAGAAAGAAAGAAAGAAAGAAAGAAAGAGAGAAAGAGAGAAAGAAAGAGAGAAAGAAAGAAAGAGAGAAAGAAAGAAAGAGAGAAAGAAAGAAAGAAAGAGAGAAAGAGAGAAAGAAAGAGAGAAAGAGAGAAAGAAAGAAAGAAAGAAAGAAAGAAAGAAAGAGAGAGAGAGAGAGAGAGAGAGAAAGAGAGAGAGAGAGAAAGAGAGAAAGAGAGAAAGAAAGAAAGAAAGAGAGAGAGAGAGAGAGAAAGAAAGAGAGAAAGAAAGAAAGAGAGAAAGAAAGAAAGAAAGAAAGAAAGAAAGAAAGAGAGAAAGAGAGAGAGAAAGAGAGAGAGAGAGAGAGAAAAAGAGAGAAAGAAAGAAAGAAAGAAAGAAAGAAAGAAAGAAAGAAAGAAAGAAAGAAAGAAAGAAAGAAAGAAAGAAAGAAAGAAAGAAAGAAAGAAAGAAAGAAAGAAAGAAAGAAAGAAAGAAAGAAAGAAAGAAAGAAAGAAAGAAAGAAAGAAAGAAAGAAAGAAAGAAAGAAAGAAAGAAAGAAAGAAAGAAAGAAAGAAAGAAAGAAAGAAAGAAAGAAAGAAAGAAAGAAAGAAAGAAAGAAAGAAAGAAAGAAAGAAAGAAAGAAAGAAAGAAAGAAAGAGCGAGCATTCATATAGCGCTTTTCACGACCTCAGGACATCCCAAAGTGCTCTTCCATTCTTCTTTGAAATAGTGCCATGGAATCTTTTACGTCCACCAAAGAAGGCAGATGTTTAAAGTCTTACCTGAAAGACGGCATACTAGATGCCAAAAACAAGCTGAAAGCATAGCCAGTGCCTAATTAGGTACAGATCCAAAGTGCAGGCAACTAGTTTTGACCTTCCATGCCATCGTGGGTAAAGCTCAATTGCTTCGGATGTGCTGCAAATGACGATAAGTGGAGTCTTTGCGACTCCCCTCTTTGCCATTGCGGTTAGTTAGAAGATGTAGGCCACATAATTGCAGACTGCAGCCATTGGCAAGGGCTGCCTGGCTCCCTAATGGACATGCAGTCCTTCAGTCAGCTATTGAATGGTTCGAACACTTAGACTAACACACTTGACTTGACAATCTATTTAAATGCAATCACAATAAATAAAAAAATGAATCGTAAATAAATTCAGCCAGAAGTTTTAACCCGAGTGATAAGATCTGATAATTCCACCTTTCAGCAGGGACAGGAGAGGATGGTAGGAGCCCATGCAACTTCCAAAGCAAAACACTGTGCGAAAAAAAGTAACTGTTAACCGTGTGGCATTCTATTCCACAAGTTTCGGATCATAAGAGACAAGGCTGCCTATGGAAACTGCGCTTTGTTGCGTTCACAACTAAGAAGAGTTAGGAAAGAGCCCAAATTGTGACTATCAAGTTGAGGGACTATAATGGTAAAGAAAAAAATAATTTCCTCTTTGCAGCCAATGCCAAATACAATACACCCAAGTCACGAATAGCATGGACTAGATCTAGGTTAGAGATCTTTTCACATTGTCCCAATAGCGGTGCTTTTCTTAATTACAGGAAACTCAAATTGCTGTCAGTTATCTGCAAATATTATGAATTGTACACAGCACGTCAGCATTTGCCATTTTCAAAGCATCAAAGGAAGAAAGAGAAATAGAGTAAAACTTGTGCCGCAGCTATTTTGCTGAAATAGGGACCCATGTTGTTAGAAGGGATAATCTGAACTAACAGGTATTGCTGAACTCCTAATGAGTTCAAGAGGGAGCTTCATTTAGAGCACTACTACAATGAGGAGCTCAACTCTAAAACCAAAGTGTGTACAGTTTCCGATATCAGCAATATTATTCAACTGGGCCACAAACAGAACGAGCCCTCATCATGATAAGTGACCTCTCACCTCCGGCAGTTAGAATTTACATTTCGGTGCTCAGATTTCACATATGGAACAAATTCGCCAATCACAGTTACGCAGAACAGGTACTTTTGTAACCACAAGGAAACACAGTTTCTTTACAGGAAGTTTACAGATTGTGTGATCTGTTATAGGATCAGATTGTTCACGTCTTAACAGGTGTTGCCTTTTTAATCTTGTAGCCAGAGCGAATGAACAATCACCCCTTTTTCTACATCCACACTGCTAAAATTCACATCTCAGTATACTTCACGGAACTCTGTAAATCTTACAACAATCTTCCCTCTTGTTTCTGTAAAAATCTCACTGCAGCATTGCACAGTGATTTTCATGGCCTGATCCAGAGTTCCTCATTACTATCCTCAACTATATTTAATTACTGTGCAGTGAAAGCATCTTGAGTGCTATTTTATTTGTGCCATAATTTTGATATAATTAACTTAAACATCAAACCTACCCAAATATTCAGAACCATTTAAAAAATATATTTCCTCTCCTCCTCAGTTGATGGGTGAAATGGGAGCTGACAATCATTTTATCAGGAAACTAAATCCTGTCAGTATGGTAGGTATGCAGTGATGAGACCTAAAAGAAAGAAAGACTTGCATTTATATAGGGCCTTTCATGATCATTGGAACGTCCCAAAGCGCTTTACAGTCAATGAAGTACTTTGAAGTGTAATCACTGTTGTAATGCAGGAAATGGCAACATGAATCAATGTGTGTTGAATTATTTTCCAGCATATGAAACAATAATGTCACTTTTGTGTCTGCTATATACTCGAACTTAATGCTTAAATATGTACAGCACCCCAAAGAAAAATAATTCTTCCGTACCATTGTAAAAACATTGCTATAAACAATTACTGTTTATTTTTTCCTCCGATTTACCCTTCCTCTCCTGAAGGCAGGAGGTCATGCTGACCTCTGTTTCTACAGACATTGACAGCTCTTTGACTTGTTGCCCAAAGAGCCATTCTCAAGCGTTTGTCTAGGTAATAAATATTAACACCCCCCCACCCCCCCCACCCCCACGTTCCACCATTGTCTGCATTTAGTGACACCACTATTCCTGGTCAGAAGAAGATGACTAGGTAATCCCCCTGTTAATCACATCTGGAGACTGCACTGCTGTAAGTGACTGGGATTCATAAGAAATAGGAGCAGGAGTAGGCCATTTGGCCCTTCAAGCCTGCTCCGCCATTCAATAAGATCATGGCTGATCTTCTACCTCAACTCAACTTTCCTGAACTATCCCCATATCCCTTGATTCCCTTAATATCCAAAAATCTATTGATCTCTGTCTTGAATATAGTCAACGACTGAACCTCCACAACCCTCTGTGGTAGAGAATTCCAAAGATTCACCACCCTCTGAGTGAAGAAATTTCTCCTCATCTCAGTCCTAAATGGCTGACTCCTTATTCTGAGACTGTGACCCCTGGTTCTAGACTCCACAGCCAGGGGAAACATCTTCCCTGCATTTATCCTGTCAAGCCCTGTAAGAATTTTGTATGTTGCAATGAGATCACCTCTCATTCTTCTAAACTCTAGCGAATATAGGCCTAGTCTACTCAATCTGTCCAAATAGGACAATCCCCCCATCCCAGGAACCAGTCTGGTAAACCTTCATTACACTCCCTCTATGGCAAGTATATCAGTCTTTAGGTAAGGAGACCAAAACTGTACACAATACTTCAGGTGTGGTCTCACCAGGGTCCTATATAATTGCAGTAAGACGTCTTTCCTCTTATACTCAAATCCTCTTGTAATAAAGGCCAACATACCATTTGCTTTCCTAATTGCTTGCTGTACCTGCACGTTAACTTTCAGTGATTCGTGTACAAGGACACCCAGGTCCCACTGAACAACAACATTTCCCAATCTCTCACCATTTAAAAAATACTTTGCTTTTCTGTTTTTCCTACCATGTGGATAACTTCACATTTCTCCAGATTATATTCCATTTGCCATGCTCTTGCCCACTCACTTAGCCTGTCTATATCCCCTTGAAGCCTCCTTGCATCCTCCTCACAACTTACCTAGCTTTGTATCATCAGCAAACTTGGATATATTACATTTGGTCCCCTCATCCAAATCATTGATGTAGATTGTGAATAGCTGAGGCCCAAGCATTGATCCTTGCGGTACCCCACTAGTTACAGCCTGCAACCCACAATTGACCCATTTATTCTTACTCTCTGTTTTCTGTCCGTTAACCAATCCTCAATCCATGCTAGTATATTATCCCCAATCCCATGAGCCCTAATTTTGTTTAATAACCTCTTGTGTGGCACCTTATCGAATGCCTTCTGAAAATCCAAATACACCACATCCACTGGTTCACCCTTATCTATTCTGCTAGTTACAACCTCAAAAAACTCTATAACAGATTTGTCAAACACGATTTCCCTTTCATAAATCCATGTTGACTCTGCCCAATCCTATTATTATTTTCTAAGTGCCCTGTTACCATGTCCTTAATAATAGATTCTAGCCTTTTCTCTACTACTGATGCCAGGCTAACTGGCCTGTAGTTCCCCGTTTTCTCTCTCCCTCCTTTCTTAAATAGTGGGGTTACATTTGCTACCATCCAATCTGCGGGAACCGTTCTAGAATCTATGGAATTTTGGAAAATGACAACTAAAGCATCCACTATCTCTATAGCCAACTCTTTCAAAACCTTAGGATGTAGGCCATCAGGTCCAGGGAATTTATCGGCTTTCAGTTCCATTAATTTCTCCAGTACTACTTTTTTACTAATACTAATTTCTTTCTGTTTTTCATTCTCGCTAGACCCTTGGTTCTCCACTATTTCCGGGAGGTTTTTTGCGTCTTCTTCCGTGAAGACAGACACAAAGTACTTGTTTAATTTCTCTTCCATTTCCTTATTCCCCATTATAATTTCTCCTGTCTCAGCCTGTAACGGACCCACGTTTACTTTCACTAATCTTTTCCTTTTTACATACCTATAGAAGCTTTTACAGTCTGTTTTTATGTCTCTCGCTAGTTTACTCTCATATTCTATTTTCCCTTTCTTTATCAATTTCTTGGTCCTCCTTTGCTGAATTCTAAAATCCTCCCAATCCTCAGGCTTACTACTCTTTTTGACAGCATTATAAGCCTCTTCCTTTGATCTAATACTATCTTTAACTTCTCTTGTTAGCCACGGTTGGACCACTTTTCCTGTGGGGCTTTTGTGCCTTAAAGGAATGTATATTTGTTGTAAATTATGTATTAATTCTTTAAATGCTAGCCATTGTTCATCCACTGTCATACCTTTTTATGTAGTTTCCCAATCTACCTTAGCCAACTCGCCCCTCATACCTACATAATTTGCTTTGTTTAGATTTAAGACCATAGTTTCGGATTTAACTAAGTCACTTTCAAACTCAATATAAAATTTCATCATATTATGGTTACTCTTCCCTAAAGGCCCCTTTACTACAAGGTTATTAATTAACCCTTTCTCGTTACACAATACTAGATCTAAAATAGCCTGTTCCCTACTTGGTTCCTCAACATACTGATCTAGAAAACTATCTTGCATACATTCCATGAATTCGTCCACCACACTATTACTGCAAATTTGGTTAGCCCAGTCTATATGTAGATTAAAGTCCCCCATGATTACTGTATTACCCTTGTTACATGCGCCTCTAATTTCCTGATTTATACCCTGCCCTACATTACAACTACTGTTTGGGGGCCTATAAACAACTCCCACCAATGTTTTCTGCCCCTTGTTATTTCTTAGCTCCACCCAAACTGATTCTAGTTCTTGATTTTCAGAGCTAAGATCCTTTCTCTCTACTGTCTTTATCCCATTCTTTATTATTACGGCTACCCCGCCTCCTTTTCCATTTCGCCTATCCCTTCTAAAAGTTATGTATCTTGGAATATTTAGTTCCCAACCTTGGCCACTTTGCAACCACGTCTCTGTTATGGCTATTAGATCAAAAGTGAGAAGTCGCACAACACCAGGTTATAGTCCAACAGTTTTATTTGAAATTCTTCACATTTCAAATAAAACTGTTGGACTATAACCTGGTGTTGTGCGACTTCTCACTTTTGTCCACCCCAGTCCAACACCGGCATCTCCGCATCATGGCTATTAGATCAAACCTGTTAATTTATATTTGCGCTATTAATTCAACTATTTTGTTGTGAATGCTTCGCGCATTCAGATATGGTGCCTTTAGCTTTGACTTATTTCTCTTTTTCCCTGATGTCACCTTAGTCACTGATGCCTTATTACCTTTGTTACTCTCTCTGTCCCTTCCTGACCCACTCTGTTTATTTTTACCCAAAACTCTGCTCTAGAGCCTTGACATTTCTCTCGCTGCTTTTAAATTTACTCTTTCCTGAATCCTCCCACCCCCCCTTCATTAGTTTAAAGCCCTGTCTACTGCCCTAGTTATTCGGTTCACCAGGACACTGGTCCCAGCCCGGTTTAAGTGAAGCCCATCCCAACGGAACAGCTCCCTCTTTCCCCAGTACTGGTGCCAATGAAACCCCTTCCTCCCACACCACTCTTTGAGCCACGCATTTAAACCTCTAATCTGTTTGTCCCTATGCTAATTTGCGCGTGGCTCAGGTAACAATCCAGAGATTATTACCTTTGAGGTTCTGCTTTTTAATTTGGATCCTAGCTCCTCAAACTCCCTCAGCCGAACCTCATTCCTAGTTCTACCTATATCGTCTTATATGTTTCAATTCTCATAGAAACACTTTTTAAATGGACTATGTTTGCTGAGTAAATAGATTTTGTTTCCTTTAACATAAGAACATAAAAATTAGGAGCAGGAGTACGCCATACGGCCCCTTGAGCCATTCATTAAGATCATGGCTGATCTTCGACCTCAACTCCACTTTCCCGCCCGATCCCCATATCCCTTGATTCCCCTAGACTCCAAAAATCAAGCGCTTTCATCCTTGAATACACTCAATGACTCAGCATCCACAGCCCTTTGGGGCAGAAAATTTCAAAGATTCACAACCCTCTGAGTGAAGAAATTCCTCCTCATCTGGTCTTAAATGGCCGACCCCTTATCCTGAGACTATGCCCCCTAGTTCTAGTCTCTCCAGCCAGGGGAAACAATCTCTCAGCATCTACCCTGTCAATCCCGCTCAGAATCTTATATGTTTCAATGAGATCACCTCTCATTCTTTTAAACTCCAGAGAGTATGTACCCAATCTACTCAATCTCTCCTCATAGGACAACCCTCTCATCCCAGGACATTGCTTTGCTGTTTGCTGTAAAATAGACTGCCGTAAGTCCTGCCCCACCACCAACTTATTGTCTGACACAATGGTGTCAATGGACACACTGCCCACCATCAATTAAACCGCCACCACCACAGGCAAGCCTACCTTGTCCTTGCTATACATGCATCAGCTGACATAATCATGGACCAAGAATCAGAGTTGATATCCTCCTTGTATGTCTGACTCAATGTCACACTACATGATGCATTTACACACAATTAATAAATTAATTTAATTTAAAAAAACACAATGTAGCATTAGAATTGGGAAAGAAAAGCTAATCCCCAGTTGAACTAATCTGTGTTACTTTTTTCTGCATCCTTTAATTCCCATATTTAATGTTGTGTGCTCCTGATTGGCAATTCATGTCCTTTATAATGCCCCGAACAGTTCAGATCCTACTGGAGTTGCAGAGGAATTTCCCAGAGTTTTTCTTAAATTGGTTGCTGATTTTTATCTCCATTATTTTGCCTCTTCCAGGAGATTGCATGGTTAGGATAGAGTCATACGGCACAGACAGAGTCCATTCGGCCCATCGAGTCCGTGCCGTCTCTCTGTAGAGCAATCCAGTCAGTCCCATTCCCCCGCTCTATCCCCGTAGCCCTGCAAGTTTATTTCCCTTAAGTGCCTATCCAGTCTCCCCTTGAAAACATTGAGTATCTCCGCTTCCACCACTTCCGTCAGCAGCGAATTCCAGGTCCTCACCACTCGCTGCGTAAAAAGTTTTTCCTCACGTCCCCCCTGTATCTCTTGCCCAAAACCTTAAATCTGTGTCCCCTAGTCCTTGTACCATCAACTAGTGGGAACAGCTTTTCCCCATATAGCCGATCCAAACCCGTCATAATCTTGTACACCTCTATCAAATCACCCCTCAACCTCCTTTGCTCTAATGAAAACAAATCCAGCTTCTCCAACCTGTCCTTGTAGCTAAGATCCCCCATCCCCAGAACTAATCTGGTAAATCTCCTCTGCACCCTCTCAAGGGCCTTCACATCCTTCTTAAAGTGTGGTGATCAGAACTGGACGCAATACTCCGGTTGTGGCCTAACCAGCACTTTATAAAGGTTCAGCATAACTTCTCTATTTTTGTACTCAATACATCTATTTATGAAACCCAAGATCCCATATGCTTTGTTAACCACTCTCTCAATATGTCCTGCCACCTTCAGGGACCTATGCACATTAATTCCCAGGTCCCTCTGTCCCTGCATACTCTTCAAAACTGTGCCATTAAGTGTATATTGCCTCTCCCTGTTCCTTCTGCCAAAATGCATCACCTGACACTTCTCTGCATTAAATTCCATCTGCGACTTGTCTGCCCATTCTGCTAGCCTTTCTATATCCTGTTGCAGTCGATTGGTATCAAAAAAAGCAGTGGCCCCAGCATTGACCCTTGGGGAATACCACTCTGTACCATCCTCCAGTCTGAAAAACAGCTATTTACCACAACTCGCTGTTTTCTGTCCTTAAGCCAATTCCTTATCCAAGCTGCCACTGACCCACCTATTGCATGAGCCTCAATTTTGTTAACCAGCCTTCTATATGATACTTTGTCAAACGCCTTCCGAAAATCCATGTTGGCAACATCCATTGCATTCCCTTCATCAATCCTCTCTGTTACTTTATCAAAAAATTCAGTTAGATTAGTCAAACATAATCTGCCTTTTACAAATCCATGTTGGCTCTCCTTAATTAGCTTAAACCTCTCCAAGTGCCCGTCCTTGATTATTGTTTCTAAAACTTTACCCACTGGGTCAATTGGGGTCAATGTTGTATGAGGTTGCACCATGTCTGGATGGGGTCAGCTTGATGGGTCTGATGGTATTTTCTTATTCTTATTCTTTTCACATGTTTATATACATCTTAATTGCCCTCATACCTCTTGTGTTGTATCTGAGGCCGCATGTCCTCACTCCTTCATTCATCCTTTTCACTGTGTTTTCCTTAACTAAAACTGACTATTGATGAGGATTCAACGGTAGCATAGTGGTAATGTCACTGGGCTAGTAAACCCAGTATAGGATCTGGTCTAATAATCCAGTTAGACGTGAGTTCAAATCCCACCACGGCAGCTGGGGAATTTAAATTCCGTTAATTAAATAAATCTGGAATAAAAGCTAGTATCAGTAATAATAACCATGAAACAATCGGATTGTAGTATAAAGCCCATCTGGTTCACTAATGTCCTTTAGGGAAGGACATCTGCTGTCCTTACCTGGTCTGGTAGCAATGTGGTTAACTCTGAAATGGCCTAACAAGTTGTAACAAAATAATAAGAATGAAACTGGACGGACCACCCGGCATCAGCAACAGCACACCCAGCCCAGTCAACCCTGCAAAGTCCTCCTCACCAACATCTGGAGACTTGTGCCAAAATTGGGAGAGTGGTCCCACAGACAAGTCAAGCCTGATATAATCACAGAATCATACCTTTCAGCCAATGTCCCAAACTCCTCCATCACCATCCCTGGGTATGTCCTGTCCCACTGGCAGGACAGACCCACCAGGGGTGGCAGCACAGTGGTATACAGTTGGGAAAGAGTGGCCCTGGGAGTCCTCAACATTGATTCCGGACCCCCTGAAGTCTTATGGCTTCAGGTCAAGCATGGGCAAGGAAACCTCCTGCTGATTACCACCTACCGCCCTCCCTCAGCTGATGAATCAGTACTCTGCCATGTTGAACACCACTTGAAAGAAGCACTGAGAGTAGCAAGGGCACAGAATGTACTCTGGGTGGAGGACTTCAATGTCCATCACCAAGAGTGGCTCGCTAGCACTACTGCTGGCCGAGTCCTGAAGGACATAGTTGCCAGTCTGGGCCTGTGACAGGTGGTGAGAGAACCAACACGAGGGGAAAAACCTACTTGACCTCGTCCTCACCAATCTACCTGTCGCAGACAGTATTGGTAGCAGTGACCACTGCACAGTCATTGTGGAGACAAAGTCCCGTTTTCATACTGAGGACACCCTCCATCGTGTTAAATTGGATAGATTCAGAACAGATCTAGCAGCTCAAAACTGGCCGGCCAGCAGCAGAATTGTATTCCACCACAATCTGTAACCTCATGGCCTGGCATATCCCTCACTCTACCATTACCATCAAGCCAGGGGACCAATCCTGGTTCAATAAGGAGTGTAGAAGAGCATGAGGTGCCAACCTGGGGAAGCTGCAACACAGGACTACCTGCATGCTCAAAAGCGGAAGCAGCATGCTATAGACAGGGCTAAGCGATCCCACAATCAACGGATCAGATCAAAGCTCTGCAGTCCTGCCACATCCAGTCGTGAATTAAACAACTAACGGGAGGAGGAGGCTCCATGAATATCCCCATCCTCAATGATGGTGGAGCCCAGCACGTGAGTGCAAAAAAAGACAAGGCTGAAGTGTTTGCAACCATCTTCAGCCAGAAGTGCCGAGTGAATGATCCATATCGGCCTCCTCCTGAGGTCCCCACCATCACAGAAGCCAGTCTTCAGCCAATTCGATTCACACCACGTGATATCAAGAAACAGCTCAGTGCACTGGATACAGCAAAGGCTATGGGCCCTGACAACATCCCGGCTATCGTGCTGAAGACTTGTGCTCCAGAACTTGCCAAGCTGTTCCAGTACAGCTACAACACTGGCATCTATCCGACAATGTGGAAAACTGCCCAAGTATGTCCTGTCCACAAAAAGCAGGACAAATCCAATCCGGCCAATTGCTGCCCCATCAGTCTACTCTCAATCATCAGCAAAGTGACGGAAGGTGTCATCGACAGTGCAATCAAGCGGCACTTACTCACCAATAACCTTCTCACTGATGCCCAGTTTAGGTTCCACCAAGACCATTCGGCTCCTGACCTCATTACAGACTTGGTCTAAACATGGACAAAGGAGCTGAATTCCAGAGGTGAGGTGAGAGTGACTGCCCTTGACATCAAGGCAGCATTTGACCAAGTGTGGCATGAAGGAGCCCTAGTAAAACCAAAGTCAATGGGAATCGGGGGGAAACTCTCCACTGGCTGGAGTCATACCTAGCACAAAGGAAGATGGTTGTGGTGATTGATGGTCAATCATCACAGACCCAGGATATCGCTGCAGGAGTTCCTAGGCCCAACCATCTTCAGCTGCTTTATCAATGACCTTCCTTCCAACATAAAGTCAGAAATGGGGATGTTCGCTGATGACTGCACAGTGTTCAGTGCCACTCGCAACTCCTCAGATAATGAAGCAATCCATGTCTGCATGCAACAAGACCTGGATGATGTTCAGGCTTGGGCTGATAAGTGGCAGGTAACATTTGCGCCACAGAAGTGTCAGGCAATGATTATCTCCAACAAGTGAGAGTCTAACCACCGTTCAATGGCATTACCATCGCCAAATCCCCTACCATCAACATCCTGGGGGTCACCATTGACCAGAAACTTAACTGGACCAGCCACATAAACACTGTGGCAACAAGAGCAGGTCAGAAGCTAGTATTCTTCGTTGAGTGTCTCACCTCCTGACTCCCCAAAGCCTTTCTACCATCTACAAGGCACAAGTAAGGAGTGTGATGGAATATTCTCCACTTGCCTGTATGAGTGCAGCTCCAACAACACTCAAGAAGCTCGACACCATCCAGGACTAAGCAGCCCACTTGATTGGTACCCCATCGACCACCTTAAACATTCACTCCCTCCACCACCGGCGTACCGTGGCTGCAGTGTGTACCATCTTCAAGATGCACTGCAGCAACTCACCAAGGCTTCTTTGGCAGCACCTCCAAAACCCGTGACCTCTTCCACCTAGAAGGACAAGGGCAGCAGATGCATGGGAACACCACCACCTCCAAGTTCTCCTCCAAGTCACAGACCATCCTGACTCAGAAGTATATCGCCGATCATTCATCGTCGCTGGGTCAAAATCCTGGAACTCCCTCCCTAACAGCACTGTGGGAGTACCTTCATCACACGGACTGCAGCGGTTCAAGAAGGCTGCTCACCACCACCTTCTCAAGTTTAATTAGGGATGGGCAATAAATGCTGGCCTTGCCAGCGATGCCCACATCCCATAAACGAATAAAAAAAGAGCAAGAAAACAGTATTAGAAAGTGTAATGGCACTAAAGACTGACAAATCCCCAGGACCTGAAGGTTTGCACTCCAGGATTTTAAAGGGTGTAGGCGAAGAAATTGTAGATGCTTTAGCCATAATCTTTCAAAGCTCTCTCAATTCCGGAATTGTCCCTTTAGATTAGAAAATTGCAAATGTAACTCCATTATTTAAGAAAAGTTAAAGAGGGGAAAACCAGGAAATTATAGCTAAAGCAAACTACTTTGGATGCTGGAAAACTGAAATAAAAACAGATAATGCTGGAAATACTCAGCAGGTCAGGAAGCATCTATGGAGAGAGAAACAGAGTTATAGACTTGTTAGTCTAACATCTGTTGTGGGGAAGTTATTGGAATCTATAATTAAGGACAGAGTGACTTAGCACTTAGAGAAATTTGAGATGATTAGAGAGCCAACATGGATTTGTAAAGGGTAGGTCATGTCTAATGAACCTAAATACATTTTTTGAGGAAGTAACTACAGTAGTCGACAGGGGAATGTCGATAGATGTAGTTTATATGGATTTTCAGAAGGCTTATGAGCTAAAATTAAAGCTCATGGAATTGAAAGCAAATTATTGACCTGGTTAGGAGATTGTTTAAGTGGCAGAAGATAGAGTGTAGGGATAATGGGTATGTACTTGAATTGGAAGGCAGTGACTAGTGGTGTTGCACAAGGATATGTGTTGGGTCCTCAACTATTCACTATATTTATTAATGACTTCAATAACACAAGTTTGCCAATGACACAAAGATTGGTGGCATAGTAAGTAGTGTAGATGGGAGCATAAAATTAAAAAGAGACATTGATAGATCAAGTGAGTGGACAAAACTGTGGCAGATGGATTTCTACACAGGTAAGTGTGAGGTCATCCATTTTTGACCAAAAAAGGATAGATCCGAGTATTTTTGTAAAGGGGGAAAAGCTAGGAACAGTGGAGGTCCAAAGAGATTTAGGCGTCCATGTATACCGATCACTAAAATGTAGTAGTCAGGTACAAAAATAACCAAAAAGGCTAATGAAATGTTAGATTTTATAACTAGAGGGCTAGAATATAAAGGGGAGGAAATTTTGCTACAGCCATACAAAGCCCTGGTTAGACCACATCTGGAGTTCAGTGTGCAGTTCTGGGCACCATAACTTAGAAAGGATATATTGTCCTTGGAAGGCGTGCAGCATTGATTCATCAGAATGTTACCAGGGTTCCAAGTGTTAAATTATGAGAAGAAATTACATAAAGTAGTCTTGTATTTCCTGAAATATAGAAGGTTAAGTGGTGATTTGATTGAGGATTTTAGGGTTTTGAAAGAAATTGATAGGGTAGATAGAGAGAAATGTTTTCCACTGGTGGGGGAGTCGAGGACAAGAAGACATAACATTAAAATCAGAGCCAGGTCATTCAGGAGAGAAGTTAGTAAACACAAAGGGTAGTCGAAGTGTGGAACTCTCTCCCACAAAAAGGCAGTAGATGCTAGTACAATTAATAATTTTAAATCTGAGATTGATAGATTTTTGCTAGCAAAGGGTATTAAGGGATATAGAGCCAAGTCGGGTGGATGGAAGTAGCAAATACAGATCAGCCATGATCTCATTCAATGGCTCGAAACAGGCTCGAGGGACTGAATGGCCTACTCCTGTTCCTATGTTCCTATGATTGCTATCTTTTGAATTGCTTTGAACAATGTGCTTACCATCTCATTTTCTTTAATGAACTCAAACATTTTTAATATACGTTGTTATGTCTCCTTAGACTGCTTTCCCTGGATAATGTTTCTAGTCTGTTATTTTCATTGCCTATCCTAAAAACAACAGTACATCCTCTCTTTCTATGCATTTCTGCAGGTTTCTGCACTACTCTCGGCATTGTGCCAATTTATCTACAATCTCAAATCCACCAAAGTGCACTAGGGAAATCCTCACTGAAAAATAGGGCTGCCAGTATTTGTAGTTCAGTGCTAATTGTTGGTTTGTCATTGGCACCTGCACTGATTGGGGGTTGGCAGCAAATGCAGGGAGATCAAAAATACATTTTCAGGTCTCTGAGTTATGGGTTAATAGTTCAGGACCACAAATATCTGAATGTTATTGGTCCTGAGCTCAGATACAATGGCCCAGAATTTGCTGGAGCCGGGTGCCGTTAGTTAGATATTTTACCTCACCTTTCAGCTCGAAAAAAAATTGCACAGCGAGTTTCTGGAAATGCGAGCTGATAATGGCAACAGGTCACCTGGGACCTTGGTGAATTACGGGACCAACAATTTATCTCCTTAACTAATGTGATTGAAGGATTGAGCAAGAAACAGAGGACCGACAGAGAAGGAAATAGGGTGAATTAGAGTCAAATCAGGTACAGAAAGAGAAATAAAGAGAGGGAAAGAAAGACTGGATTAAGAGAGAGAGAGAAAAAAAATAGACAGGAAGGAAAAGTAAGAAAAAACATTTAAAAATTAAAATTTTAAATTTTAGAAATCGCTGTAACAACAACTTACTACCTGTAGGAATGAGACTCCACAGTTTAAATTGTTCCTTTTCTGGGCCGGAGAGGTTGAATGGAATTGCAGGAACATAAATCTCATGATTAGAAAGGTACTTATGCTGTTAAGTTCCAGCCATAACTTTCTGCAGCGAGTTTAATTGGTAAATAATGTGCAAATGCAGCAATTTCATGAAACTCACGAGAGGTTGAGGGCGAGCTGCCATTTTCGTGAGGCAACCGGCGGAGAGGCGCAAATCGTCCAGTAACTTTTGGAGATTAGCAATTCACAGGGTATCTCTTCCCCGCCACAAGTTGCTGGACGATTTACACATTAATAATGGCGAGCGCATTAAACCTGCCGTTATTTTGGCAGCAGAATCTGGGCCAATATTTCATTGACTGCCAGGATGAATTTGTGGTAATTTCTCTCAGCAAAATGTATTGTAATATTAATGTCTATTAGTCCATGAGTACATTCAAAAACAAGAAAAAAACACTCAGATATCCAGCTTACTCCTTTTTTGAAGCCCTCATTAAATCATCAGCACCTTTTTCCCTCTATTCTTTGATGAATTGGCAATTGATCTTTATCTCTTTTATACATTCCAAACAGAGCCACTGCATAAGGTGCCAATCCTTCTTTAAGCTGATTTTTCTAAGTTATTCCTTAAGTTAGCTTTTTATCACCCTTTTCTTCAGCTTATGATTACATTCCCTGGTTCTCTGCAAAATACCTGTCCAAGTCCACATTATCATCAATTCCTTTAATTTTTAAAATGTGCATTCTATTCCGTATTTTCTTTAATCCCCTGAGAATAGATTTAACTATAATCACCTTTGAATTCTGCCTACTGGTTCTACACCTTTTCTTTACTCTAATGCCAACTCAACACCTATGCCTGGTTTCACTTCAGCCCATTTGCCTGTGAAACCTATCGAACTCAAACCAGTCCAATGCTCTCCACAGCCAGCCTCTCATCCTCCACTCTCTGTAAACTTCAGCTCATGCAAAGCTGCACTGCCTGTAGCATATTCCCCCACCAAGTCCCACTCACCCATCACCCCTGTGCTCACTGACCTACATTGGTCCCAGTGGCCCAAGTGCCTCAATTTTAAAATTCTCATCCTCGTGTTTAAATCCCTCCATGGCCTCATCCCTCCCTATCTCTGTAATCTTTTCTAGCCCGACAACTCTTCCCTGAACTCATCTGATTTGACTTTTGTGCATCCCCAAGCCCCCCTCCCCATCTCTTCAAGCCTTCAGCCGCCTTGGCCTTAAGCTCTGGAACTCCTTCCCTAATATCTCCTTCTTTGGTTTAGCGCCCATTTTTAAATTATAATTCTGTGAAGTACCACAGGATGTTTTTTTACATTAAAGGGCGCTATGTAAATCCAGTTGTAGTTGACTTTTTAAAAATAGAATATCACTTACTATTTGATAGTTCTATTTATTCCTGCTATCTTTATTTCATTCTTCTGTTCCCTTTTTCTTTCCATCTATCAGCTTTTCATTACACCTACCTCTGTCACGCCTGTCCAACATTCATTTGATTTTTTTCATCATTTAATTACACTAGTTTTTGCCAATGCTCATTTGTCTATTGAAACCAATCCCTGTTGGGTAGTTATGCTGAATTGAATCAGAGAGACAGAATACTGAAATACCTTGGTGTATGCCAGCCACTATAAAAATGTTTATGAGAAAGTCAGAATTTGTACTTTATTTAAGTGTAACTTGTTCTATTCCCCACCACCTGACTGAAAAAAAAATCATAATACTGAAAAGTTGAAAGTCAGACATAAAAATGAGTGTGGCATTACCATCCATCTTCTGCAACAGTGGGAAACAAAGACATTCAACTTTATGACCCAGCCTTCATAACTAGAACTGACTTCTGAGATTAGGGTCACGTGCGGAATATTTTCTGTATTCGAAAACAACCTGAAAGTATATATTCCATGCACTGTATCAATAAAGGAGATGATAAGGCATTCTAAAGTTGGTCATTGCTAGTGGGGCAGTGCTATTGGGGTCAAGTAGGACAAAAGGTTTTTTTTGGAACCGAGGAACACATTTTTTACTTTTCAAAGGTAAATGTAAATATTTAAAAATTGTTAAGCCATTGATATTGTTGGCATACAGCCACTTATACCATTTGTATATGGAAATAAAGTCATGTTTTTATTATAACTCATAAACAGTAAAACATTAGTACCTGTCTATTATTACTAGATCTGTTTTCTTGTAATCGTTACTTGAAGTTATTAATTTAAGCCACTTTGACTTGGACAAGCGTTTGGCAAAAATATTGTATAAATCAGTCTGTAAAAATGTCAGGGAAGGATGGTAAGAGATAATAAGTGATAGAATTCGTGTTGTAATAGAAATGGAATTGAGATATTTTCCTAATATTTTTTAAACGAAGGAAGCTAGAGCTTTAGCCAAACTGAACTGACGTGTGCAGGATAAAATAGTACAGTCCTTTCTCATGGAACTTTTGACTTCTGCTGCCATTTTGGTGGTTCCTGTCCACTACGGCTGTCAGACTGTCTGAACCAGTTGAGTCTCACTCCATGTGAAAGTGGACAGTCTCGATGATCAGCCCTCATTATAGGTTTCTCTAAGAACCAATGACCCTGAAAGCCCAACCCTTAAAGGCGTTATCAGCACATGGGTGCACATTGACTTGAGCTGAACTAATTGCCTTCGTTTAACCAGATTGGTTGGTTGTTTCTGCTAGTCTCAAGCTGAAAACAGTTGGAGGTTCTGGAGGCTTGGCCCTTGGAATAAAGATGCCAGTGAGAAACAAGTTTCCACTGAACAGCGTAGCCTGGTCCATAAGATGCATATTCCATGGAGTATGGCAGAACATGGAAGAGAACACAAGTCTCACAGCTGGAAAAATGAAATGCTGTTCAACAGAGATTCCATCTTTTTATGATAAAGGTCCAGCCTACTTTGAGCTGCAAAAGTCTTTAATACGATGAAGGAAGTGTCCTTAGAAAGCATGTTGATAAAACCATAGTCCTGGAGATAAGGTCCTGTGTCTCTTGCCTCTAGGCTGGCATTTCTGAAACTGAGTCCTGAGCAGCCAGTTATTAAAATAGGAGCAAAGTTGAAACACCTTCTATGGGGATGAGGTGTAATAACCACCAGAAGCTTTTTGAAAATCCTTTATATTGGAGATTAGCCCAAAGCACAGCAAATTCTACTGAGAGTAACAAAAGCAAACAACAAACCTGACACATCCCAAGACACATAACTTGTAGATATGTGGGAAAGGTGAATTCCAGAGGTGAGGAGAAAGTGACTGTCCTAGACATCAAGGCAGCATTAGACCGAGTGTGGTATCAAGGAGCTCTAGTAAAATTGAAGTCAATGGGAATCATGGGGAAAACTCTCCACTGGCTAGAGTCATACCTAACACAAAGGTTGTGGTTGTTGGAGGTCAATCATCTCAGCCCAGAACATCGCTGCAGGAGTTCCTCAGGGCAGTGTCCTAGGCCCAACCATCTTCAGCTGCTTCATCAATGAACTTTTCTCCATCATAAGGTCAGAAATGGGGATGTTCGCTGATGATTGCAGTGTTCAGTTCCATTCGCAACTCCTCAGATAATGAAGCAGTCCGTGCCCGCATGCAGCAAGACCTGGACAACATTCAGGCTTGGGCTAATAAGTGGCAAGTAACATTCGCGCCACACAAGTGCTAGGCAATGACCATCTCCAACAAGAGAAAGTCTAACCACCTCCCCTTGACATTCAATGGCATTACCATCGTCGAATCCCCCACCATCAACATCCTAGGAGTCACCATTGACCAGAAACTTAACTGGACCAGGCACATAAATACTGTGGTTACAAGAACAGGTCAGAGGCTAGGTATTCTGTGGTGAGTGACTCACCTCCTGACTCTCCAAAGCCTTTCCACTATCTATAAGACACAAGTCAGGAGTGTGATGAAATACTCTCCACTTGCCTGGATGAGTGCAGCTCAAACAACACTCAAGAAGCTTGACACCATCCAGGACAAAGCAGCCCGCTTGATGGGCACTCCATCCACCACCTAAAACATTCACTCCCTCCATCACCGGCGTACCGTGGCTGCAGTGTATACCATCTACAAGATGCACTGCAGCAACTCGCTAAGGCTTCTTCGACAGCACCTCCCAAACCCGCGACCTCTACCACCTAGAAGGACAAGGGCAGCAGGCGCATGGGAACACCACCACCTCCAAGTTCCTCTCCAAGTCACACACCATCCTGACTTGGAACTCTCTATCTAACAGCATAGTGGGAGTACCTTCACCACATGGACTGCAGTAGTTCAAGAAGGTAGCTCCCCACCACCTTCTCAAGGACAATTAGGGATGGGCAATAAGTGCTGGCCTTACCTGCGATGCCCACATCCCGTGAATGAATTAAAAAAATTCCCTGAGGTCCACTGAATAGTAAAAGCCAAACAGCAGAATCAAGCAAATAATAATACAAGAGCACATAATGGACATATTGGGGTGAATTTTAACACCAAAAAACGGGTGGGTTGGTGTCAAGTCGGATGTTAAAATTTAAAAATTCTGAAACCTGACCGCAACCTGCCTCCAACCTGCGCACTTCCAGGTTTAACAGAGGTGGGACAAGGGGTGGGCAGCCAATCCTCTCCCAGGAGGCGGGTTGGGAATTTTAATGAGGCAGGCAGCCTCTGATTTAATCTGGTTTGCAGGTTTAACCCTGGTCGGCCAGGGTTTCCCAGACCTCAGAAAACCTGACAGCTGAAGCAAGGCAAGAACAGCTTTGGGGAGAAGGTCAGTGCCTTTCCAGCCCTGCTTATGGGCCAGGAGGAGCAGGTGTGCTTCCCTCGTCCCCCAAGCTACCCCCCCCATCATACTCCCCTTCATACAAAGGCGCCCGAGATAGGACCCCCCCACCCCGCCTCGGAGGTTTCAGTCATAACCTCTTTTGTGAAGCGAAGATGACTCATGGCATTGGTCCTTGCTGAAGTTGAGGTAAGAGAATTGCTCCCTAAAGACCCTCGGCAGATATGGCCTCCTGCTGAGAGCCCTTCTCCCCCTCCTCCTCCCTCTTCTAGCAGCTTGTCCTGCTCTGCGTGGCCTCTCTTCATTCTCCCAGTCATGCTCAATTCCCAGAGGAAGCCCGACCAGGCCACTCATGTCTGGAAGCAACTTGATTCAGCACAAGCTTTTAAATGAACAAACAGTACTTCAGCACCAGCCAGACCACTCCCTGTAGACTATTGAATCTTTAGCCAAGTATATGAAAGCTCCAAAAATGCGTACAATTGCACGGGCAGCCAGGAGAAATAATCCAGCATCTAACCTGTAAGTAGTTCATGATCCCTTTAAATAGTGCTGGTGGGGGGTCCTTCATTCCGTTTAAGGTCGTGTTCAGCTGTGCGAGGTTAAGACTGAGCATTGGCTGGAGTGCGCAGTTGGAAAATGGCAGCGCTGGCATTGAATCAGCGTTGCACACTGATTCATGTCATAATCTGCCTGCTATGCATGCTGCCGGTGGTTGTTAGGTGTGCATGCACAAACCCCTTTACCAAGATGGCATCCTGCGCATTTCCCATTGGAAGTGTGTGCACCTCAGACCCCATTTTCGAGAGTTAGATGGCCACATAGCGCCTAAAAAATGGGTACTGCACAGCCCAATTTATCCCCCATAAAGTTTAGGGCTTATTCTTTTCCACCACCTAGAAAGCTTGTTAGCCTATTATCCAGGCCCAGACACCCCAAGAGCACCCGGTCCTTTCCCAAGATATATATGCTGAGATTTTCCAGGAAGACATGGATGTAAAAAATCTCAGAACAATTGTGTTCTGTGGTAGTGGAAGCAGCAGGGGACCGAGAGAAGGTTTTCTAAAACACAAATGGCTAAGACTGTGTTGAACCGAACAAAGCTCCCTGAGTATTTAGAGATCTTGGACTGAAAGGAAACTCCTGGTATGAAGGAATGGGCATGGGGATTAAATAAACAAAAGTATGAGACTTCACTTATCAGTATTGTTCGTTGGAAGTGACATTCCCTTTGGTAGGTATATAATGCCCATCACAGAGTTCTCCTGTCTATTTTTCTTGTTGCTATATCCTTAGCTGGCACTCAAAAACTGTCCAAAGGGTTAGAATGCAGAGAAAAGGAACAGCTTGTCTAATTTAAATGTAAAGAAACTAAAGACTGTTTCGTTTTTGAATTTTTACACTAGATATACGACTTGAATTTAGCGCCAATGACCACTCCTGTTAAAAGACCCTATACCCCTTAAGAGTCAGAATGTGTCCTTATCTGCCCAATATCTAGAGGAATATAGTGAGACCCAAGGACTGAACAAAGGCCCTTGCCACTGTACTCCGACTTATGAAATATCATCATCATGTTGATGATTTCATCTTTGGTAGATGGATGAATATACACCAATCAGGCTGAAGGTCAGGCTATAAAACAACAGACAAGTTTATTTAACATTAAACAGGTATATTCACAGTAATCACAGCCCTTACTATTCTCCCCAAATTGACAAAACAACAAAGATGCTTTTCCTGTGCTAACTCTCGAATTAAAATTGATCCTTGATATGCAGTCACTCATACTATACATGTCTTTGTTTTGTCCTGAGGTGTGAATATTATCCAGATGGTAATGTAAATTCTATCCAACTTGTAGAAAACAGCTAGCAATAACGGATCTTAAACCTGGGTATATATTTTGGCCGCCAATAAAGAAACCAATGGCTAATCTAACAAAAACAAAAATGTTTCATACAGGCAGATCTCATCCTTTCTCTATCCAATAGATTTTGAGATTTCTTGGCTGTATATGCAGAGTATATATGTACTTCATTGGCTGTAAAGCGCCTCGGGACGTGCTGAGGTCGTGAAAGGTGCTATATAAATACAAGTCTTTCTTTTCAGAGAGAGTGATAGGCAGAAATATGGAAACCACAACAAAAATTTTTTCTGAGATCTCATTCTTTTAGTTCTATGACCATTGACCATGAGAGATCAAGGCTATAAGCATAACTATGTTAGACATCGTCATACAGAACAGAATGGACTATTGCAAAGAAGCATACCGACAACTGGACAACCAGGAACACTACAGACAGCTACCCGCAGATCCGACCAAAGAACACACCCGCCAACTCAATAGACTGATCAAGACCTTCGATCCAGACCTTCAAAACATCCTACGCGCTCTCATCCCACGTACTCCCCGCGTAGGAGACTTTTACTGCCTCCCAAAGATACACAAAGCCAACACACCTGGACGTCCTATCGTATCAGGCAACGGAACCCTGTGTGAGAACCTCTCTGGGTACGTCGAGGGCATCCTGAAACCCATCATACAGGGAACCCCCAGCTTCTGTCGCGACACTACAGACTTCTTGCAGAAACTCAGCACCCATGGACCAGTTGAACCAGGAACACTCCTCGCCACGATGGACGTATCGGCACTCTACACCAATATCCCCCACGATGACGGCATCGCTGCGACAGCCTCAGTACTCAACACCAACAACAGCCAATCTCCAGACGCCATCCTACAACTCATCCACTTCATCCTTGACCACAATGTCTTCACCTTCGACAACCAGTTTTTTATCCAAACACACGGAACAGCCATGGGGACCAAATTCGCACCCCAATACGCCAACATCTTCATGCACAAGTTCGAGCAAGACTTCTTCGCTGCACAGGACCTCCAACCAACGCTGTACACCAGATACATCGACGACATCTTCTTCCTTTGGACCCACGGCGAAGGATCACTGAAAGGACTACACGATAGCATCAACAGGTTCCATCCCACCATCAAACTCACCATGGACTACTCCTCAGAATCGGTTTCATTCTTGGACACACGAATCTCCATCAAAGACGGACGCCTCAGCACTTCACTCTACCGCAAGCCCACGGACAACCTCACGATGCTCCACTTCTCCAGCTTCCACCCTAACCACGTTAAAGAAGCCATCCCCTATGGACAAGCCCTACGAATACACAGGATCTGCTCAGACGAGGAGGAACGCGATGGACACCTACGGACACTGAAAGACGCCCTCGTAAGAACGGGATATGACGCTCGACTCGTCGATCGACAGTTCCGACGGGCCACAGCGAAAAACCGCATAGACCTCCTCAGAAGGCGAACACGGGACACAACCAACAGAGTACCCTACGTCGTCCAGTACTTCCCCGGAGCGGAGAAACTATGCCATGTTCTTCGCAGCCTTCAACATGTAATCGATGACGACGAACACCTTGCTAAGGCCATCCCCACGCCTCCACTACTCACCTTCAAGCAGCCGCCTAACCTCAAAAGTACCATCGTTTGCAGCAAATTACCCAGCTGTCAGGAGAACAGCGACCACGACACCACACAACCCTGCCACGGCAACCTCTGCAAGACATGCCAGATCATGAACACAGATACCGTCATCACACGTGAGGACACTACCCACCAGGTACATGGTACATACTCATGTGACTCGGCCAACGTTGTCTACCTGATACGTTGCAGGAAAGGATGCCCCAGAGTATGGTACATCGGCGAGACCATGCAGACACTGAGACAACGTATGAACGGACACTGCGCAACAATCGCCAGGCAGGATGGTTGCCTCCCAGTCGGGGAACACTTCAGCAGTCAAGGGCATTCAGCCTCGGATCTGCGGGTTAGCGTTCTCCAAGGCAGCCTTCGAGACACACGACAACGCAAAATCATCGAGCAGAAACTGATAGCCAAGTTCCGCACTCATGAGGACGGCCTCAATAGGGATATCGGGTTCATGTCACGCTACAGAACGTGACTTGACATCGTTGTCTGTCTTTCCAGTTTTTAAAAAACAAACACAAAAATACAAACCCAAAAAGGACAGAGAGAGAGGAAGGGACATGGAGAGGATATTCAGACAGCAGGATTTGACACGTTGGACCCCCTGGGACACATCTCATTGTCTTGGCTGTGCTCTTGGTGTGTCTTTGATGGAAGGAAAGATTGTATCTCTGCTTTTTCTGTGTTTAAATTCTGTGAACTTTTGTAGATTCACTCATAGTAACTTTACCTGAAGAAGGGGCGATCGATAGCTCCGAAAGCTTGTAATTTTAAATAAATCTGTTGGACTATAACCTGGTGTTGTGCGACTTCTCATTTATGTTAGACAAGGTAGCAAGTTTGCCAACCTGAAACTGTGAATTCTCATAAAAGCCTAAAGGATGTGTTCCTTTTTAAAAGGCTACTTATTAACCAGAGCAGACTGCAATGGGAAGATCAAAGACCCATTATTGACAGCGTTCAACAGCCGTTTGAAAATGTACTATTGAGATCAACTGGAAACCTAATTAAATTAAAGGAACAAAACAGAACAATATAGTCATCTTTGAAAGGCCAGAAGAAGATGAGAAGCCATTCAGGAGGTACAATAATGTTTCTCCATGTTTGGAAGGATCCAAATTTGACAGCATAAAGGCTTGCAGTTACAAGGGTAGAAATTCTGCTCAGTGATTACATACAACACTTTACATGCTTGTACTACTTTCCTAAGTGTACTATTTTAAGCAGGTATTAACCCATTTAAGTAAGCATTCAAATAGCACACCCAAAAATATAGTATGAATGCAATTAACTGTCCATACATAAACTTTGCCGATCAGAATTACTACCCTAATAAGCTCTGTTATTCTGGACAGCCCTAACTAGTTACAACCTCAACAAATGCAATAGTTTCAACTATTATATCAAGAAGAGATTTGTGGTCTAAACTTATATTCTGTAACTCAGGTGTTTTCCTGCCTCCATTTCCTTGCCTGATGATCTTGCAACTGTTGATTCAGGAGCTAATTAATACTCAGTGACACTACTGTTCTGCTAAAACTTTCCTTCGCTAATAGTGATAAGTCTTTCAAGCTGAAGTTTAATATAGTGTTCTGAGGTGAACTGCAACACGGAGCAGAAGATGGAGATTCTACATCCGGAATAAAGTGACCTCATTACGGTTCCATTGTTTTCAAAGCATCTTCCTGGTTGGTTGACCGAGGAATAACCAAGACACAACACGATACAAATGCTTGCTCTTTAATATCCCCATCCCACAGCCTGCTGGAGGGTCTACATCTACTTCAACAAGCCATTGAAAAGGTCTGTCCTCTGGGGCAGTGCCATTTAGAACTTCCTTTAATTTTCCAAAGTTCTTTCCTTCGAAGCTCTAAGGCCAGCATGCCATTCTCTCATGGCTAAGGTGGTCTCTGATTTAGAGTGCGAACACACGGAGGATCCTACAAGTTACGGGTTCCACCAAAGCCCAGCAGTGAGTACTTTGTAGATCTGTGACATGTAATGCAATGCTGAGAGCGTTTGTGGTATGTATTGCAGCAGACAATAATATTGGAGAACACTGAAGAAAAATCTTCATGTATCAGTCTGCTATACATACTCCTTTTGTAATGTAAACACTGGCAGGTTTTTTTATTAATTACTTGAGCGGAATGTGTCACATAACTAATCAGAATATGCAACCTAACCAAAGTTAATTGGATCCTCCTCCAATAATTGACTCAATTGGAGGCTTTTGTCGACCACTGTAAAATATTATCCACTATGTTAAACCAACATTAGAATTTGGAAACCAGCATTCAGAACAAAATAACCTCAACACCTAGCCTTTCATTTTCTTCATGGCACCAAGTCCAGTAATGCATACTACACCAATTCAGTTGTACCTGCTGGATTTACTGTAAGGTTATATATATTATAGTGAGTCATCCACACGTAACATTTATCTTAATGATATAAAACATTGTTTCCACAGTCCTGCGCAAATGTTAGGTTTTATGGATGATTCGCTTTATTGGTTTAAACAGTTGCATTTCTGAAGTACAGGTCAGATGAAAATTATGGTTTTGGCTTCTTTTTGATTAATTAGTAGGGCTGCTACCCCTATGAAGGAAAACAGATTATAGTCTTATGCTGTATGTGAGGCACGGGCTATGTCTCGTTGTGTTATGGTAATATAAACAATATTCTTTCGTAATGTGCTCATTCCAAAACATGACAAAGATTTAGTAATCCTGTATAAAACATACCATTGTGGTACGCATATGTAGCAATGCAAAAAAAACCATCATTTCATAATGTGCCCAAGATACAGCGCCTTTCAGAGTGTTGCAGACACCGATTCATCTTCTGCTTATCCAGAGGCCCCAAAGGTTTGGAATTGTACTTTTGAACTGATGCTTTTGAATCAAAAAAAAAGATGACATTCAGTCTAATACTTCTTTTAAGTGATTCTCAGAAAATAATATCTACTGGGAATTGTAAATCGACTGCACACTGTCAATGGATTAACCTAGAGCAACAACTTCATACTCATCACTGGTCTTGTGTGATTGTCATCTCACATCATCAGGCACCCCATGAGAGTTGGCATCTGTAATGAGGGCTGCTGCTGGCACAAAACTGAATGAATCCCCACATAATGTTTGAACATTATACACTATAAGTGATAACAAACGTTAGGAAATGATTATCAAGTCTGCAATCTAACCCTGGGGTTCAGATGACAGTTACAAACTGTGAGAGCGTTCCCCCTAAACTGATTTGCATCAGTTCAAAACAACATAAAAGCACAATTCCATATCTGTATAAACTGAAGATAAACCGATGTCTCAAACATTCCAAAAGTTATTGCATTTGGGGCATATGACAAACTGACACTATTATTTTGCATTGTATATATGCACCACAATGGTATGCTTTATTTCGGATTGCTATATCTTGATCATGTTTTGAACTAAACAATGTGCAAAATTGTGTGCTATCATGTACTGTGGGCTTGTGCTGCAACATATATTCTTACCAAAATAAGTATCTAATAAACCACCCGTCTGCCTATCCATACCGAATAGTTTCAAATAAATTAAGTATGAAATTGTCGTAAAAATTATCGAAGTGCAGGTAAAAATAACCTGTTGTTATTAATGTTGGTGATAACCTAGATATTGATAACATACTTAAAGAGTACAACTTAAAATCTACATAAAGTAGAAACAGCATCTGTACTGGTAAACTATCCCAGGGACTTTAGATAAGGCTACTACCATCAAATATTCAATAGTAAAGATCCAGGGAAGATTGTCTAATCTGTAGGTGTTAAGGCTATTTGGCTGGTAATGTTAGGACTTGCTCCACCTGGCATAAACAGGGTGGTAGTCAATATTCTCTGTAAGCTGCGCTTTGTTCTGCGTGGCCTGTTTCTTTCAAAGCGCAGTCACGTTAAATTTCTGCACATGTGCGGTATTTCCAATGTAAAAGCTTGTGAGCGGCCTGCGCGGGACCTCGCTGATTAGAGGGATCATTGGTGGCAGTGGTCCTAAAATAGCATCGGGTCATTCACCACCCCATTTACGCTGGGGCTCTGGCTGTCACTATCTTAGGTAGGGTCCTGACATTAATATGATATAGAAATAGTGACCTACAGACTTCAATGGTGCAAAATATGCATGACCTATATTCCACTGTCAGTGCACTTGCTGTGGCGTATTCAAGTATGGGAAAGCTGAAAGGCTTCAGAGATGATTTGCATGATATTTTGGGATACTTTTCAAGGCTGCAGTTTGTTGTGCGTCTTAGTGCAAATAAAATGCATGCTGGACTGAAGTGCATTTCACTTGTCTTCAAGTGCATGTTGCTTATAGGATTATCAGGCATCCAGATGTATCTCACACTGCTCTCAGAATGCTGGACAGCTACTTGGAGACTCCAAACTAGATTGCAAGAAGCCTTAGAACCAATGAATGTGCATTCTATTTCTGTGCAAAATAGAATACACAACCACAAGTTCAAAGAACAGTGCACTTTGTAGATTCATATAGATAAATAGATTGTAAGTAGCTAAACACATTTATGTATCTCAGAAGATTACGACATAAGGAACTAAAAGTATCCCACTCTTTATTGATTCATCACCATGACTTTAAAGAAATGAACAAATCTAGAAGTCCTTATTTGCTCTCTATCTGCGACCTCTGGGACTATGGAGTGTGAGGTGTCGCTATAGTTATCCTGGAGTACTGAAGCACCCTGTGATTCAAATATTTGTTTTAATAGTAGCAACATAGAGATTAGAAAAAGGAGATTCTAGATTCCTTTCAGAAAATTCACGTTAACCTCCAAGTAGTCTTTGCCTGTACAAAGATATGTGCACTGACATTTAGCATCAGTCACATGGAATGACTCCCCTTGATTACCACTCCATGACCTGCCGATGTGAGTCATACAGATCAGTAAAGTCCTACGATCTCTGGTCTATGATGAATTATTTGTTCTCAATTGGGGTAACAGTAGAGCACTACAGTTGACCTCAAAATCTCTGCGATGGAAGGAGAAAAGTGAACGAGAGTTTCCAGTCCTGATCACGATCCAGTGATCATTTCTGGAAAATGTGGATATCAGACAATGACAGGGTTGGTTCATGATGGCCCTTTTGATAGCATTGCCCAATACCAATGCTCAAAGATGAAGAATGGGTACTTTGGCAATGTATTAGAGGCCTGCCAATGCCAGTAACTGTGCACGAGTCACATTACTGATGGGAAAAGAGAAGCAAATTTGAAAAAGAATAGCCTATTCCTTTAAAATTATGAAAACATTACATTGCCTGAATCTTACTTTGTTTCTCACTCAGTTGCTTATAGTTTACAGAATTTTAAATGCCCCCTTCATTTTTAGAACAGTTCCCTTTTATTATTTAATCTTCTTTTACAGAACCTGTTGTGGGGGAAGTACTTTCAAATTAAATAGTCCTGTGGCAAAAAATAATTTTAATTTCTTGTACCTGCCAGAAAGATTTTTCTCCCATTGACTGTGAATGGGCAGGATATCTAGCCCAGAGCAGCTTGTTGGAGCCCCACCATATTGGGTGCTTTAGCTGATATGGTTGATATATGCTGTAGGTCCCTATGTAAGCAGCTTTCATTATGTTGAGAGAGAGACTCCTGGTACTATATGGTGATCTTCTTGCTCCAATATATGTTAAAAGTCTTGCATATAGCATGCACTTCCTGCAAGCATCACTCTTCCTTTGAAGGGATTTTTACTAGTCCCTTTGGAGCTACCCCGGATCAGGTGTATTTCTCAGAAACAACAACAGAAAACGCTGGAAAAACTCAGCAGGCCAGGCAACATCCGTGGAGAGAGAAACAGAGTTAACATTTCAGGTCGAAACCCTTCGTCAGAACTGAGAAAAAAGCAGGAAATGAAACAGATAAAAAAGCAAGGGGGAGGCTGGGGGGAGGAATAAAAGAACAAAAGGGGTGGTCTATGGTAAGTAGAGACATTAAGAGATGCTCAAGGCAAGACGAGATGGTAATAGGACAGGTTAAGAAACAAAAGGTGGCTAGAAGTGTGAAGTGTGAAATGCTGGCAGAATGAGAGACAGCTGCCGTAGGGGGAGAGAGAGAAAAAAAAGGGAAAAGGCACAAACCAAAAGGGGTGGATAAAATGTATATATATATATTTCTCAGACGTTCACTTTCAACTAAAGTTTGAGGTAGCCAAATCCTAAAGACGCTTAATTGGGTCTAAAGGTCCGGGCTATCTCTCCCTAAAGGAAAGGAACAACCCGAGAATGTTACCGTCCTCCAGATAGCGCTTTTAATAAGTTTAGCTAGACTGTAACGTCCCGGATATTATGAGGGTCCGGAGAACTCCTTCAGAATTCTGTAACTCTTCACCAAAGAGTGTACAGAGATTGAATATGTGAGTTATTGATACAGAAGACTTATGTGAGACAATTTTAAAATTGAAAGAACCGACATGCAATTTACAGTTGGTGAATCAGTCAATTGCAATGTTAACAGTTCTAAAAAGAGAAAAAATACTATCTTATTATTAACAGAGAATCTTACTTTTAAATCTTAACTTTGCTACAGTATTACAGTTCTTAAAGTTTTCTATACAGGATATCCATCAATATCAAATACCTTTGATGCCCGAGGTACAAAGAGTGGTAGACCACAGAGCCACCTCTGTGGTCGAGAATCGCCTTGCCCGATTAAAGCGAGTCTGATATCCCATTTGAGACTTCAATATTTATACCCTTTTTCAGTGGTATTTCCTTTAAAGTTTCTGCTGAGGCAAGTTAATTATCCCTATTCATCTTTCTGTTGACCTCTGCAATTCTTACTGCTACATCAGCTTGTAATATTCCAGAATCTTGACTTTCTCCAGGTGTTCTGGATTGACCATATAAAACGGTGTGAAGGGCAGGTGTTCCTTATTTTATGTCATCTTTACGAGGGCAGATGTTCCTTATCTTATGTGCCATCTTTACAAAGTTTAAATTAGAACACCTTATCCAGGGTGAACCATTGTTTTTGTTCCCAAAGGTCAGCCTGTCGGAGCCATGCACCTTCTGTTTCAATAAGGTTATTTATTCAGTGTCAACAACTGTCTTATCTCAATAGCCAGAATTCTTTCATAGCTATTTCATCATTAGGTTTCTAAATTTCCAAACCCAGTTTGTCATGTTTTAATAAGGCCAGAATTCTTTCATAAGATAGTGTATTTTTCTGAATAGGTTATATGGCTTATTCCTTCACACCTTCCTGCAACACTTCAGCCATCACACTTTAACATATCCTCTGATTCACTGTGCGCAACAGCATGGGAGATATGCTAGTAATATATTAAAAGTCTTGCGTATAATGTTCATCACACTTCAAATGTGTCCATAGCACAAAGAAAATCAGTCACCTGTTTCTGAATGGTTTAAATTTTCCAAGAGCTAATCCCGTTGATCCAGGGCCCAGTGGAATGGCAACAGCTGAAGTCCAACTGCCTGATACTGCTTGCTCTCAGGAAAGCAGTACATGCCAGGCCTCCGGCCCGCCCCCTCGGAGCACCGTGACAGTGGAATGTGGGAGACAACACCAGGCTGCCCAGGAACAAGCTCCAGAAGTGCAATCAGCAGCGGCTTCCTGCCAGGAGCAAGATTCTAGAACGGTCCCAGCGGATTGGAAAGTCAAAAATATAACCCCGCTCTGCAAGAAAGGAGGGAAAGAGAAAACAGGGAACTACAGGCCAGTTAACCTGACATCAGTCGTCGGGAAAATGCTGGCATCCATTATTAAGGAAGTGGTATCAGGGCACTGAGAAAATCACAATATGATTAGGCAGAGTCAACATGGTTTTATGAAAGGGAAATCGTGTTTAACAAATTTATTAGAGTTTTTTGAGGATGTAACTAGCAGGGTAGATAAAGGGGAACCAGTGGATGTAGTATATTTGGATTTCCAAAAGGTATTCAATAAGGTGCCACATAAAAGGTTGCTACACAAGATAAGGGTTTATAGGGTTGGGGGTAATATATTAGCATGGATAGAGGATTGGTTAATGGACAGAAAACAGAGAGTAGGGATAAAGGAGTCATTTTCCGGTTGGTAAGCTGTAACTAGTGGGGTGCCGCAAGGATCAGTGTTGGGGCCTCAGCTATTTACAATCTACATTAATGATTTAAATGAAGGGACCAAGTGCAATGTATCCATGTTTGCTGATGGTACCAAGCTAGGTGGGAAAGTAAGCTGTGAGGAGAACACAAAGAGCCTGCAAAGGGATATAAACAGGTTAAGTGAGTTGGCAATAAAGTGGCAGATGGAGTATAATGTGGGGAAACGTGAGGTTATTCACTTTGGTAGGAAGAATAGAAAAACAGATATTTTTTAGATGGTGAGAAACTATTAAATGCTGGTGTTCAGAGAGAGTTAGATGTCCTCATACAGGAAACACAGAAAGTTAGCATGCAGGTACAACAAGCAATTAGGAAGGCAAATGGCATGTTGGCCTTTATTGCAAGGGGCTTGGAGTACAAGAGTAAGGAAGTCTTACTACAATTGTACAGGGCTTTGGTGAGACCACACCTGGAGTATTGTGCACAGTTTGGTCTCCTTATCTGAGGAAGGACATACTTGCCTTGGAGGCGGTGCATCGAAGGTTTACCAGATTGATCCCGGGGTGAGAGGGTTGTCCTATGAGGAGAGATTGTGTAGATTGGGCCTATACTGGAGTTTAGAAGACTGAGAGGTGATCTCATTGAAACATATAAGATTCTGAGGGGGATTGACAGGGAAGATGCTGAGAGGTTGTTTCCCCTGGCTGGAGAGTCTAGGACTAGGGGGCATAATCTCAGGATAAGGGGTCGGCCATTTAAGACTGAGATGAGGAGGAATTTCTTCACTCAGAGGGTTGTGAATCTTTGAAATTCTCTACCCCAGAGGGCTGTGTAAGCTGAATTGTTGAGTGTATTCAAGGCTGAGATAGATAGATTTGTAGACTATAGGGGAATCAAGGGATATGGATATAGGGCGGGAAAGTGGAATTGAGGTCAAAGTTCAGCCATGATCTTACTGAATGGCGGAGCAGGCTCGAGGGGCCTACTCCTGCTCCTAATTCCATTGTTCTTATGTTCTTATGTCATGAGACGAGCAGCACCTCAATCCCATGACCCTTTTTGTAAAGCATGAGCAGCCAGTCACCTCCCTCGACCCTGGTCCTCAGCTTGTACCTTGGAGAAACACTAGAACAAGTGAAAGAAAGGCATGTGTAGATGCTCAGGGGAAGTACTGTGTTAAGAAAGAGTAAATTGGCTTATGTTCACTTTGGATTTCATTGTGTTAATTTGCACTGACATGGCATTTGTTATTCATTGAGGTCAAGTCATACAGGAATGTGTACATTTCTTTGGAGTTGACTTATTCACTCAGGTGATGATTATTGGCATCCTCATCTAGGGCAAAGAGGCCTGATGTGTTGCCATGCTGTAGGATGGGTAGTGAATTGTGGGCATGAACCTTTATTGGAAATATGGGGAGGAGGCAGTGATATCAAAGGTAGACTGTCTTACACAGAAAAGAATACTCGAGTGAAAAGCTATACTGTGATGCCCCTTGTTACAGGCACTAAGGAATCCTCTGACTGTTGGTCATCACAATGCTCTCACATTGTAGTTCTGGCTCCTCGCCAGAAATCTCAAAGTCCAGCCCTCCTTGAATGGTGAAGCTTTGCAGGGCACAGCAGACTCGAACTATGCGTGATACACAATCTGGAGCATACTGCAGAGCCCCTTCTGAACTCTCTAGGTAACGAAAATGTGCCTTTAAGACCCAGATGGTCCTCTCGATGGCTTGCAGAGGCATGTACCTTGTTGTCGCGTTCCTTTGCTGTTGTTCAGGCAACTCTTACTAGGATTATTATCCATAGGAGCAGAGGGTAGGTTTGTCACTCAGAAGCCAAACGTTGATGCAATTTGCTTCCCCGAAGAGATCAGGGAGGGCTGAAATTTCACAGTATGGAGGCATCGGGCTGGATTTTCAATGACCTGTGGAGTCGGGTTTGGAGGCGGGGGGGGGGGGGTTAAAGTTGCAGATTCGGGGGTCCCGACCCCATCCCGCCTCCAACCCGCCTCCATGCCAGTTTCTCTGGCGGCGGGTACCTGACCTGTTCTGAGACCCGACTCCCCGAGGTGGGAAGGGATTAGTGACAATTAACTGCCTGTTAACAGGTAGTTAACAGGCAGTTTTTTGCATAATCCCTATTTTAAAAAGAAAAGTGTGGGCTTCCCGACAGGTGGCAACCACGCCAAGTTATCGGGGCGGGCCGTGGGTCTGCAGGGGTTGGAGGGGTCGATATGTCCGGTGGGCAGGTGAGTGATGGGTGCATGTGTGCAGAGGTAAGTGTGTAAGGTAAGTGCTAAGTGTTGGAAAAAGTTTTACTTACCTTAACTTCCTCCTGCAGGTGTCAGCCCTTCCGTTCTCGGGAGTTAGAAATCTCACCGGCACAGAAAGCAGGAAAGCCGTGGTTCTGTCAGAAACTGCAGCCTTCTGTTTTCTGTGCTGGAATGATTTCTAACTCAGCCTGAGAGGAAGGACTGAAGTTAGAAATCATATTGTGAGTGTTTGACAGCTTCACAGAGCTGTCAAACGCTGATATTTCATCTGTCAAAAGCTCTTGACAGATGAAATGTCAGTCTGTGATGTCACCTGTTGCCGGGTGGCCCTTAATTGGCCTGCTGAGCCCACTGGGTGGGCTCAACAAGGTCAATCAAGGGAAAATACAGTGGGTTGGCCACATCTCGATGGAGGCGGGTTCACAAGCCAGAATGTGTGATTCCCGACCCCAACCCGACCCCAGCTTCAAAATCCAGCCCATTGTGACAAAATCCTGCACATCGGCTGCTGACGTGGAGGATCCTCTGCATGTTGTCAGAAAAGAATCTGTACTTTCATGGAGTGGAAGCCCCTCTTGTTGAGGTAGTTGAGGAAGTGTTCAGCGGTAGCACACAAAACAACGTTTGTGCCATTGCTTGCACCCTGGATCTTGGGATGGCACCAATCAATGTTCTCACTAAGCTGTGCGGCCGCGCGGCAATCTGGAGGTCCCGCGCAGGCCACTCACCGGTGTTTACATGGAAGAAACCGCACACGCGCGAAAATTTGAATTGGCCGCACAGCCAGTTAAAGGGACAGTGCACAAAAAAAATTAGAGGGAACATTGGCAGCAACCTTCGAAAATGAATGGCCCTAGCTCATTGCTGCCTTGCTGTGATGCCAAAGGTGATGTATTTCCCTGCTCTCTCGTAAAGGGTGTCAGTGACTTGACGAATACATGACCGTACTGATGCCTGGCTGATGGTGGCTGCCTGAAACAAAGCTGTGCCATAAAAGTTGAGATCGGTGATCACCTTCATACCCACAGAGATGAGCATGGCTGCAGGTTCTCATGCAGTAGGTGACAGAGTTGCTCTGCAGTTGATGATGGGTTTAAATAGAGCTGGTTGTGGGGGGAGGGCTCCTTTATGCCGTTTAATGTCGTGTTGAGCTGTGCGAGGTTAAGAGAGGGCGTAGGCTGGAGCGTGGAGCTGCAAAATGGCAGCGCTGGTGTCAAATCAACGTTGCACACTGAGTGATCATGATCTGCCTGCTCTGCATGCTGCCGGCAGTCGTTAGGTGCGTGCGCGCTAACCCCTTTATGAAGATGGTGTCCATCGCACTTCCCATTGGAAGTGTGCGGGCACATCGTGGACGCCATTTTCGTAGTTTAAGAGGCCTCGTAGCACTCAAAAAACAGGCGCTACAAAGCTCAATTTTGCCCCCAGAAGTATTTCCCAGCTGCAGAAATCTGAAGTCAAAATTTCCAGACTCTTGTGTGTAAGGAACTCCTCACTTCTGCCTTGATCAGTTGCTCCTGGCAGTTGCTGTGCCTTATAACTCTCAGTCTAAGTTACTTAGGGGGAAAAATTCATTTGGTTGTGCCTCCTGTTAGCGCCTTAAGAGGGCGCTAATGGGGCGCAAAGCAACTGGCGCCCGGGCGCGACGATGTTTGCGCCGCTCGTGAAATTAACTAGACATTTTGCGGCGGCGCTGAACACTACTGCCACGATCTCCTGTGCCGGCAGATCGTGACATCAGTCGAGTGCGCAACGCACGGGTAGCGGCCCGGAGCCGATATTGAGTGGCGCCCCCTGCCTTACCGCCTGCCGCTAGCAACGACAGGTTGAGGGGAGCATTTTGCAGTCAGGAAGGGACTGGAGGAGCGCTATTTAAAGGCGAACGCTTCCTGCCTTTTTTTGTTGGTGATATTTTTGCACCACGCATTCTGAGAGAGAGAGAGAGAGACTTCTGGAGAGATTCAACGCTGTGTGAAGGAGTTTTGGGTACTGAGCAGCACTTTGCAGGTTCATTTTAATTTGCCCTTCCTTGCATCTATTTAGAAGAGACTGTGGGGGCTGCACTCTGAGCTCTTTCCCTGGGCCTCGCCATTGTTCTTTCCAGCAGATTTGATGTACAGGTCTCTCCAGGCTGATATTCAAGGCTGCAATGAGCAGGATGTGGATGGAGAGCAAGATCAACCCTCCCCTTTAAGAACTGGCCAGGGCCATTGTGTCTCTGTTCCATTGCTGACTGACATCACATGAGCTTCACCAGCGCTCTGAGGTAGTGCCTTGTTCCTCGGCCTTTGTGCCTTAAGACAGGTGTGAAGCGCCTGATTTAGCGCTCCAATCACCTCCAGGGGCGATAAAAGCCAAGTTTGCAGTCGGAGGCGATAATTAGTGCCAGGCGCTAAACTTTGCGCCCAGCCGATAATTGCGCCCCAAATGGGGCGATACTGAATTTTTCCCCCTTAGAGTGTAATAGGAGTGTAAAGCCAGGAAACTGGGACCTGCAGTGTCATTGGCCCTTCCTTTGACATATGCAAATGAGGTCTGTTGGGACTCAGCGGGCGGATTGCGAGAAGAGAACTCGGGAGAAGCATGTTAATGGTGGAAATGGCTTCCACCCAATTTTCTTGCACCATTTATACACTGACAAAAGCAAGGAAATTCAACCCCTTAGTTTCTATGTATAACATATACTAATCTGACACTTTACCCTGCGACTCACCATGAGCAACACCATGGGAGATCCACTAGTATTATTAAATAATCAGCTTCATATGAATGCAGCACTAGTCTGAGAGACCCAATATCATATCTGTTTCCAGACTGCTGCTTTATGAAATTAAGGGGGGGTTCTTTGTTCTGAAACTTGTCCATCCCACAGCACGATTCCCCTTTTGAGAGCAAAACAATTCAACTTTGGTATATAAAGTCATTTTTAACCATCACTTTATCAAAAAACATAAATCAAAAAAGTAGGAATGTTAAGCGCAGATTGTGGGATAGAGCCTGGAAATAGAGAACAGAGCTGAGAGATGCAGAGATCAAAGCTGGGAGATAGTCGAGCAATGCTGGGAATAGAGAGATCAAAGCTAGGATAGTAAAGATTTATTTCCAACGAACGGAAACAAAAGAGCATAGGAAAAAGGAGAAACACTGTGCAGAACTCATTGGAAAGATGCATGCAGAGCAGAATTTTATTTGTGTGCATTCGCACCAGTGATAACAGGCTACATACTTTCATGTCTTGTCAATCAGAAAAGTCCATATCATTGGATGGCACAAAACGCTATTTTCTGCTGACTAAGTGTTCATTACGTAACTTTAATGAGTTTCCACTAAGTTGTTGCACTAGAGTGCTAAAATTACTTGTATCTGGGAGGTGCTGGCCACACACAGTGCCGTAACAAAAAGACCCTTTGTGGGAGAAAGCATTTTTAAACCAAATGTTAAAATAGCACCCAATCCAATTGAGAACCTCCAACACATGAGCTTCAACAGCATGTGAGTAAATGATTAAGAAAAGAAAATCATTAATTTGTTGGCCATTCCTTATTGGTGCAACTGTGTGGCCCCCAAATTTAAATGGCCAGTTTGCACTAATTCAAAGAAAATTTGGCTTTGCATCAACAGAAACTGCTGACCATACACGCGGCTATTGATTGAGATTAAAATATTTAGCCTGTAGCTCAATGTTGGCGAATGAGCTCGTGACAAGGAAAGTACCTCTGGGCAGAGCTCCTTTTTGCCTGGCCAGAGAGTAATTCAAGGGCAGCAGTATAACTCAGATCTGCCGACTTTACATTGCTGTAAGCAGATACTGGTGTGTGTAGTTGAACAGTGCTACAGATGTAATGCTCACTGCTTTACGTTTGCAGTCTGAGCTTTATATGCCACATTAAACTGGATTGAAACTCAGATGCCACGGATGAAATGACAGTGTGGTGTCTCACTGCAAAACCCTGCCCCCTGCTTCTTAGTAATATCCTTGTCTCTTTATGTACAAAGGAAGTGTTTTCAAGAGAAAACAGTTTAATGCCAGTGATTAATTCATACATCAATAACATTTAAACTAATTGTGCATCTTTCGCTGAGTTTCACTTGAAGACTGCACAACAGTAATGCAAAATGGAACTTGCACGCATTCTGGCAAAAGCAGTGATAAGTTAGAAATGTCCAAGGTCATGCTAATCACCTCAAGCACCATCTTTCTACCAATGCAACATCACAAGAGTGTTATCCATCATTTCATTCTGCATAGATTCCAGATAGAGAACAAAAACCTGATACTGTTTATGAAAAAGCTGGGCATACAGATCATTGCTGGCAAATTTTTCAAATGTTAAATTTTTCATAATGCGTTGAGAATAGTTTTGTGCATTTGATATATTTCAAATAAATGACCTTTTACCTTTAAAGTACAGAACAGTATGTTTGAACCAAGAATGTATCTCCATACCCACACGCACTCACTCACAGTTGGGCTTCGGTGTTATATTCTGCTATTTGTTGCTTTTCATTACATCGTGCACTTTTAAAGCAATATAAAATATATATACAATGGCTTGTATTTTCCGATCCCTACGGGTACACCCGAAGGGACCTCGTAAATGCCGGTTTCAGGCATGTGAAGCGCATGCGCTGAAAACCGGCATTTCCGATCTGTCAAGAATCCTCTTGACAGATCGGACGCCTGCCCTGGAGAAAGGCCTCTGTTGGGGGGGTTGGGGGGGTCGGGGGGGGGGGGGAGTTCCGCTTTCTGCAGAACCTCCGCCCGCTGAAATCACTTAAAAATCTTACGCCTGGTAAAAGCAGTAAGGCCTGCTTTTACCAGCATAAGAGTTTAAAAAAGTTTAAAAAATAATTTTTTTCACTCATTTATCATTAAAAAATACTTTTAAAAAAGGTAAGTTTATTTTTAGCCCCGTAAAAAAACTTTAATTATTTTTTTCAAAAAATTAAAATATTGTTTAAAATATTTAATTTAATGTAATTTTAACTCATTTTAAAAACGTGATGGTTTTTAAAAATTTATTGAATGTTGCAGTGTGTTTTTTCAGTGATCCCCATTCATACTTTTGACAGGTCTGTCTGTCAAAAGTATGAAGGGGGATTCCCTTCTCCCATTGGCTCACCTGGCCCACGTGATCCCAGGGACGCTTGCGAACCGCATGCGCCCCTGGGATACGTGGGCCTTGCGCATTTAGACTGCGGAGAGGCCCAGGATCGGAAATGGCCGGACCTCGGGAGCCCTCAGGTAAGGGCGTAGATTTTTTTCCCGATAGGAGGCCTCCGCACGCAGGAAGCCTCCTATCGGAAATTACGGGCCAATGTTTTGTAACTGACTGCACCTAAAAGGAATTATAAACTGGCTGTTGATAGGGGCATTCTGGTGGCCTTAGCACAACGTTTCACCCCGACATACTGTGCAACGATGAGGTGCAGCACCTCCAATTTCTTCATTGATTTTTGGTCAGTGCTGCGCCAAGAGACCAAGGTATCAGCGGAATTAGAGGAGAAGTGGTGAGTGAGTCATCCCGGGTACCATTTCCTATTGGCGCTTTGAAAGAAAAATTGGCAGGAGGGTTGGCGGCAGCTCATCGATCCATCCTTTCTACTGGGGAATTGTGCGGGACCAAAACATTTCACGATGGGACGATGGAAGAAACTGCACTTTGAAGAGAAAAATAAGCCACCTCGTCAAATAAAACTTAGTGGGAACACCAACAAATTCATGCTCTGTTTTTATTTATATAATGAAATTCTGATTTCTTTGGTTTACTCGTGTGCCGTGCAGGGGTTAGCGTTTAACTCCCCTATCATTCATCACAGCAAGGAGGCTCACTTTGCTTTGGAGATAGGAATCAATACAAGTTGCCTGCTTATTTTTTTCTACACAGCTGTGTTGTCTGATCATTTGCCAATGACTTGATTAGCTGAACCAGATTTGTAGTTTTTCTCTTCAGGGGTCAATCAGAAAAGCAACCCAAATCTTTCATTATTTCATATTATTTTCTTTTATCCCTCCATAATTTATAATTCAATGAAAAATTAAGTAAAGCAATGGCAATATAGGTCACACATTTAAATGATAACTGTACTTTAAGTTACAATAAGCTCTTTATCTTGGGCCAAACTGCTATTGAAATGAGTAACAAACTAAAAGTCTGTTGTGCCCAGTTTCAATGGCTGGTGGGGGGTGGGGTAGGTACGGGGGAGGGGAGAATAACTCTTGTTTATTACATCACTGCGCAATGCGATAAGTTCTTTTTGAATGCACTTATGAAGCTTTTGCACATAATGGCCGGAGCAATTCTTTCCCTCATGTCAGCAATATTTTCAAACTTACTTTTCATACACACTCGCTTTTGCTGTAATTCTATTTATTGATGATTTGGTTTTCAAATTAATCGAAGCACTTAAGCACAGGACTGACAGCAGATGGATGCTTAATGCGTTTAAAGGAGATTCCTTCAGCAGTTATTTTAACACAGGTATTTTAAATGGGTTAACTCCTCCATTGAAATAAAAGACCTATGGGGGGAAAAATTGGATTGGTTTGTGCCTCCCGTTAGTGCCCCCGGGGGGCGCTAAAGGGGCGCAAAGCCCATAGCTCCCGGGCGCGGCGCCGCTAACGCCTCCTGCGAAATTCAGCAGGAGGTTGGCGGCGGTGGTAGCCGGTAGCGCCCCACGGTGCTGCACCTCCGCCGATGACATCATTGCCGTGCGCAGCGCCTCACTCGCGCCCCAGCCGCAAACTTCTGTTGCGCCCCCTGACCTATCGCCGGACGATATGTCCGGCAGGCTCAGGGCGGCGTTTTTGCAGCCGCGCCGGCGCAAGTTAACGGGCAGGTGTCGGGCGACCATTTTTTTTTTCTGGCCACTTGCCACCACCTGCCCCCTTCCCCTTTTTTATTCGGGGTGCCGGCCGCGATCGCTCAGCCCAGCACTCTTCTTGAGTGCCGGGCTGCTTTCCCGGCACCCCGCTCCCCGGTGGTCTAGCAGGGTCCCCGGTGCGCGCTGCACTAGGCCCCTCCCCTTTAATCAGGGGAGCGAGGCCTGCAGTACCGCGGCGCTACGTGCCGACGCGAGTGGCGCTGTTGCACGTAGCACCGCGATATTCACTTGTAGCGCTCCAGGATGGAGGGAGAGCACTTCCAGTAGCACCCCGCCTCCTGCTTGGGGCGCTACCACTGAATTTACGGCGCAGGGCCGCTAACTTTTTCGGGGCTCTACTTTTAGTGCCCTGGCGAAGTTGGCGCCCCAAAGGAGACGCCACTGAACTTTACCCCCAAAGGAAACTCATTCGGATGCATTAAATGTTGGAAAAGGGATATACTCAAAACAAAATTAAAAGAACAAAAATGATAGGTACAATGAACTTCTCCACACTTTGGGCTGGATTTTCATCGACCTGTGGAGGCGGGTTTGGAGGCGTGTGGGGGGGGTAAAATTGAGAAAACTGGCGGGCGGGCACAAGCCCGTCTCCATCCCGCCTCCATGCAATTTTCATTAAATCGTGTCAGCTGGCTGGCTATGGGGATGCATATATGGATAGCTATGTGGAGGAGACATATCTGGGAGCAGTGGTGTAAAAATATCTGGGAGCAGACTTAGGGCTGCTGCTGCTCATTTTGCATCCAGGTCCTCTCACAGCAAAGGCCAGGCAGTCTTTGAAGACCTTCAATGCAGCAGCAATGATGACATCATCAGAGGCGACTTTCAGACTGAAAGCACTAATTGGGTCATGGGTTCCCATATGCTGTAACTCAATTGCCCAATTAGGTGAAAATTGCATCAATCTCCCACATCCAATTGCAGTCGGGTGGATAACACGAAAAGTGGATGACACGACCCCAACCCGCCCCAGTATCAAAATCCAGCCCTGTGTCTTTGTGTTTGCAGATACGGGATGTCAAGCTACATGTGATATTTGATGCTAAGCAGACGCAGCACTCCCTGCTGCTTCTTGACTCACCGAAGAATACACAACTAAGAGTGAATTGCTTAACACAACTAAGAGTGAGTAGCTGAACACAGAATCATGTGGGGCGATTTTCAACTTCTAGCTGCTTCGCCTGAAAATCAGGCGGTTGAGAATCGGAGGTGGCCACCTCAGCTGTCCCGAAAAGCCTGCCTGATGAAATTTTCAGGTGGGTCTGTAAACGGGTGAGCAGCACGCCTCTCTATGTCGGGTGCAAGGCTGCTTATCTGTGCAGACAGGGAACCCGTGCCAGTTGTCGGACCCCGTTTGGAATTTTCAGGTTAACAATAGGTGGAAGCGCGCACATTTGTGCCAGGTGGCGAGCGGCCTAACCAGCGGTCCTTCAAGGGGCCGCTAGTGGCCGTTACAGAAAAGGTCCAGAATTTTCTTTGGGGGGGATTAATTCTTGTGGGGCCAGGAGAAGCAGCAGTACTCCTCCTGGCTCCAGAACAATACTGCAGCCCGCTGCTGGCCCTTGCTCTACGCCCTCTAGGATTGGCTTCCTCCCCCCTAGGCCCGACTTTCCAGCCAACTCAGCCTGGGAGATGGCCTATTTCTCACCCTCCCACAACCAGCGCGTTGCAGTGGAGCACCAGTTTGGTGCCCACAGCGGGCGGCACGTCCACTCCACTGACTTTGGACCCGTTTCAGGTAGAAGTCAAATTTACCCCATAGAATCTTACGGCACAGGCTCTCTGAAAGATCCAACCACTTAGCCACATTACCCTCTTCTTTTCAAATATCTATTCACTTCTCTTTTTAAAAGCTATTACGGATTTTAAAAAAAAATCATTTTCAGGATGTGGGCATTACAGGCAGGGCTGGCATTCTGAGTTTCCCTGAGAAGGTTGTGGTGGGCCTTCTTCTTGAACTGTTTCAGTCTGTGTGGGAAAGGAGCTCCTATGCATCCAGATGCTGTTAGAAAGTGGCTTGCCAGGTCACTTCAGAGGGCAGTTAAGGGTCAACCACATTGGTGTGGGACTGAAGTCACATATAGGCCAGACCGGGTAAGAATGGCAGGTTTTTCTGACCTAAAGGACATTACAGAATCACAGAATCACAGAATCCCCACAGTGCAGATAGAGGCCATTTCGGCCCATCGAGCCTGCACCGACACATATCCCACCCTATCCCCGTAACCCCACATATTTAATCCCCCCCTAACACTAAGGGTCAATTTATCATAGCCAAAACAACCTAACCCGCACATCTTTGGACTGTGGGAGGAAACCGGAGCACCCGGAGGAAACCCACGCAGACACTGGGAGAATGTGCAAACTCCACACAGACAGTCACCCGAGGCCGGATTCTAACCCGGGTCCCTGGCGCTGTGAGGTAACAGTGCTAACCACTATGCCACCGTGTTGCCCCACGGCATTAGTGAACCAGTTGTGATTTTTACGACAATCCAACAGCTTCGTGGTCACTTTTACTGACACCAGTTTTAAAAAAATTATTTCCAGCTTTTTTTTAAAACTGGATTCAAATTCTCAAACTGGCACGGTGCGATTTGAACTCCTGTTCTCTGGATTAGCTGTCCAGTAACAGAACCACTATGTTACCTTACCAACTGCTTCTGATTCCACAATTGTTTTGTGGTAGGGCATTCCAAGTCCTAACAATCTTCTCCACGTGTATTCAACAAAACTCCCAGTTGCTCCCTCAGTTCATTTGGTGATGATCTTAAATTTTTGCCCTCGAGCTACTGACTCACCATATTTACAACTTACTGTGAGTGCTGTGCTATCTTATTCACTTCTCAATCTCTCGAAGCTAAATTTTGTGTGTGATACAATTCTAAACACTTACTATCTTTTTTAAAAAATTGAAAAACTTAAATGAAAGTCCAGGGAACAATTTGTGAAAAATAACTAAATAAATTAAATCATACCCCCCCTTCCTCTCCTTTGACAGAAAATGATCTCTGCAGGTACTTTAGATTTTGCTCTGTCACATACGATCCTCAAGCATCAAGGATATGATGGGCCAAGGTCCAAATTGTAGGACACCACCAAGCTGGAAGAGAGTGGGAGGTAAGACTCGTTAAATTAGGAACTCATGCTTGGGGTTCACCATGCTTGGATTTTAAAACTCACAGTAGCAGGCAGTGATTTTAAGGCTTTATCTCCACAATGAGATTATAAGAAGTAAGATTTATACAGCGCCTTTCATGACCTCAGGATGTCCCAAAGCGCATCACAGCCAATGAAGTACTTCTGAAGTGAAGTCGTAATGGAGGAAAACAGGCAGCCAATCTGCTCAGAGCAAAGTCCCACAAACAGAAATGAATTAAATGACCAGATCATCTGTTTTACATGTTGGTTGAGGGTTAAAGGGGATTGTGTAAGAATAAAGAAGAGAGTGCGGGATGGCATATTCGCAGTCTAGGAGGAACGCAAGAGGAGATTTCAGCGCAGCACTGGCCACAGTATTATTGATAAAATAGAGAGAAACAAAAAAAACCTCTAACTTTTGAGCAGTTTCCTCTACAAGTTAATTGCAGTCAGTAATGAGAACTGTAATATATTATCACATGGTTTGTCACATGGTTTAGTATGAGCATGCTCAGTTCACTCTAGCCTAATAAAGCAAGCACATGGACTAGCAACTCATCCTTCATTTGTTCTACCCACATATATTACATTTTGATGACAAGGATGGGATCCCAAAGCCATTTTTAGGGATCATGGAAGGACACAGTGTTCAACCTTCGAGTGGACAAGTTTAAGATGTATTTGTGACACCTAAACTAAATTTTTGTGATGTTTTACCGTTAATGCTGATGCAGAATCATCTGTGCTTCGCCTTCATGTGTATGTATACACAGCAACAGCGGCATTGATTCTCACAGGTACACAGGTAGCGTGCTGAGTCACTGTTCGACGGGATCAGGACAATCATGGGATTCATCGGAAGCCTCAGCATTTATGACCGAGCTTGTGAACCATTCAGTTCTTACATTGAGTTTTTTAAGGCCAATAATATTATTGAGACCGAAGGTGCAGATGAGAATGTTCAAGCTCAAAATAAAGTAATTCATGAATGGAAGAAAGCAATTTTCTAACGGAGATCGGGCCAGATGTCTACGGCACGTTGACAAACCTACTCGTGTCAGGGAAAACGAAGGATGTGTCATTTGAAGACATTGTCGAGAAACATGAGGACCATTTCGACCCAAAGCCATTAGAAATAGCAGAGAGCTTAAGATTGGTACCAGAAACCAAAAATGGTTTCTGGTACCAAAAGTGAAACCATCAGTGAGTACATTGTAGCTCTTAAGAACCTGTCTTTGCATTGTAACTCTGGCACATTTTTGGATTGTGCGTTGCAAGATAAGTTTGTGTGTGGACTGGTGGATGAGCACACACAGTCCAAGTTACTGAACACGCCGAACCTAACGTTTGACATACCATGCAAAATTGCCCTATCTATGGAGATGGCATCTAAGAATGCTAGGAAACTTCGTCCAACTCAAGTGACTAGTGCAGCTGACGTCTACAGTCACAAAGCCACCGCCAAACCTAAAGCTGTGAGACTGGGTCAAAAGCATGTCGGTGACAGCAGTTCAGTGAATTGTTATCGCTGCAATGGAAATCACTCACCACAGTCCTGCCAATACAGAAATATGAAGTGTTTTCACTGCCAAAAGCAAGGCCATATTTCAAGAGCTTACAGAGCTAGATCTAAAGCAAGAAGTAAGAACCATTCTAGTGGCAATGCAAAGCAGTGAAACAAATGGGAGGAGTTCACAATATTGAAGTGAACACACCTGATGTTGAAGAACTAGGCATCTACAGTATCTATGCCACTAGCGACAACGCTAGCAGTCATGAGAAAGACTTCCATACAAAACTTTTGATTAATGAGCAATATATTGATATGTGTATCGACACGGCGGCGGACTGCTCTATCATGAGTAAGGACACATATGAGAGTAAGTTTAATTAAATACCACTTACTAAGAGTACCGTAGAGAACATAAGAAATAGGAGCTGGAGTAGGCCATTCAGCCCTTCAAGCCTGTTCCACCATTCAACAAGATCATGGCTGATCTTCTACCTCAACTCCACCTTCCCGCACTATCCCCATATCCCTTAATTCCCTTTGTTCCCAAAAATTTATCGACCTCTGTCTTGAATATACTCCAATGACTGAGAATCCATAGCTCTCTGGGGTAGAGAATTCCAAAGATTCACAAACCTTTGAGTGAAGAAATTTCTCCTCATCTCAGTCCTAAATGGTCTACCCCTTATTCTGTGACTGTGACCCTGTGTTCTAGATTTCCCAGCCAGGGGAAACATTTTCCCAGCATTAACCCTGTCAAGCCCCTTTAAGTATTTTATATATTTCAATTAGATCACCTCTCATTCTTCTAAACTCTAAAGAATATAGGCCTAGTCTACTCAATCTCTCCTCATAGGGCAATCCCCAGGAACCAGTCTAGTGAACCTTCGCTGCACTCCCTCTAAGGCAAGTATGTCTTCCCTTAGGTAAGGAGAACAGAACTGTACACAATACTCTAGGTGTGGCCTCACCAATGCCCTGTATAATTGTAGTAAGACTTCTTAGAGACATGTGGATAAATTAAATGTACAGTTCAACACAATGGCCAGTCAGTAAAGCTGCCTATTATTGTAGCGAGCTACAACAACAGGCCAACTCTCATGGGCAAAGACTGGTTGAGAAAGTTAAAACTAGACTGGAAAAACATCTTCAGTGTAGCTGCTTCAAAGAAGCGACTCAACACGATGCTGAACAAGTATGAAAGCATGTTCTCAGACAGTTGTGAGGGCATCACTGGGTATGACGCACATATCCGCATCAAGTCCAACACAAAGCCTGTCTATTGTAAGGCAAGGCATTGAAAAGTCAGGTGGAGTAAGAGCTAGCAAAGCTCAGAGAGAATGGAGTGCTAGTAAAATCTGACAAAAGTGAATGGGCTACCCCGATTGTGGTAGTGCCCAAAGCAGACAAAACTATACGCTTGTGCGGTGACTACAAAGTTACTGTCAACCAAGCAGCTAACGATGAACAGTACCCGTTATCTACATCACAGGATTTGTATGCAGCACTCTCTGGGTCAAAGGTTTTCTCCAATCTTGACCTATCGCACGCTTACGCTCAGCTGAATGACAAAGAGAGTCAACAGTATCTCACCATCAACACACACAAGGGACTGTACTCATACACCAAGCTACTGTATGGTGTAAAGTCCTCGTCCAAAAACTTTCAGGCTACGAGGGATAAGATTTCGCAAGGAGTTCCAAATCGCTTATGCAATCAAGATGATGTGCTGATCACAACAAGCAGCGAGGAAGAAAATCTAGAAGTGTTAGATTTAGTGCTTCAAAGGTTGAATGCCCACAATGTCAAATTGAAAAGGAGCAAATGTGCTTTTGTGCAGCCCAAGGTTATGTACCTTGGTCTGAAAGTTGATGCAAATGGCTTGCAACCAGTGAAGGAAAAGGTTGATGCTGTCATCAATGCTCCAAAGCCACAGAATGTGTCTGAGTTAAGATCTTTCCTTGGAATGGTCCAGTACTACGCACATTTCTTACCTGAGTTACGACCACGTTAGCTCCATTGCACAAACTCCTCAAGAAGGATGTCCAGTGGAAGTGGACGAAAGCACAACAGGAAGCTTACGACGCTTGTAAGAGAAGTCTCTCTAGCAATGCTCTACTTGTGCACTACAACACAGAGCGTGAGCTTAAGTTAGCATGTGAAGCTTCTAGTTACGGTGTGGGAGCTGTCATAAGCCACGTAATGGATGACGGCCAAGAGAAACCAATCACGTTTGCATCGTGAACCCTCACAAAGAGCAAAAGGAACTATGGCAAATTGAAAAGGAAGCACTCGCTATAGTGTTTGGAATCAAGAAATTCCAACAGTTCCTGATCAGCAGAAAGTTTACCCTGATAACCGATCACAAACCGCTCCTAGCAATATTGGGGCCCAAATCTGCCATCCCTGCAATGGCCACATCAAGAATGCAACATTGGGCAGTGTTGTCACAATGTGACTACACGATTGAATATCGCACTTCAATGCAGAACGCAATCACAGAGGCCTTGTCCAGGTTACCACATGAGGACTCGTGCGTTGGGAATGAAGCTGAGATTTTCACACTAGGTACAGTTGACAAAGACTTTCCCGTGAATGCAACTGAGATTGCAAATGAGACTCAAAAGGACTCAGTACTGCAAAGAGTGTATGAAAACACCTTGAATAGATGGACTGATCAGTGTCTGGACACAAGTTGAAACCATTCCATAACTGTCATACTGAACTGTCTTGTGAGCAAGGTTGTATCAAGTGGGGAAACAGTGGTAATACCTACTTCTATGAGAGATAGAATTCCAGTTGAACTTCATACTGAACATCCAGGGATCGTCAGTTTTTAATAGCTATTAAAGATGTGGTTGCAGAGTGACCAAGGTTGGGAACTAAATATTCAAGGATATTTGACTTTTAGAAGAGACAGGCAGAATGGAAAAGAAGGAGGGGTAGCCCTGATAATAAATGAGGGAATAAAGAAAGTAGAGCGAAAGGATCTTGGCTTGGAAAAACAAAATGTAGAATCAGTTTGGGTAGAGCTAAGAAACAACAAGGGGCAAAAAACACTAGTGGAAGTAGTCTATAGGTCCCCTAACAGTGGTTGTTGTGTCGGGCAGAGTATAAATCAGGAAATTAGAGATGCATGTAAAAAAGGTAATAAAGTAATCATGGGGGACTTTAACTTTCATATAGACTGGGCAAACCACATTTGCAGAAATAGTGTAGAGGAAGAGTTCACGAAATGCATTCAAAATAGTTTTCTAGATCAGTGTGTCACGGAACCTACAAGGGAATTGGTTACTTCAGATCTAGTACTGTGCAATGAGACAGGGTTAATTAATAACCTTGTAGTAAAGGAGCCTTTGGGGGGGCAGTGAACATAATATGATAGAATTTTATGTTCAGTTTGAGAGTGATTTAGTTAAGTCCGAATCTAGGATCCTAAACCTGAACAAAGCAAACTATGTAGGTATGAGGGGCAAGTTGGCTAAGGTAGGTTGGGAAACTAGATTAAAAGATATGACAGTAGAAAAACAATGGCAAACATTTAAAGAAATAATTCATAATTCGCAACGAATATACATTCCCTTAAGGAATAAAAACACCATGGGAAAAATGGTCCAACCGTGGCTAACAAGAGAAATGAAAGATAGTATTAGATTAAAGGAAGAGGCTTATAATGTTGCCAAAAAGAATAGTAAGCCTGAGGATTGGGAGGATTTTAGAATTCAGCAAAGGAGGACCAAGAAATTGATAAAGAAAGGGAAAATAGAATGAGAGTAAACTAGCGAGAGACATATAAACAGACTGTAAAAGTTTTTATAGGTATGTAAAAGGGAAAAGATTAGCGAAAGTAAACGTGGGTCCCTTACAGGCTGAGATAGGAGAAATTATAATGTGGAAATAAGGAAATAGCAGAGAAATCAAACAAATATTTTTGTGTCTGTCTTCATGGAAGAAGATGCAAAAAATCTCCCGGAAATAGTGGAAAACCAAGGATCTAATGAGAATGAGGAACTGAAAGAAATTAGTATTAGTAGAAAAATAGTACTGGAGAAATTAATGGGACTGAAAGTCAATAAATCCCCTGGACCTGATCCTAGGGTTTTAAAAGAGGTGGCTATGGAGATAGTGGATGCATTAGTTGTCATCTTCCAAAATCCCATAGATTCTAGAACGGTTCCCGCGGATTGGAAGGTAGCAAATGTAACCCCACTATTTAAGAAAGGAGGGAGAGAGAAAACAGGGAACTACAGGCCAGTTAACCTGACATCAGTAGAAGGGAAAATGCTAGAATCTATTATTAAGGATATGGTAACAGGGCACTTAGAAAATAATAATAGGATTGGGCAGAGTCAACATGGATTTATGAAAGGGAAATCATGTTTGACGAATCTGTTAGAGATTTTTGAGGTTGTAACTAGCAGAATAGATAAGGGTGAACCAGTGGATGTGGTGTATTTGGATTTTCAGAAGGCATTCGATAAGGTGCCACACAAGAAGTTATTAAACAAAATTAGGGCTCTTGGGATTGGAGGTAATATACTAGGATGGATTGAGGATTGGTTAATGGATAGAAAACAGAGAGTAGGAATAAACGGGTCATTTTCGGGTTGGCAGGCTTAACTAGTGGGGTACCACAAGGATCAGTGCTTGGGCCTCAGCTATTCACAATCTGTAGCAATAATTCGGATGAGGGGACCAAATGTAATATATCCAAGTTTGCTGATGATACAAAGCTAGGTGGGAATGTAAGTTGTGAAGAGGATGCAAAGAGGCTTCAAGGGGATATAGACAAGCTAAGTGAATGGGCAAGAACATGACAAATGGAATATAATGCGGAGAAATGTGAAGTTATCCACTTTGGTAGGAAAAATAGAAAAGCAGAGTATTTTTTAAATGGTGAGAGATTGGGAAATGTTGGTGTTCAGAGGGACCTGGGTGTCCTTGTATACGAATCACTGAAAGTTAACAAGCAGGTACAGCAAGCAATAAGGAAAGCAAATGGTATGTTGGCCTTTATTACAAGAGGATTTGAGTATAAGAGTAAAGATGTCTTACTGCAATTATATAGGGCCCTGGTGAGACCACGCCTGGAGTATTATGTACAGTTTTGGTCTCCTTACCTAAGGAAGGATATACTTGCCACAGAGGGAGAGCAATGAAGGTTCACCAGACTGATTCCTGGGATGGGGGGATTGTTCTATGAGGAGAGATTGAGTAGACTAGGTCTATATTCTCTAGCGTTTAGAGAATGAGAGGTGATCTCATTGAAACATACAAAATTCTTACAGGGCTTGACAGGGTAGATGCAGGGAGGATGTTTCCCCTGGCTGGGGAGTCTAGAATTGGGGATCACAGTCTCAGAATAAGGGGTTGGCCATTTAGGACTAAGATGAGGAGAAATTTCTTCACTCAGAGGTGGTGAGTCTTTGGAATTCTCTACCCCAGTGGGTTGTGGAGGCTCAGCCGTTGAGTATATTCAAGACAGAGATCGATAGATTTTTGGATATTAAGGGACTCGAGGGATATGGGGATAGTGCTGGAAAGTGGAGTTGAGGTCGAAGATCAGCCATGATCTTATTGAATGGCGGAGCAGGCGCGAGATGCCGAATGGCCTACTCCTGTCCCTATTCCTTATGTTCTTATGTTCCTCTTCCAGTTTAGCCCATAGTACGAAAACCTTTTCTTTTTATCTGAGTAACACAGCAGGACATGATTGGGCTTCCATTAGATATCTGTGATATTTAATGGAGAAGACATCACATTATGCTCAAGTTATTCAAATAATTTTTCATTTTGTGTTTGATAGGAATATTCAACGTACTAATATCGTAAAGCTGAACTACACAGTATTTCCTATTCGCACTGTCTTCAGCTGTAATGGAACCAAACTACAATAAACCCATCAGGCTAATTCTACAAGATGGTATAAACAGGATACTTAATGAAGACCAAATGATTTATAACTTGTGGTGCTGACGATTACTATCAGGATACAAATCATATCCCATGAATCTTCATAATATATCCTCTGTTCATATAACATAGGAGTTGTAAAATCACGTGATGCAATATTTCCATCCATATAATACTGTCAGAATTAAATGCTGCTTATATTCCAACACAGTGAGTACCTGGAAAGTGTTTATTTGCTTAAAATACAGTATTTATCACACAATGAAGGCTTTGGGGGCTGTGGTCTTCTTGCTCAGTAGGACGTGGAAGTCCCGAACCACTTTCCTTTCTTCAACTAATAACACTTTTTTTGTCCTGCAGCTCTTCCTTTGCCCTTACATCTCAGTCCTTTTTGGTCTATCTTCCCTCTTGCAGTTAGTTTTAAGTTATTGACATCCTCATTCAGCATCTCTTATGTTCTTAGGCAATTTATTTTTGACCATTTCTTGCCCAGGTTTCACAATGCCAAGTTGGCAGTTCATACAAGTTCAACAACTCATGATTATATATTTTCTTCCCATAAATCCCTTTTACTCTATAACAACCCTAATAGGCAATTTTCTTCTTATAATCATTTTTCTGAAATTACTGTTAAAGCATTCATAAAGGTGAGTGCTCATTTATAGCAATAATGGTCATTAATTTGTATTATTTTAGCTGATGTTCCAGTTAGGTGACTCAACTTCTCACAGAGGGTGCTGCTGCTTTACTGGGAAGTTGGATGTTACCTCTTGGTGGTGTGATCCAGTGTCCCTTGCACCAGGACAGCCAGCACTTGTATCACTCCTTTGTGTTCGTGACACCAATTCAACCAAAGGCAATTCAGCGCTCCTGCGCACTTTTATTGTTAGGTTCACAAAGACAAAACTACACTTATCACAGACTTATGTTGCTCCTCCCTGCAGGCCTGCCCCTGATCTGTAACATTGCGTTTTATAACCCTCTTGCTTGTTTACTTAATCGGGGACACCTGTGATGACATATTGGGAGCCTAGCTGACTGCCACCATCCACTCCTGATGGCGCTAGTGCCCTATAGCTTTGGGAGTGGCTATATGCTTCATCACAGGGGACACAACCTAATTTATTACCCATCTTTGGAATTCTCTACCCCAGAGGGCTGTGGATGCTCAATCACTGAGTATATTCAAGACTGAGATCGATAGATTTTTGGCAACTAAGGGGATCAAGGGATATGGGGATAGGGCGGGAAAGTGGAGTTGAGGTAGAGCAGGCTCGAGGGGCCTTATGGCCGACTCCTGCTCCTCTTTCTTATGTTCATATACTCTTGAACCCTGCACGCAGCAAAGTACAGTTCCCCGTCTTGCTTTTCTTCCTCATTCTTTTTTGCACGTCACCAAGTCTTCTCACCTCCCACCATCCCAAGGAATTTCTCAATTCCCACCAGGGTGATGCCAACTGGATCTTCATCTTCAGCACCTCCCCTTTAATTTGCGCCGCCCCGGCCGCAGGTAGGCCCCCCTAACCCCATCGGACATAGAGTCTGGCGGTAAGTTAGGGGGCGCTACCGAAGATTGCGGCCGGGGTGTGGGCGGGCCACTAATGGTTACCGCCGCCGCTAAACTCCCGCTGAATTTCGCGGGAGGTGTTGGCGGCGCTGTGCTCAGGCGATAGTTGCTTTGCGCCCCGTTAGTGCCCTCTCAGTGCTTCCCATTAGCGCCCTCTTAGGGCGCTAACGGGAAGCGCAAAGCTACCGAATTTTTAGGCCATTGTGTTTTATGCAGGTTGCAAATGTTTGGAGCAAGCTCTCTATCCAGTGTCACCTCATTGGAACAACCTCTCTCACCATTGACAGATTGCATCTGTCATCTCAAGTTCACCTGCCATCTATTACATCAGCATCAGTGCCCTTGAAACTATTTCACTTTGGTCCTCAGAATCCCACCACGATCAGCCCCAACACTAGCATCACCGGGCACACCAGCAGCACCAACAACCTTCTCTGCAATCACTTGATGCTGCACAGGATAGAGGACATCAGCACCCGACAACATTGCTGCCCGGGACGCCAGGAATGGCCTCACCATGGCCAGATTTACTTCACTTGACATTGTACACCCTGGCTGCCACATGATGCACCAGGTTGGCACCACCCCACAACACCATAAAGCATCCCTACAATGCCCAAGCCATTCCTTTCACACTCACCACCATTGCGGGGATGGGGTGGGGGAGTACCGTTATGTCTCACCATTCACTGCAACTCACTAAGCCGCTACCAGAGGTGCACACAGATCTGTCCAAGAACGCAAAGTGTTGAAAATAAAGATTTCAATGTTTGACACCTCATTAACAGAAACTTTACATGAATACGATAGCAAAATACTGCAGATGCTGGAAATCCGAAATAACAACAGAAAACGCTGGAAAAACTCAGCAGGCGAGGCAGCATCCGTGGAGAGAGAAACAGAGTCAACGTTTCAGGTCGAGACCTTTCATCAGAACTGGAAACAGCCGGAAATCAAATAGATTTAAGGCAAGGATAAAGCTGGGAAAAGGGGGAGGGGATGAAAGAACAAAAGGAGAGATTAAGAGACATTAAGAGATATTCAAGGCAAGAGGTGGTGTTAATGTGACAGGTTAAGGCTGAAAGAAGTGTGAAATCCACTGGCAGAAAGAAGGACAGCTGCCAGCTTCTAGGAGGGAAAAAAAAGGGGGGGGGGTCAAATAAAAGGGTGGATGAAAAAATAAAATATAAATGCGATTGGGGCTAAGGTTATGATCTAAAATTGTTGAACTCGATATTGAGTCCAGAGGGCTGTAGCGTGCCTAAACGAAAGATGAGGTGCTATTCCTCGAGCTTACGCTGCGCTTCCGTGGAACAGTGTAATAGGCCGAGGACGGTGAGGTCAGAGTGGGAGTGAAGCGGTGAATTAAAGTGACAGGCGACCGGAAGCTCGGGGTCCCCCTTACGGACTGAACGGAGGTGTTCCGCAAAGCGGTCACCCAATCTGCGTTTGGTCTCCCCAATGTAGAGGAGACCACATCGTGAGCAGCGAATACAGTATACTAAATTGCAGGAAGTACAAGTAAATCGCTGTTTCACCTGGAAGGGGTGTTTGGGGCCCTGGACAGTGGGAAGAGGGGAGGTGTAAGGCCATGTGTTGCATCTCCTGCGCTTTACATGAACTTTACATGAACATTGGCTAAAACACCCAAGTGCCTACCCTTGTGTGTTGTTAGTTGGTATGATTGAACTACGATGAGGGTGAGTGTGAGGGGTGGCTAGTAAGATGGGGAAGTGATAATGTAGATAGAGAGGGATGGGTGGAGGTGCAATGTAAGTTGGTGTAAGTAAGGATGTGCAGGAGTAGGGTAGGGAAGGCAGAGTGATGGGGATGTGATGACTGGCACAGCAGGATGAGGTTGAGTGTAGCCTTGCAGTAATGTTTCGTGATCTACTGAGATAATTGAAAAGGTTTGCGCCACCGCAGCCTGGTCCTCCTGACGACATCCCTCCCTGTATTCTCCTGTGCAATGTGCAACCCGGCTGCATTGGTCTCTTGGGGAGGTCTCTTCCGCCCATATGGAGGGAGTCATGGGAGAGCCTGGGTGCAGCCCTGCACCTCTGTGCAGTGCTTGTCAGAGTTTGCAGCACCTCAATGCTGTAGAACACTGACAGCACAAATGTCAAAATAAATTTGTGCATGATCCCTTTCAGGAAACCAGCTGATGATGCGTCATCAAATGATATCAGACCCACTTCCTTCAATTGGCCAGGAAACTTGCTGGGCGGGCTTAACAAGCCCAATCAACGTAAAATCATTCTACACAGTGGGCTGGAGACAGCAGCGGGATCGGGACTCGCCACCGACGTCGCCCGCCACGGACCCGCCGAGGGAGGGGAAATCTCGGCTGATGGGCCGAATGGCCTCCTTCTGTGCCGTAAATTTCTATGATTCTATGATAATTACTTTGAATAGTGTTGTTATGCAGGCAAACAGCATTCTGCACCAGCAGTGTCCCATAGACAGCAATGAGTTGAATGACCATTTAATTTTTTTTGGTGATATTTATTGAGGGAGGACTGTTGGGCAGGATAGCAGGAGAATTCCGCACTCTTATTTGAATGGTGCAATGGATTTTTTTAACTTCCACCTTAACCACTGGAACAAGCAGAGCGAGCCTGGGTTAATGTCTCATCTGAAGGACGGCACTTCCAAAGAATCACTCTTCCAGTACTGTGTATGCAGAGCTCAAACCCTTGTGTAGAGCTTAACTTGCAATCTTCTGTCCCAAAGGTGAGAGTGCTACCAACTGAGCCAAGCAGACACTTGGAGGAGCAAAAAAAAAGGAAATCATATAGAGTGCTGTTTTAGGATCTTCTATGTGATTCCAATAAATATAGAAATCACTGTAGAGATAAAAGGATTGTAGTTTAGACTTCCTTAGAATAAAAACCGGCCTAGTCATAGTTTTATTGTAGCTTTGAGTCTCAATGACGTCGTTCACGCTACTCCATGTCTCAGTTGGCCAGATTTGCCAATCAGATGATCATGAGGTTGTTTAGAATAAATTTACATTGAGGCCCATGTTTCCTGCTGTATATTTTAATGAAATAAGAGAAGACACTTGACTCACTATTTTGTTGTCAAGATGGGACAATTGGTTGGCCTCGGTTGAAGAGGGATCTCAGAAGACAATATAAGTAAAACCAACACCAGCTGTGTCATGATAATCGATTTATTAAGAACACCCAGTTCCAAAACATTTTTTTTAATGTTTATGTAGCTTTTTTTTTTAATACTTTGGCTTCTACACTATTGCCGTTATATACATAAAGCAAAATTTCCATTGTGTTAAATGATACACCGTAAGAAAATACATAGTATTTACAAAGTGCAAAAATAAGGCATATATGAATACAGAAAGAATTTAGCCCACAGGATTGGTCGAAGTAACAATGACGCTTTTGAGGCAGTTCGATATGGCAGTCATTTCGTACAAATGGGCTGTTTGCTCCCTACATTTCACTTGATTGTCAGCCTAGAACAGTGTTCTCTTGGTGGCTTTTTAGCAGTGAGAATTTGATAACCTGACCATATTTATTGAAGGCAGATGCTGTTGCTGGATTATGAATCAGATTAGTCATTTGAATATCTTAACAATCCCCACGAGGTGTAATTGCTCATGGAATCTTTTGTAAGGATGCTACAACTCGAAAGGCAGCAGCACCACTTACGCACTCTTAAATAAATATGACAGGATGTAAATTATTCATTATGTTCAAAACATGCTGTGAATTAAGATACTGTTTACTTTGATGGGGATGGCCCAGGTGTAAGGCTCTTTGGTGTACTGCATTACAGTGCTAGAATAGAGCCCTGTAACTCCCTGACTTCATAAGTTCCCAGTCACATACGAGAGGTGGCTTGCAGAGGTGTGACGCTTTCTCAGAGGGTGGCAGGGAAACTGGAGGCAAGCACAAGAGGTTCGAAAAGATGGAATGGCCATTAATTGTACAAGGCTAAGAGATGTACAAGGAAAGCCAAAGGACAAAGAGAAAAAAAATGGGAGTAGGTAGCAAAAGAAAAAAAGCATTTGCAATATTCTGTGTATTTCCAATTCCATTTTTTTGTGTTCACTATAACCAATTTTGTATGTGTTTTATCTGACGCACTGTACAATCCAATGCACCGATGGCACCACTCAAAGTTGCACTTGTGATTTTTGCACCAGTTGGTTGTCCACAAAAGCTTCAATTGTGATGATGCTAGCCAGATCTCTCTTCCCCCTACCCAACTCTAAAAACCCATGTAAAAGATGTGACTCATAACTAGACTTTGTGGTACAATCTTAAAACAAATTAGTCTATTTAAAATGTAATACCGTTTTTGAGAATATGCTCAGTTTTGAACTATTTGGATTTATACAACAAATACTGGCCAGGCCTTATAAGGGCAGATTTTGTGTTCTTTTAGCACACACATTATGACTTTAGACTTGAAGTAGTTGTGTAAAACATTGGTGAAGAATTTCACAGATAAAATTTTAGATGCATTGAAAAATTGAAATTCTGATCATGACTCTCCACCCTGATGCACTCAAGAGTAGCTGAACTACAGCTTGCAAGCTGCAGTTTCACACAAGCAATATTGGCACATTGCACTACTATTGTCAATTTTGATTAAGTAACACTGACGATATGTGTGCATAGATTACATGGAGAATTCCTGATCTCAGCCAGGCTATCTAGGAAATAGGGAGGAAAAAATATCAGAATGAGTCAAGCTGTGCTGCCCTAAAGCACCTCCTATAGCTGGTTTGTAGTGGCATTGTTCAGAATATAGGTTGTCTCTTTCTGGAATGGTACATGGGTAACCAAAGGAGACGGAGAAAATAACTTTCGAAATGGGTGGCTGGATAACTCATTTGCAGACCAAGGACCATAACTTAATCATGTGCAGTCTGAAAATAAAGTTCGGTGCCATTAGAAAATGATTGTATTTTCTTGCCTTTTATGGAGTGGTGCTGGATTAAGAGACCACAGCTGTAACAGGAAGACTAGGCACCAAGATTATTGTTGAGGTTCAAACCTATTGAGGTCTTCTTACACTGTTGTGCTTCCAAAAGATCACAGACTTATGCAGCTTGAACTGGGGAGCAGAGAGAGCCGGGTGGGGGAGGAGGGAGAGATAAGTGGTAGTCTTGGTAACGTGATACCTGAGCCAAGCAGGTCTATAGTATACCAAAGTGCTGCAGCTGCTTTACCAGTCAGTCTGGCTCATTGATGTGACCGGAAAGGGTAGACCTGTCACAGTGAGGCCCAGGATACTACTCAATCAGCTCAAGCTGACTCTGCAATCAAATACCCAGTTAGTGTGGTTCTGATTGGACCAGCAGCAGGAAGCTTACTAGTGTCTTCTGCTGGTAAGCTGTTTCAAACTTGTCTGAACTCGAGCAGTACCTCTATACAGACTTGGCTCAACTGAACCTCTGTCTAGGTGCTTTGAGTTTGGATAAATGGGGGGGTGTCCTTCCAGGGTGGGATTATGCACTCCAGGTCAGGGCAATAGAAAGTAAATATGTGGACTTTTCAGTAGTTTGGTTTGAAGACTCTTAATTATGGTGATGTGAGACACCTGCCTGACCAAAAACATTGTAGCTGTTACAAACATGTTGCTTTAAAAAGAATCAGTGCTGTTTTCTGTCTTTTGCTATCAATTATGATAATTTAAATAATCTTAGCAGTGGGCCAAGTCACTCTTGTTTCAACTGTTTCTAAACAGTTTCCTTAAATATATATTTTGCGATTTTTGCTGTAGTAAATTTGGCCAGTCTGATATTTAATGACTTTGGCTCTACTTGCTGAATGAAACAGAAGTTTTTGATTTTGATATTTTAGGATTTGATTGTAAGGATCAATAACAGAGGGGCTGCCTCTTTAAAATGCTGCTTCAAAAAATGATTTGGACAATGTATTTACAAACCCTGAAAAGCATCATAATATTATTGTACATATTGCCTGAGGTGACTGACTTTTGATTGTTGTATTTTTAACCAGGGTTTTGGAGGAGGAGATGATGACATCTCCAATACTGCTGCTCAAGCCAAGAACGCTCTTCCTTTCAATCCTTTCACCAGCCCTTTATGTTCTTAACCTGTGACATATCAAGGGATCAGCTGTGTGGATTTTCAAATGAAGCAAGGATCCTGCTGATAGCTAAAGAAAAATGCCTTAACCTTTCTTTAAAAAATAGAAAACTACTTTTTTCCTCCAAACTTTGCGACAATTTGGATTTATGCACCCATATCTTCAGAACGTCACCATACGAGAAGCAGGGCAGTAGAAAAGTGGGCTTGAGAATCTCAGGATTAAATGAAACCTGATGTCCCGCTGTAGCACAGTGGATGCTGAAAGGTTGCACAAAGTTTTCTCCTGTATGTTGCTATATTTGAATGACAATCATCATTGATTTCAATTGGCACATAAATCAGCATCTGCTTCACAAGTCTATTGTACACAGGATACAACATCAATGGGAAATCTCGTCAGCCATGCAGAGTGAGAATGATTGCCAGGCACGGATGGACTGGTAGGTACGTTGCTCAAAACACTGATACAGGATTAAGCTGTTTAAAGTGTCAAACATGTTCTGTAGTGCCAGCATGCAAGGGTGGCCAAAGCCCATGCGCCTCATCCAGTTTACAAGCAACCACTATCGTAATAATAGAGTCACTGCTCACACAAGGAGGTGTGTTAGCACTGGAATGGGATATACTCAATATAGGCTAGAATGATCATTTATACCGCATAGGTATTATTTAACTCAAAGACATTTAAAGAAATACATTCATCGATTCAGAGGGAGTAGAAATAAAGAACTTGGACCATGCAATGCTGCTTTTGGATGGATTTGCTTTTATGATGATTATTCATCACTTTCAATCATTATGATTCCTGTCAGCAGCAAATGATCTGTGAATTTTACTGATTGTTTGGAGGAGTCCATGTTTTCTCATTGAAATTGCAGGAAGTCAGCGAGGAGGCAAGCGAGACAACAATAAGGAACCAAAAGAACAAAACATTGTGAGTATTAAATATTAATTAACTGCACAGTACCTTTCAGATATGGTTTTTATACTTTTGAAAGTAATAAGTAGGGGAATAGGACAATATTAATTTATGCCAAATACTATTACTATATAGTGTAGCAAGAACATCCTTTGATAGAGATCTCCCTCACACTCCAGAATACTGAATTGTCCAGAAATTTCAGAATAGTAAGCAGTTTCAAAGGAGCAGTGTGAAGTACTTTTTCTTTAAATAACATTGCAGAAAGGGCTAATATAAAATACAAAACGGTATGAAAATATTTTTTTTCTGAGCACTTCCTTGGTTTGAATAAAAATTACCAAAAATAAACTATGTTCTTTACACTAAGACCAAGGGTTGAAACTGGTGTCACCTATTTTTATTTCGCTGTTGTTCCCTTTTAAATCAATATTTCATTTATTTATTTATTTTTTAATTGTGGGCCTGTGGGTTACATGCTGAAAATATTTAAAAAAGTCATCGCTGGTCAAGACCCAAGTTAGTTGCAAAACAACCGAATATAATGCCAAGCCTGATGCTGGCTTGCTACTGTGCATTTGAACTCAGGTTTAACATTTTCCTACGTTTTTAGGGAGTCTCAACTTCAGGACAAGCAGTGAAGGCTTCTCTTTGTTTTGTTTATCTATAAAAAAAAGCGATTGCATAATTTACTGCTTTTTGCAAAGTGGCACCTGTTTTTTTGGGGGGGGGAGGGGGGGGGGGAATGTTTCTTCATCAAATACCAAGCAAAACAATGACTCCCCATCGCCCCCCCCACAAACCCCTCAAACACGACCAAGTCTGTTAAAAAGCATCTGCAACGCGAAGCAGTACACTGCATAATTTCATAAACTTACTAATTTTTGAAAATACTACCAAACATCTGCATGGAATGGCTTCTAACATTTTAACACCTAGCAGACATCTAAAAAAAACAGGCAAACCGTGACAAACTCCTCTACTTTTAATTGTGCAAAGTGAACAATAAAATATATTCACAATACAAAGAATTAAATACTTGCATAAAGTAGGGTGACTTTGCAATTGTGGTTCAGAAAAGATGCAAGTATTGTAATACTTTCCATTATTCAGGATAGCAAATATTGCTCGTCTAGTAAAGAATCTATTTTTGATAAAAATTATAAAAAATCTTGCAAAAGTTATGAGCAAATTTAAGCTATATACAAAAGATATAATGCAGGTTGTGCGCACAGGGCCAATATGAGAGTTGGGCGGTATATCTGTCCTTTATACTCTACCTGCCAATTCAGTCGGATTTAGACTTAAAGCAGGTGCCTCTCTTTGGCAATGGACTTCATGTTCACTTTGCTTCCAGTAAAACGCAGTAATGCACAACTTTATAAAGCTTTTAACTCATTCAGCAACCATGATATTACTACATGCAACAACCACAGAGTAATCATCTTATTGTTGATCAATTGAATTTTTCCACTGACTTTACCTTTGCCAACATGACTTCTTTGACTGGTGTACCCCCTAGCAGTATGCTTCCTTTATTTAACACTACTATTCAAATGGCTTTAAATCTACCTATAGTTTGTAGTCCACCGAGCATATTACCATTGCAAGTTCATAGTTGTATTTAAGTTCAGGTCTGTAACGTCCAGGAAGTCTGCAGAGAAGATGCTCGGGGTGGAGGAGCCAGCAGATCCAAAGCCTGCTGCTGAGCTGGGTGGTGTGAGATCCAGCCAGTCCATGTTCTCCAACGGAGTTTCTGTAAGACCGAGGTTCATAACATGGCCTTGTGGGGGAGACGGTGACATTTGGGTTTCCATCGGCGACAGAGGGTTCTCCAGAATGTCTCGCGTGTTGAGCATATCCTCCCGTGAGTTGCCAGAAAAGCCCTCAGCCATGGTGTCGAGCTGGGAATCTTCACTGCCAATTTTAAGCAGTGCAAGGTCACTGCCCCTACTCAAGGAGCTGCGAGAATTCAGCAGGGCTTCAAGCTGATTGTCACTGTTGCTTGCACAATGGTCAAACGAGAGCTGGGGAGGAGACATGCGGTTAAAAGGACTTGATGAAGACCTAGGCACTGTCACAGTGGAAGCTCCTGAAGATACTGTGATTTGAGGTACTGATTTCTGAGTACAATGATGATCAATTTTGGCATTTGGTGGCATTTCTGCAAAGTGAACAGTTCCAATCAGAAAATACATCAGGAAGTAAGCTTATTGTTTATTGCTTATTCTATAGAAAATATGGAACACAGGGAAGAAGAATTTAATTTGCCAGAAAATGTGTCTACTAGAAGAATGATCTTGAGAGGGTGAAACTACATTACTAGCTGATTTCGTAAATAAAACATTGCATAAGAGATGGTATTAAACAGTTTAGAAGATTAAAGTTTGCAGTGTTAAAATAGTCGATCTTTCTTAAATAGCCATGTACAATTTCTATAACTAACTCATCTCGCATGGCACCATTCACACATAGTCTGGTGTCTGGAGGACGATTGTGATATTTAACGACCGAGATGGACCAGTGTTTAACTTGCCCTGCACCTTCAAAGTCATTGTCTGATACTTTTAAAGAGTTATTACACTGGTCGTCTTTTATCCAATCAGAAACCGCTAGCTTTTTAGCGCGAAACAGAAAATGTTGGAAACATTTACAGAATTTTACAATAGAAAAAAGGCTGTTCATGCTCAGTGACTTTATAATTTTAGAGGACGCATTGTGAACGTAACAAGTCTCACCTCCGCTCTCAATGAGCACATCCAGTAGGTCATCCATCTGGCTTCTAGACATTTGCTGCAGATATACAAGGTTAAACTACATAACGTAAGTCTTAGCCAATAGGAATGCATAAAAACAGTCAGCTGACAGTCACATATTGACCACACTATAGAACTGACCAATCAATTTTAAAAGATGGTCATACATTTCAACCTTACATTAAAAATCAAGAATCTCTGGCCTTTCTAAAGGCAGTATGAGTTATAAAATGTAAACATCAGAGTAACACAATTATCTAAAAATAGTTGCATCAGTACTTTCATATTGATCACATTATTAGTTAGAATGGGACAATTATCATTTTCCACATCAGTGATTGATAGAAATAACAATCCCCAAATCAATAGAATTTTCAAAATCGCGCTCCCTCCCAAAAGAACTCGATTGACTATTGCGATAGTAATACTGGAACTACTGTTAATAAACATCTACTAAAACTAGTGGGAAAATAATTAAAAGAATCATTCACAAAACGGAGGAGAAACATGAGGGGAAAAATTTGGTTGATTTGCGCCTCCCATTAGCGCCCTAAGAGGGCGCTAACGGGGCGCAAAGCAACGAGCGCCTGGACGCGGCGCCGCTAACACCTCCTGCGAAATTCAGTGGGAGGTTAGCTGCGGCGGTAACCATTAACGCCCCGCGGTGCTGTGCCTTCGGCGATGACGTCATCGCCGTATGCAGCGCCCCGGCCGCGATCTTCGGCAGCGGCCCCGACTTACCGCCGGACGCTAGGTCCGACAGGGTCAAGGTGGTCTACCTGCGGCCAGGGCGGCGCAAATTAAAGGGGAGGTGCCAGGCGACCATTTTTGTTGCTGGCTGCCTGCCAGCACCTGCCCCCTCTGCCGTCCCCGGCCTCCTTTGCAGCCCCCCCACAGAGTGTCAGCTGCGCTCTGTGAGCCCGGCACTCCTCGAGTGCTGGGCTCGTTTGCCAGCACTCCGATCCCTGGTGGCCCAGCTGGGCCCCAGGTCGCACTGCGCTAGGCCCCTCCCCTTTAATAAGGGGAGGAAGGCCTGCAGTACCACGGTGCGACGTGCCACAGCGTGTGGCGCTGCTGCACGTAGCGCCGTGATTTTCCTCACAGCGCCCCAAGAGGGAGGCGGGGCGCTTCCAGTAGCGCCCCACCTCCCTCTTGGTGCGCTACTAGTGAATTTCGGGCACGGGGACGCTAACTTTTTCGGGGCGCTGGCGAAGTTAGCGCCCCAAAGGGGGGCGCGACCCAATTTTGCCCCCATGCAGTTTAAAACTACAAACATCCAATGCCTCCTACAGAGTCACCAATGATTTGGCACATGCTTCAGCCACTTAGTGAGCATGCAGGAGTGGTTCACTGCCACTTACATCCTGTAAAGTCTGGACTTTATTTCAATGAAACAAGTTTAGTTTATTAAAAGTAAATACTCATACTGACTAATGATAAAGTACAATTATTTCTCACCTGTTTCACTGCATCTTCATAAGACGGAGGTTGTTTGATCTTGCTAAGGGTTGAGTTTGAACTGCAGAAAGGCGCAGGACTGATGACAAACTTTTGACCAGTTTGGTTTGCAGAGTTAGGAACATTCATCTAAATAAAAAATCCAACAGAAATGTACAGCGATTGTTAACAAATATTATTGGTCACTTACGCTTAAAAACTGTTTTTAACAAGCTTACATTTTACTGAGGCCACATTACATAATCTTATAGGAGCCAAGCTAGGACTGATCAGTACACCTCTCTTCCCACCGTACAGCAGATATCCATTTCACCAAGTACAGTTTGTGTACTTATTATATTGCTCATCCATCAGTTACTGCCCCGGAGTCAGTGGAAATCAATACCCTGAATTCACAAATTGCTCACATTTCTAAAAGTGATATTCCCAGAAAGCCAAGTATTGGAAAAAGGAAGAATTTAACAGCTAGGCTTCTTTAGTTCTCCCTTATACAACAGGAGAAAAACTGCATCGTGATAAACATGGAACACTGCAGATTTGAGGGCAAGTTTTACACTGCAACTTTGGCTTTGCAGAAATCCTAAAGTTAGGAGAATAAATCTGAAGTGGGGGTTTAAACTGCCTCAAGAAAGATGTGGTGGTGGTGGTGCTGGGGGTTGGAGTTGCACGTGGGTGGGAGGAGTGGAGGGGGTGGGAGGAGTGGAGGGGTGGGAGGTGGGGAGGGTGTGGAGGTGGGTGTGGGGAGGGGGTGGAGGTGGGTTGTGGAGGTGGGGAAGGGTGGAGGTGGGGAGGGGTGGAGGTGGGTTGTGGAGGGGGTGGAGGGTGGAGGTGGGTGTGGAGGTGGGGAAGGGTGGAGGTGGGGAGGGGTGGAGGTGGGGGTGGAGGTGGGTTGTGGAGGTGGGGAGGGGTGGGGAGGTGGGGAGGGGGGTGGAGGTGGGGAGGGGGTGGAGGTGGGTGTGGGGGTGGGGAGGGGGTGGAGGTGGGGGTGGAGGGGGGGAGAGGGGTGGAGGAGGTGGGGAGGGGGGTGGAGGTGGGGAGGGGGGTGGAGGTGGGGAGGGGGGTGGAGGTGGGGAGGGGGGTGGAGGTGGGGAGGGGGGTGGAGGTGGGGAGGGGGGTGGAGGTGGGGGTGGAGGGGGGGAGAGGGGTGGAGGGAGGTGGGAGGGGGGTGGAGGTGGGGAGGGGGGTGGAGGTGGGGAGGGGGGTGGGGGGGGGTGGGGGTGGGGGGTGGAGGGGGTGGAGGTGGGGAGGGGGGTGGAGGTGCATGTAGGTGGGAGGGGTGCAGGGGGGATGGGAGGGGTGGAGATGGGAGGGGGCAGTTCTTTGTGGTCTGAAGGTTATGTTCAATTCTGCCGGCTCAGTTGGACAGATGGGATAAGTTGCCAAAACCCAGCCTAAGACTAAAGCCGGCACATCGTCCAATGTAGAATGCAAAATTTACCACCTAAGGGTTGACAAAGAACCGTCCTGGTGATCCACTGCAGCTTCTTATTAGTGACCGCAATGACACTGGGCCTTTGAAACTGGCAGTAGGTATCTTCCATGGCCACAGATAATAGACTAGATATGGTTATCTTTGTGACTGTTGACATATCAGATACATCTGTGTTGATATTGCACAGATACGAGTTGGGAGTGGGTGAAGGAGTGGATGGCCACTATTCCTCCCTTTCCACCACCGTTACGATGGAGGCACTCCTCCCCCATCCCTTATGTTCAGTTTATCCCAGGCAGCATTGCTTAGTAATGATCTAAGTTAATATTACGGTTGATTTGAAAAGTGTCCTGAAGAGGTTTCCTAGGTAAGTAAGCTTTTAATTACAAATACCTTTCTGAGTATCTGCTGCCGTATTATATGTTGTTGGAGCTGTTGCTGGAATTGTGGGCTGCCATTTTGGTGCTGAGACTCCCGTCCCTTTGAGGCCTGTAGCAAAAAGGATAGTGAGGATATATAAGGTTATTCAAAAATTATTCATTAACCACACAGATTTTCCAAATTAAAATATTTATGCTCATTAATTATTAATACTTGCAATATTTATTACTACTTAACAAGCAGTTTGTAAAAAGACAAAGCCAGTTCTTTCAGCTGTATTGGCTGTTTCTCAGGTATTCCTCCCCCCCTTTATAATAATTTATTGATGCTACCTCATTGAGGTTACAGTCCCAACCCCTTATTACCGGCACCTTGATGTTACCGCGGTTTGCCCGTTTGCCACATGTTTGGTGCTACAGGCAGTGCTGATTAGTGTAAGTTGCAACCTGACACTACTTAGAGGGGTTAGATACAGAGTAAGGCTCCCTCTACACATAGAAACATAGAAGATAGGAGCAGGAGTAGGCCATTCGGCCCCTCGAGCCTGCTCCGCCATTTAATGAGATCATGGCTGATCATCCAAATTCAGTACCCTGTCCCTGCTTTCTCCCCATATCCCTTTAGCCTTAAGAAACATATCTAACTCCTTCTTGAATATATTTAATGAATTGGCCTCAACTGCCTTCTGTGGTAGAGAATTCCACAGGTTCACCACTCTCTGGGTGAAGAAATTCCTCCTCATCTCAGTCCTAAATGGCTTACCCCTTATCCTTAGACTGTGACCCCTGGTTCTGGACTCCCCCGCCATCGGGAACATCCTTCCTGCATCTAGTCTGTCTAGTCCTGTTAGAATTTTATAAGTTTCAATTAAATCCCCTCTCATTCTTCTAAACTCTAGCGAATATAAGCCTAATCGACCCAATCTCTCCTCATACGTCATTCCTGCCATCCCAGGTATCAGTCTGGTGAATCTTCGCTGCACTCTCTCCATGGCAAGAACATCCTTCCTCAGATAAGGTGACCAAAACTGCACACAATATTCAAGGTGTGGTCTCACCAAGGCCCTGTACAACTGCAGCAAGACATCCTTGCTCCTGTACTCGAATCCTCTCGCTATGAAGGCCAACATACCATTTGCCTTCTTAACCGCCTGCTGCACCTGCATGCTTACCTTCAGCGACTGGTGCACAAGGACACCCAGGTCTCGTTGCACTTCCCCTTTTCCCAATCTATTGCCGTTCAGATAATAATCTGTCTTCCTGTTTTTGCCACCGAAGTGGATAACCTCGCATTTATCCACAATATACTGCATTTGCCATACATCTGCCCAATCACCCAACCTGTCCAAATCATACTGGAGTTTCTCTGCATCCTCCTCACAGCACACACGCCCACCCAGCTTTGTGTCGTCTGCAAACTTGGATATATTACATCTAGTTCCCTCGTCTGGATCATTTATATATATTGTGAATAGCTGGGGTCCTAGCACCGATCCCTGCGGTACCCCACTAGTCACTGCCTGCCACTCGGAAAAAGACCCGTTTATTCCAACTCTTTGCTTCCTGTCTGCCAACCAGTTCTCTATCCAAGACAGTACCTTACCCCCAATCCCATGTGATTTAATTTTGCATGCTAATCTCTTATGCGGGACCTTATCGAAAGCCTTCTGAAAGTCCAAATACACCATATCCACTGGTTCTCCCTTATCTATTCTACCAGTTACATCCTCAAAAAATTCCAGTAGATTAGTCAAGCATGATTTACCTTTTGTAAATCCATGTTGACTTTGTCCGATCCTGTCACTGTTTTCCAAGTGCTGTGCTATTACATCTTTTATAATGGACTCTAGCATTTTCCCCACTACCGATGTCAGACTTACCGGTCTATAATTCCCCGTTTTCTCTCTACCACCTTTTTTAAATAGTGGGGTTACATTAGCTACCCTCCAATCCATGGGTACTGTTCCAGAGTCTATAGAATTTTGGAAGATGACCAGCAATGCATCTACTATTTCTAGGGCCACTTCCTTAAGTACCCTAGGATGTAGATTATCAGGCCCTGGGGATTTATCAGCCTTCAATCCCGTCATTTTCCCTAACACCATTTCTCTACAAATACTGATTTCATTCAATTCCTCCCTCTCATTAGACCCTATGTTCCCCGACATCTCTGGGAGGTTATTTGTGTCCTCCTTTGTGAAGACAGAACCAAAGTATGTATTTAATTGGTATGCCATTTCTTTGTTCCCCATTATAAATTCCCCTGATTCTGACTGCAAGGGACCTACGCTTGACTTCACCAATCTTTTTCTCTTCACATATCTATAGAAGCTTTTACAGTCAGTTTTTATGTTCCTTGCAAGCTTACTCTCATATTCTATTTTCCTCCTCTTAATTAATCCCTTTGTCCTCCTTTGCTGAATCCTAAACTGCTCCCAATCCTCAGGTTTGCTGCTTTTTCGGGCCAAATTATATGTCCTCTCCTTGGATCTTATGCTATCCCTAATTTCCCTTGTTAGCCACGGTTGAGTCACCTTTTTTGTTTTATTTTTATGCCAAACAGGGATGAACAAATTCTGTAGTTCATCCATGCGATCTTTAAATGTTTGCCATTGCCTATCCACCGTCAACCCTTTAAGTAACATTCCCCAATCCATCCTAGCCAACTCGTGGCTCACACCATCGTAGTTTCCTTTATTTAAATTCAGGACCCTAGTCTCTGAGTCAACTACTTCACTCTCCATTTTAATGAAGAATTCAATCATATTATGATCGTTCCTCTCCAAGGGGCCTCGCACAACAAGATTGCTAATTAATCCTTTCTCATTACATAATACCCAGTCTAAGATGGCCTGATCTCTAGTTGGTTCCTCGACATATTGGTCCAGGAAACCATCCCGTATACACTCTAGGAATTCCTCCTCCACAGTATTGTTACTAATTTGGTTAGCCCAATCTATATGTAGATTAAAGTCACCCATGATAACTGCTGTGCCCTTATTGCACGCGTCTCTAATTTCCCATTTAATGCCATCCCCAACCTCAGCATTACTGTTTGGGGGGTCTATATACAACTCCCACTAACGTTTTCTGCCCCTTGGTATTTCTCAGCTCTGCCCATACAGATTCCACATCATCAGAGCTAATATCCTTCCTTACAATTGTGTTAATCTCCTCTTTAACCAGCAATGCTACCCCACCTCCTTTTCCCTTTTTCCTGTCCTTCCTGAATATTGAATACCCCTTGATGTTGAATTCCCAGCCTTGGTCACCCTGGAGCCATGTCTCCGTAATCCCAATTAAATCATATCCGTTTACATCTATTTGCGCAGCTAATTCATCCACCTTATTACGAATGCTCCTCGCATTAAGACACAAAGCCTTCAGGCTTGATTTTTTAACACTCTTAGTCCTTTTAGAATTATTATTTACTGTGGCCCTGTTTGATTTACACCCTTGATTTCTCTGTCTTCCACTTTTGCTTTTCTCCTTCCTGTCTTTTGTTTCTACCCTTGCTTCCCTTTCCTCTGTTTCCCTGCACAGGTTCCGAACCCCCTGCCATTTTAGTTTAAACCCTCCCCAACAGCACTAGCAACACTGTCCCATCAAACACTCCCAGGGCTGGTACAGCACGGATTAGATACAGAGTAAAGCTCCCTCTACACTGTCCCATCAAACACTCCCAGGGCAGGTACAGCACGGATTAGATACAGAGTAAAGCTCCCTCTACACTGTCCCATCAAACACTCCCAGGGCAGGTACAGCACGGATTAGATACAGAGTAAAGCTCCCTCTACACTGTCCCATCAAGCACTCCCACTATTTAGAGAGGATTTTAGTATCCTGGGTGCGATCTTCCGATTGAACAGCTGAGCCTGCCTGAAATAGCTGGCGCGCTTAATATGTTAGAAGCGGTGCCTTTGTAATTGACATCTATGGTAATAGCATTAATTGCCTGGTACAGACGGTTGCCTGCCATAACCGTGGCTGGTAGAAGTGGCAGGATCGGTGCTAACATTTCAAAAGTACAAAATACTCTGCGATCAGAACAGGTTTGACCTTTACCTGTATCTTGAGTTGACTGTTGCAAGCCGGAATGGACTGAAGCTGATGGGGTGAAACACTACGCCCATCTCCATTTTGGGGGGTGGGTGACACCGGCAGAAGGAAATGACTGTTTGGGGATGGAGGAAGGCTGGCATGCTGAGGACTGCTGGCTAGGCCTCCCAATGGAGAATGCTGAGGTGAGCACTGTGGACTCAGGAATGGCGGTGACCTCACTGCATTGTGTTCCGCACTTTCCCTACACACCTGACTGTTCACAATGCCCGATTTCTGTGGCGTACCGCATGTGTTTAAACTCTCTGTCGAACTGTTGCTGGACGTGGAAGAGATCATTGGTGTCGCACTTCTATCATTCATCTGTTGTGCTGCAAATGGACAACTGGACAACAGGTTTTCCTGCTTGATAGACACACTGAAGAGCGGCTGTGAGGGAGTCTGCGGGTGATTATTCCTTTTCTGTTTCTGAAGCTGTATCTTCAGTTCTTCCACCTGCTTTTGCTCCATGTGGAGCTTCCAGGTCAGCTCGTCGATAACTTTCTGCTTTTCCATCAGCATCTTGTCCTTCTGCGTGTCAAAGCCTTCCAGCTCCGCCTGTATGCTGCCTCCGTTCATGCTCCCCATCAGGCTGTCTTCGGCGCTTAGCTGAACCGGCGAAGGCTGCAAGCCAAGCTGCGGGGAAGGCACAGGCACATCGCTGAAGGTGTCAGGCAAACCGCTCAAGTCGGATCCGGTTACGGAGAGATCAGATGACGCCGGAGAAATGGGAGGGGTTGAACTGGTGCTGCCAAACTGGTAAAATCCATTGGGGAGCACAGTGGTGGCAGTCTGCGTCTGAAAGCTTGATAGAGTGGTCACAGGGGTCATTGGAAACGTCACAGTCGTCATCTCACTGACCGAACTGGACAAGCTAGTGCTGGTACTGCTGGTTGGCATGCTGTTGCTGTTAGAGTCCTGGAAAGGTTTCAGCCTCTTCATGAGGGCTGTTTTTGTGCCAGACACAGGAAGGCCACGTATTCTCAGCTGCTGCCTCAACTCCGATACCTGGATGATGGGAAAAAAAAAAGCCAAAGCACACAGGCTTAGTTTTAGACGGTACAAGTAACAAAAGCTGTATCCAGTCACCCATGTGGTTTAGAAAATATCTGTTTTTGTGTGTCTTATGTAGGAAAGAAAGAAGGAAGCATTATATTTATATAGAGCCTTTCACAACCTCGGGACGTCCCCAAGCTCTTTACAACCAATGAAGTACTTTTGAGGTATAGTCACGGTTGTAATGTAGTTTGTGCAGTACTGAAAGAAAGAAATGCATTCACACAAACTACTTCTGAAGTGCAATCACTGTTGTTATGTAGGAATAGATGGCAGATGACGGGCAATTTGTTCACAGCAAGGGTCCCACAAACAGCAACGAGGCACATAACCAATCAATCTGTTTTTCTGCAGTGAGAACCCTCTTCTTCTTCGAAAATGTTTTGAGAATTTTAAAGCTCACCTGAATGGTCAGATTGAGCCTCTGTTTAATGTCTCAAAAGCATTTGCTGGTACCTGGACTCTCACCAGAAGCTAGACTCACGGAAATTGCATGCCTTACTCACATTTTAATGAACAAAAACGCCTTTATTTATTTCTGGTAGGACACTCAGCTTTTGCTTTGCAGTTGTCCTTTTTCCGAGAATTTGGAGTCATAAGTAAAATTTATATTTATTACTTTTTACAAGTCGCAATTATATCGTACATTTATGAACGGCGATGTACTACCGAGAATGCAAGACAGAGGAAGGAAGAACGACAACCCCTGACGGTGAATAAAGGTGCACTGGATTCTTCAATAATAGATATGTAGTTAGCAACACTTGTCAGGTCAGGCAGCATTGAGGAGAGAGAAACAGGTTAATGTTTCGGGTCGAGGACCCTTTGTCAGAACTGGAAAAGGTTAACCAGTTCTGACGAAGTGTCCTCGACCTGAACCGTTAACTCTGTTTCTCTCTCCGCGATGCTGCCTGACCTGCTGAGTGTTTCCAGCATTTTCTGTTATTATTTCAGATTTCCAGCATCCGCAGTATTTTGCTATTTTATTAGCAAAACTTGTAGTTTGTTCAATGTCAATACAATGACAATTTTTTTTCTGTTTAGGGAGAGGTCCCAGTTAAAGGGATGTTTCACCATAAATGGAATTATTCTAAAACTGAAAATTCACTTGCAATTACACTAAGATTTTGTTTGTTTCACTGATCAAATCTGTTGATCTAATCAACTGCAATTCTTTTAAATTAAGCTTTCATAATTGGGGTACACATTGTTTTGCTGGGCTCGAGGTTGCATTAGAGATGTTTCTCTGCATTAATTTTTATTTTGGGAACACCACAGCTGTTGGGGCTCTTTGCATCTCTGAATTTTGCTAGTGTTGTTTCACGTACATAAGAAGTGCATCATCGGAGAGATGTGCTTGCACAGTTCCCCTGGTAGCTCAGTGATTAAGTGCAGCGTCCAGAGTATAAATGAGCCATTTGGATCAGGAAGCCAGGATCAATCTCTGTATAATACAGATTCGCCCTCTTTGCTTATTCATAGAAGAATTTGCAATTTTTTCCCTGTACTGCGCAGTTTAGAAGTAGGTTGCCACCCAGTATCAGTATCCTGGGTACTAATGTGCAGTGAGATGTGGGGCCTGCAGAGGGAGCTCTTTCAGGAAATATACAGTTCCATCCAGGCAGCATCTGTGGAAGAGAAACAGAGTTAACGCTTCAGGTCGATGACCTTTTGTCAGAACTGGAAAAAGGTTAGAGATGTAGCAGATTTTCAGCAAGTGCAGGGGCAGGAAAAGGGTGGAGGGGAGGAAAGAACAAAAGGGAAGTTCTGTGATAGGGTGGAAGGCAGGAGTGATTAAATGACAAAAAGTATGATAGTACAAAGCAAAAGGAGATGGTAATGGGACAAGTAAAGAAACAAAAGATAAATTTAGAAGAGGTGTAAATGGGAATGGCGGAATCATCAACAGCTGCCATGTGAAAAAATAGGGGCAGTGGTTATGATCTGAAATTGTTAAACTCGATGTTATGTCCAGAAGGTTGTAAAGTGCCTAATCAAAAGGGGAACCCTATCGTGGTTCTGGCTTCTCCTTTGACTCCACTCACTTCCTTCAAATTAAAGGTGTTGCTATGGGAACCTGCATGGGTCCTAGCTATGCCTGCCTTTTCGTGGGATATGTGGAACATTCTTTGTTCCAGTCCTACTCAGGTCCCCTCCCTCACCTCTTTTTCCAGTATATTGATGACTGTATTGGTGCCGTTTCCTGCTCTCGCCCTGAACTAGAAAATTTCATTCACTTTGCTTCCAATTTCCACCCATCCCTCACCTTCACATGGTCCATCTCCAACTCTTCCCTTCCCTTCCTTGACTTCTGTCTCCATTTCTGGGGATAGGCTATCGACAAACATCCACTATAAGCCAACTGACTCCCACAACTACCTGGACCACACAACCTCCCATCCCGCTTCCTGTAAGGACTCTATTTCATTCTCCCAGTTTCTCCGTCTCCGTAGTATCTGTTCTGACGATGCCACCTTCCATACTAGTGCTTCCAATATGTCTTCCTTTTTCTTCAACTAAAGATTCCCCTCTACGGTGGTTGACATGGCCCTCGACTGTGTCCGTTTCATTTTCCGCACTTCTGTTCTCACCCCTTCCCCTCCCTTCCGGAACCACGATCAGGTTCCCCTTATTCTCACCTTTCACCCCACCAGCCTCCTGATCAACGGATCATCCTCCGCCATTTCTGCCACCTCCAGCGTGATCCCACCACCAAACACATCTTCCCCACCCCTCCCCTTTCAGCATTCCGAATGGAAGTCTCCCTCCGCGACACCCTGGTCCACTTCTCAATCACTCCCAACACCTCCTCCCCTTCCCACGGCAACTTCCCGTGCAAGCGCAGGAGATGCAACACCTGCCCGTCTACCTCCTTCCTTCCCACTGTCCAGGGCCCCAAACATTTCTTCCTGGTGAAACAGCGATTTACTTGTACTTCTTTCAAATTAGTATACTGTATTCGCTGCTCACGATGCAGTCTCCTCTACATTGGGGAGACCAAACGTAGATTGGGTGACCGCTTTGCGGAACACCTCCGTTCAGTCCGTAAGCGTGACCCCGAGCTTCCGGTCGCCTGTCACTTTAATTCTCCGCTCCACTCCCACTCTGACCTATCGGTCCTTGGCCTCTTACACTGTTCCAACGAAGCTCAACGTAAGCTCGAGGAACAGCACCTCATCTTTCGATTAGGCACTTTACAGCCTTCTGGACTCAACATCGAGTTCAACAATTTCAGACCATAACCTTTGCCTCTATTTTTTCACATGGCAGCTGTTGTTGATTCTGCCATTCCCATTCACACCACTTCTGGACTTATCTTTTGTTTCTTTACTTGTCCCATTACCATCTCCTTTTGCTTTGTACTATCATACCTTTCGTCATTTCACCACTCCTGCCTTCCACCCTATCAAAGACCTTCTCGTTTGTTCTTTTCTCCCCTCCTCACTTTCCCTGCCCCTGCACTTGCTTAAAATCTGCTACATCTCTAACTTATTCCAGTTCTGACGAAGGGTCATCGACCTGAAACGTTAACTCTGTTTCTCTCTGCACAGATGCTGCCTGACGCATCCGCAGTATTTTGCTTTTGTACAGTTCAGTCCAGTTCTATTAGTTGAGTGCTGTAAATTAAAAGAATAATTAATAGGATGCCAAAGGGTGAATTAATTGTTGTGTCAATGAGAATCGTAGTCATTTATTTATTTATTGCCAGGTCAGAGCTATGATCAATTTATAATCACTATCGTGATGGAGTGGGTCGGACAGAAATGGCTGCCTAAGTATTGCTGAAATGCCTTCTGCCTTCTTTTTGTGTGAAATGCCAGCAAAAACGTTACAACCTGCCCATTAAGAACACTTATCAAGACAGCCTACTATGTTCTGTTCAGTGCGGCCAAGAGTAGCTTTAGCAATGTTGCAGCAGATGCCAAGATCGTCAGTTAGGTATAGACAAAAACATAACTGAAATAGCTCATATTAATCAAGTTGTGTCACTAGGTTATGCTATTCCTGTTCCCATTTTGTTCTGGCCTCAGCAGTCAACACAAATGCTGCTCGGCCTGACCAGCTAACCAGCTATATAGCTGGTGGAACATATAATTGGTTCTATATTTGATATCTGGGTTAATACATACATAGCATGTAATGTGCCTTCAACAGGCGGTGAAATAGAATGTAATCTCACTGCTGCTCAAATTCTTTGCTACAACAGCACTTTAAGCTCATGTCATTTATTTGTGGGAGCTTGCCATGCAACCACTGTCTGCCATGACTCCTAAACACTGCCAAAACAATGCTTGTTAAAAATGGAGTAAGACCACTCCAGTGCTCCACCCATCTATACAGTATATACATAAATGTCCATGTGTATATACATCAAATGTTTTTATATATTAGTTAATCTCTTGTGGCGCTGCTCACGGTGAATCAGAGGAAATGGTTTGACTTTTAGTTGAGTTTGTCATACAGAGGAACACCTGGAGGAAGCAAGGAAAACAAGGTGGTATAAAATATAGGTTAGGCACTAACAGATAAAATAAAGAATTGAGGAGGAGTTTCCTCGCACAGAGCGTGGCGTGAATGTGGTACTTGCTGCCATATGGAGTGGTTGAAACAGGTAGCATTGCAGCATTTAAAGGGAGGCTTAAAGGGACACAGCTGCGTCTCAGCAGCAGTATAATACACGATGCATTGCCTGGTATATTGGTCCTTATCAAACAGTATATCCTCTGACTTTATTGTGAGCAACACCACAGGAGAGTTGCTAGTTGCAGAAGAGAAAAAAAACTCTGGGAATCTCCATGCAGAGAAAGAAAAGCAAACACAGAAAACAATGCATCTGGGTTCCCAAATTCTTAGCTATAGCCCTGTGAGTAGAAGCGCTGTTGGAGCATAATAACGGAGTCCCTCACCCCTCTCCTTGCACAAGAGCACGCAACTCACTGGCCCTGAAATTCCGCTGGGTTCTTCCAGTCCCAGAATGTAACTTCCAGTGGGAAATTGGTGCAAACCCCAGAAAAATGGTACAGAATGTCAGCCGTGGCTCAGTGGGTAGCATTCTCGCCTCTGAGTCAGAAGGTTGTGGGTTCAGGTCCCACCCCAGAGACTTCAGCACAAAAATCTAGGCCGACACTCCAGTGCAGTAGCGAGGGAGTGCAGTACTGTGGGAGGTGCCGTCTTTCAGATGAGACTTTAAAACCGAGGCCTCGTCTGCTCTCTCAGGTGGACATAAAAGATCTCACGGCACTGTTTCGAACAAGAGCAGGGGAGTTATCCCTGGTGTCCTGGCCAATATTTATCCCTCAATCAACATCAATTAAAAAAAAATGAATATCTGGTCATTAACAAATTGCTGGTTGTGGGACCTTGCTGAGCGCAAATTGGCTGCCGCATTTCCTACATTATTACAGTGACTACATTTCAAAAGTACTTCACTGGCTGTAAAGCGCTTTGGGACATCCTGAGGTCATGAAAGGCGCTATATAAATGCAAGTCTTTCTTCTTTCTTTTCAGCTGTTTACGGCATTTCTCTAGGCATTCCACTGGTCCCCCCCCAATGGAGAACTCCCCGCAAGATTTCCAGGCAACTATCTTTATCAACAAGAAGCTGAGTGCCTGGACATTATCTGAGCACCTTTTTTGGAATCACAAGAAAATAAATTGCTATCTTAACATATTTGAAATGCATTTAATGTAAAAATTTTAATTGCAAACAATCTATTATTGAACATGGTAAATGGGGTTGCACATACTTTTAAGTCATCCAGATTGGACGGAAGAGGTCCCGGTTTCAAAGGAGAGCCAGTGGTTTGACCTGACAACGTGGACCTCACTGGAGACTGATTGCTGCCCGGGACGGTAGTGGTTGAAGTGCCTGTGTTTCTGGAGAGCTGCTCACCAGGCTGCCTGTAAAAAGCATTCAAAGCATTTATTATATCTAGATTTTAATTTTTTTTCGATATTGCAGTGCTTTGTACTTCTAGCAATGTTGCATTTTGTATGATATACATCGCTGATCAAGGGTCGCACTTGAAATATTAACCTCTCTTTCCTTTCAAATAGTGAACAGCCTGCAGTGCATTTCCAACATTTGCTCTTTTTCTTTTTGAAATATTATGGAGTTGGACGCAATTCATTATTAATTGGGTGATCAACTAGCAGTTTGAAAAAAATCTACTTGGTTATTTTCAATTACTTTATTGGAATTTGTCTGAAATGTCTTTTATCTTCTGATTTCTCCCAGTGCTTCAGAGCAAATAAAATGGAGTATCAAGTTTAGAACTCGATACATGACTGGGACAGATATAGAAGCTTCTTTTGTGGTAACTGTGGCAAGCAGAGGCCTGTCTTGCTCCAAGCAATAACATTTCTGTATCTTTTTCATATGATATTTTTGATCAACTAATATATTGTGAATTTAAAATGGAGCTTCTGAAGAGAATTCTCCTGTCTTTGTGTGAGGGAAGTGAGACAATACACAAATCTGTCTAGAAATAGCCAAGGGTTTTAAGTGGCCACTTGGTGCCTCACAGTGCTGTTGCTAACCTATACTTACAAGTTAATTACACCAGCAATTATGACACGTTAATACTTGCAGTCTCGCATTGGAAGCAGCCTATCGGTTTGAGGGCAGCTAAGCTATTTGATATGCAAGTCAGGTGTGAAAATCAAACAAAACTCATAAAATACTGGAAGACTGCAGGTATCACTCTATCTACCCGAACGGTAAAATTGATTAATAACATATTTACCCTTCTCCTGTGAGAGGACGACTTTGATCTGGGTTTTTCAGCCTCTATGGAATAGCGCAAGAGCTTCCAAATTTCCCTGGCATCAACTGTTTGTTTCACATCGCCCTGAGTTTGCGGTCGGTTTGACGGCGAATTGTCAGAGTACGCCGTCATACCGCCGTTGAAACTGACCGCACCTTCGGGATATGGCGCGGGCTCATACGGAAATCCCAAAGCTGCGGTCTGTCCAAGACAGCTCTGAAACTGGCTGCTCTGTACGCACCCCCCCGCCCCCCAAAACAGAGCCGGCAATCCGTGAAATCTCGTAAATCATTGAAACTGATGAAAACTTCGGCTCTTCCGCAGTAAGTACCCTGTTAAATTCCCCACTAAAAGTTAGACCCAAAGAGATTAGGTGTAACTGGGGTTTTAACAGTGTCTTGACTGCTAAACAAAGGTTAAGGGCCTGGAATATAAATTTTAATTTTGTGCAGTGTGAAATTTGTCCATTTTAATAAAAATAAACAGTTTTAAGAAACTTTTCAAAAATGTTTAAAACTTTTTTTTTTTAAGAATGTGCATCTTTTTCAGGTTTGCCTTTTCCCCATGTGAGAACCCCAATCTTTCTTTTGCTCTCTCTAACTATTTTAAAAAGTAAGGGCTTATCCACTTCCTTGTTCGCTGTCTGTGAGAATTCTACCTTTTGATTGGCTGCTTAGACAGCCTGTTGACGTCACAGCCGTTCGCACAAGTGGATTCCCATTAAGTTCTGTTGAATTGAATTCAAGGTCGGAAAGCCCAAAGTTCTCGACACAGGGATTCCGAGATCCTTGTGCGGAGCGTACTTTGCTGCTGACTGCAAATTCAGGGCCATTATTACGACGGTGAGATGGGACTCAATGGAATGAAGATGCAGCCATGGTAAGTTCATCAAAGACACACCTGAAAGGTTCGGAAAATGACTAACAGTTTAGACACATTGTGGTGGATTTTTAACTTGCTGCCCAGGCATAAAACTGTCGTTGTGGATGGCATTGAAAATCGAGCACTTACTAGAATGACCGATCGTAATTTTTATGCCTGGGCAGCAAGTTGAAAATCTACCACAATGTGTCTAAACTGTTAAGAGTCCTTTTCAGAACCTTTCAGTTGAGTCTTTGATGAACTTACTATGGTTGCATCTTTATTCCATTGAAGCCCATCTCACCCTCATAATGGCCCGGAATTTGCGGTCAGCAGCGAAGCGAAGGTGTTTGCTGCTGGTCCCGAAGTACGCTCCGCACAAGGATCTCAGTTATTATGCCTGGTTAATATCTGAGCAGCATGTTGAAAATCTACCCCATTATTTTTCAAGACTTACATATTTAAAATGTTGTACATTGCCTCTTGTATTCTTTCTGCTTCTGTGTAATTTAATATCATGTAAATGAATTTGACCATTGGTTTTAGCCTCAATGATATGGTTTGATGTCATGGTCATAGAGTCATAACAGCACAGAAGGAGGCCATTCGGCCCATCGAGTCCGTGCTGGCTCTCTGCAGAGCAATCGAGTCAGTCCCATTCCCCCGCTCTATCCCCGTAGCCCTGCAAGTTTATTTCCCTCAAGTGCCTATCCAGTCTCCCCTTGAAAACATTGAGTGTGTCCGCTTCCACTACTTCCGTCGGCAGCGAGTTCCAGGTCCTTTCCGCCTTTCGCAGCGGAGAGGAGTGCATGACGGGCAGCTCTGCTCCAAAATATCTTAGTAAAAGAGTAATTGTAAATGCTGAAGCATGCTACTCCTATTCACTGCATGCATAAAGGTGAGAGTTTCGGATCACATTACACTGGGATCTACCTATGAAAACTGCAAAGAAAGGTAGAGCCCGACCATCACAGTAACACTGGCCAAGATCTTTGAACAAGAGTCTCACTGAGACCAAAGATAGACTATCTCTTTACCTTTCCCTTTATTTAGTACCCCTTTGTCAAAGAGCAGAATAGGTATCACAGCTGAGCCTGGTCTCACCCTCATCTGACATCCACTAGTATGCCCTTTCCTGCAGGAGTCACTGATAGTGAGCGGGATAGAGGAGATAACTACTCAAAGAACATTCACTGATTTCTTCACAAACAGACAAGGCTTTAAGTCTACTCACTTCAGAGGTGTGGGGTGAATGTTCTGATAGTTGTAATGATGCTGTTGGTGATGCTGTTGCTGGCTTAATATCTGCAACTGGAGGAAGAGCTGTTGCTGTTGGAGCAGCCTGGCATAGGCCGAATCCATTGGAGGTGGGGACTTCTCTGGTTTTTGATCCGGTGGAATGTACTGGTGATATTTCAGTTTCTTCACCTTCGGTTTTGTGTCCTTTGGCTTCTTGTGGCGCTGGTTCTTTCCCTCTGCAGATGGTTTTGTCTAATTTTAATGGAAGAGATAAAAGGAAATATTTAAACTCCTTTTAATCATTGCACCATTTAATAGAAATATTCAAGTATCAAAAGTTGTGATTAATTCTCCTTGCTATGTATTTTCAGACTATTGCAAAAGAATGTAGTTTCATCTGTAGTAAAGTTGATGGGGAAATCTGGGAATAAGAGAACATAAGAAATAGGAGCAGGAGTAGGCCAATCGGCCCCTCGAGCCTGCTCCTCCATTCAATAAGATCATGGCTGATCTGATCCTAACCGCCAATCTACTATCTACTATCACAGAACCATCTCCTGCATCTAACAGAATTGCACACACGAAATAGGAGCAGAATCAGGCTACACGGTCCCTGGGCTCGCTCCACTACCCACAGGGCCATGACCGATCCGAACCTAGACTCATGTCCAAATTCCTGCCCGCTCCCCGTAACCCTTAATGCCCTTTACTTCTAGGAAACTGTCTATTTCTGTTTTAAATTTATTTAATGATGTAGCTTCTACAGCTTTTTGTGGCAGCATATTCCATGGACCTACCACCCTCTGAGTGAAGTAGTTCCTCCTCATCTCAGTTTTGAAAGAGCAGCCCCTTATCTAAGACTATGTCCCCTAGTTCTAGTCTCACCCGTCATCGGGAACATCCTCCCCGCATCCACCCGATCCAACCCCTTCACAATCTTATATGTTTCAATAAGATCGCCTCTCATTCTTCTGAACTCCAATGAGTAGAGTCCCAATCTACCCAACCTCTCCTCATATGACCACCCCCTCATCCCCAGGATTAACCGAGTGAACCTTTTTTGCACTGCCTCGAGAGCAAGGATGTCTTTCCTTAACATAGAAACATAGAATCTAGGAGCAGGAGTAGGCCATTCGGCCCTTCGAGCCTGCTCCGCCATTCAATACGATCATGGCTGATCATCCAAATCCAATACCCTGTCCCTGCTTTAATCCCCACAGTACACATATCCCACCCTACCCCCGTAACCCCATGTATTTAATTCCCCCTAACATATCCCATCCTATCCCCATAACCCCACATATTTAATCCCCCCTAACACTAAGGGTCAATTTATCATAGCCAAATCAACCTAACCCACACATTTTTGGACTGTGGGAGGAAACCGGAGCACCCGGAGGAAACCCACGCAGACACGGGGAGAATGTGCAAACTCCACACAGACAGTCACCCGAGGTCAGATTCGACCTGTAAGTAAGGACACCAAAACTGTATGCAGTATTCCAGGTGCGGTCTCACCAATACCTTGTACAACTGAAGCAATACCTCCCTATTTTTATATTCTATCCCCCTAGCAATGAAAGCCAACATTCCATTTGCCTTCTTAATCACTTGCTGCACCTGCATACTAACCTTTTGAGTTTCGTGCACCAGGACCCCCAGATCCCTTTGCACTTCAGTACTCTCCAGTTTCTTGCCATTAAGATAATAAATTGCTCTAGGATTTTTCCTGCCAAAGTGCATCACCTCATACTTTCCAGTGTTGTATTCCATCTGCCAAATCTCTGCCCACTTACTTAGCCTGTCTATGTCCCCTTGCAGGTTTTTTATGTCCTCCTCACTCACTACTTTCCCTCCCATCTTTGTATCATCTGCAAATTTTGATATGTTACACTTGGTCCCTTCCTCCAAATCGTTAATATAGATTGTAAAGAGTTGGGGACCCAGCACTGACCCCTGTGGAACACCACTAGTTACTGATTGCCAGTCTGAGAATGAACCATTTATCCCAACTCTTTGCTTTCTGTTAGATAGCCAATCCTCTATCCATGCCAGAATATTACCCCCAATCCCGTGATTTTTTACCTTAAGCAATAATCTTTTGTGTGGCACCTTGTCAAATGCCTTTTGGAAGTCTAAATACACTACGTCCACTGGTTCCCCTTTATCCACTCTATATGTTACTTCCTCAAAGAACTCCAGCAAATTTGTCAAACATGACTTCCCCTTCGTAAAACCATGCTGACTTTGTCCTATTAAATTATGATTATCCAAATGTCCTGTTACTGTTTCCTTAATAATGGACTCCAAAATTTTACCTACCACAGATGTTAGGCTAACCGGTCTATAGTTACCAGCCTTCTGTCTACTGCCCTTTTTAAATAAGGGTGTTACATTAGCAGTTTTCCAGTCTGTCGGGACCTTAGCGGAATCCAGGGAGTTTTGAAAATTATTACCAATGCATCTACAATCCCTACCGCCACTTCCTTCAAGACTCTAGGATGTAAGCCATCAGGTCCAGGTGATTTATCCGCCTTGAGTCCCATTATTTTACCGAGTACCACTTCCTTAGTGATTTTGATCGTGTTTAGCTCCTCTCCCCCTGTAGCCCCCTGTTTGTCCAGTGTTGGGATATTCTTAGTGTCCTCTACTGTAAAGACTGATACAAAATATTCATTCAGTGTTTTTGCCATCTCCATATTTCCCACCATTAATTTCCCGGTCTCATCCTCTAAGGGACCAACATTTACTTTAGCCACCCTTTTTCTTTTTATATAACTATAAAAACTCTTACTATCTGTTTTTATATTTTTTGCTAATTTACTTTCATAATCTATCTTCCCTTTCTTAATCAATCTTTTTGTTATTTTTTGCTGCCTTTTAAAGTTTTCCCAATCCTCTGTCCTCCCACTAGATTTCGCTACCTTATATGCCCTTGTTTTTAGTCGAATACTATCCTTAATTTCTTTACTTAGCCACGGATGACTGTCCTTTCTTTTACACCCTTTTCTTTTCAGTGGAATATATATTTTTTGGAAGTTGTAAAATAACTCCTTGAATGTACACCACTGATCATGTGTCGTCTTACTCTTTAATCTATTTTCCCAATCCACTCTACTCAATTCCGCTCGCATACCTTCATAGTCTCCTTTATTCAAGCTTAGCACGCTTGTTTGAGATCCAACCTTCTCACCCTCTAATTGAATATGGAATTCAACCATGTTATGGTCACTCATTCCAAGGGGATCCTTTACTAGGACATTTTTAATTAATCCTGTCTCGTTACACAGGACCAGATCTAAGGTTGCTTGCCCCCTGGTCGGTTCAGTTACATACTGCTCAAGAAACCCATCCCTCATACACTCAATGAACTCATCCTCAAGGCAGCCCTGCCCCATTTGATTTGTCCAATTAATATGATAGTTAAAATCCCCCATCCAATTTGACATTTGACACAGCCATCTCTTTAGTTTACTATTTTAAGGTGATAACAGGTTGAGGCCTGCGATGGACAGGTGAACGCCTGTAGGTATGGCAATAATACATTTTTAGACTGTAACACAGGTGGTTTGGACTAAATGGGATGTCTTAAGCAGCGATGCATCTGAGTCTGGAGAAACTCATTGATAAATCTAAGTATGCATTCACACCATACGCAACGGTGGTACAAAGCTGTCTGGCTTCACACCCAAGCTAAACTTGTGTCGAGTAAACTGGGCTTCAAGGCCCAAACTGGTTCCAAAGTGAAGCGGAGTGAATCTCATTTATCAGACAATCTACAGCCTTTTAAGCTGGAAGCCTGGTATCGCTACATTCTGATTTACCACATCTTCTCTCCTATGCTTTTCATCCCTCACTGTGTCCTGGCCCTTCATGTAAGTTTCTTAATAACTTCAATACCGATTTCTGACTGAAGTGATTCTTTAACAAATCCTATTTTCTTCCGGACCTAACGCTGCAAAAGTCATTTTTATTTTACAAATAGCTTCTCTTTGCCAGTACTGACTATGTGCAGATGTAATTTGTGATAATTTTTGAAATGAAAGTGATGTAGGTCAATTGGAAAAAAATATATATTAAACTTTCAGCTCTGATAAATTATTCTCGACAATGCAGTAATATGGTAGTTATAACCGGGCTCAAAAGTCATTGTGAAGGGATTGAACGGAATGAAGCAACGGAGGAGAGCCAAACCCGCAGGAGGCTTTAAAGAATAAAAAAAAATCTGGTTGTTATTAATAAATTTGAACCTGTTCTTCAGCATTCCAACCCCAGCATGCAAAAGAATCCTCAAAGAATCAGAAACTGCATCAGAGGCGACTTTCAAAGCACAACATTCTCAATCATTTTACAACACGCTGAAAGGATACAAGGCAACCAATAATCAGATCTGATTATATGAAAGGGCTGTCGGGTGGAATATATGAAAATGTAGCAGCACTGCTGTTTGGAAAACAACACATCACACCTTTCAATCATCATATGATCAAAAAGACTTCACAAAATAAACACTGCTGAATTTTATTCCCATCCGAAAGACACTTGCGGTTCAAGAATGTTGTATCGGTTCAATAATGCAGTCGAATACATGGTATTGTACATCTTTCGTTTTACACAATCATTTATTACATAGTTGCATCGTATTTACAGCACAGAAACAGGATATTCGGTGCAACAGGTCTATGCCCGTGTTTATGCTCCACACGAGCCTCCTCCCACCCTTCTTCATCGAACCCCATCAACATATCCTTCTATTCCTTTCTCCCTCATGCGTTTATCTAGCTTCCCCCTTAAATGCATCTATGCTAGTCACCTCAATTACTCCTTGTGTTAGCGAGTTCCACATTCTCACCACTCTCTGGGGAAAGAAGTTCCTCATGAATTCCCTATTGGATTTATTAGTGACTATCTTATATTTATGGCCCCTAGTTCTGGTCTCCCCCACAAGTGGAAACATCTTCTCTACGTCTACCCTATCAAACCCTTTCATAATCTGAAAGATCTCTATCTGCTCACCCTTCAGTCTTCCCTTTTCTGGAGAAAAGAGCCGCAACCTGTTCAATCTTTCCTGATAGGTTTAACCTCTCAGTTCTGTTATCGTGCTAGTAAATCTTTTATGCACCTTATCCAGTGCCCCTATATCCTTTTTTACTATGGAAACCAGAACTGTCCACAGTATTCCAAGTGTGGTCTAACCAAGGTTCTTTTCAAGTTTAACATAACTTCTCTGCTTTTCAATTCTATCCCTCTAGAAATGAACCCCAGTGCTTTGTTTGCTTTTTTATGGCCTTATTAACCTGCGTCACTACTTTTAGTGATTTGTGTTTCTGTACCCCCGATTCCTCTGCACCTGTACCCCATTTAGACACTTATTTCCCAAGGAGTATGCGGTCTCCTTATTAATCCTACCAAAATGTACCTCACACTTATCTATATTGAAGTTCATTTTCCAATTACGCGCCGATTCCACAAGTTTATTAATGTCTTCCTGTATTTTGTCGCAGTTCTCCTCTGTATTAACTATACCCCCAATTTGGTGTCATCTGCAAATTTTGAAATTATACTTCCGATTCCCAAGTCGAAATCGTTTATGTAAGTGGTTTCAGCACCGATCCTTGTGGAACACCACTTTCCATCTTTTACCAGTCTGAGTAACCACCTTTAACCCATACTCTCTGTTTGCTATTTTGTAGCCAGCTTGCTATCCATTCTGCTTCTTGTCCCCTGACTCCACATGTTCTGACTTTAGTCATGAGTCTACTATGTGGCACCTTATCGAAGGCCTTTTGAAAATTCAAATATATTATATCTACTACAATATCCTTATCTACCTTTTCTGTTACTTCTTCAAAGAATTCAATAAAGTTGGTCAAGCATGACCTTCTCTTTTGAAATCCGTGCTGACTACTCTTTATTATATTTTTAGTTTATAGATGTTTTTCTATTATATCTTTGAGTAAGCCTTCCATTATCTTTCCTACCACCGACGTTGAGCTAATTGGTCTGTAATTCCCTGGACTTATTCTATCGCCCTTTTTAAATATAGCAATCACATCAGCTGTCTGCCAGTCCTCTGGCACTATTCCCCTTTCTAATGAATTGTTCTATATATGCAATAGTGTCTCTGCTATCTCTTCCCTAATTTCTTTAAATCTGCGCGGATGCGCGGACCAGGAGTTTTATCCTCACTTAGTTTATCAATTATCTCCCCCTTTCTGAAATGTCTTCATATCTTTTTTGATTTCTTCTTCTAATGTCATGTCCACCATGTTAGTCTCCCTGTTAAATACTGAGGCAAAGTAATTATTTACTATTTCTGCCATTTTGCTGTCATTACCTGTGAGGTTAGAGTGACCCTATCCCTATCCTAAGTTTTCTTTTGTTATTTATGTGTCTGTAGAATACTTTACTATTCTTTTCATATTCCTTGATAATTTAATTTCATAGTTTCTCTTTGCCTTCTGAATTTTTTTTGACTTCTTTCCTAATCTTTTTATATTCCCTTTTGTCATCCTCTCCTTTTTTGTCTATATACTTAGTGTATGCCTTTTTCCTTAGTTTCAATTTTGCCCTTATTTCTTTATTCATCCATGGTGTGTAATTACTGGCTAGCTTCTTCTTGCTTTTCATTAGGATATATTTCTCCTGGACTCGATTGATCACCTGTTTTAAATGTTTCCCACTGCTGTTCTTTTTCTTTGTTTGTCAGTAAATGTTTCCAGTTTACTATCTCTAGTTCCAGTCTCATCCCCTTAAAATCAGCTTTTTTCCCAATTTATTACTTTGGTCTTTGTCTTACTTATGTCCTCTCGATCTTTATCTTAAACCTTATTATGTTATGATCGCTATTGCCTAGATGTGCCTCAACGCTTACTTCTCTTACCTGTTCTGGTGCATTTCCCATTATTAGATCCAGCAGTGCTCCCTCTCTCTTGTTTGGCTTTTTACATATCGAGTAAGAAGGGAGTCCTGTACACATTGTATAAACTCTATTCCCTGTACCCCTTTCGCTACCTCTTCTTGCCAGTTTAATTAAATAGATTGTTTCACATTTTTCTGCCATGCAATGTTTTGGATTGTTAACTACAGCATTCTAATAAAGTCCCAATAATGGGCAAAACCTATCTAGTAAAGATTCTTGGAAAACAGGAAGTGATGCAGAATGGATGAGCTCAAGTTTATTTGGGTGGAAGTTGGGAGGTCAGCCAGGAGAGCATTGGACTAGTTAAGTCTAGAGGTAACAAAGGCAGGGATGAGGGTTTCAGCAGCAGATGATACTGACCAATACTGGCTTCAAGTCAGTGTGGAGGCTGGCTGTATAGCTGGTATAAATTGCACAAAAACATGGGTCTGATCTTAAAGAGGAGTCAGTCTTTGACCATCTCCGAAATGCTCAAGAAACCAAAAGACTGAATTTGAAAGGTCAAACACCTGCAGCCATGTAAACCACAGCAGATCCTTTGGCGACAGAAACAGATGGCAAAAACTGTTAAAACTTAACGATTTTAACCGTCACCTGAAAAGGGGAAAAAAAATCTTCACAATTATCCTGTTGCTAAAAATTGAAAATGTCTTCTTTGCCACCTTACTGAGAAAACAAGAGTCTTTTATGGACTAATATACATTTTTCCTTCAATTAATTTATTACAAACATTTTGCTTTCAATTTCCTATTGCAGTGTCTCATTAAAAAATGTTCAATAGCTCTCACTGTTGTGGTCTGATGATCAGTCTAATTAGAAAGCAATTCAGGCTTACTTTAACTATCGCTGGCACTGGTATTGGCGTGGTAATCTGGCCATTCAGCTGGTTTTGGCTTCCTGGGTGGCTGATCTGGTTATTAGGTGCAGGCCTGTTGAGGTCACACTGCTGGGAGAGGTGAGGAAGGTACTGTAACAAAAAAAACAAAGGAAAAAGTTAGTTTGGCTGCCTGCTTCAGTATTATTCCTCCATTTTCATATTGGACTCCACTCTCCTTGCTGGCTGTTCACCTCCGCATAACCCTTCACCACTAGGAATAATTGCGGTGAGCAGGCCACAGGCTCAACAGCTTATGACAACGCACCTTTTTAGACAATTGTGTTCTGATGGCTCAAGTTAGATGTGCGAGTTCTGTTGGATATCTTAGTAACAGCTTGATACATTTGTACCTACTAATACACAGAGGTGTAAACCTGCCAATATTTTTATTTAGTACAACCATGTCTAAAACACTTTGAAGAGTCAGACTACATTAATATTGAATTCACCATTTAACAATGGAGCTTTAAAAATAAATCTTTTTATCCATCTCTGCTGCCTCTTCTCCTTTACCTGGTCTTTCCTGAGTCAGTATAGTCAATCCCTCAACGTCTTCATAGCCAGCATCAACTGTGCACCAAACATGCTGCTAAAAGACATGCTTGGTAAGGATGGGACCAGGCCTCTTGTTCAATTTTTCTCTTGGCCCACAAGATAAAGCATTCCTGCTGTTGCAAGGTATTCTCACAGGCTGCCTGGTGAGGAGAGCAGAGCTCAAATCTCAATAGAGTTTCGAATGAAGAACCCCAAGACCCAAATCTGCATTGATATAGCATCTTACATGACTGCAGGATGTCCCAAAGGACTTTACAAAGCACCATTAAAGTCCAAGCACTGCTGTACCATAAAGAAATGTGGCAGCCAATTTGTCCACAAACAACATTGAGATAAATGACCAGATAATCTGTTTTAATGGTATTGGTTAAGGGATAAATATTGGCCAGGACACCGGGAGAACTCCACCTGCTCTTCAAACAGTGTCGTGGGATCTTTTACATCCACTTGAGAGGGTAGACAGGAGCTCAGTTAAATGCCTCAGCCAAAAGACAGGACCTCCAACTGTGCTGCACTCCCTCAGTACTGCACTGAAATATCAGCTGAGGTTAAGTGTCTGGAGTGGGCCTTGAACCAACAGCCTTCTGACTCAGAGGCGAAAGTGCTACTACTGAGCCCTGGATGACATTACAGTCTCAGGCAAATGATGATGTTTTAGTGTTGAATCCTTTTCTACCTTACATTATTTTACCCTCACAAATTTAGATCCAGCCCTCAGCTATCTTGCGCCAACAAAAATGAAAAGATATTGAACAATTTTTAAAAGCATTTTCAAAAGCATTCCATGACATTAATAGAAACACCTTGACTTATGATTTAGACATAGTTATAACTGCAATATTCCTAATTAAACACCAGGCAAATTTTATAAATTCAAGGCCAATTATTCAATTGCTTTAACTTTATATTAGGGTTGATTTTGGAACTGATAACATCAATAAACAAATTGCTACATATACAAACACAATGTACAATGATTAGGAGTAAACTGTTAAAGAACAATCAAATCTGTAAAGGGCCTTCGAACAGAGATAGTGTCGCTTTAAGTTGGGCTGAGAATTTTAAAACCTTGTTCATTCTGAATATAATGTTTAGATATCCACATACAGATTACATCAAATATTTCCTAATCTCAAACTACTTCTTGCCTTTGTTACACTCACGTAAAATACTTAAAGAAAGTGTAAATTACACAACTAAGCCTAAAATCCATTGAAAGATCCAGTTAGCTTTTCTAAATATTTCTATCACTAATAATGCAATTTGAAAGGTACGGGTGGTATCAAGTGCCATATTTAAGTTTTCAAAATTTCAATTCTCCTGACTGAGCTGGCAACTGACCTCTGATAAATTAAGACAGCACCTCTAACTGTGCAATTAAACGTGAGAAGTCGCACAACACCAGGTTATAGTCCAACAGTTTTATTTGAAATCACGAGCTTTTGGAGCGCTGCTCCTTCGTCGGGTGAAGTAAAGAGATACAGAATCGCCAAAGCATATATAGATAGAGAACAATGCATGTGTACCTTACAATGGTAGACGACTAAATTTAATCATCCTGACTGTTTATCTGCCGAGGTGTGACAAAAGGCAATCAGGTCAGCCAGGAAGGTATCACATCAAAGACATAGCAAGATATGTAATTAAACGTGTAATAGTTATTAAAGAGGCATGTAACAAATATGCAAATAAACATTTACAAAGTTTAGAAAGCTACATTCTTTTAAAAACAAATTGCTATTCTAACAAATTGCTATTCGATTGTCCTTCTTTTCCTCTTGTTATGTAAGCTTTGGTGTGCAAAAGGGTTGTGTGGAAGAGTGAATGTCAGAAAGGATGAACAGTCTAAAGATAAATAATAAATTAAAATAAAGGCAGTAATAGCAAAATACACTGGAAGGAAATGCAAAGCAACACAAAAATATCAACTTTGCACATTTTAGATTTAAATTGGGATTCTTATATTGTAGGCATGGGAGTCAGGTGGATCTTGAATCCTGGGTGTGCACACAAACACACACATATATAAACACACACACACAAACATACACAAATATACACACAGAAAAACACACATGCAAACACACACACACACACAACAATATACAAACATACACACAAACATACATACGTGAAAATTTCATATTGGCAAACTATCTGCAGCTGAAAGGCTTGCTCTTATTTTTTTTCAAAGCTTCAGTTGTATAGTGCAGCTCTATTAAAGGCCATTTGGAGATTTTACAAATCCTGAACTGAGCATCATCAGTAACACACCTAATGATGCCAATGTGAAAGGGGTATCGTTTTCAACCAACGTGTAATACAGGCATGAAAACGGTTGTTCAGCTTTTCTTCCAGCTCATTTTATTATTGCCGCCTTTATTCTCATTTACTGTCTATTTCTTTTTCGATCTGTTCATTCCTTTCTGGCATTCGTTCTTCCACACCCCTTTTTGCCCAACTCAACGTGCAGAGGGGGGTTTGAGAAGGTGAGAAGTAGGGGGCACATCAGAGACATCAACACTGGCTGACTGTTGAAGACTTTAGAAAGCATACCTTTTGAAAACCTCCTTCCGAACCCCCCAGACAGACCAGTGGGCTTCTAAACAAGTAGCCCCTGCACACAAACTTAAAAAAAACCACAAGTTTCCTCTACAGCATTATTATGATAAGCTTATGCTGTCAGAAGGATTGAGAAGCAACATCTCTTGAGAGATCCAGACAGCAAAAGCCTAGAAAATGGGGACATTGATAAGCTGTCCAGTGGTCCATTTCTGAGACTTCTGACCATGCAACTGCAGTGTGTTATAAATCCCTGGCAATTACACATCATGACAGTTTGACAGTCACTTCCAGCTGAAAACATTTGCAACAAAACTGTGAGCTACAAATGATCTTTTGACCTTGCAAATATTTAGAAAATTGTCTTCCGTTTGCCAAACTTAGCACATGTAATTGGACTTTTCAGCTACATGGAGATATCCATCAGATCAGATGGCTTTACTTAAATGTTCTGACACGTGAAACCAATAATAGTTTATTAGTCTCATGCCACAAAATACAATTGTTGGCACATTGACAATTGTGCCTGGAAAATCATCATGCCCACTGCCAAGTACACCAGATATCGGTATGAGGAGCCGGAGCTGGAGCCAAGAAACCGCCACTTCCAGTTCAACAATCATTAAAGAAACAACACAGGACACCGTAACGATCATTGCTCCCACCTGGGGCAGAATGTTAATTTACCAAGTATAAAGAATGTGGAGACAATGGCCGCGATTTTGCCGGCACTCAGCAGACCCGATTGGTGGCGGCTCAGCTGTGAAATTTTAAATGATTGACAGTGGGTCGGGTACCAGCTGTCAAAATGTGCACACCTGCATTTCCCGATGTCGGGTCTGCCAGCGCTGAGCAGACCAGACAGGCAGCGGCGGGGGACCCAATTCAAATCATTAGTGGCTTGTTTACAGCCACTTAACAATGCTTTTTCCCCCAGCTTTTTAACTTTCACAGGTCTCGCATGGGTTTCCCGCTGTGCCTAGACCTCGTCAGTGAAGTTGAGGTGGGAGGTCATTGGCCATTGAATCAGCTGATGAGTGGACAGCTTCAAATGTCAACTCAAAGCTCCCAGCGGATTCAGATGTCTTCCCTTAAGCACGCATCTCTAAACTACATTTCCACTACAGATTCACCATGCTGCAAGTCTTTACACAAGTCTCCATGCAGTCTGACCTCATTACCTCTCCCACCATTGACAGATCGCTTCGGTCATCTCTACTTTACCTGCCATCTATTCCATCAGCATGGGTGCACTTTATACTATGTCACCTTGGTCCTCAGAATCTGACCACGATCAGCCCCAACACCAGCATCACCAGGCACATCAGCAGCACCAACAACCAGACCAACCTTCTCCGCAATCACCTGATGCTGCACAGGACACAGGGCATCAGCACCCGAACACATTGCTGCCCGGGACGCCAGGGATGGCCTCACCACGGCCACATTCACTGCAACTCACTAAGCCACTTCCAAAAGTGCACACAAATCTGTCCAAGAACGCAAAGTGTTGAAAATAAAGATTTCAATCTTTGACAGCACATGAACAGAAACTTCACATGAATATTGGCTAAAACACACAAGTGCCTACCCTTGTGTGTTGTTAGTTGGTATGCTTGCAGTAGGATGAGGGTGAGTGTGAGGGGTGGCTAGGGAGGTGCAAGGTAAGTTGGATGTGCAAGAGTAGGGTAGGGAAGGCAGCGATGGGGATGTGATGAGTGGCACAGCAGGATGAGGTTGAGTGTGGCTTTGCAGTAACATTTCGTGATCTACTGAGATCATTGAAAGGTTTGCGCCACTGCAGCCTGGTCCTCCTGATGACATCCCTGCTTGTGCCCTCCTGTGCAATGTGCAACCAGGCTGCGTTGGCATCCTGGAGAGATCTCTTCCACCCATTGGAAGGGAAGAGTACCTCCCTGCGTGCTGTGACTCCCTCCATAATCTGGGTGCAGCCGTGCACCTCTGTGCAGTGCTTGTCAGAGTTTGCACCACCTCAATGCTGTAGAACACTGACAGCACAAATGTCAAAATAAATTTGCACATGGTCCCTTTAAGGAAACTGGCTGATGACGCATCATAAATGACGTCATCAGACCCGCTTCCTTCAATTGGCTGGGAAACTCGCTGGGCGGACTTAACAAGTCCAATCAGAGGAAAGTCATGTCAGAGGCCGGGATGGAGCCAGCGGCAGGGCCGAGAGCCGCCACTGACTTCGCCTCCACGGACCCTACCGAGATAGGGGAAATCGTGGCCAATGTCACAGAGTTGATTGTAGCTCAAAATCCATTGGATACAGATTTTACACATGTCTTGTGAAATGCCTAGGTTTCTGGGCAATACACAAATATAATTTGTTTACATATATATCAGCTATATTTGTGTAAAATATATGCATTTACGTGCAACTTTTATAAATAATGTCCCCAGCTGATGTGTCAGGATTCTCAAGCAATTATCTGATAAACTTATGAAAGATGTTGCACATTTTTATTAATAAAGAATTGCTACAAAATGTGCCACTCTACAGTCAAGAAGGAGGGCATATGACCTGGTACCCGTGGTGGCTGGCAGGAACTACATGATGCCAACACGGATTAGCCGATCATGTCAATTGGGCCCCTCTCTCTGGAAGTGTCTCCATTATGTACAGCTCCTCTCTCCCAGTGGTCGAGTTAGGACTGGGAATGCAGGATGTAGACAGTTACGGGGAACAAGCTCACGTGGCACCTGCTGTGGGCAGTGTCACCTGCAAAAAATCCCCTTTCAAAGAACACGTGACGCCTTCAGGTTTTAAACCAGCCACTCAAATTAATCCTGTAGCCTTAACATGGAATGCGCATGAACTTTCTTTACAGCTATTCAAATGGGGAACATAAAACAAATCTACAGTCTAAGAGTGTGGTCTAATTTTTTGAGGTTTGTTTCTTAACTTGCGAATGGCACGGATGTTTACGGTGATGTCGCTTTGTTTAATACGGTCTAGGAATCATTTTCCCATTGTTATTTTTCTTCAACAACATTGCATTACTGATTTATTTAAGAAGTGACCCTTCTCCTGGACGTGCCTGGAGCCCTGTCATCCTCAGGGTAGCACTCCCTATCTGTGTGTTTAAATAGCACTGAGATGAGTGGATGAGATGCGAAACAAATACAATCCTCAGTGTCATGGCAATTCAGAAGGCCTCGCCACTTCCTCCTATTTGGCAGTGGGTACATTTCTGCTGCCAGAACACCACTAATCACCTGAGTTTTTTTTTTAAAGGTGTGGTTATGTTACAGTAGGCTGACCATATGTCCCCGGATTAGTGACTGTGTCCCCGGAAGAGTCCCCGGTTCAGGAAACTCATTGGTCTGCTGGTTGGCAGGAGTTGGATTTTAACATTATTTTTGGATCAACTGGAAAAATTCGATCTTTTGTGTTCTTAAACACGAATGCACTGAAAACCCAAAAGGGAGCTTGTTGTCCCGTTCGCGCCCGATTTGAGCTGAGGAACGGAGTCCAGGAGCCGCTTGAACGGAGGCGACGATGGCGGCCTCGCCTTCCCACAATGCAGTGCGGCGGAGGAAAGGCCCCATCAATAGCTCGGGCTGCACTGCACTCTGGGTGATTAAGTCACCTGACCCCGTGTTTCGGCCAATAGTGACTGGCCGGAGGGCAGAACCTTTAAAATGCGCGGGAGAAGCCGAGGGCGCGTTGAGAGCTGGTGGGTGAGTGGATTTACTTTACCTCAGAGATCAGTATGGTGCATCGTGGTTTTTTTTTAATGAATAAGGCAAGACCTAAATTCTCCCACTGGGAAGAGGTTTTTGAAACCTTCTGAGACAGAGGATGTTTCACACCTTGTATGGAACATCTCAGTCTGTTTGGAACAGATTTAAAATTGAGAAATTAAAAGTTAGGGTATTCGGGAACGAGTATAGATGTTACAGCACTATTGCCAGAACACATTCGAGATTCAGTGTAAAGTGAAAATGGCCTTGTCTCTATACGTATTCCACGAGCAGAAGCAACAAAGTCATCATGCTGGTGTTCTTGAAACGCGTCCTGGCTACTTTGCTGTGCTCACACCGTGTGTCCCTGGATTCGGTTTAGAAAATATGGTCACCCTATAGTATAGGTACTGGTCTCAAACTGGTACTTGCTTAGGGCAACACAGGCTCAAAAGACCTGAGTTAAAGTGCCAGCTTTGCATCACCGCCTGATCATGGAAACTGGAGCACCGTGTGTGTCTGCTTATATACAGGTTCTGTTCGTGGGCATCCAAATGTTGGTTAACTTTTGATGTTAATAGAGAGCCAATGGGATAATTGGCTCAGGCAGTCCGTTAGAACTTTTAAACTTTGCTTCGCCGTAGTTGCGGTTACACTACATTAATTGCTTAAATTCGATCCGAGTGACTTCACACCCAAGTTACACTGCCCATTTTGTGACAATGCAAAACCAAAACCCCTTCACATCAACATGAAATGTGCGCTAAATTGCCAATTTTGCAAAAGGCACCCAACAGTTAGCAGATGGATTTGCTGCCAACAGAGAAATATCTCGGCCCACCTCTTCAGGTAAAGCAGTAGCAACCTACCTGTATTGTAGTGGTTGCTAGAGGTGATGACGACTCTGTGAACTTTGGTTCTGATGGCGAATTCTCTGATCCCTGGGATTCCTGACTTCTGGGTTGCTCTGGTGACAGAGCATCATTGCTGCTGTCTTCCTCAAAGGAAAATGTGTCGGGGGCTTTAGGGAAATTAACTTGGCCAACTGTTGACAAAAGGAAAACCACAATGTAAGCAACTCGTTTGCTCAAATGTCAGGAATAAGCAGGCAAGGTTTGGCTTTTGACACTCGTATTTTCTTTAGGTTTCTAATGATCCAAACAATGGCTTCTGAGGCCATTATAATTGAGATACCCTGAAATATGATTTAAATGTGCCATTGAATTGCATTGACATGAAAGGCAAATGCAACATCAAAACTGAAAGGCTAATTCTAAATAGTTGCCTCAAGAGAATTGTTAAAACAACAGTTCCCTTCTAATATGTGCTTTCCAATTATTACACAAAAAATAATGGACACCTAGAAACAGTGTCAAGGCATTAACGTCGCAGATCATAATCTTATTGGAACCACTTGATTAAATTATTGCCTCAAAATCACTCCTTCATGCATCTGTTTTAAACATACAGGAAGTTTTCATTTTCTGGTTCACTATGTGGGTTATTCTGATACTGACAAAGACTCCTGGTGTATTCACTATGTGGGTTATTCTGATACTGACGGAGACTCCCGGTGTATTCACTAGGTGGGTTATTCTGATACTGACAGAGACTCCTGGTGTATTCAGTGTGTGGGTTATGATACTGACAGTCACTCCAGTTGTTCAATGCCACTAATAGGTGATGACATTTATACCCTTTGCAGCATTATTGCTGGCAGTTCATTGAGAAATAATTCATAGTTGATTACTGAAAAATTTAACAACTCGTAAATATTTTAATTGGAAAACTTCTCTTTTTAACCCCGTCATCAGCAGATGTCTGCACACATTTTAAAAGACTCCCGGGTTGGCATTAACCTGTATCTGGGATCTCAAAGCTGCTTTCCATCTCTTGACTGCAACACATTACAGCTGTTTAGCATTCTTTGGAAAATGAACATGGGCAATTTATTTCACTGAAGACGCTCACACAGAGTTATTTAGAGAAGTCAGCCAATAATGAGCAAAAGCATACTTGAGACATATTTTCGTAAAAGTCAAATGTCAAATGTCAATTCCCCACGCACCCTTTGTTCGATTGCTTGGATTAATATGGTGGTGTACAGTGAGCAGTGTCAGCTTCTACACCCTATGTAATGTGTAGGCTCGTACACAGAACCTGATGTCAGAAAGTGTATCACTCTGAGCTTGCGGCGCTGCCGCTGCCACAAGTATTCCAAGTGGCCTGTGGGACCGCATTGGGCGGTTTCACTGCAATACTGGGAGGGTTTTGTTTGAAAATACAAAGGAATGTTCTGACAAAATTATCATTTTACAATAATTTGTAACAGACTTGAAAGCAAAACAATGCTTCTGTGCACAGTAAGAAAGTTCAAATCGAAACAGAAACTTGCAATTATAAATTATTTATATGCATGGAAATCTGATACGAGCAAATTTTGGATTCTTTTTACATACATTTGTTCCTAGGTCAGTAGTGCTTCGTGACTTCTATTCTTCTGATTTTAAGTAATTCCTCAGTCTACTCTCTATTTAGAACAGACTTGGTACATCCCAGAGTCGGGACTCTGTGTTAATGGGGCATTCATTTGAAAGTCCTCTGACACTCGTTCAATGAGCAACGTTTGCTGAATAGGGTCTATAAAGAGAATGGTCTGTGAACCACGAGGCAATATCCTTTAAGAGGCTGTTATTGGGGGTGGATTTCACTGTATTTTGTACACCAGATAAAGTTTTGTATTAAAAAATTTAATCCATTATAAAATAAAAAAACGCCAAATTCATAAGGTAACAGAATATGTGTTTTCATAACAGAGAGTTTTTAAAGCTTTCTAAAATATCTTGGATCTTTGTGGAGACTAAGGAATGTGAACTGCTGTAATGGGACATCATCAGTTTTAAGATAGATATATACAAAAGTGAACCCTTGAAATGACTCACACTAAGTGTTATTACATGCCCTGCTTGTTGTCATTCACTCGCCCAGACAGCAGAGAATGGGTCATGTCTATGCAGACTTGACAAAACGCGGCCACTACAGAAAGAACACAATGTTCTTGTGGCAAGACTGAATCATAGAATGAAGTCATTAGAAGGCTTCCTTTAGCCATTCTCTGTTATTATCAAAGCGCACAAATTGCTAGGAAGTTTTCCAGGATTATGGGATCGCACTGACAACAGCTCTTGACCCCGGAGGTCTCCTGATAACTGAAGTGTTGAGAAATAGGACTATCTTGACAAAGTCGACTGTAGCTGCTGATGGCAGAACACTAGGTAATGGAATGGATATTGTAACCTGCCATGTGATCTGCCAAATAGCAATCCTGGCATTTATCATTCAGTCACACACTTAAGTTAGATACAGCAAAGGGAAAGCAACAGCACTTCAGGGAAGGTAGGAGGAGAGAATGTTTTACTCCTGCCACCTATCTATCCGGTTGGTCTCTCTCTGTCTAGCTGTACATTGTGACCAAAACGATATCTGACAGCTAATCGTCTCATTGTGTCACCTTGCACCATCTTCAGAAAGTAGCAAATTCTGACACAGTTGCTGTTGTTGCAACAGTAGCAACTTTATTTTCTTGTTTTGATTGTTATTATATTAAACCAACCAGCAGCCATTTGCAACTGGCCAAAACATTTCTTGAGTGAAATGAAAAGGGAGGTTGCTATCTCAGTAAAGTGTGATGCAAGACACTTTGCGAGCTTTGTAAAAACAAGTGGAAGAACTCTGCGGCACCACTGGTCAGCTGTATTCAATTTAAAATTCTTCCTTAGAACAAAGAATTAAAAAAAAACTGCAGCAGCGCCTGGAAGGTGCACTGTGTCAGACAATGGTCTTTTGCTGATAGGATCTTGATTCAAATCTAACCCAGACTATTGGCTGAACTGTCGAGTGGTCGGGTTGCCAACCCTCCACGAGTGTCCTGGAGTCTCCAGGAATTGAAGATTGATCTCCTGAATAATGCTGTGAGCAGCCCGGGAGAAGACTAATAGGGGCATTAGTAAAAGATTGCTTTTAAAAAAAAAATTCTTTGAACACTTTTGATTCTAAGTTATAAAAATACTGCAAATGGGGAAAAAAAGACTATTTGACTGGGCCGGGCGGTTGGAAGCGGGAGATCATGCCCTGGAAATTGCGGTCGGAGGCTTGTCACCCGCGTCGGCCTCCAAACCGAAAGAAAACGACGCATTTAGCTTGTGTCTCCGGAGCTTCGGACTCTTGCGGTCCTGAGCCTGCAGGCGTATGCCTGCGTAAAGGCCCACGGGTCCCAGGGGCGCAGGCGGTTCGCAAGCGTCCCTGGGATCACGTGAGCCAGGCCAACCAATGACATTTACTTACAGAATCCCCATAAGCATAATAGAAATCGCCGAATAAATGTTATTTCACACCACTGAAATAAAAATAAATGATCACAGGTTCAAAATTAATTAAAATACCCTTTAATTAAACATTTAAAATTTAAAAAAATGAATGTTTTGAAAAATAAATTTAAACGGACAAAATTTACCTAAACTAATTTTAAATGTAAGTGAAGGTTTAAATCATTTAAAAAATTTTATTTTAACATTTATTTTAACCCGTACGCTGGTGAAAGAAGGGCTTATGCCTGCTTTTACCAGGTGTAAGGGTTTCGTGGGTATTCGCTGGGCAGTAGTTACTCTGCGCCAGCGGAAGTGAATTTACAGCGGATGCTTACGATCTGTCAAGGAGAAACTTGACAGATCGCAAGTTCCGAGTTTTCGCTCATGCGAGTCGCACGCGGAAACTCGCGGGGCCATCCACAGCACTTACGACAGCGTATGCTAACGTGGTCCTCAATCAGCACTAAATTGGCAATCTCACTCAGTGTCCATAGGATGGATGGTGTGGGAAATGGAGATTTGTCATGCTAGCTCAGAAGGGGGCACTCTTCTGAGGTCATGACCAAGACATACTGTTGAGACACAGTAGAAGGAGCTGACCCAGGAGTCCTTGGTAACGGCCAGTGGATGTCTGAAATGGGGAGTAGTCCATTCCTCATCACTAATGTCCCTTGACTATATGAGCACAAGATACATGTTAAAAAAAAACTTTAGAAATGAAGTTCAGACTGCTGCAAATGCCTCAATTAAGCTTGTTCCCTGGCAGCAGGCACTGTGGAGGAGTGCAGGATCTTCCTGGCTTTTCTAGGCATTGTGCTCGTCGGAAGCCCCCCCTCCTCCCCCACAAGCTGATTCCAGTAGTCTTTAAATAAACTGAAGTACGTTATCCCAATGCACAAGAGTGTGGCCTGTGACTGTATCTCCGAAAAACACCTCATTCCAATGACACAAAGGAAACAGCTCGGCAGGTGCTCTGCATGGTTTGGCGTTAAAATGCGTAGACACGTATGCAGTAGGTTTGTCACTGTCACTCTCATTTAAAGATGTCCTTTCACATGATTTATATAGACTGCTGCATTACACGTTACAGAAAATATGAGAGAGAGAGAGAGAGAGAGAGAGCAGTATTTATGGACTGATAACATAAAACAGAGAGCTCTCATTACAGACACCGACATCGAGAGGCATGCAGGCATACTTTAAGAGGCAAAAGGTCAAAGCTGTTAACTGTAAGAAAACTGTGAGGCCCGCCCCCAGGCTCCTCCAGTAATATTCCAGCAGCTACTCCAAGGTTTTGAATACTTACATCTTTGCTGGAGGATCTTCCACTTTAACATCAACCCACTTTTACCCATTACCCCTCACTTTCCCAATCAGATCAAGCTTTCTACAGAAACTGGGGCCAATTGTATCAGAACTGAGGTACATGGATGGAAGCAATTCCCCTCTTTGCCCTCCAATTTCTTCTTCTTCAATAAAATTCCTGATTTTTTGAACGAACTATGAACAGCTCTCTGGTGCCGCTCTCAAGTGTAAGTTTAGGCAGTGAATGTTGGTGAGCTAGTTTACCATGGGGACCTTCGCATCCAAGCTCAGTCTGTCCCCATCCAACGTGCACACAAATACACTTTTCAGCAGGGATCACTGCATTGGTAATATTGAACGGCAATCTTTGCTGACGTTCCCTTTTATAGGCCAGGGAGATGACCCTGTAGTCAGCACGAGATCTCAAACCTGAAACCTGCATTTATCGGTATGAGCCAATACTACTCCAATGAATTAACTTACTCAGAGTCATTCGGGGAGTTTCAGGATTTTGTTTAACTTTGAGAAGGAAGCACTGTTTGACTTGAAATAGTCTTTATATCAGCCAGCGTAAGGCATTGACAATGATTGTTATTATTTCATAAGTACTAATATCCCATCTTTAAATATTAAGAATACCTATTCAATGATTATCAATTAATCTGTGGCTCATTAAAACAGGAACCAAAGCAAATGAAATAAGTTAAAATGTTTTGTTAAATCAAATATTATCTGATAAACTAAATGGGTTTGGAAACATCTCAATTGCCGATCTCAGCTTTTTCCAGAAACAATAATCTATATGATGTGAAGGTGATGGGTACCATGCTCTTTGCCTATCTTCAGCTGAGCCAGTGTATGAACCTACTTTGCTTCAGGAGTCCATGAGTCTGTTGTAATCTCTAAACATAATGGATTCAGCCTCCGTGCTGGACTTTATCCCCCCCAGGCTCTGTGCTGAAGGTGCTGACAAGGACCTGGGTATAAACAGCTTCTGATTCACCCTTCAGCTATGCACTAGATGTCAGCAGACAGCCAGCTCCACATCCATCTGCTACCTCAAATTACAGTTCAACTCGAACATAGTTTCTTATAAACTTGGTAGTGCTATGGGCATCGGTTGCGGTTAAACTCTCCATATTGTTAGTCTTTTTCATGTTAGCTCAAGGACTAAGCCAGTGTGATTAATTCAGTCTCTTGGTGATTCATTGTAATCACACTTCACATAAACTGCATAGCAGGCACTGGGATACAAAATGGTTTCATTAGTCCCATGTACTGTGCCACGTTAACCAACAACGTAACTAATATTTTGAAGAGCTATCTAAAATAGATCTTTTCCATCTACCACTGTCTCCCTCCTTCACTTAAAGAAACGGAAACATGAAGAAATCATTCAAAGCAAAGCTGATAATCAATTGTACTTCTCAAAAGGTTAAGAACATAAGAAATAGGAGCAGGAGTAGGCCATTCATGGCTGATCTTCTTCCTCATCTCCACTTTCCTGCACTATCTCCATATAGCTTGATTCCCTTAATATCCAAAAATCTATCTCTGTCTTGAATATACTCAACGACTGAGCCTCCACAGCCCTCTGGGGTAGAGAATTCCAAAGATTCACCACCCTCTGAGTGAAGAAATTTCTCATCTCAGTCCTAAATGGCCGACCCCTTATTCTGAGACTGTGACCCCTGGTTCTAGACTCCCCTGCATCTACCCTGTCAAGCCCTGTAAGAATTTTGTATGTTTCAATGAGATCACCTCTCATTCTTCTAAACTCTAGAGAATATAGGCCTAGTCTACTCAATCTCTCCTCATAGGACAATCCCCCCATCCCAGGAACCAGTCTGGTGAACCTTCATTGCACTCCCTCTAAGGCAAGTACATCCGTCCTTAGGTAAGGAGACCAAAACTGTACACAATACTCCAGGTGTGGTCTCACCAGGGCCCTATATAATTGCAGTAAGACGTCTTTACTCTTATACTCAAATCCTCTTGTAATAAAGGCCAACATACCATTTGCTTTCCTAATTGCTTGCTGTACCTGCATGTTAACTTTCAGTGATTTGTGTACAAGGACACCCAGGTCCCTCTGAACACCAACATTTCCCAATCTCTCACCATTTAAAAAATACTCTGCTTTTCTATTTTGTTACAACTAGCCATTTTCTATTCTCTTCAATGTCACTTGTTACTGATATTTGATTTCCTCAAGAAAGTCATCAGAATGGTCGCTTTTGAAGACTACATAATAAATAAACATTTATATTCATGACATGCATAACACATTTTTATGGCCCCCTGTCTAAGGATCAGCCTTAGCACAGCAAGAGTGTGCTTTAAAATGAGTACACCATTCTGTGTGTATGATAGTGTAAGCGGGTCAGGAATAGGCTTGTGATGGTGAAGGGGAAATTGCAACTTCAAGAGGTAATATAAAGGGTGATTCTGGAATCGGGTTCGCCCACTGGGGATCTGATAATCGGGGCTACAATGTTGCAGCCCTATCTCCAACCCTCAGTCCCTGCAAGCACGGTTTGCCTGCTGGGAGTGCCGGATCAGAGAATCACCCCTTGCATGTCCTCCAATGGTTACATGACCCCCTTCTCCATCATAGGCCTATTATTACGCGCATGGAATGGTACACTCATTTTAAGCCACACTCTAAGGCTGCTATTTTATTGAACAAGGGGCCGTAACAATGTTTTTTTTTTAATGAATGTCAAGAATATAAAATATGTGTTTATTATGCAGACTTCAAAAGTGACCATTTTGATGACTCCATCAAGGAAATCAATAATATGCATCTGAGAATACCACTGACACTTGACACCGAAGAGAATAGAAAACTATTTTTGTTCAACAAATGAACCACTGCACAATGCAGATAACAACATACACTGAACTAACCAACAAAGAGCTGCATACTTTAATTTTCAAAGAACTGAAACTTCAGGAGTAAGGAGCTCAGTGGGCACAGCAGCTAAACTTTGTTCTACAGAGTATTTAATTGGAAATGCACTGTGATACAATAAAAGATACAACAAATGCTTCAAAGCAAATGCCTATTAAATAAAGTAACGTGCAATGCATCAAAACAGAACACTGACATGCTTGAAGAAAGCTGCAGGAAAGGTCCTCCATCCATCACAAGCAAACATGACCTGTAATCATGGAAGAATTCCACATCAAAACACACAACAGGAAAGCCACAAGTTACAATACATCATCAGCAACCCCAAAGACCAATCTATTCCAAAACAGATTAAATAAGAGACACAAGGTTGAATTTTCCAAGGCGCTAGTGGGGCGTCACATATGGTGCAAGTCCTATTGGGATGCATTTAGGGTTAGCAATCGTCAGCAATCTTCCATTCCTTGAGTTCAACAGACAGACAATTGTGGGCAATGCATCTGCGATTTTCCGATAATCCACTGCTGGGTACAAGGCTCTACCAACGCCATAGGATCACCGAAAAATCTCGTCCACTACGTGACGATTGGATGATAAATACGTAACTGAAAATTGAGGCTGCATTTATACTGCAGGCCTGCCCCTAGTGTCACTGCTGTAATATGGACTAGGCAGCATCAGTGCCTCTGCTGGCACAGGGAAAAACCTCAAGAGGTATCTTCTTCTCACACTGCTGGTGGCAAAATTAAAATAGCCCATTGGTCTGGGGAGGCTGCCATTTTGTTCTGGCTGCAGGTGGCTGACAGCTTGGCCCAGCCACACATGGTAGCAATACAATTCTGGTCCATACCGATCTTTCCCTGACATTAGGGAAGATCCCCAGGCAGATAATGTGACACTGCACAAATGCAAACTGCTTATGTTGCTGTTCGTACTCTGAATTCTGCCCCGCAATATATATTTGGGATAAGTTTAGAACACCAGCACTCGTAACCCATTGTGGGTCCATTTCTGGTGGAAGCGGCATTGCCCAATCAACAGGGTGTAGGAAGAGTTGCACTGGTGCACCATCTAAGACATGAACATCCCCAGCTCTGGAGCTGCAAGGCCTCAATTCCCGAAGCATGTGAAAGAAACGGAACACGAGATGTAACTTGAGAATGCAAACCTGCTAAAATAAGACGACTAAGGGAAAGCACGACACAGCTCCCTCACAAAGAGTAAGAGCACTCCACAGCTGCCTCAAATCACACACCTGTAACAACGGTCCAGATTTTGCGCTAATAATAACGGCGAGGCTATCAGCGCTCACCGTTATTAAGGAGTAAATCGAACCGTAACTTCTGGCGTCTGCACATGCACAGTTAAACGCGGAAATCAGGATGGTTGCTGTCCGATTTGCCCTACTCCTCCACAAGCTTCACCACACCTAGCCAAGGGATTCGGCAATAAAATACATGAAGGGCATGAAGTTGCGATACCTACCCCCAGGATACTCACGAAACACGCCAGAAAAAGTTACGGCTTCACCATTCAAGTGTAAGTGAATTTTTAACAGCGTGATAAGTCTTAATTACTATTGAACAACCTCTCTGGCACTGAAAATTAACTTTTACAAGCGTGGGGTCTCAGTCCTTCAGATTTTAGTTATTGTTGGAAAAAAAATGTTTTTAATTAAAACATTTTTTATTTTTTCTTTGTCTCTTTTGTCACGCTCTCTTATCCCATCTTTCTTTCCATCTCTTTGTTTTGCTTTCCGTACATGATTTTAAATTGAATTTAATATTCTAACTTGCACTTCCTAGTTTAGGCTCTGCATGGCTCAGTAAGGATTCTTCAATCTGATTGGTTGAAGAGACACACTGTTGCTTGCCCTTTTCACACAGATCCCAGATCCCCTGGAGAGGGCGCTGCGCTGAAATGGGTCTCTAATTACCATAAGTTGCTGCGCGAAAGCCCACTAAACATCTGTGGGCAGCTGTAAGCTTAATGAACGGCGAGCGCCGTTCGATTGCCGCTGACTGCAAAATCCGGGCCAATGTGTTGATCACTCTTTAAGGATGAACTTCCTTACATCAGTCCTACATTTGCCTTATAGTAGATTGAGCCCATGCCCCTTTTGTCCCACTCTTGCAATTTAGTTTGAAATAATTTATTAGATTTACGTTTTCCATTTACTATCTTACATTCCTCTATAAGGCCACCTCCTTTTCAGTCTTCACTCAGAACTCAGTCCTCTGGTGCTAGCTATCAGTCCTGTGGCTACCCTCCAGGGCTTCAAAAGTTTGTTTTGTGTCTTGGTGACCGGAGTCCATAATTCATAAAGTTACAAGTCATAAATGGAATAAGCTAAACAATGAGTGCTCTCCAATATGTATTTTCTCTACAAAACTGTCATAAGGTAAATTTTAATTTAAGATTTTGTTGGAGTGGTGATTACTGCATGAAAGGAGCGCCCTATTTTGTTGTTTTCCTTTCTTCTTCCCTCTTCTTCTGAAGGCGCTGAATCTCCCCTCCACTGCTCAAGCCACTGGTTCTCCACTCCTCCCCTGAAGGCGCTGACTCTCTCCACATCTCCTTGAGCTGTTGACTCTTGCTGTGGCATGGTTGCACTAACTCTCACTCAAAGTGGTCATTCATCATTATATTTAAGTGTTGTTGGGCTATTTAATCTTGGGAACCATCACAGTCAAAATCAATCCTCACTGAACACCCACACAGTAGAAGTCACGAGATATCAATCTGTAGCAGGAACCATGATTTCTAGCCTGGGGCACGGAGACCAATTCCAGTGCCCTGCTTGCTTCCCTGGCTGACATTGGCTAACTCACTCCAGACTGGAGACCAAATCTATGACCTTTCTTGACTTTATGGCTCAGTACCAATTGGTATATTTACCACTGAGCCATCAGGGAGCTATGACGGGACCTTTAACAGGTCCTGTGACTTGCTTATACATGTACTTTGGTATTTTCCAGATCTTAGTTGACATGAAATATGAAATTCAGGAGGATATTTTGGTCACAAATAGTACTTTTTTTTTTAGAAGTGGAGATAGTACGACTATCCAGCTCCAAGATTCCATGCATAGGCAAAATGTTGGAACTGATTGTCAAATTTATCATGAGACAGTGGAAAGAATCAAATTTTGCCAATTTACCTCCTTACAATAGACTGCAAACGTGATTCAACTGGCATAAAATTCCTGAATACACTAGATTAATGACAGTAAAATGAATGTGGTCTAAGTGGCTATTTTCCATCATGTGATCAATTTCATATCAGGAGTGAGCAAAATTATCAAATGATGGCTTTCATATAAAATTATAAGTTACAAATTGCAGCGGTTCCTGGAAATTTACCTGTGTGAATTTTTACAAGAGTGACGACGGCCAAAGATAATGGTGCAAATTGTGCTTCCACAGTGCTGATACCAAAATAAAAATCCCTTTAGTCGGGAAAATCATCTGTGTTTTTTTAAAAAAAAAACCTTGTATACCACATACGTATTAGACATTCTTCAAAAATAAAAGGAACAGAAAATTAAGAATTGCTAATATTCCCAGGTGCCTATTACGGATGGAAATTGGAGACAATGATGCTGCTGAACATCCCCGATTTGAAATGCTCCACCATTGGCGGTCGTGCCTTCAGCTGCCAAGGTCCTAAGCTCTGCAATTCCCTCCCTAAACCTCTCCGCCTCTCCACTTCTCTTTCCTCCTTTAAGATGCTCCTTAAAACCTACCTCCTCGACCAAGCTTTTGGTCATCTACCCTAACATCTCCTTATATGGCTCGGGGTCAAATTTTGTGTTTTTTTGTCAACAGTTCTGAGAAGCGCCTTGGGACTTTCTATTATGTTAAAGGCGCCATATAAATATAAGTTGTTGAAATGTAACTCCCAGCTACAGCTCTCTCACCTTCCCTCTTGGCTGCTGGAGGTTTCTAACTTGCTAACAGTGCAGGTGAAAAAGTGAGATAAAAAATCTCAGAGGTTGGAAAGAAACGTATGAATTCTTATTGCATTTCTACAGATAACAGGAAACACATCTGTTTGCTTTAGTGTGAATCATTCTGAATTTAGAGGATGCCAATGTATAAAACACAAGGGATAGCAACTGTACAAATCCCAAACCCGGATCAAAGGTGAGCTTTGTAAATACCATCGATTGCCTCTTTCACGGCTGAATCTACTGGAATTATATTCTTCTTCACCAGCTCCAAAGGTCCAGGTCTTTGGGCTATCTTCTCATTGAGGTCATCAGCCAGCCTAGCCCGCTTGAGCTTCATTTGAGTTGCTTGAAGTGTACCCTCTGCAGCTGTATCTTTTGGACCAGAAACACATACTTAGTGACTATCCTTTGAAAAGATAATGTCACGTTACACTGGCTTTAGGAAACTATCACACAAGTAATCAATCTAAAGCAAAACTTGTAGCTGAATCTATTACAATGTTACCCGTGATTTAAGTTGCTTGGTTGAGTCCAGTTATACAACTGGTGTGAAAAAGATGACTTTACTGCAGTTGCTCGAGCCCAACTTCGTCTTGGTGCTGTTTCCCCACCCATTGTATCCAATCTACTGACACCAAGGTTGCCAACCCTCCTGGATTGCCCTGGAGTCTTCAGGAATTAAAGATTAATATCCTGGACACTGATGCGAGCAACCCGGGAGAAAAATCACAGGGACGCTTAAAAAGGTGTGTTTTTATTCCCATTTTCTTTGAACACTTTCGTTCATTCGTTGTAAAAATTATTGGAGGTTGGGAAAAAAGGCTGTTTGTCTTGGCAGGGCAGTTGGAGGCGGCAACCCTCTGGAACACATCCAACCAGGGTTGTTCATGTCACCCTTCAGTGAATCCAACTGGAGCACTGCTTGGATAGTAAGGGGGAAAGACCTGCTCTTTGGATAATTTTCATTTCTTTGACTCCTAGATGATTTGGTTAACATTCCTCTTGGAAAGAAAACCAAGGAGCAAGTCGCGTATAATATGGCAAACTTATATTGCCATATTAATTAAGTTTTTCCTGAAATTTTAGCAAAAGATTGTTCCTGGAACATTAGGCACTTTGCAAGAGAAATTTCTACATACAGAGCCTTTGCATCTAGGGCATGTCTGTCGCAATACAGACATCACACGTTGCAACAGGTGTAAAATAACCTTAAAAAGAGAAAGGATGCAAGGCATTTCATCATGGGCTCTTTTGACTTGCTGCCTGAAGTTGACCAGCAATTTACTGACCTGTAATTGACTTCTGCAATTTACAAGAACCTATGATTATCTGGAATCCCACAAGGAGTACTTGAGAAATTATCTTTAAAGGACCAAGTTAGCAAAGATGCTCCAGACCCCATAACTACCCATGAGCAATGCCATAGGAGATAAGCTAATTGGCATTTAAAATACTGAAGTTATATTAATATGACGACTATTACAAGACCTAAAATGTTACAGAAAACTTGTACTTACCTTGTAGGATATGCATATTAACCAGGTCTGCTTTCTCAGGCCTGCTTCTAATCTTGTGTTTTAAGTAGTCTTCTGTCTGCAAGGTGCAAAGAAAGTAATCAATTGTCAACAGGTTCGAAACTGCAGACTCAGTAAGACATCAATAGTATATTCTTTGGCAGGAACTAGTGGTGAACTTCGCATCTGAGGCTACTAATTTCACAAAGCAGCATGGGATGTAGAATAGTCCAATCCTAAAATGCCTCTTAAGAATCTTAAGAGCACGTTTTGGTGAATAGTCAGAAGTGCCCTTTTGCCTTAAAAAAAAGCAAAACTTTTAAGAAGTTTGCAATTTAACATTACAAGCAGCTGAATGGCTGACTATATGTAATGCTGCATGTGTTCTTTTGAAGTGTACAATCATTTATACATATATCATATCATACCCTCATCACCTGACAGGATATCTATGAAAAAGCATGTGATTTAATGAAATACAGATTTCTTGGACTCACGTTCAAATATTAACAGTTACTTGCTGGCGAGCTGTTTGGCAAACATGAAATCTTGCAGTTTGGGGTGCGGCAAATGGAACTTTAAAAAAAAAAACTTGTACGATCAATTTGAAATGACACAGCCTTTCATCATGGAAAAAGCGCCCATTTCTGTTGCTTGGGCAGAGTTGAGAGGTTTATGTCACTACACCAGGCACGAATGACACAATAATGTGTCCTCAACAAAGACCTCAGCTTCATCCCCTTACGCCCCCACCACAATGAATTTCGAGCTCGGCACGACGCTGACCTCTTCTGCCATCGCCTTCGCCTCCGCGCCCATGTCTCTGGCCAGGAGTTCTCCCCTTGCACAGCGGACCCTTTCTCCCGTCTTCAGAATACATGTTCCATCTGGACCCCTCCCTCTGGGCTCTGACCCTCTCTAGATCTTTTCATTTGGAGCTGCCGCTGTGACATCGGCCGTCTCAATTTTTCTACTCTGCTCACTCACTCTAACCTACCTCTCTTTGAACTTGCAGCATTTCGTTCTCTCAGGTCCAACCCTAACATTGTCATTAAACCTGCTGACAAGATTGGCGAACCGACCTCTACCTTGCGGAGGCTGAATGCCAACGCTCAGACACCTCCTTCTGCCTCCGCTGAAGCATGACCCCACCACCGAACATCAAGCCATCGTTTCCCAGATTGTCACTGACCTCATCTCTTCTGGGGATCTTCCCTCATAGTCCCCCAATCCTGCACAGTCCGCTTCTACCTCCTTCCCAAGATCCACAAACAGGACTGCCCTGGTAGACCCATTGTTTCAGCCTGCTCTTGCCCCACAGAACTGATTTCTTCCTATCTTCACTCTATTTTTTCTCCCCTTGTCCAGTCTCTTTCCACCTACATCCTCCGCCATTTCCGCCACCTCCAGCATGATCCCGCCACCAAACACATCTTCCCCTCCCCTCTCCTTTCAGCATTCCGAAGGGATCATTCCCTCCGCGACACCCTGGTCCACTCTTCAATCACCACCAACACCCCCTCCCCTTCCCAAGGCACCTTGCTGTGGAAGCGCAGGAGATGCAACACCTGCCCTTTTACCTCCTCCCTTCCCACCGTCCAGGGCCCCAAACACTCCTTCCAGGTGAAACAGCGATTTACTTGTACTTCTTGCAATTTAGTATACTGTATTCGCTGCTCACAATGCGGTCCCCTCTACACTGAGGAGACCAAACGCAGATTGGGTGATCGCTTTGCGGACCACCTCCATTCAGTCTGCAAGCGTAACCCTGAGCTTCCGGTCGCCTGTCATTTTAATTCTCCGCCTCAACTCCCACTCTGACCTCTCTGTCTTTGGCGTCCTGCACTGTTATAATGAAGCTCAACGAACAACACCTCATCTTTCGATCAGGCACTTTACAGCCTTCCGGACTCAATAGTGAGTTCAACAATTTCAGACTATAACCGCAGCTCCCATTTTTTCGGACAGCAGCTGCTGGTAATGGTTCTGCTGTTGCCACTTACAGCTCCTCTAGACCCATCTTTTGTTTCTTTACTTGTCCCATTACCACCCACTTTTGCCTTTCACCATCATACCTTTTGTCATTTAATCTCTCCTGCCTTCCACCCCATCACAGACCTTCCCTTTTGTTCTTTTCTCCCATCCCCCCTTTCCCTGCCCCTGTACTTGCTTAAAATCTGCTACATCTCTAACTTTTGCCAGTTCTGACGAAAGGTCACCGACCTGAAACGTCAACTCTGTTTCTCTCTCCACAGATGCTGCCTGACCTGCTGAGTGTTTCCAGCATTTTCTGATTTTATTTCAGATTTCCAGCATCCGCAGTAGTTTGGTTTTTACACCAACGTGTGGTATATCAGTAAATAATGTAACGTTGAATGATAGGATAAGTATCCATCTGCCACTCCACTTGCAGTAAGCTCCTAGTAACAGGGGTGTCATCAGCAGAGGCAGTAAGCAGACAACAGCATGTCACCTTGCGCCAATACGTTGAATGTCCGTTCTAGTAGCCAATTACAGAGCAGCATTGGCTGAGACCTAGGAGCAGATTACCCGTCTATTCTGCTTCTCTTCTATTTCCCTGGGTTCCAGAATGTGAATCAGGTGGGAGCCAACTAACAGCTGTGGACCTTCCCCATACACCATCCATAACAAGCTGCTCAAAACCTAAAGACCTCTCCCTGCAATTTTTCTACTTGCTGCTGGGTAGCTGGCTTTCATTCTGTATTTCTTCTCAGACACATGGCTGAACGGGGAATTTAGTGGCAAGGGAGAGTGTTGGTGAGAACACCCCTACGATACCATGCTGTCACTAAAACATCATAACTTATGAAACGATAGAAAACACTCCACAATATATACACAGCGGATGCTTTTTTTTTTAGAATCAGTTAAACTGAAAAATATAATAAAGCTAACCAAAATAATTGTAGAATCATACAGCACAGAAGGAGGCCATTCAGCCCATCGTGCCTGTGCCGGCTCTTTGGTAGAGCTATCCAATCAGTTCCACTCCCCCGCTCTTTCCCCAGAGCTCTGCAATTGTTTTTAATTGTACTTTGGCTGATTTCTCATTGGTTCTATCCGTAAATAGATTAAATGTTTTTCATTCTGACTGCACCATATAGAGGACTTTAGAAGAAAATAACTCGAAGGAGTCATGCGTGAGTTGGGGTTGAGGAATAGATTTTTTTTTGGGGGGGGGGGGGGGGGGGAACTTTATTAAGATTATCTTAAGTCATTTTTCCTCAATAGGATTTAGTCAGATCCCAAATTTGTGTCAAATAACCGCTGCCAAGAAGTGTTGTGGAAATATAATGACAGCATCCAGTGGCCTCGGCCCTTGCCACTTGTATGAGGAATCTGGAGATTTACTGTGAAGTCAAATTCCTGAGTTCTTCTGTGTGTTGACAACTGTGATTTAATTATGACACAAATGACACCCTACATAAAGGACCGTAGACCTCATTCATTCACACAAGGCAGTATTTTCCTTCTACCAAGTTTATTTGCTCTGTAAACAATAATGCAGTTTTTTTTTAATACAGCCAGTAAAGTGTGACACATCCTTTTGAGGTTCACCTCACTGGGGCTAATACTTGCAATTTTATACCCAGTTTAAAAAAAAAGGGACGTGGAATCACAGCCAACAGTCACGGCTCATGCACTGACACTTTTGATGATGACACCACCACTGCATCTTCAGTGGCATTCACTAGGTTTAAATAAGAAAATGTAAGATTAGAAGTTAGAGTTTTGCTCATAAAATCATTTTGTAAAAAAAATGTGCGGAGGCAGATAGGGTGTCTCTGCATTAGCAGTCTCGTATCAGCTCCCGAGAGAATACGGTGGCTTTCTGTCGCAGGCTGTCCCGTGAGTTACTCTTCCCCATGGATCTCCTCCGCTAAATAATAACCGTCCTCCCGCAAAGTACTCAGCCGTGGAGGGAAGGTTTATAAAAGGCATTTATTCATCATTTGTAATTACCATATCGTGCACAAATTATGGGGTGCTACTAATTTACAGTCAAAGCTTGCTTGACTGGAAAATTGGTCGCACCCCCGTAATAAAATAGGTTAACGCCCCACCATAGATCAATGATCTGGAATGCACAGTCTGAAAGGGTGGCGGAAGCAGATTCGATAATAACTTTCTAAAGGGAATTGGATATATACTTGAAGGGGAAAAAAACTGCAGTGCTACGGGGAAAGAGCGGGGGAGTGGGACTAATTGGATAGCTCTTTCAAAGAGCCAGCACAGGCACAATGGGACGAATGGCCTCCTTCTGTGCGGTATGATTCCATAATTCTATGTATAGGGAATAGAATTTGAGGTCCCGTTAATCATGGCCAATATTATGGAGTGTCTGCATGACTCAGATATCAGATCGTGTTGCCAGGTACCGGGAGTGCTGGAGGTCCTATTATGTTAGTAGAAAAAAAACCAAGATCCTCAATTATGGAAAAAACACATAAAATTATAAACTGTTCCTCTCAGACCAATACACACAGGCGCGTACAATGATACGCAGATATAATTGATCTCTATTTCTCATTATATTCTTACTTTTTCATCAACATCAAATCACTGTTCAAATGAATAATCAAGGCAGGAAATTAAAATGCTCAGCTCTTCCAAAGAACTGCTGGTACTTCTACATTTAACACATGATATGTATTACGATGATGTGAGTGGGACTTACGATATGGGTTCAAATATCTGTTTTTCCATTGCTTCTTATGAGGATTAATTTTATAATGTGCAACACATTTATAATTCCATCAAGATGTATTCTCCCCTCACAGTATGACATTGTGTGGTTTAGGTCATTATACCAAATCACTCAATCAGACCATAATTATATGCTGGGACTACAGTTTTCCTTGGGTATCATTAAAACAATTTCAATATGATTTATGAAATGGGTTCCCTTGCCTTCTGCTTGTACAGACTACTGTATTTCCACATTGACAAAAGTCTAGAACATTCGATCACTTTTAGTGCAGTATAATTTTTATTTGTGTATTCTAGTTTGTGATTTTTTTCTGCTGTTGCAATATTTTCCATAATCTGCTGGAGAAAAGCAATAAATAAAAGTAAGGATTCATCAGCACTGCTGTCGTCGTCAAAAAGAAACAAGCGGTTTTATATTTTCTTTTTTGAAATTAAGATTTCGTGTTTATTTTGGAGTCCGTCAAGGTGAAGGATGCAACGGGGTACAAGCAAGGCCACATACTGACCAATGTTCCCTGTAAGACGAGCGGGTGCTCGGCCGCGCGGCAATCTGTGAAGGAGCCGCGCGGGCCGCTCACGAGCTGTCCCGTCGAAGATACTGCATGTGCCCGGCCGCTGCAAACTGAAAGGTACCGCGCATTTAAATAAACAGGCCGCGCTCCCACGGTAATATGTAGAGGGTGCGTTGATACTAACTAAAGTTCCCACGACACAACCCTAACAATGAGCATTAAATACAGCCTCAGAATGGTGCGTCCACTGCAAAAATATATCTTCATTCTTCATACCAACTACCCTTTGTGGTCTCTCCTCAATTGAATGCAGTTGGTGACAAATTACATTTTCGTGCTGTGATCCGTTCTGACACCAGCTAAAACTGGCAAAGCTCAGTTCACTTAGTACCCTCACAGCTAGCTGGCAATGAACGAGGAATTTCACCCCATAGAAATCTGGAATGGATTTAAACACAGATCCCAGAGGTGAAAGGACAACATTCCAAGCACGGAGCCACCTCATCCCTAGCTATGCTACAATGTGTGCAATTTTGGGCGCTCTGCCTTCAAAAGGACAGTCATATGCTAGAAAAAGTCAGAGAGGAGAGCCAAGGGCTTAGCGCTCTAATTTCAGGAGAGACTCGCAGAGCTACCGTTGTTTTCATTGGAGAAAGGAAGACTGAGAGGGCCTTGATCCAGTCTTTAAAAGGCTGAGAGGCTTGGATCATGTAGATATTAACAGATAAATTGTGAAAACAGAATTGGAGGATGCAGATTTAAAGTTAACAGGTTCCAAGCGAGACTACAGATTAGAAGAAATGTTCTTCCCCTATGAGCAGTGGAACAGAATTTCAATAAAAGCACTTTATACCAAGTCACTTAGTTCTCCCAAAAGCACGTGGCCAGTATCTATTTGGGAATGGGATTGAAGGTTATAGGTGTACACACAGATTGAGATGATCTAACATGCTATGACACATAAGGTTTCCTATGCTACTCACGGAACTAGAGAGGGGAGAAGGGTGGATTACTATCTGTAGAAGGGTTAAATAGTGGAAGTTTGGGGATGGATGAATGTTGTGGAGTTTAGTTTGACTTAAAAGGGAATCAAAAATGAAGAAATAAAAATCAGAGGAAGTGAAATAAAAAATACAATTGGCACAGAATAATTGACTAATTGAGCATATTGAGAAATGCTATCGCCAGACTACCCAACACATGACATAACAAAGGGGTGGAAGAAATGATCACTGACAGGTGTCTCAGAATTTCTGGTGTAGAGACTGAACTTGGCATGAAGTAGACCATCTTCATCTGATCTGCATGGTTTTGCACTGTACCGAGTCCAGGAGTAAGAGGTTTTTTTTGCAACCAAATAAATAATATTTCGCAGGGTGAATAAACACTAGTGTTGCTCCTGGTGAGAAATAGGGCCAAGCTCACTTGAAATTTCTACCTTCTGTGCAAATCAGCAGTGATTATCTAGTCAAGCAACTGAATGTCTGTAACTTAAGAGAGCTTGCAATTCTATGTGGAGATGGATTGAACAACACTGTGTTCAACCTTTCTTAAGTTACTAGTTGGTCTTCTCACTGCAGATGTCCATCATTTTTCCACCCACTGTCCAATTCTGTCCTCTCAATGAATATCCTACTGAATGCTCTCTAAAACTCAAGGACAACTGCTCTAACTTCATGCTAGGCATCAAGAGAATTACTCCATTTCCAGACCATGAGATTCATGGAATTACAAAATCAACCACTTTGCTCTAAAGCCAGGTTAGCAGGTTGTTGAGTTTAGATGTTCCAACAGCTTGTCATCACTATAATTTCCAAGAACTTTATCAGAATTAGCACTAAGAATACTGATGTGTAATTATCTGCATCCGAGTTGATCCCGTTATGGAAATGATGGCTATTTTCCAAATCAGATGGGACAACAAGCAGATGCTTTCTTGAATAGAGCTTTCAGAACTTGACCAATTATGGCACTGGGGATCAAATTTTTGAAAGGAATTTTTAATTTTCTTAGGCTATATTTAAAAAAAGTGAGTTTAAGCAATTTTTAAATTCCAATCGATTGTTTCATCACTTCTGGCAAATTTCCTGCAATGTTGCTCATGGGGCAGCTGGGGCCTGGAGTTCAATGTGATTTTTATCACAGCCCTGTTCCAAGGGCTTGGAACGTCTGTACCCTGTCTGAAGCAGTCTTCTACCCTCAAGCTCTCATTGAGTTAGATGCCAGCAACATTCCCTAAGTGGTTCCTGAAGACTTAATCAATGAGAGAGAAGAAAAAAAACTAACTAATGAAGAAGAAATGAGCTGACGTTCAAAGAGGAAAACTGACAGATGTTCACAACAGTCACGGAGTGGGGTTACGATGCACGTGGTGCGTTGCCCAAGCAGTGCGATTTGGGCTCCTTGAGGGAGTTTCACACCACTTGATTTTAGTGCACTCAGGAGTCAGACTGGGACCCGAGTCTGGCGTTTTAGTGCTACTTTCACATCAATGCACACCCCAAGTTGCTTGACATCAATGTAAAAGTCGCAACAGAAGTGCAGCCTTATATTCATGTTCACAGGTTACTCTGACTATTCCTTGATGCTTTCATTTCCCCTTTGGTCATTGTTTTGCTGATGTATGGCTCTATTATTCTCAGCACTGTATTTCTCACTGTTTTCCTTTAGTTGTTTCTAAATCTTTGACTTTGCTTTGGGAATTCTGTCCCTCTCATGTTTGGCATTGGCTTTCTTCCTTTGCCTTTTTTTCCTTTCTTTCTCTCTTTGCTCTTGTTGGTTCTGTCATTTCTTTAGTCGGTTCTTGCCTTCTGCACTTTAGAATGCGTCACCGAAGTGCCGGTGATAGCACTGAGGGACAAAAACCAACGCAGTTTGTAGTAGTTTGTTATGATCTAAGAAAACTGCACGTGTGCACAGCAACAAAAGATTCTGCATGCACAATGGTCTCAAAAACATTGTGAAAAATGGGTTAAGACAGCGGTTCCCAACCTTTTCCTTCATGCGGACCACCAGCCGTTTAAAATTTTTTTTAACAGCCTATGGCTGACGGGAGTCAAACTTATATATTTTTTTTCACGGACCACCTGCAGTACCCTTGCGGACCACAGGTTGGGAAACGCTGGGTTAAGACAAGTCAAGATGAAAGACCAATGCTAGTAAGAGAGGGCAATGACAAGAGGATAGGGATGGGTTGGGGAGGCAATATTACCATGCAGACTCCCTGAAAGAGCAAGGGGGTTGGAGCAAGAAAGAGAAAATAAGAAAATGTAAAACTGTCACGAGATTCAAAAGCTTTAACAACATTTTTGGACACATTCCCATGCCTGCAGACACGTGCCAGACAGGAATCTTTAAATTATATAGCAAGATGGATTAGTAACAGAGGAAAAGATACCATCTTGTACAATATTCTTGGGGGGAGAAATTCATTATTGTCCCGTTTGGGGGCGGTAACTTTTGAAAGCTGGGAAACTTAGCGCCAGGCGCTAATGATTCCCAGCTTTCACCAAGTTGGGTTTGGCGCTCCAGGAAGTGGAGCGCTCAAGCACTGCACTTCCTTCCTGGAGCGCTAAAGGAGGCAGGCGGGGCGGTAGAGGTGCAGCACTGCACAATGTCCTGGGCAGCGCTGCCGCGATTTGAGGCTCCTTCCCTCCCTTAAAGTCAAGGGCCATCGCTGCAGGCTCTGCATTGGGATCTGTTAGCTGGTCCCCAACGGCAGCCGCGATCCGGTCCGATCAGCCCCATGCACTCCAGTAGAGTGACGGGCTGATCGATCGCGGCCCAGGAGAATTGGAAAAAAATTGAAAAAATATTTTTTTTAACAAATTTTCGTTCTTACCTCGGCAACCTCCCCTTTAACTTCTGCCCTTGAAGCACCTGGCCTCCTGAACAATGCCTCCTCTGCAGCTGTCGGTGTTTTCGCACGGTGATGCTGCAGGGGGTGGAACCGAAGTTCCAGTCTGGGGTGCTACTGGGGCGATGCGCACAGCAATGACGTCACGATCTCCGGGTGCAGGAGACCACGGTGCAAAGTGTTACCGCCGCCGCAAACCTCCCGGCCAAGTTAGCGGGAGTCGTTCATCTCGCCACGCCCGAACGGTAAATCGTTATCGCCCCCCCCCCCCCGAGACAATAACGGGAGGCGCTAAGGAGGCCAATTTCTAGGCCACTATTTGGCTGATGGGGTTGCTATACCTTGCAGTTAAATGGCAATCAGGCCCAACAACCTTGTCCATTTTTTGAACCTATTTATACTGTCTGCTCTAATGGCCTTCCTTGGTAACTGTACCCTTTGTGTAAAAGCAAAAGTTCTGCCTGAATTTCTTTCTTACTTCTAATTTCAATAATAAAACAAATAGCTGGAAATGCAAAGCAGCTCAATCAGTATCTGAAAAGAGATAGATTAATTTTTGGGGTGTAGGCCTGATGTCAGGAATGAGGAACTCAGTTCTGATAGAATCTCCAAGCTTAATGGTAACTTATTTTTTTAAATCTCTTTTACAGATGCTGATGTTTCTGCTGTATACTGCTAGCATTTTCTGCTTTTATTTCAGCTTCTCAGCAGTTGCAGTTTTCCTTCTTTGTATTTCTTCCTAATTTTCAACTTGTGGCCCTTTGGCTGTTGGGCACTTCACCATCTACTCCACAAAATGTGTCTTACCTGCAGAGGGGTGGAACTAGACTCCATTTTTCTCAAGAGGGCAGAACCGCAAGATTAATCAATTCAGGAAAAAATACAATCCTGCCCATCACAGCACTCGGCTGTTTCTTAAGTGACTTCAAGGTTTTTAGCCTTCAGAACCCTGCTTGGAAGTCCATTTAGCATTTGGCTCAGTCTGTGTTAAGAAGATTAGGTATAGTGGGGATGAGCCTGATGCTGGAAATAGATCTGCCTATTTTTCACCATCCTTTGGCGACTCTCTCAAAGAGCTTCTTTTAAGGTGTTTCATGTTTATGGAGATTGGCCAGAATCTCCACTTAAGTATAACCAAACTCCTTAAGAGAAAGCTCCCTGCAATTTGTATGACAATTAAATCAGTTACAGTACTTTGGCCCTGTTACACAGTGTCATTTTCAATAAAAATATATTTCAGTAAAATACACTCCTTACTACCTATGCAGCAAACATTGCTGGAAAACCAAAACTATCTCAATGATATTTATGATGGAATCTTTAATCCACCAAGGCATAAATATTAGATTTAGTCTTAGTACTACGCATACTTCCGTTTGTGGAAAAAAATGATTCAATCATACTTAAATGTGGCAAATCTGCCAGAAATTGTTTTGAAATTCAATGCCATTCCCAAATTATTTTAAATGTAAATGAAACTTCTGTCCGATCGTAGATCCACATCAAGATTTCACATTTATTTTTTATATTATTTTTGCAGAGGAGAGGAAGTTGAACTAAATCAGAATGGGTAAAGGGCACAATCACAATGTGAGGGACGTGTCCCACTGAATTGTTTTTTTGCGTGGGTTATACAATTCTTTCACCCAGCTCCTCATCCCAGAATCATTCCCTATTCCGACCCACCCTCATTCACCACAGTTCTTTATACACGCCTCTGCAATGGTTGGCTTAAAAAAAAACCACAATGGCTCGGATTTTGCGGTCAGTGGCAAAGGAACAGCACTCGCCATTCATTAAGCTTGCAGCTACCCACAGACTTTTTGCGGGCTTTTGAGTGGCAACTTGTGGTAGTTGGATATCTTTTCCAGCGCAGCGCCCTCTTCAGGGGATCTGTCGCTTTTGTGAGCAGGACAAGCAACAGCGTGTCTCTTCAACCAATCAGATTAGAGAATCCTCACTGTGGCACGCAGGCCTGGATATTAACAGGGGCGGGCTACGTAGGCCGCGGGGGAGGGGCGCGGAGTTTCAGATGGGAATCCCGGAAGTCCGGGTTTCCCCACACGCTGTGGAGGGCCTAATTCCACAGCATGCGTCTTTTGGCCCGGACATGTTCCCCCGCCTGGAAGTCAGCCTGATTGACAGACTTGGCTTCCAGTCGGGTGGGGAGGAGTCCGGAGCAGGCTGCAGGACCAGGTGGGTCCGATCCATGACCCCACGAGGTCTGATCCCGGGGGGTCTTTGTATCCGGGGAGGGGGGAGGGGGTCTAATGGGCGGGGAGCTTGGGGGGCCGGGGTAGCACTCCTGCTCCTCCTGGCCCACAAGCAGTGCTGTAAACCTTCTCCCCGAAGCTGTCCTCTCCTCACTTCAGCCGTCGGGTTTCCCGAGGCCTGGGAAACTCGGCCACCCACTGCAAAGCAGGTTAAATCAGAGGCTGCCAGCCTCATTAAAATAGTTAAATTTTGAACCCGCTTCCTGGGAGTGGGTTGGCTGCCCGCGCCTTGTCCCACCTCTGTAAAACCCGGAAGTGGGTGGGTTGGTGGCGGGTTGGAGTTGGGGGTTGAGATTTTTTTAATTTTAACATCTGACCCAAACTGAAGCCACCAGTTTTTGTGCTAAAATCCCCCCCGCAGAGTCTAAACTAAGTAGTATAAATAAGATTTAATTCATTGTAAAATCATGTACGGTGACATGAATCTTGTCATTCATGGGAAATGACTTGACATAATACTGGGCAGCCTGCTGGTGGTGCTGTCCAGGGAGAGTATAAATACTCGGGCATGGGCCCAGCTTGCTCAGGACATTCTTTAACAGGAACTAGTGAAGGACAACTAGATCTCCATGTTGTAAAACAGTTGATTAAAGCTTTGTTTAACGCTTAGACCAAGTGCCTAGTAGTTTTCTTACGTCATACGGAAATCAACATAAGAAGGAAAGAAAGATGGGATTAAGAGAGAGATATAAAGAGACAGAAAGAAAAAAGTAAAAAGAATGATGTTCAGTTTAATTTAAAAAAATCTCCAACACTAATTCAATTCTGAAGAAATGAGACTCTCGCTTGTAAAATTAATTTTTCAGTGCCAGAGAGGTTGTTTGGCAGTAATTAAGTCTTATCATGTGTTAAAAATTCACTTGCATCTGAATGCACCAGCCGTATCTTTTTCTGGCGTGTTTAGTGGGTAAGTACCACAACTTCATCCCCTTACATGGATTTCAATGCCGAGTCTATCGGCGAGGTACTGTTATAGCGCAGCCTGTGGAGGAGCAGGCTAACTTAGACAGCAACTTCTGATTTCCGCGTTTAACTGTGCATGTGCAGACTCCGGAAGTTGTTGTCCAATTTACTCCATAATAACGGTGAGCGCTGATAGTCTCACCGATATTCTCAACGCAAAATCTGGGCTATTAAAATTCCGTGGTGTATATATTTAACATTCATTTCTATCCGAATTTGTTTCACGGTACATATACAGTGCGCTGCACTGGAAGATGGCACAAGCAGTACAAGCCACTGGTTTACCATTTAAATCTAGCTTCTTGGAGGTTCTCAATTTTATTCGAATTTCAGCAATTTGGAACACAATACTGGGCTGATTTTAGCTTATTTATCGGCATGAATACAGTGTGACAAAAATAGAGTTTCCGCCACGGGAGATGAATATTTTCTATATACAGTACCTTAAGATAAACTATGTTTTATGTACACTATCAAATCTTCCATAGTGTAGCTCACAGATATTGGGGCCCCAGATATGAATCAAACTACAGGTTCCTCAAAAGACAAGGATATTTTATCTGCTAATCCTATTTCAACCACACAGATGGAATTGCGTTTGTTGTCAAAATAGACTTGTAGGCCCCCAGAACGCCTAAGTTCAAGTTAGTTACTGTACTTTGTCTAGTATAGTTCGATTGTCTGACTCTGGAATAGAAATTGTTTGATCTTCAAAGGTGACGACAGCCTTATAACTCACAGACTTTCTTGCGCTCTTTAGTTCTCTGTTTTTGCCGTAGGTGACTGGGGAATAATAGGGATTTTGTGACAAATTATCCCATGCAATTTGACATCACAAAATATATTTTCAAGAATTTGGTGAGAAAAGTTGCAAGGATTTTGGACTTTGTTTTTCTCTCTTTTGAAAAGACAGACCAGTCTATATATTTTTTAAGGTTAGTCTATGGACTGCATTCCTGTATCTTTTTCTTGTACATTATTGAATATGTAAATAAATCTGATTAAGTAGCAGAGCCTGTACAAATTGCTTTGGTAGTGTGCTGTTACCTGCCTTTGGAGGTGATGGGAAAACCCGGCAGGCATCCCACATATTGTACATAAGGGGTTTATGGTCAAACTTGGGCATGCTAAGCCATGCATAGCAGAGAATAACAATGCAGGTTTCAGGTCGTAAGGACACTCTTGCTGTGAACACAAGAATAGAGCTGGAAACAACAGTCCTATAATGTACCGTCTGTGCCAGTCCAAGGGATTCTCCATCTCACCTCCCCCATCTTATAGTTTCATATGTAGGGTTGATGACAGTATTGTCATCTGAGGGATTCCCAACCCTCTGCCTGCTTTGCTGTCGAGAAGGTTGCACTGTTGCTATGGAGATGGCAGCACTGGGCTGGGTCACTGCTCCCAGCTCTTGGACACGGCTCTCACGCTGCCATAACTGAACAAACCGGAGTAAGAAGCTGGTCTCATTACTGCATAAGAGAAAAATAGCCTAATATATATATAGATATATTTCTCTGAATCATATCATGGGAAGGCAGGAATTGACAATCAATCGTATTACGTTTTTTAGTCAAGAACTTAAAGCATCTTTTGTTGTGTTCTGCATTCAAAGTACCAGTGCCCACTGTTCAAACAAAAACTGCCAAAGTGAGTGAGTAAAGGAAGCATGCCTGGGCATAAAATTCCCCTTGTCTGTGCATTTTTCACTGAAGGGAAGAAGGATTTGTTTGCACTACACTGAAAATGTGATATATGTAAATGGCATGAGCGCCAGTAAGTGGAAAATCAGGCCACCAAGAATATGTGCTACTGACACTGTTGGCATGAAAGGGCTCCATGTTGTTGACTAAATTAAAAGGAACAAGCAGTGCCATTTGCTGGAACCACCAAATTGAAAAATTGGAATAAGCTTTATGGCATGGAAAATAGCTGCAGTAGATCTGCGTGTTTTTTCAAATCATTTTGTACAAGTTTTCACAGGTCCGGAATACCGAATACATGTTGTATTACAAAATACATGATACTCGAGAGGTACATCAGGCATGTCTAGTTGCACAGTTGTTGCACAATTGCTATATATTAGGGTAGAGATGTTCAGCGACAAGGCTGACAGCAACTAGATATTTCGCAGGGTTATGGGGCTGGAGGAGGTTACAGAGATAGGGAGGAGCGAGACCACAGAGGGATTTGAAAACAAGGATGAGAATTTTTAAATCGAAGCGTTGCTGAACTGGGAGCCAATGTAGGTCAGCAAGCACAGGGGTGATGGGTGAAGGGGACTTGGTGCGAGTTAGGATACGGGCAGCGGAGTTCTGGATGAGCTTATGTTTATGGAGGATGGAAGATGGGAGACCAGCCAGGAGTGCATTGGAATAGTCATCAGGTGCATTCTTAGACAAGCTTCCATATTTCACCCCCTCCCGCAATCACGTCTTTTATATTAGGATGTTTAAAAAAAAGGAACAAAATGCAAATCCACTTCATATTCTACTGAACATAAAATCTAGTAAAGTTTGCACTGCCCTGTTACCATCTTCAGCTATACATCTGAGATGAATCGATTTAAAGTGAGCTAATTAAGGATCACTATCAACAGATTAACTATTCTCTTCCAATCCAATCGTTTTCTGGTGCTGACTCCCATCTCCTGGTGCTTTGCAGGCATCTGTTCAGCTGCTTTTTGTACTGCTTTTAGAAACTTACAGCACAGAAGGAGGCTATTTGGCCCATCAAGTTCTGTGCCATGACGCCCGACAGATGGGTCTGACTCAGCTAGCGGCAACCACAAAGTAACCTTGGTGGATTTGGCATGGCCAGTGCACAGAAGGCCTGCTCAGTCTTCCAAGCTGCTGCCCTTAGAAAATATGGCAAGTTTATTCTGGGTAGGTCACCGGCCGTATGAAACCTGTGCATTGGGTGAAGGCGTCACCAACATGGCACAAAACCAATATAAAAGCAGCTTTTAACATATAGGTATTTTTACATGAGTGCAGCTAATTGCAGACATACAGGTCTGCTGTCTACACTCCGTTGCATGAAAAGGAAACATAAATCTGTGAAAATGTGGATTCACGATTCTGCCATGGAGAAGGGAGCTGGTTTTAATTATGTAAATATGGAGGATCAGGCCCCATCTAGTTGATCTCTGTATAAAAGTAGAGGCTAGCTCCCCAGTCCGAGTGTAAAAGTGGGAGAACAGCACATGGAGGTCACTTTCCCAAAATTGAGTGCAGTTATAGCGCAAGTGTAAAACTGTCTAACAAGTCAGACAGTGTTGATGCTTCATTTTAGCTTTAGGTTTGCGTCAGTAGGCTATTTAATGGTAGGAAGTATCACAGCCTAGTCTAGCCGGTCATCATACAGCTGGATAGCATCTCAAATGGGAACGGTAACCAATTTTACCCCCATAGCGCAGATTGGACGCCTGTAAGTTGAATTTCTCCCCCTCCGAGTCCTTGCCAGCACATATCGACAACAACAACTTGTATTTATATAACGCCTTTAACGTAGTAAAACATCCCAAGGCGCTTCACAGGAGTATTTTAAGGCAAAAAATTAGTAATGGGGTCAGTGAAATCAATGGACCGTAAATCACAGGTAATACATCTGTAATTTTTCAATACACACTACATAAAATTACATAGAACTTACAGCACAGACAGGCCTTTGTTCCAACTGGTCTATGCCGGTGCCACACGAGCCTCCTTCCACCTTACTTCATCGAACCCTATCAGCATATCCTTCCATTCCTTTCTCAGTCATGTACATATCTAGCCTCCCCTTAACTGCATCTATGCTGTTCGCCTCAACCATTCTATGCGGTAGCAAGTTCCACATTCTCACCACTCTCTCGGTAAAGAAACTTCTCCTGAATTCCTTATTGGATTTATTAGTGACTATCTTATATTTATGACCCCTAGTTTTGGTCTCCCCCATAAGTGAAAACATCTTCTCTACGTCTACCCTATCAAACCCCGTCATAATTTTAAAGACTTCTATCAGGTCACCCCTCAGCCTGTTTGTTCGAGAGAAAAAAGAGCCCCAGCCCGTTCAGTCTATCCTGATAGTTATAACCTCTTAGATCTGGCATCATTCTTGGAAATCGTTTTTGCACCTTCCTCAGTGCCTCTATATCATTTTTGGCACTAGCAACAAGTGAGGACTCAGAAAATCTACCATACATTTTCGGGTAAAAGCAACACACCAGATTACAACAGTAAGAGCCAAATTCTCTGGAAGCCTATTTAAATAATTTTTCTTTAAATTAATTAGCATAGTTTTCTCAATAATATCTTAAATTTTTAGCACTGCCTATGCTAATCGGTTAGTTGTTTATCTATTTGTGTAGTTCTAAGTTTTTCAAGTAATCCTAAACAGTTTCATACATTTGAAACTCAAAAATGAGTCCTGCAAAAGCTGCCGAGCTGCCTCAACTCTTACCTTAATTGCTTGTACCATTGACAATATGGCTCGAAATGATAACAAACTATATATACACATTTCCCCCCATATCTCATCTTTTATATTTGGATGTAAAATAAAAAGAAACAAAATGCAAATCCACTTCCTATTCAACTGAACGCAAAATCTAGTAAAGTTTGCATCTTCAGCTATTCGTTTGAGACGAATCGATCTAAAGCGTGCTAATTAAGGGTCACTATCAATGGAGTAACTATTCTCTTCCCGATCAAATTGTTTCCTGGTGCTGACTCCTATCTCCTGGTGTCTTGCAGGCAACTGTTTAGCTGGTTTTTGGACTGGTTTTCTGCCAAGTTCGTGCCGTGACTGCTGACAGGTGGGTCTTACTCAGCTGGCGAAAATCCCAAAGTAAACTTGGTGGAGTTGGTATGGCCAGTCATAAATCTGATATAATCCCTGTCGCATTGTCACAACCTGGAAGACAGTTCTTTCAACAAGCCTTAACCCTTCGGAATATTGCACAACTGAGGAATTAGTCAACACAATATCTACGCAAATACCATTCCTGTTGCAAAAAAGACGGCATTCATATCACCCAGAAACAATTGTAGAAGTGAGGAGTGGGGGTTGGGGCGGAGGAAGTTCAGCAAGTTGTTGAAAACACCAATCCCAATCTGAACACCCGAAGCTTAGTTTTCAAATGTCTGAAACGGAGCCCAGGAAAAACCAGTGGACTGCCAGAAACGGGGAAGGGAACGTCACCATCACCACAATGCATGATCAAAAAATGGGAAAATATTCCAATGCTCCTGACAGCAACGTGTAGCTGCCAAGGGGAAAGCGTTGCAATGCTTAAGGATGCAACTTTGGACAATGTTTCAAAGTAATAATTTCCGTCACACTCAACCACTGTGGCATAAATATTACACGGTAGCTCCACCAACTGAAGGTAGCCCAAAATCACAAGAACATTACAAAATCATTTCAAGCCAAAATGTTCTGCGAATGGATTTGCAAATGTTTTGAAACAGGCAGTCAATGAAAGCATACTACGTACTCAGATTGGGAACAAATGGCTTGCGTTGCTCTATTGACAGAAACATATTAGGAGAATACACACAGTCCAGATTGCTGACAGATTGCAAGATTGAAATCTTCTGGCTGATAAGGAGCAGGTCGTTCAATTCAATTGTCTGGATCACTGTTTGAATGAATACCGCCCACAAATATTACTAATCTTGCCATCTATGTATTTGGAGTCCATACCTTGGCTCTTTCCAGACTTTTCCTTTGCTCGTGGAATGCAGCTGGACTCTTTAGAGCTGGAATAATAAACAAAACAAAGCCAACCCGATTAGCAGGGAGATCAATAACTCTAATTCCAGTTTGTAAAATGCCCCATAATTACACATAAATATATGCTCGCTGTAGTCAATCCCACAGGATGCTGCATTCAATTTCATGATGCCACAACTTGTTTCATTGACAGAAGCTGAAATTAGGCCTCTTCCTAGACATAATATAACAATTATATACAATCAGCACTAAATTATACTTGCAATCACAATGATATCATGCCACTGAAAAAAAATCCATCCATGGTGCACATTATGACAGCATTAATGATTGCATCCTTTCCTTGTCCTAAAGTGCATTCTGCCATGTTTAATCAAAGTCTTGGAATGAGCAACTTACATTCGATTTCCTACTCAGGTAGATCTCCCTTCACAACTTACCTGCTGAAATTCATCCTGCAATATTTAACAAATTTAACTACAGGTAATTCAGGCACTAATTGAAAAAACGAATGTGTGTTTTTGTTTCAGATATTTAATTATTAAAATGAGAAAACGGTTATCCAATTTAGTGTCAAATTCTGGAGGGAATCACTGTGGAAAAATGCTTCGATTCATCCCGATGCTATGCTGCTGTTAATGGGAACAGCAGCACTTTGCATGCACACTCCAAGGGATAATCTACTCCAAACATTGCTCTTGAAGAATTGGCTGTTCTTAACTTATGGGCTGAAGGGTGAGGTCGAGGTCAAGTCGATGTCACACCCAGGTCCACTTAACTGAAATCAGGCAGCTTTCTCACAAACAACCGTAATACACTTCAGAGAAGCTTGCTGTGTAATTAAATGCTGTGATCTGTGAATAGCTATCTTGGCTTGTGGAAACGCAGAGGTCAAATTGTATTGAGAAATTCCCCTTCCAGCATTTAATCACATTTTAACACTGAAGTAAAGAACTGTACCTAAGAAAGTTCCTGTTCTTTGCTAAGCAGCATGAATTATATCCTTCTGCAGTGACACTAACAGCACATCCAGTGTACATGACTCCGAACACACAAAGAAAGGTACCTCCTCCATACAGAATGGTTTTTTTTAAATTTAAGAGTCCTTTGCCGATGTGATCTTTATCCTTTCACCTGTCAGCTGTGAAGATGCAGAAACTGAGCTACAAGGTTTTAACTGCACCAAAATTATCTCTGCTGTCTTTTTGTTTTGCTACTGATGGTTATCTTTCAATTTTTGATTACATTTTTTAATGGAGCTGCACCTGGTTTATGTATATCTCATCCACGTAAAGTGAAAATAAAGACTGCAATGCAAACAGAAACATTGCGGGACATTAGCCTAGAAATCGGATCGCGTGCCAATTGGGGGCACAAGGAGGGCACAGTAGGGCCACGGGAAATTGGTCCGCCGGCCTGATTTGTTTATTACCAGTCAGCTGCAGGGGCCGGTCGCAGCCCCGAGAGGCAGCCCGTCAGTCCCGGGAAGCAGGAAAACATAGAAGATAGGAGCAGAAGTAGGCCATTCGGCCCCTCGAGCCTGCTCCGCCATTCATTGCGATCATGGCTGATCATCCAAATTCAGTACCCTGTCCCTGCCTTCTCCCCATATCCCTTGATCCCCTTAGCCTTAAGAAATATATCTAACTCCTTCTTGAATATATTTAATGAATTGGCCTCAACTGCCTTCTGTGGTAGAGAATTCCACAGGTTCACCACTCTCTGGGTGAAGAAATTCCTCCTCATCTCAGTCCTAAATGGCTTACCCCTTATCCTTAGACTGTGACCTCTGGTTCTGGACTCCCCCGCCATCGGGAACATCCTTCCTGCATCTAGTCTGTCTAGTCCTGTTAGAATTTTATAAGTTTCAATGAGATCCCCTCTCATTCTTCTAAACTCCAGCGAATATAAGCCCAATCGACCCAATCTCTCTTCATACGTCATTTCTGCCATCCCAGGTATCAGTCTGGTGAATCTTCGCTGCACTCCCTCCATGGCAAGAACATCCTTCCTCAGATAAGGCGACCAAAACTGCACACAATACTCAAGGTGTGGTCTCACCAAGGCCCTGTATAACTGCAGCAAGACATCCTTGCTCCTGTACTCAAATCCTCTCGCTATGAAGGCCAACATACCATTTGCCTTCTTAACCGCCTGCTGCACCTGCATACTTACCTTCAGCGACTGGTGCACAAGGACACCCAGGTCTCGTTGCACTTCCCCTTTTCCCAATCTATTGCCATTCAGATAATAGTCTGCCTTCCTGTTTTTGCCACCAAAGTGGATAACCTCGCATTTATCCACATTGGGCAGATGCATGGCAGATGCAGTATAATCACCCAAACTGTCCAAATCATACTGGAGTTTCTCTGCATCTTCCTCACAGCACACACGCCCATCCAGCTTTGTGTCGTCTGCAAACTTGGAGGTATTACATCTAGTTCCCTCGTCTAGATCATTAATATATATTGTGAATAACTGGGGTCCTAGCACCGATCCCTGCGGTACCCCACTAGTCACTGCTTGCCACTCGGAAAAGACCCGTTTATTCCAACTCTTTGCTTCCTGTCTGCCAACCAGTTTTCTATCCAAGTCAGTACCTTACCCCCAATCCCTTGTGCTTTAACTTTGCATGCTAATCTCTTATGTGGGACCTTATCGAAAGCCTTCTGAAAGTCCAAATACACCACATCCACTGGTTCTCCCTTATCTATTCTACCAGTTACTTCCTCAAAAAATTCCAGTAGATTAGTCAAGCATGATTTACCTTTTGTAAATCCATGTTGACTTTGTCCGATCCTGTCACTGTTTTCCAAGTGCTGTGCTATTACATCTTTTATAATGGACTCTAGCATTTTGCCCACTACCGATATCAGGCTTACCGGTCTATAATTCCCCGTTTTCTCTCTCCCACCTTTTTTAAATAGTGGGGTTACATTAGCTACCCTCCAATCCATGGGAACTGTTCCAGAGTCTATAGAATTTTGGAAGATGACCAGCAATGCATCTACTATTTCTAGGGCCACTTCCTTAAGTACCCTAGGATGTAGATTATCAGGCCCTGGGGATTTATCGGCCTTCAATCCTGTCAATTTCCCTAACACCATTTCCCTACAAATACTGATTTCATTCAGTTCCTCCCTCTCATTAGACCCTATGTTCCCCGACATCTCTGGGAGTTTATTTGTGTCCTCCTTTGTGAAGACAGAACCAAAGTATGTATTTAATTGGTCTGACATTTCTTTGTTCCCCATTATAAATTCCCCTGATTCTGGCTGCAAGGGACCTACGCTTGACTTCACCAATCTTTTTCTCTTCACATATCTATAGAAGCTTTTACAGTCAGTTTTTATGTTCCTTGCAAGCTTACTCTCATACTCTATTTTCCCCCTCTTAATTAATCCCTTTGTCCTCCTTTGCTGAATCCTAAACTGCTCTCAATCCTCAGGTTTGCTGCTTTTTCTGGCCAATTTATATGTCCTCTCCTTGGATCTTATGCTATCCCTAATTTCCCTTGTTAGCCACGGTTGATTCACCTTTTTTGTTTTATTTTTATGCCAAACAGGGATGAACAAATTCTGTAGTTCATCCATGCGATCTTTAAATGTTTGCCATTGCCTATCCACCGTCACCCCTTTAAGTAACATTCCCCAATCCATCCTAGCCAACTCGCGCCTCATACCATCATAGTTTCCTTTATTTAAATTCAGTACCCTAGTCTCTGAGTCAACTACTACTTCACTCTCCATCTTAATAAAGAATTCTATCATATTATGATCGCTCCTCCCCAAGGGGCCTCGCACAACAAGATTGCTAATTAATCCTTTCTCATTACATAATACCCAGTCTAAGATGGCCTGATCTCTAGTTGGTTCCTCGACATATTGGTCCAGGAAACCATCCCATATACACTCTAGGAATTCCTCTTCCACAGTATTGTTACTAATTTGGTTAGCCCAATCTATGTGTAGATTAAAGTCACCCATGATAACTGCTGTGCCCTTATTGCAAGCATCTCTAATTTCCCATTTAATGCCATCCCTAACCTCAGCATTACTGTTTGGGGGTCTATATACAACTCCCACTAACGTTTTCTGCCCCTTGGTATTTCTCAGCTCGACCTATACAGATTCCACATCATCAGAGCTAATATCCTTCCTTACTATTGTGTTAATCTCCACTTTAACCAGCAATGCTACCCCACCTCCTTTTCCTTTTTGCCTGTCCTTCCTGAATATTGAATACCCCTGGATGTTGAATTCCCAGCCTTGGTCACCCTGGAGCCACGTCTCCGTAATCCCAATTATATCATATCCGTTTACATCTATTTGCGCAGCTAATTCATCCACCTTATTACGAATGCTCCTCGCATTAAGACACAAAGCCTTCAGGCCGAGGTGGTAAACAGAATCTGGGGATGGATGAGGCAGTCGGGAGGGGCCGAATGGCGGCCTTCAGCTATCTGCGGATTTAGTGTGGAGCCGGGAGGAGCAGGAATACTCCTCCCCGGCTCCACAATGAGGTAAGTAAAACAGTTACAACTTACCTTTTGGGAGGCAGCCTCCCTTGAAGGACCACTGGTTTGACTGCCAAGCACCCGAGAATACTGCACCCCGCAGGCTGTGGTCAGTCGTTGACCAATTTTGTAAAGGGGGCCTAAAGAGGCGTTGGGCCTTCTATTTTCATACGCAAAGGGATTAACGCCTGTTTCAGCCATGGGCCCTGGCAGCCTGTGTAGATGCAATTACCAATACGCTGGTCAGTCCTATATACACTGCTCCCCTCCTGCAGTTTCTCACTTCTGGTCAGTCCTATGTGCACTGATCTCATCCTGCACTTGCTCACTGGTAGAGTCAACAACAACAACTTGCATTTATATAGCACCTTTAACATAGTAAAGCATCCCAAGGCGCTTTACAGGCTCATAATCAGACAAAATTTGACAGCGAGCCACACAAGGAGATAGTAGGGCAAGTGACCAAAGTTTTTAAGGAGCGTCTTAAAGCAGGAGGAGGTAGAGAGGCAGAGGTGTTTCGGGAAGGAACTTTAGGCCACAACCATATAACGTTACTCCATTACAACTGTACAATGGTGCTATATTACAATCGTATAATATTACTATATTACTGGCATACAATGTTACTATATTACAACCATCCAGCATTAACATATAGCAAATATACAATGTTGCTATACTACAACCATTCCATATTACAGCCATATTGTGGTAGTATAGTAAAGCCATAGAATATTAACATATTACAAGAATGCAATGGTACTCCGTTATGATCATACAATATTGTTATATTACAACCATAAAACATTATATTGTAACCATACATTGCTGTATTACTACCAAAGAATATCACTATTATATACAATTTTCCCTGTAATTTTTTCTGGGGCGCAGGCCCTTTAACTGGCTGTGCCGCCCATTCAATTTCTCGTGCAGCTTAATGGGAACATTGATTAAATAACAATGGCACTATATTGCAAACCGTACAAAATGCCATAGTCCAATAATATTTGATTTCTGGCAGATCTGCGTAATGTTTGTGTCTAGGTTTTAGTGAACAAGATGGGAGACCTTCCACTTTGGCACTCCTGATGCACACTGAAGTGGATATCAGGAAAATTTCACACCTCCCAACCTATGGTTTTCCACCCATTTGATTTTAATGGGCAGAAATAGTGCAGTTTCCCTCTACTTCTTCCCACCATGTAATGGAAGCGCCACAGTGGAAAATCCTCCACTGTGTAATGTAATCTATCACTACATTATGCAGCAAAGTCACAGTGATAGAAACAGTATATACCACTGTAAATGTCCATAAGTGGTAGTTAAGTCGGGAGCAAATTGGGACTTGGCATCAGTTTACTTAGATTTAGAATTTGCTTGTAGTGGATTATCACACACTGGGGTGGATCCTGACTTTGTCAAGAGAAGTCAATGGAAATAAAAATCAGGAAAAATCGTGAGAGATGTAAAAACGGGCTGACGACTAGCTATCACTCGTTTTACACTCTCGCATAAAGTCAAGATCTACCCCACTGTCTGTGGCATCTGCGTATATTATTTTTCTGCAGCACTGGAAATGAAATGTTCAGCATTTATTTGGACCCTCAGAAGCATTCCACAGCACGTCAAACAGAAGAATTACATTTCTGTTTGACGTTCAGTGACCGTTGTTATGCAGGAGCCATTTGGCACACAGCAAGATTGCACAAACAGCACTGAGATGGATGACCGGTTATCGGCTTTAGTGATATTGATTGAGGGAGGAATGTTGGTCAGTCCAGCACGAGAGCTCCCAGTTCTTTTTTGAATAGTGCCGGGAGACTTCTAATGTGCAATGTCCACTCGAACCCCCAGAACCGGCAGACAGGGCCTTTCTTTAACAATACAGTGCTGCCTCAGTACCACACAGGAATGTCAGCCTCAATGACGTAGCGCGGTGGGACGAGAAACCACAAACCTATGACTCAGAGATGACACTAACTGAGCCAAGCTGACACTGCCTCACTGGGAAGAGGTGGTACAACAGTGTACAGTTAATGAAAATGTTCATAACAGAAGTTATATGTAGATAACAGTTCAAACAGAGTTAGCTCTAGGATCTATAATTTGGACATTGTTTTTGTATTCTGACATTAACCCTTGAAGAGAAGTGAAATACCATTGGGTAGCCTGATTCACTGACCTTTCAGGTGATGGCTCTATAGAGAGTAGCATTCCTTTAAGATTTAACAACCATTGGAATCAGATGCTGAAACTCCTGTTATCCTATACGGCGTGATAAAGCACAAAGTGGCCAATGCCATACCATACCCTGTCAGTTTCAAGCGCAGCTGCTATCTCCTGTCAATGTTAACTGAGTAGTTTGCTCTTTGTATAGTTCTGACCAGCATAAGCTTTTTACATCTAAGAACCTCTACCTTAAGATTGAAGAAGAAAACACACAAATTAGATGCTGAGGCTGTGGAAAGTGAGGTCACCTCAGGTATTTAAAGCTGTACAAGTCCTTCTTACACATTTATATCGGCAAAAGTTGGACACTTAAATGAAAATCATGCTACACCTTATGTACACAGGACATTATTATGGCCCTGAATTTGCGATCGGTCTGACGGCGTGCTCTGAGAGTACACTGTCATACCGCCTTTGAAATTGACCGCAAGCTTGGGATTTCCAAGCGCATGCGCTAAATCCCGAACTTGCGATGTCAAGTTCCGGATACAAAGATGATCCGCTGTGACTTTCAAATCCTCATTGCTGGTGAAAAGTTGGGCTAATTGCCCACCAACTGCGCATCAATTACGCTGTAAAATTTTACGACTGGTGCAAACAGGAGTCTGTTTGCACAGGGTACGGGGGAGGGGGGGGGGAAGGGGGGGGGGGCGGAGAATGAGAAAATTGCAATTTTAGGGCCATAATAACTTGTGTGTTATTTTTATGTATATATACATAGATACATAGATACATAGAAGATAGGAGCAGGAGTAGGCCATCCGGCCCTTCGAGCCTGCTCCGCCATTTAATGAGATCATGGCTGATCCTTCAATTCAGTATCCCGTCCCCGCCTTCTCTCCGTAACCCTTAACCCCTTTTGCCTGTAGAAATATATCTAATTCCCTCTTAAATATATTTAATGAGCTGGCGTACACTGCCCTCTGTGGCAATGAGTTCCACAGGTTCACCACTCTCTGAGTGAAGAAATTCCCCCTCATTTCTGTCCTAAATGGTTTAGCCCTTATCCTTAAATTATGTCCTCTAGTTCTGTTCTCACCCGCCAAGGGAAACATTCCTTCTGCATCTAATCTGTCTAGACCTGTCAGAATTTTATACACTTCTATGAGGTCCCCTCTCAATCTTCTAAACTCCAGTGTGTACATCCCTAAACTACATAGTCTCTCCTCATAGGTCAATCCCGCCATTCCTGGTATCAGCCTGGTGAATCGCCGCTGCACCCCCTCCATGGCAAGAACATCTTTCCTCAGATGAGGCGACCAAAACTGTACACAGTACTCGAGGTGTGGTCTCACCAGTGCCCTGTACAGCTGCAGCAAGGTATCCCTGTTCCTGTATTCCAACCCTTTTGCTATGAAGGCCAGCATACCGTTTGCCTTCTTGACCGCCTGTTGCACCTGCATGCTCGCCTTCAGTGACTGGTGTACAAGAACACCCAGGTCTCTCTGTACTTCCCCCTCTCCCAATTTATTGCCATTTAAATAATAATTTGCCCTCCCGTTCCTGCACCCAAGGTGGATAACTTCGCACTTGTCCACATTATAGTGCATCTGCCATTTATCCGCCCAATCACCCAGTCTGTCCAAATCGCTCTGGAGCTTCCTGGTCTCCTCCTCTGAGCCCACCCCCCCTCCTAGTTTAGTGTCGTCTGCAAATTTGGAAATGCTGCATTCGACTCCCTGATCCAGGTCATTAATATAAATTGTGAACAGCTGGGGACCCAGGACAGATCCCTGTGGTACCCCACTTGTTACTGCCTGCCATTCAGAAAATGAGCCGTTTATTCCAACTCTCTGTTTTCTATCTGACAGCCAGTTCTCTATCCACGTCAATACTTTCCCCTTTATCCCATGAGCTTCAATTTTCCATGCTAATCTTTTATGTGGGACCTTATCGAAGGCCTTTTGGAAGTCCAGGTACACCACATCTACTGGCTCTCCCCCATCTATTTTACCAGTTACTCCCTCAAAAAATTCCAATAGATTAGTCAAGCACGATTTACCCTTTGTAAATCCATGTTGACTCTGTCCTATCCTGTCCCCATTTGCTAAGTGCTCGGCTATTTCATCCTTAATGATGGACTCCAGCATTTTGCCCACAACTGATGTAAGGCTTACAGGTCTGTAATTACCTGCTTTTTCCCTACCCCCCTTTTTGAATAGTGGGGTAACGTTAGCTACCCTCCAATCCATGGGCACTGTTCCCGAGTCTAATGAATTCTGAAAAATCATGCTTAGTGCATCCGCTATCTCTAGGGCCACCTCCTTCAGTACCCTAGGATGCATGTTATCAGGCCCTGGGGATTTGTCCGCCTTCAATCCCTTTAGCTTCCTTAACACCATATCCTTAGAGATATTGATTTGCGTCAGTTCCTCCTTTGCCAATGTCCCTATTTTTCCCGATATCCCAGGGAGGTTTTTTGTGTCTTCCTTCGTAAAGACTGACCCAAAGTATGCATTTAGTTGGTCTGCCATTTCCTTATTTCCCATTATATATTCCCCCGTATCTGACTGCAATGGACCAACTTTGGTTTTCACCAGTCTTTTCCTCTTGATATACTTATAAAAGCTTTTGGAGTTAGTTTTTATATTTTCCGCCAGCTTGCTTTCGTAAGCTATTTTGCCCTTCTTGATTAAGCCCTTTGCCCTCCTTTGCTCTATCTTAAACTGTTCCCAATCTTCCGCTCTGGCGCGTTTTTTGGCTATTTTATACGCCCTATCTTTGGATTTTATGCTGTCTCTAATTTCCCCTGTTATCCACGGTTGAGTCACCTTTTTAGATTTCCTTTTATGCCAGATTGGTATAAACAATTTTTGCAATTTTGTCATTCTATCTTTAAATGCTTGCCATTGTTTATCTACCTCCAGTCCTCCCAGGAACGTTGTCCAATCAGACCTACTCAGTTCCCGTCTAATGGCATCATAATTCCCCTTGTTTAAATTCAGGACCTGAGTCTCTGAGTCAATTTCTTCGCTCTCCATTTCGAGTGAGAAATCGATCATGTTATGATCGCTCTGACCCAAGGGTCCCCGTACAACAAGATTACTAATTAGTCCCTTCTCATTGCACAGTACCCAGTCCAATATAGCCTGTTCCCGAGTTGGTTCCTCGACATATTGATCCAGATAACCATCCCTTAAATTTATATTTATTAAATAATGTTATCAAAATAGATTTCAACTTTTTGTCAGTTCATTTACAGATATATGGAAACGTATTGATGTAAGCTTGCAAGAAAACATGTGTTGGAAAAAAAATAAATCTCAGAGTGAAGGCCAGCCAGTATTTATAGTGAGGCTGTCAGGTTGCTTTGCATAACTCTGCTGTAGGCTCGATTCAAATTAACCTGTCTTTTCCTTTAATCAAACGGGGCTGTCTATGTTTCCTGATTGGCTAGTGAAAGGAGCACCGCCCCACGGTGCGCCCCTGGGACCCGTGGGCCACTACACTGTGCACAACTCCACAGCATTTCCAAGCAAGTTTTCGTTTGGGGCTTCGCACCAGGTAAGTGCGGATTTCATTCGGAGGTCGGTGGCGTACTCCTTAGCTACGCCGCCGACCACAATTTTAGGGTCTTCTGATTCCTTGCAAACCCGTCTTGTGTCGGACATCGTCATCAATAATGTGAATTAAAAACCTCTCTTTCAAGAAGGTTACAGTTGTTTTGCTGCAAATCAGTTCAATCCTCTCCTCTTTCAGGATCACTTTTTTCCATTCCCCACTGAACGTGTCATATGCTTTTGTGAAGGCTGCCTGTTACTGAAACTTCGAAGACATCCCCTAATGATATAGAACAGGAATTGACAACATACTATGGTGGATTTATAGTTTGCAAAAAAGACATTTGCAATGTTAACGTCAGTCCCAGCTGATACCTTTCCAAGTGCTCACTTATTCTGTCCCTGATGATGGATTCTAGCAATTTTCATCACTATTAACTTTAAACATACGGGCTTGCAGTTACATGGTTTGTCCCTACCTCCTTTTTTGAATAAAAGTGTAATATTTCCTGGCAATATTCTCAAACCCAGTGAGCGTTGAAAGATTATAACCAATTTTATTACCTATTTCTTTTAATACCCTTGTGTGGAACCATCTGGGCCTGGAAGTTGTCTGGCTTCAATTCCATCAATTTATCCATTATTATTTTGCTTTCTTCGATGATCTCTAAGTTTCTGCCCTTCACTAATCTCTACTCTTCCATATGCCTCTGATAATGTATCTTCTTTCTCCACTTTAAAGGCTGATGTAAAATAATCATTTAGAATTTCCATTGTGTGGGTTTCCTCTATTTGGCCAGTTTCATTTGACTCAGTGGTAGCACACTTGGTTCCGCGTCAGAAGTTTTGAGTTCCACTCCAGGGCGTGAGTTTTAATGTAGTACTGAGATCCTATTCGCTTGTTCAGATAGATGTAAAAGATTCCACAGCTCTTCTTAGGAGAAAAATAGGGAAGTCGCTCAGTGACCTGGCCAATGTTCCCTTTAATTTTTTTTTTTGGCTGCGCGGCCCACTCAAAATACGGCGCACGCGCGGTTTTTCCTATTTAAAAGCCGGTGAGCCGGCTGCGCGGGCGGGAGCTGCAGAGCGCTGCACAGCTTAAAAGGAACACTGGTGCTGGCCAACACTGATCTCTCAACCAGAACAGATTAACTAGTCATTTATCTCATAGCTGTTTGAAAGACCTTGCTGCCTGTCTGCAAACTGGATGTCTAGTTTGCCTATGTAACAGTGACTGCACTTCAATAGTAATTCACAGACTATGAAGCATTTCGGGATGTCCTGAGGCTGTGAAATGCTCTGTATAAATAGAAGTTCACCTTTCTGTCTTTCTTTCAGTCATATCTAAATCTGTTTTAGTGCAGCCATCTCCTTCTTTGCCCCTCTCCTTTTCTTGCTGTAATTATAAAAAAATTTGCTATTATCATTGATGCCATCTGCAAGCTTTTTTTTTAAGCATGCTCCTTTTTGCCTTTCCTTATTATTTTCTAGGTCTTCATTTGTTACATATTAAAATCCTCTCTTCTCATTCTTGCCACTATTATTCACCCTTATGCCTTCTCCTTTAATTTACTACAGTTCCTAACCACTCTCATCAACTATTTTTACTTCACGCCACAAGTACCCCCGTTGTCTTTTAGGAGCACAAACTTATTTTGCAATCCATTTTGAATTGATTCCACAGCTGGCCTCTAGATTTCCGAACCAATAATTTCCCCCCGCCCTATTCGAGTGAAACTCTTTCCTTGTCCCTTCAAAAGGTAGCCTTGTTCAGAACCAAGACCTTGGTTTGTGCCTCACTTTTCTCCCCTTCAGGCCAGACAGCAAACTCAATCGGATTACGGTCCATGTTCCCAAGATACCCTCTTGCTATCAGTTTGTTAACTTTTTCTGGTCTGTTACTCACAATTAATCGGGTATTGCCTACTCCTTTATTGGGGCGGAGACTTGCTGCTTTAGCAAGCTATCTTGAATGCATACAATGGCCCTGAATTTCCGATCGGAGGCTTCCTGCGAGCGGATGCCTCCGATCGGAAAAAAATCTACGAACTTACCTGCTGGCTCCGTAGGTCCCGAAGCTTGTGATCCTGGGCCTCTGCTCTACGAAATGCACAGAGGCCCAGGTATCCCGGGGGCGCAGGCGGTTCACAAGCGTCCCTGGGATCACGTGGGCCGTGGCGAACCAATCAAAGAAGGGAATCCCCCTTCACACTTTTGACAGGTCCCTACGCACGGAACTGTCAAAAATATGAATGGGGATCACATTTAAAAACAGTTAAACATTAAATAGATTTTTTTTTTTAAATCACATTTAAAATTAGTTAAAATTACATTAAATTAAATATTTTAAACAAAAATGTAATTTTTGAAAAAATAATTAAAGTTTTTTACAGGGCTAAAAATAAACTTACCTTTTTTAAAAGTATTTTAAAATTATAAATGAGTGAAAAAAAATTATTTTTTAATTTTTTTAACTCTTATGCTGGTAAAAGCAGGCCTTACGCTAAGTTGTGCAGAAAGCGCAACTCTCTGCCCGCGGAGGCCCTTTTCCCGGGCACGTGGAGGATCGCAAGTGCCGGGTTTTAGCGCACTCGCTTTGCATGCCTGAAACCGGCACTTGTGAGGCCCCTACAGGTGCGTACACACCTCGCACGTACCCGCGAGAGTCGGTAAAATCCGGCCCAATAAAATCTACGCTCTTTCTTTTTGGAGCTCTTATTTCTCTCCCAATCTATATGCAGGTTAAAATCTTCCAATTATTACAAATTTTTCTCCTTATAGGCCTCCCTCATCTGCATGTACATACATTTTCTTCCCTTAAGTCATTACAGTCAGAAGGTCTGTAATATATTCCAACCAGCATTTTGTATCCTTTACTCTTCCTATAGTAATTTCATCTGCTGATTACACTCGTTTGGATGCCTCCTTTTTACTGCCATGATAGTGCAATTTTATTAATACCGCTACCCCTCCCCTCATTTCCTATTTTCATTATCCAGTACTTTTAACCTGTAATTGTACAGTTCAAATGAGACGGCCTCGTGACGATGGAGGCATGAATTGTAATCCATTTGCCGTGCCAGGGTTCATTTCAAGGCTTCCGTGAGCAATTCTGTGATGAAACCTGTCAAGAGGCGAGAATGGTTCTTAAAGTGTGATGCCTGTACGGTCTTGTCTCTCACCGAAAAGGGGTTTTGAACTTGCTGAGCCTTCTTCACGTTAACACTTACCATCTGTTGGGTTGCTTAATGCTATGCTTGTTAACCCCCCAAAAAAGAAATGCAGATTGCTGGGCATATTTTCAAATTTTCAGACAATTATAGAATGCTCCAGCACAGAAACAGGTCACTTGGCCCATCAAGTCTACCCTTGTGATTTTTTTTTGCACCTGAGCCACTCAGTGTAATCCCATTCTCCTGCTCGCTCCCTACATTTAACCTTCCCCCTTTTTAAAGCAACTAATTCCTTTCTAAAATAACTCACGGGGCTAGAAGTTCCCCTCGAGCCCCGTTTGGGGTGCTAAATCAGAAAAGCTGGAGAAGTTTGCGCCAGGCGCTAACCACTTCCAGCCTTTCTAAAATTCCCACTTTTTGCTCCAAGAGGGAAGTGGAGCGCTGAATCAAGTGTTCCACTTCCTTCTTGGAGCGCAAGAGGGGGGGGGGGGGGAAGTTCGCGACCCGGGGTGCACGGCTCAGCAGCGCCACACACTGGGCCACGTGACGCTAACGCGTTGTAGGGGCTCTTCCCTGAATTAAAGGGAAGGGCCCCACGCTGCGAACTCTGCAGTTTTTTTTCAACTTACCTGCCGCACCGGGGAGCGGGGGTGCCGCGAGATCACGGCACGGACCCCGCGTCCGGAGCAAGAAAAACACTTTTCAAAAAAAGCCGACATTTTTTTCAGGGCGGCCGGCTACCTCACCTTTAACATCCGCCCCGCTAGCGGCCGGCCGCCCTGCTCGCGCCCCCTGCAGCAGTCGCTGCCATCGCCCGGCGCTGCTGCAGGGGGGGGCGAAGGGGAAATTTTCTGCCGTGGCGCTGCGCCTGGAGATGATGTCACGATCTCCGGGCGCAACCTGGTAGCTCCGCTGCTAACCTCCCGCAGAATTTGGCAGGAGGCGCGGTCAGCGCCGCGGCTGGGCGAAAAGGCCTTTGCGCCCCGTTAGCGCCCCCCCCCCCACCACGGGAGGCGCAAAGGAGCGGAAATTCTCCCCGATGGACTCTGCTTCAGCAGCATCTGATGCTCCAAATCAGGTCACCCTGAACAGTTTTACTGCAGGCATATGTTCAATCCACTTGAATAATCTTTTGGTATTTTGGTATCGTTTACTGCAGGACAGCTGAGCATGGTACTTGGAGCTTTTACTCAAAACTCCTTAGTACTCAATCTTTTTGGAGATAGCAGCCCAGCAAAGTGTTCCACACAGCAGCATGTAACTGAAATTATTTGCTTATCACTCAGCATTACAAAAGTCAACAAACAGCTAATGGGGAACAGAAAGAAATGTGACCCGATGAATCCTGGTGGGGCTTTTTGAATGAAATCACTGCTCCAGACCTTGGTCCATTAAAAACAACATTTGTAAAAGTCTCAATCTCCTAAAATTGTCCTATCTCCATTGATATGATTTCAAAAATATCTTCTGGGCATCAAAACGCAATAGTTCCATATTGACCCTGAAGAGTCAAGACAAAGGGGGAATGTAAGGGGGGTTGGGGGGTGGTGGGTGGGCCATTGTGTTGATTACTCACATAGTGAGGTCCTAGTCTTGGATATTCCTTCGGGGAGGTAGTAAGCAAAGGCTCGCCCTTTCCCACAAGGAGAGAAAGACAACTGAGCGGAGGAGCAGCCTTGGTTGTTCCTGCACATCTCCAAGCGGTGGCTTATGAGTCGAAAATAAAGCCCAGCTTGCCCCGATTGGCTGAGAAATAGTGCAGGGCATGGGAAAAACCAAAAGGTATAAAAACAAATTTCAAACATGGGTGTAAAAGGAAGACAGGAAAAAAATGTGGCTGGGCAAAGAGTGAGCCAGCTTCCTCCGAGTTGACTTTTAGTTTCTTTTTGTTAATCCTTAATAACCGGCAAAATTATTAAGGAGAGGAAGCTTTTACAAATGCAGTAAGTAACTCTGTGCAAGGAGATACCGATGTTCCTATATTGCTACAAGCCTGTGTCCCAAAATTCCTTGGCTTGTGATTCTGGCTGGTTATGCTGGGATTCTGTCCAACGGTGCCCTCCAGCGCTGGGCGCTGCCAGTGTTTGTGGAGTCAGGGGGTTGGCATCTAATTAGTATGAGGCATTTGGACAGAGACATCACTTTGGGGCCATCTCTGGAGACCACCTGCCTCATGTCAATGGAAACTTCGGCCTCTGCCTGCCCTGGGGGGGGGGGGGGAATGGTGTGCCCAGGCACCCCCACCCCAACCCATAGCTCATGTTCACCCAGAAGTTACTAAATTAAACATTAAAACATTATTCAAAACTGAGGAAAAAAATATAAACGATTTACTCGTTCTTGTTTTATTGACCTTTTCCCTACTTTATTTCTCTATCCGAATTGTTTATTTTAACGTAATGATAATCTAATAGTCTATTCTGTTCTTTTCATGTTAACCTTAATTTCATTACTTTAAAATCTTTTTCAGTATTTATTTCTTCGACTTTGCTGTTGTCACCATTCATTTCGGAAGTTGGCACAACTTAAGAAACACTGGCATTTGACTGGCTCAACACCAGCTTCAAATGCCCTTCGTTTCAGTCAAACAAATGGCAAAACAATCCAAGATGGACAGGATCACGATACTGTCAAATCTTAAGACACATTTTTCTGTTTTGAGCAGAAAATAGCTGCTGGTCAAAGAGTACATTTCTTGGCAGCCCCAGAAGATCATGTCTGGATGAAAAAACTCGCCCAAATCCTGCAAAGTGCTATAGTAATCCATCTAGATGCAGAGTTAACAGATAGGTATTTTCTAGATTTAAATTTATCGTTGTCATTGCTTTGCTTCTTGCAGGAAAGATCCTTGTTTAAAAAAAGGTCTTGTAATAAATATTTACCTTAATGAAAGCAAATAGACTAATTTGTTTGCACTTTGATTTCAGACTCAAAATGCTACTATTGAAGAACAGGCTGCTTTACTACAAACCATCATTTCAAAAATGTACTGACAATGTATTATCATGTATCCACTGCTACACATGCGTTCCTCTCGTATCTCTGTCCAGCTATAAAGCGTGCATCGTCATTTTACACCATTGTTTGAATGAAAATGAGCTAAGTTGTGAAGACATCCTTGTGTTTTGGATGTTTAGGCCATCCTTCACTTTGAAAAAAATTCATAGTCACTTTGACCTCATCAGCTGTCTATACTTGATCTGGACAGATTTTCAGCGTTGCACTGTAGCATTTCAGGAAGCACTGTTAAGACACAGTAAACATTTGTGAATGAATTCCTCTGCTTCCCTGCACGTGTACGGGGTCACATTGCTTTAGTAAACAAACTGCAGGACTAACAGTTGATCTCAGGCAATTGATATGGAATCATCAATTGGACTGCACTGTAAACATGACAACCTCGGTGATGGCTTGTTTTCTCTTTCTAATTTATTATTATTTTTTTTACTTTGCTTCCCAATTTCCACTTTCCCCAGGTCACGCAGCTTCCCTGACTGAGTACAAAGTGGGGATCTATTTGCAGATGCCCCTCTCTTGCCTGTGGGCAAGGAGGAGGGCAGCCTGGTATAACTCAGCCTCTGATATTCTCCACGCCTGCCTGGGCCTCTGCTGCGCGCATCCCGTTCCGACATGCTAGAATTGGAAACTCACCGCCTGGCATTTTCCGACCTGAACCTATCGTTCTGTGCAGCCTGCTGCTCTCCCAACATCCGTGAAGGTTTAAAACTTGGGCCCGGGTCTTGAAAATCCCACCAGAAATTTACACGGTTAAGGATCAGTTACAAGTTAGGTGCTTTAAATTACTGACGGACATCTCAAATAGGCCACCGAGCCAGTGCAGCGCCAAACAGTGCAAAGGTTGCACAAAATTTAGAATGAAACTACTATAAAGGGACCTGTCATACATCTGAGGTTACAAGAGACACGAGAATAGGAAGCTGCATCTCAATCCGCTTCCTGCTATGAAAAACGTGTAGTTGAGAGTGTAATCTCACAATGACTCAAAAGTGAGAAACTATACAAGGCTATCTGGATGATTTGTAAATAGCAATTCTAAAAATTTACTTAATGCAGCAATATCATCAGTTAAAGGGATATAAATACTGCAATTTCATTTCTCCAATGGCTGAGTGGGTAGAGGCCAGATCTGATACTAAGCTGTACAGACCAGAAGGTCTTGCTACAATCGCCAGCGCGTGCCAAGCTTGTGATCTCAGTTGGGGTGTAGAGTTGGCCCGAGTGTCCCCGGGGTATACATCAGTCTGCTTTCCCACATCTGATTGCTGTACAGTGCCCACTATGGGACAGTGGGCATGTAGATTCTTTTGTGATTCCCTCCACAATCAAATATCTGTTTTGGTTCACACATGAAGGACAGTTAGTTGTGTGAGGTTGTGGAGGGCTGAAGGGGCCTGTGGAATCATATCCCAGCATGAATCAGGGCCCTCAGCGAGGACCCAAGAAAAAGGGAGACAATTGGGGAAAAGTTTCAATTCAATTCCATACATAATTCATTTCCTACATTACAAAAGTGACTACACTTCAAAAAGTACTTTGGGACATCCTGAGGTCGTGAAAGGTGCTATATAAACGCAAGTCTTTCTTTCTTTATAATGTAGTCTGGACTTTTCATTTAAGTATATATTGTGATTGCTCTGTATTCATTACTGATCCTCTCAGCATTTACTGATGGATATACAGTACATGTCCTGGTAGTTTAGTGGTGAATTATATATCAGATTCCCTTTCAGTCTGGGGAAGGGTATTTATCAGATACCCTGTTAATCTAGGGGAGATTTTCAGCCCACCTAGTGATGGGCATGTATCAGACCCACCAGTGATCTCGTGGCAAGCATCCGATACTCTGGTGATATAGTGGGTAGTGATCTAGCGTAGGCATGAATCTGATTTCCCAGTAACCTTGTAGTGGGTTTTATTAAATCCCTTGAGATCCAGTGGAAAATATACCCAACTCCCCAGTGGCTGGGAGTTGGGTAATGTAACAGGCATGTATGGAAGTCCATTGATGAGTATGTAACAGTTTGAGGTGTGGCACTAGGAGCAGAGGTGGATTCTATCCCATTCCTGGGTTGTCCAGTAATTACTTTCCCCAAGGATATTTATTCCGATTTCAGAGGTGGAACCATTTAAGTTTCATACGGTGTGATTGGAATTTAAAAAGACCCTTCTATGTCAGAAATACTGTAACTCTTGGAGATTTGCAATGCAACACGTGCGCTGCAAGATGCCAGTTAGATACTTTAAATTAATGACAGACACTGCAAATGCTCACCCCTGTTTACATTATAATTCTTAAATAGAAAGTCATTCAGTGACTCTGCTCCATCTGCATTCGTTATATTCACAAAGCGAATTTGATGTTTAAACTAAGTTACTCGGTATTTGACTTTCAAATGATATTTTGCTCTTGTTCATCGCCATTTAATTAGGTTAAGTGTTGTGCAAAATCTTGTTCAGTTCACACATACGCATTTCTTCTTAAATAAAGCTCTTTAGATAAACAACACCCTGCTGAGGGTTCTGACACAGTCCTTTCACACCCTGCCATGTTCATCAAAGGTCAGATAATGGCCTTGGAGTTGTTTATTTGGCTACTGATCTAAATAATAACTCAACCACTGTTGGATCTCAGTGCAGAAGGAATTCTTTGCATTACATGGATCAGTTTATTCACTTCCCTGAAGTTATGTATAAACTTTAACATGCTCACTGTAGATACTCTCTGCATAAGAGATTATAGTTCAGTATTTCTTTTTAGCACAGACATTGTCATCCCTGTGATGTTATAAAGCAAGCTCTTCCCTATTGTTTATCAACATGTTCTGTGAGGACACAAGTCAAGCCACAAAAATCCTCTTTGTGTTGCTTGTAGACGAAACTAGAGCAACATCAAGTTGGAAAATCTAAAATCTCGAGATTATTTAAAGACATTTACTTTAGAAAAACAGTGCTCCAATTTTAAACATTTTGAATGAAAATAATCCTGTTCAGATTTTGATACCTAAGTGGGGTCCTCTGTGAATGGAGCTATGCCAGTCAGAGCCATAAAACACAATCAGAGTCAGTCAATCATCTTCCTCATTATAAAAAGGAAAAATGTTAGAAATACTCAGCAGGTCAGCCAGCATCTGCGGAGAGAGAAACAGAGTTAACGTTTCAGGTCGATGACCCTTCGTCAGATCGACCTTAAACGTTAACTCTGCTTCTCCACAGATGCTGCCTGACCTGCTGAGTATTTCCAGCATTTTCTCTTTTTGTTTCAGATTTCCAGTATCCGCAGTATTTTGCTTTTGTATTAATGTTCCTCATTATGACTGACTGACTCAGGGGCCTAGAAATTGGCTCGCGTTGCACCCGTTTTACAGGCATAAAACAGGCATCTAAAGGCCCAATATGATGGGCGGTGTGCGCATGCTCATTCTGGGCCGGGAGCGTACCGCCCGCCATATTGGTTACAGCTCCCCTGTAGGCATCCAGGGTGTGTGCCTCAAACAGGTGCCAAGCCTTTTACAAATGCAAATTGGGGGCCTAATATGTCTTTCAGGCCCCCTTTGCAATATTCGATTTGCCACAGTCAATTACTTCAGGCGCTTAGCACCAAAACCACCAGCCCTTAAATGGACCTCTGGAGGCTGCCCGTACCGGAAAGGTAAGTTTCAACTTTTTAAGCTTACTTTACTATGGAGCTGGTCACTCTCCTACCCGGCTCCTCATTAAAACTACGGGCCGCTGCCGATCACTGCTCCCTTCCTCCCCACCCGGACTCTGCGAAGGACCTCGGCCGGCTCTGAACCGGCAATCTTGCTGCCCGCACCCCCCGCGGGACTGATGAGCTGCCTCTGGGACTGGCACCCGCATCTCGCTGGTAATCAGCGAATGAGGCCGGCGGATCAGGTCGCACTCACCAAAAGCCACTGCTTGGATTGCGTGGTCTTTCAGACTGTATGTATACAATGAGCAGTTTGCTTGGTGACGCTGTTTTTTACGGCGTAATCCGGCCGAAATCGACGTAACCGGTGCAAAAAATGGCGGAATTTTAAGCGCCAATTACGTTCGGCGCAACTTGCGTTTCCATCATCTTTTGCGCTGGTTTAAAAAGCATCGCACTGGAATCTGGACCCGCCCACAAAACTGGCAAAGCCCCCAGGATGCACTAATCACCATTGGGAGTTTCTGCTAATTACGCTCGATTGCAGGCCTTCGAGGAGGCTCCAAAAATTAAGCTGGACCTTTTGGGCAGAAGGGCACTAATATGTACGATTTAAGAGCTATTAAATGTAATTTCTTTCAATTTACTATGAAAATGACTACAGTACCCCAATATAACTAGCAAATGATTCTGTATATTTTTTTAAAGCAATTTCCAATCAGTTAAAATGGGGTGGTGGATTGACATTGTGATTAAAAATGCTTATTTTTCGTGATAAACCCATTTTCAGTTGCGTTAATCAAACAGCACCGAGCTACCACTCTTAAATATATCAAGGAATATTTTTAAAGCAATTGTTTTTTAAACGCTGCCTTATTGCACTGGTTCATAGCAGATTATGCTTTTGGTGATATGCAAATGAGTTTGAGCGGAAACTTGAGAAAAAAAACCCTTTCAAAACGCGTGCAATTTTGAGCACAATTTGTGCCCGGATCACCAATTGCCTCCAAAGTGGAAACTCTATCCCCTGTAATTTAAAAGGATTGCTTAAAAGATTTTAATTCTAATTCAATCAATGTAAATTTGGGAGAAAGAAAAAAAGACTTGCATTTATATCGCGTCTTTCACGACCACCGGACGTCCCACAGTGCTTTACAGCCAATTAAGTACTTTTTGAAGTGTAGTCACTGTTTTAATGTGGGAAACACGGCAGCTAATCTGTGCACAGCAAGCTCCCACAAACAGCAATGTGATAATGACCAGAGAATCTGTTTTCTTTAGTTGATTGAGGGATAAATATTGGCCAGGACACCGTGGAGAACTCCCCTGTGCTCTTCTTCGAAATAGTGCCATGGGATCTTTTACGTCCACCTGAGAGCGCAGACGGGGCCTCGGTTTAAAGTCTCATCCAAAAGATGGCACCTCCGACAGTGCAGCACTCCCTCAGCACTGCACTGGAGTGTCAGCCTAGATTTTTGTGCGCAAGGCTCTAGAGTGGGACTTGAACCCACAACCTTCTGACTCAGAGTGCTACCAACTGAGCCACAGTTGATCTGAGTGGTCTCAGGATGGCATTGTGAAATGGTAACACATGAGGTGTAGATTATTCCCTGAAAAAGGAAAAATGGCTAGAAGTGAGGTGAAACAAACTTCCATATTCCAAAAGGACTTTTCCACAGGTAATTGTTATTAAGTAATCTCTGCTCAGGACAAGTTTAATTGCTGTTTGATGAGGGGACTATGCAGATTGGCAAGTTGAACCCAGCATTAAGTCTTCCATTTAAAACAAAAATTGTTTTGTATTTGTTATGTTATAGAGTGTGATGTACGGAGTTGATAGAGCTTACATACATACTGCTCTCCTGCCGATCTCCCACCTTCCACCCCACCCAAAACTCTGCTGCCCGTATCCTAACTCGCACCAAGTACCGTTCACTCATCACCCCTGTGCTGATCTACACTGACTCCAGGTGCGGCAACGCCTCGAATTTAAAATTCTTATCCTTGTTTTCAAATCCCTCCATGGCCTCGTCCCTCTCTACCTCCGTAACCTCCTCCAGCCCTACAACACTCCAAGATCTCCACACTCCTCCAATTCTGGCCTCTTGAGCATTTCCATCGCCCCAGCATTGCTGACCGTGCCTTCAGCTGCCTAGGCCCTAAGCTCTGCAATTCCCTCCCTAAACCTCTCCCCCCTCCTTTAAGATGCTCATTAAAACCTACCTCTTTGACCAAGCTTTTGCTCACCTGTCCTATTACCTCTTTCTGTGGCTCGGTGTCAAATTTTGTCTGATAACACTCCTGTGAAGCAGCTCAAGATGTTTTACTATGTTAAAGACATATATAAATGCAATTTGTTGTTGTTGAATGAGATCAAACTTTGATTGCCCTTCAGTCTCCGAATAATGGGCTTTGAATTTTTTAATATGTCATTGCTAAGATTAGGCAGAGGTACAGACATTCTAGCCTTGGCTATAACGCTGATGGTAACTCATTAATTTTAACAGATTACCATCAGTATTGTGATTGATAAATCTAATTCTTCTCTTCCTGTGCCAATTAGGGTACTGAGAGACTTTCTCTACATTCCAAATGACCAGCTTTGTTTATAAATGCTTTTTCTGAAGTGTAAGACAAAAATTTGATAACCATATTGATAATTGTCTGTTTTGCATCCGACATGCCACAATTCCCATGTCACAAGTTGGTCATCACACTTCTTGATTTACAAATATGACCAATGAGTCAGAACTCTGTGAGCAATGAAAAAAATCTATCAATTAAAAAAAAAAAATCAGAAATTGAATGACTCTAATTTCTAACCTTTAGGTCCTACTCCAAGTCACAGACCATCTGGACTTGGAATTAAATCACTGTGCTTTCATTGTCGTTGCGCCTAGGTCACCGAATTTCCTACCTAATACCATTGAGAGAGCACCATCAGCATAAGGGCTGCAGCAGTTCAAGGGCAAGGCCCAGAAACACCTTCGCAGGCCAAGTAGGGACAGGCAGTAAATGTGACCAGCACCGTCTACATATTGAAAACTGAAAAGTGACAAAAATCACTTAAAAGACCTTAAAACTTGCAGACGTAGAAACGATGTTTACAAAAACGTTTGTCCGCCATTTTTCTCTTTCACAAACCCATATATCCAGGGCTTAGAGTAAGATTTCTAACATGGTAAAAGCAGAAAAATGACAAATTTCACAACATAATTAAACAGATCATAAAATAGTTTTTTTTTTGTCTCAAGAGTATCTTCACTAACATTTTTACTTGAAAACCTGAGCCTCTCTCCAAAGCTGAGCTTGCAGCTAGCGTTCTTCCCAGAGCTACAATTTGGACAATTGAAGGAAGTTACCAATTAAACCCATGCCAGTAATTTTCAGGATACCACAAGCTGAGTGTACAATGTGGAGGGTGTTTAGCATGCATCAGTATGACTCAGAGCAAAAGGAAGTCTCGGGCTATAACACTATTTGTGGGTTTGTTTCTCCAAATGATTTGAAAAGAAGCTGGGAGATGAACATTAGAAGCTTTGTAAGGAAGACTTATCCAGTGTTTAGCTTTCATTTCAGAGAGTGTTGCTGGCCCAGGGAAAGAGATGGTGGGAGGTGGAGGGGGGGGGGGGGGGGGGGTAATATGATTAGAGCACCTGCACTTTATTTGCATACTGAACACTCTGGGGGCGTTTTTCCCAGCCCTGGGGAGGCGGGTTTGGATGCTGGACTGCTGGGAAAATGGCAGAATCTGGGGGAGGGTACCCATCCCGCCTCCGTGCCATCTTCCCAGGAGGCAGGTACCCGACCCTCGCTGGGAGCCGCCTCCTCGAGGCGGGAAGGGGATTAGTGCCAATTAACTGCCTGTTAACAGCTAGTTAACAGGCAGTTTTTTTTGAGAATCCCTATTTTCAGCCCTGATGTGTGGGCTTCCCGACGGCTCCGAACCACGCCAGGGTCAGCGAGGCGGGCCGTCAGTCTGCGGGGGTCGGAGGGGCCGAGATGTCCGGTGTGCAGGTGAGTGATTGGTGCATGTGTGCAGAGGTAAGTGTGTGAGGTGTGTGTATATAAAGTGTTTTAATAAGTTTCGCCTACCTTTACTTCTTCCTGCAGGCTTCCTCCCTTCAGGTCTCGGGAGTCCCTCAGCTCACCGGCACAGAAAGCAGAATGGCCGCTGAACTGTCAAAAGCTGCAGCTTTCTGCTCAGGAGAGCTCTTTAACTGAGCCTGCGTGGAAGGACTCAACTTCGAGGACAGATTGTCAGTGTTTGACAGCTTCACAGAGCCGTCAAACGCTGACATTTCATCTGTCAAAAGCTCTTGACAGATGAAATGTCACTCGCTGATGTCACCTGTCACCGGCTTTCCCTTAATTGGCCTGCTAAGTCCGCTGCGCGGGCTTAACAAGGTCAATCAAGGAAAAATAGCGAGGGTTGGCCACAAGTCGATGGAGGCGGGACTACAACCTGACAAGTGGGAGTCTCGCCTCCAAAAGCTCCCCATTGAGAAAATCCATCCCTCTGTAAATCTCTGTTTACATAAAGATGCGTTTATGCAGATACAGTGGGTAAGAAAACGTTAATTATATATTTTCCGAGAATCAATTAAAAAAGATTTGCCTCATTCTGTGAACAGAAGTCTTAGACACTGCTTTCCAAATTCTTTCAATAGAAATATGCACACCCTCCTCTACTTCCATATGACAACACTCCCACCGTTGCAACTTCTTCACCACAGCACAGGCTCAGACTTACTGTGAACAACGCCACAGCAGATCCGTCAGTATACATATAAGTGTTGGGATGTGTCTATCAGGCAAGTAAATTTCTATGTTCCATTTAAAAATATATATTTTTTTAAAAAGGAAAGCAATTAGCCTTCTAATTGACTTCAGCATGTGCCCATTCACAGCAATTAGACTATGTGGCCCTAAACAGGCAGGCAAGATCAAACATAACTCCATCTTAGCAGCAGAATAATAGAGTGTATGTTACATGGCCAAATGCTTCTGTCGTTCCAAAGAAGCCTCTGACTCGATGTGAGCAATGCCATGGGAAATCCGCTTGTAAGATATTTTAAAGTCCACATATGGATGATCACAGTCTACTTTTAACTTTTTTAAAATTCGTTTATGGGATGTGGGCATCGCTGGCAAGGTCAGCATTTATTGCCCATCCCTAATTGCCCTTGAGAAGGTGGTGTTGAGCCGCCTTCTTGTACCACTGCAGTCCGTGTGGTGAAGGTACTCCCACAGTGCTGTTAGGTCGGGAGTCCAGGATTTTGACCCAGCGACGATGAAGGATCAGCGATATACTTCTATGTCAGGATGGTGTGTGACTTGGAGGTGGTGGTGTTCTCATGCGCCTGCTGTCCTTGTCCTTCTAGGTGGAAGAGGTCGCGGGTTTGGGAGGTGCTGCCGAAGAAGCCTTGGCGAGTTGCTGCAGTGCATCTTGTAGCTGTTACACACTGTGGCCACGGTACGCCGGTGGTGGAGGGAGTGAATGTTTAAGGTGGTGGATGGGCTGCCAATCAAGCGGGCTGCTTTGTCCTGGATGGTGTCGAGCTTCTTGAGTGTTGTTGGAGCTGCACTCATCCAGGCAAGTGGAGAGTATTCCATCACACTCCTTACTTGTGCCTTGTAGATGGTGGAAAGGCTTTGGGGAGTCAGGAGGTGAGACACTCGCTGCAGAATACCCAGCCTCTGACCTGCTCTTGTTGCCACATTATTTTTGTGGCTGGTCCAGTTAAGCTTCTAGTTAATGGTGACCCCCAAGATATTGATGGTGGAGGATTCGGCGATGGTAATGCCGTTGAATGTCATGGGGAGGTGGTTGGACTCGTGCTTGTTGGAGATAGTCATTGCCTGGCACTTCTGTGGCGCAAATGTTACCTGCCACTTATCAGCCCAAGCTTGAACATTGTCCAGGTCTTGTTGCATGCGGGCATGGACTGCTTCATTATCTGAGGAGTTGTGAATGGCGCTGATTGCAATAAACATTTATTCACACTTTAAATACTTCAGTGAACTTAATTTATTTAAACTCATTCTCAGGATATGGGCGGCGCTGGCGTGGGCGGCATTTATTGCCTATCCCTGGTTGCCCTGAGAAGGTGGTGATACAATTGAGTGGCTTGCTGGGCTACTTCAGGGGGGCAGTTAAGAGTCCAGTCCGCTTGACTACTAGTCCAGTAACATAAGCACTATGCGACCGTACCCATATATTTCAAACAGGTAACACAATGGTTCTAAATGCTATAGTTATTTCTCCACCAATGTACAGGTTGAGCGTCCTGAATCCGGCAATCTCGGGACCGAGGCCGAGCCGGTTTTCGTGTTTTTCCGGACTTCGGAACGTGTTTCTGATGTCCGAAGTCCGGAAATATCGCAACCTGGGCTCGGGCGTTTCCGGACTTCGGACATCAGAAACACGTTCCGAGTCCGGAAATGCCTGGGCCCAGGTTGCGATATTTCCGGTTTTTGGACGTCACACCTTGTAGTTCTTCTCCTTGCAGGGCTTGTAGGCCTCGCTTCTTTCGAAACGGTTTGACAGGGTGTCTGGATTCCGGAACATTTTACGGATTCCGGACGACCCTGCCACCAATCGTCCCGGAGTCCGGAACTCCGGATTTTGGACGCTCAACCTGTATCCCTTATGTCCCAGTGTAAGGAGTCTGCACAATTAATCCTTTAATTGCTGAGAATCTCAAGAAGCTCCATTGTTTTTAGTAGTTGCTGGCTGGTCAGCTAAGCAATAATTTGTCAGCATTTCTGGCTTCTTCAGCAGACCCACAGCAACTGTGCTTTGGCTGTGAGAATTCAGAGAAAAGCACCACAACCTCCAGAGTAAAAGTACTGTAATCTGCTGGCATAAGTGTAAGATGATGTTGGGCAAGATATGGCTATTAAACAGAACATACCAGAGTACCAAACATGTGTCTCTCTCCCTTTAATTTTCAAATGGAATTTACTTCCTCCCTCCCCTCAAAGCAATTAATTTGATTTAGTACATATTCTGTGCAGAAGTGCAGCTGAAGGGACTTAAAACAGCTAAAGAATATTTTTTTTTTGGTTCATCAGTTACATCTACGTTGCAATGAGTTCAAAGAGGTTACTTTGTGCTCAAGTCTATTTATAGTATAACCGATGGTAGACAGTGGCTTTCTGCTAGTTTTTTTAAAAACATTTAACATAATTACATGTACATATATATTATTTTGAAATCAGGAAAGAGAAAAGAGAACCCGTGTGTACTTACGTGGCATGATGCCTTGGTCTGCTAGCTGTTCCCGGGTTCGCCGTTGCTGGAGTCGGAGCTGGAGAACTGTGACAAAAACAAAATTTGCAGAGATCAGGAACCAAGCCCTCCATTATCATCCAAGAAGTGTGTTTGGTGCAAGTAGCAAGGGGCAACTGGACTGTGACACCGGAAGCTCGGGCTTGACTCTGATAAGGAAGAGGTCCACGGTACCTGCTTGAGGTCAGCCACAGAGGCAGTGTGACACTTCAGGAGATGCACTGAAAGGCAGTCGACAACTGCCATACCTACCGCTACTGAAAAGCCCCATCCCTATCAGTGTCGGAGGTTTCCCAGAAATATGTTAAGCTTTTGAGATTTTAATTCACATTTGCTGTACTTTTTGAAAAGCAACAGTGTGTTCTGCCAGAACCTTATCTTCATAGCAATTTCTTTGACTATAAGCTCTTGATTCGATAGCAGGCCTGTCGAAAATATGTTTTACATTGTAGTCACTACATATCTTTGAATAACCTGGCTTTTACACAGGGAATAATACACAGTATGACAGTGTGTTAACAAGGCAGTGACACACCTTGGGGTTTCGGCGACCTAAATAAACTGCAACAACAAAAAAAAGAGATCAAACAGTTTTTAAATGTCATCTCAACCCCGAGAAAAGTTACTGCCTTGGAACACAGGCCAGAGTGTATTATTCTATGTAGTATAGAGAGAGTCAACTCCCAGTAGTTGTTGTTGAGCCAGGCGAGAGTTGTGGAGAAAAGTCTAATGCAGCAACGTTGTGAGATTGGACAAATCGTTTTGTGGCACTATATGATTTTCACAAAAAAAAATCGTTCCACTTCATGATTTGGCAACCAGGTAGATTAGGGTTTCTTTTACTGTCTTGAGTGGAATACAGCGATAAGTGCACAATTTAGCAATAACTGCATAAAAAATATGAACTGAAGCTTTAAGGTAATAAATGGAAAGCAAATCTGGCTAATAATCCAAGTTGATCCCCTTTCCAATTCAGACATATTCTCCCTTTACTTCCTCTCTGCCAGAAAGCTTCCATTGAGGAAAGGGTCATGGGTCGCCACAATTACTATCAATGGTGCGCTGTGATTGGCTAACAGAAGGTGCATTTGCAATGAAGCAAACCAGCTACTCGCTCCGTCAGCTATTTCTTCATCGATGTTTTGGGCTGCGACCAGTCGGCACAGCACCATTCCTTGTGCACTTAAGTTGATGCTGAAAGGCAATATGAATGTGCATACAAGTGATTGGACATCGAGAAAGAATGCTACTGCTGCTGCCCGTGTTGGACCTGCCACTGCTGGTGGAGTGGCAGAAAGAAGCAGATATCAAGACTTGTACTTTAAAAAAAAATGCATTAAACACCCGAGATTCATACAACTTAAATATATGGACAATAAGATTCAATGCTGGTCTGACTGACCTTTAGGAAGTACAAACAGGGCACAGTTTCTAGCAGGGCTAGTCTGGAAATCAACCTTTGAGCTCAGAGAGGTACAGCACTGTCTGTACTTCTTAAAGGACACATCATCATTGAATTTTATAGCCTGCGGGTCATTTCGGACATCAGCAAGGGATACAGTAGGCGTTTTATGTACAGCTGCATTTATTCAGCAGGGCCCCCTCATGGTCTGGGCATTTCTGTGGTTCAGGAAGGCAACCACAGGTTTTATGTATGATATATGTGGGTGTGTGTTGTCTTTCACTTATTTGTAGAAAATGCATGTTAGCAAACCCATAAAGTCTTTGTGAAGAGGAGTCTAGGTCATGTTTTTTTTTGTGGGATAATGAACAATATTTCAATTAAGTTGATACGGAAAAATATTTCGGCTTATAATGATGTACTGAAGAAGTGATGAATTATCCTTTTGGATGAAACGTTAAACTGAGACTCTGCCTGTTATATGGAATTATAGATCGCACAGCGCTATTCAAAAGAACAACAGGGAGTTGTCCTGACGTCCTGGCCAAGATTTCTCCCTCAACCGATACCACCATTCATCGCACCGTTCTTTGTGGGAGCTTGTTAGTTGCAAAAACGGCTGCTGTGTTTGCCAGCATTGCAACAGTGGCGAAACTTCAAAAATAATTCCTTGTAGGTGAAGTGCTTTGGGACTCCTGGGAGATGTGATAAGGCATGACACTAAAACAAGTTCTTTCTTTAACTAGATGGCCATTTCTTTGCAATAGTGTGATACTCCCTCTAGTGGGCTGGCTAGGAACCAACAAAACACTCAAATGACAGACAAGGTTCAAAGGTTAGATCGAGATGCTCTGCGACCAGGCCACTTCAAAATTTTTTTAAAAAGGGTAGTAAACTAAATCACAAAAGAAGATCAATTTTAATATTCCTCATTTCCCCTTTTTTCCCCCTAATTCTGTTGTATTAACTGCAAAAGGATGTAATGTAATTACTGTTAAATTCTGATACTCGAATCAAACCCGAAAAAAAATCAAAAGGGCCATTTAAGTATTTAAGAACCAACCTTTACTATGCACGACAACAGCTGCATACAAATTTGAAGAAATGTGCTTTTTTCTGAAGACAAACAAAAAGCACACCCTTACAAATATATCGTTAAAAGCAGGATGCGCAATTATAAACACGTCTTTTAAACAGAATCACAACAGTGTGTGGTCCCAGCACAGAATGTGAAGTAGAACAAAAATAAAATGAATACCGAGAGGTCAACACTGTCACATCACAAAGATAATTCCCAGTCGTGCTATGCAGCATCTGTACTGCAATATTAAACTCTCTTAAGAAACTGTTTACCATATATTTGCCTCTCTCTTAACCGGCCATTCAGAAATGATAATGCCAACGCACTATGTTCATCTGATTCAAGTAGCTTGTGCGTACTTAATACAGATGTCGCTTTACTGTCGAACAGTTAATTGCCTCCAGCGGGCACAGAGTGTGTCACAAATTTCAGGATTGGTGAACATTTTATTTTAAAAAGGTACAAGTTTTACATACACAAATCTAAACGGTGAATGCAAAGGAAGCAGTAGCCTGGATCCTATTTGTTACTGAACCACCAACGCCCAATAATTAGAAGCCATAACTTGTTGGGAGACTAACGACTAGAAGCAGTACAAGCATTTAGTAGCAACCCGGCAACAGCTTACAGAGTGCACGTCAATTCGGTTCGATTTTTAAAAAAATGAGAAGCGGCTAAGCTTAAAAAAAAGCAAAGTAAAAATAATATATTCAAACCTCCTTTTAATCCCTGAGAGATGAAATAGGAGTGAAAATGACAGCTGCCATCCTGGTTTCCGTGCATTTTGTAAGGTATGATCCCCGACAGGTTATCTTGCCTCTCTGCGGCATCAACCATGCTTAATTTCACAGAGGGTCAAAGCCCTACAAGCGCCCGATTGTAGCCAAGCGTTATCGGAGGCCCCAGGTCCCATTAACTGTCCCCATACTTCTGAGTGTTTCCTTCAGAAACCAAAATGAATGGGCAGGGAAACTCCGTTCAGACTATGAGATCATTCCCAGCACACCCTCTGGCACCGTGGACCTGTAAATAAAGCTTCTTTGCATTCATGTTGGAACCTGCGTGAAATATTTCCTCACAAGTCCCGGCTGTTCTTTAGGCCACAGGGCTGAACTGATGAAATGAAGTCTTTGGGAAATTGCATTAAAAATTAAACCCTTCAGAAGACAGGCTGCAAGTTAAACTTTAGAGTGAAGTGCTGAGGCCTCTGAATCTGACCAGATGATTAATACACAACTGATCAAATTAAGCTGATAAAAATAGTACTGCCAGTTGTCGGCTGTGCATATATCTGCCAAGCAGTTGCACCCTAGGTGAAAGTGAGCAACTTGGTCACCCAGCTGAAAACTGTGCACAAATTACACACTGTTGTTGCTTTTGCCACTGGTGCTATATTACTGTTAATACTGTAACAGATGTTTGCCAGAAAGGAAAAAGGCGGTATATGCCCCGGCCCTATATTCAGTTCTATTGCAGTCCTCGGAACTGAATATCAGGCAGGTTGTATAGCGGGCGGTCGATGCGATGCCCCCTTTTTTTTAGCGCCATGGATCAAGACAAATCTCTACCCCCTTTAAGTTTTTAAAAGAACATTTTTGCCCTGTACAAATGTGCATTAATCCTGTCTCTGGCTTTTTATAAACAAAACTGCTATGTGGAGTAATTGATACAAAGCATAATTTAGCAATGGCTATGTAAAGAGCTTTTATACGCACTTGTTAATGAGCACTGCGTAAAGGCTATGTGCTTAATCCTGTGATATCACCATTCTGGGATTTATAGGAACAATAATAGTTGTGGTTAAAACCCTTTAAAACCAGTCCTGATCCTCTAAAAAGTCAAATGTCTGGATTTATTAATACTTACCTTGTTTGACTTGTCTTGATGTTTCCACTCTGTCATTTTTAAAGTAAATTTTCTTATTTTTAAGTTTCCCCAAGCCCATCTGAAATGCCAAGCAAGTGACCTGCTCTCAGGTCTCCGTCAATGTCACGACAAGGTGTGTGTAAGTAGCCTCGGGCGACTTTGTGTCCTCTTTTCCACCTCCCAGTGTGAAAGCTTTCTCTCACCTCTAGACCTTGATTAGGATTCAGCAGAGACAAAAGGAATGGAAGTATCCATCTCGTACATGTTTGTTCTCTTGCATATCGAAGATTGAGGGGTGATCTGATTGAGGCCTTTAAAATGTTAATAGGATTTGATAGGGTAGACAGAAAAACTATTTCCTTTAGTGGGGGAATCAAGAACAAGGGGAAATAATCTTAAGAGCTAGGCAATTTAGGTTCGAGATTAGGAAGCACTTTTTCCACACAAAAAGTAGTAGAAATCTGGAATTCTCTCCCCCAAAAGGATGGGCATGGTGGAACAATTGGAGCGTTCAAGACTGAAATCGATAGATTTTTGTTAGGTTAGGGTATCAAGGGCTACGGAGCAAAGGAGGGGAAATAGAGTTGAGGTACAGATCAGCCGTGACCTCATTGAATAGTGGAGCAGGCTCGAGGGGCTGAATGGCCTCCTTCTATTCCTATATGTTACAGATCCTACATTAAATGAGTTACAAAAATACACAAATCAACACTGAGAGGCTATGTTTTGAAAATTGCAAAATAAAACTGAAAGCTTCTGAGATGGAAATATTGTGCCAGCCCACACACTTAAGGTGCTCTCCAAAACTGGAGGCTCAGCCACATTACTAAGGCAGTCTCTCTCAAGAGAGAGAGAGAGAGAGACAGAGAGAGGAGTTTTATTCTGCATCCAACTCATTAAAGTAACTGACATGAAAGCACTTCATGCTGACAGTGGGTGCAAAGTGAAAGGGCATTCCAATCCCATCGCTCTCTTCAATAAGCATGAATGTACCAGAAAATAAAAAATACTCTAAAAACTTCCAACCCTGCACCTACCCCACAACTGTAGTGTTTGCGTAAAGCGACGTTATTAAAACTGGAGTGTAAATCCCAACCTGACTCCAGAACCAGCACAAGACATGAGCAGTCCTTTCCAACAACAGTGATTGCACAGAATGGCAACAAATTTTGCAAGGCCACTATGATGGATCTTGGGCTCAACATTAAGAGAAGATTTTGGCACATTTGAAATACAACCAATGTAGTCACACAGTGACGGTGCTTTTCAACAGTGATGATGCTTTTCAAACGCTCCCTTCATTTCGAATCACAGGTTTGTTGGCAGTAAATAATTAGTGATTTTATCAGGTAGTCACCTACTGGTCACAAGAAGTAGAAAGGAAAGTAAAATGGTGCCTTTGACAATTAAAGTGATGCTTTCTGAAGATAGATCGCATGTATCTTTTTTTTGCACCATTAGCATTTTCAGTATTTTTTTTTTTTAAAAGGACGGTATTCTGCATCTCGACAGATGGCTGGGATTTGGAATCATTTGAGAGGAGCGCAGGCGTGGTTGTTTAATTAAAACCAAGCAGCTGCCAAGAAATCTTGCTGTGACAGCTCACCCTGGATTGTTACCTTTCAAACCTTCCTGTGCGTCACCTCTTCTTTTTAAATTAACATTTTGTGCTGTTCACTAATGTAGTAGGTTGTATCTATAACTGTAGTTACAATTATGTTATCTACAACTGCACTGGCGACAGTTAAAGTACGGTGTGATATATAGCACCATACGGTATGATGTACTGTACTATGACTTGCTCACCTCTTAAGCTGTGGGTTTCCAATCTATTCCGTCTTGATTACGAAGCTTTTTCTTTTCCCTTTTTACTTTCCCATTTTGTTCATACCTGCCTGAACTGCTCCCAGCCATATCTCCTCTGAGAGGGCGAGTCAGTCACAGGTGCCTTAGGAATTCCATTCTTTGGCTTTGCCAATTGCAAATGCACTTCCACAGAAAGCCCTGTCTAGCTATGTAGCAACTGGTACATTTCTATTGCTAGTCAGGGTGCTGCATAGTGACCAATCTTTTGTTATATCAGGTGTCAGCCATGGCTCAGTTGGTAGCAGTCTCGCCTTCTTTATATTCTCCTCCACATTCATAGTTCGCTCTATGTTTGGAAGGTTGGGAGAGCCCAGCTCCTACATTCTGCATAGTTTCAGTATTGTTAAGTAAAGCAATTTCTTTGCACAATTCGGCAATTTTGCTTGCAATCCCATGGTATCACACTCAAATCTCACCAGAATTTGCCATTTAAAGTGCACTAAGCCAGCATCTCCTGATCGCTTTCCAACAATCCCTGCTGGAAGTGTGCGGATACTGGGTGAGGATAAGACCCAGCATAGCCATGATGTCCCCCGTCCCGTGCAGGAAAGTCTGGTAATACTCATTTCTAAGGCTCCCACATAAATAACAGCCACTTGGGTGAGGTACTGGAGGGAGTCCAGTGCCCGTGGAATGTATCCCAGCAAAATGGAAACACGGAGAGAAAATTAGGGAAAGAAAATACATTAAGCATGCTTCATTCTCTTTTGGTGCCAATCTCAGCAGAGTGCTCCTGCCTTGTACCTTTCAGTATAAAAGCCCAGGAGAGCTGCTCCATCGTCAACATGCCAGGAACCCGGCTTTAGTTCTGCAGGAAAGGACTGACCCATACAGTTTTATCTCCCTAGCTTGGGCTATTTGTTTATGGCTTGTAAAACTAATCCCCTTCCCAATGACAGAAGTGAGTGATTTAAAAAAAGTTATTGAGCCTTTATTCCTTTCTTTAATAACAAAAGTAAAATATACATAGCATAAATATCCTTAATGCATACACATGAGATTCTGAGCGACAGGTTGGCACAATGGGTTGCCACATTGTGCTTTCATCTCTGCGATCTGGATTCAAATCCAAGAGGAGTGATGGGCCAAAGGCTCCACTCTATGTTGCAAAGGAACCAACAAATGAGTTTGGCCAGTTTCAGCCAAGCTTCTGATGGGCATGGGTCCCCATGTAAAATGTTGACCTGTCTTTCTCGTTCAGATACTGACTGATGTGCAGTGCGTTTCCAACACTTTGTATTTTTAAGCCTGTCGTACGCTTGGATTTCAGGGGGTTCATGAACTGAGACAAATCTTGGTTCCTCTCATAACAACAGTGCCGTTTACCAATTTTTTTCTATTGTTGATGCAAAACTTGTTAAGGTGCCACGTGTGTTGGTGAATATTTATAGTCATTATCCACTAACTTGCACACAGATGTGCAGGGATGAATGAGTTTCCAATAGTTCCATTTTGCACCTGGCTGTTCCGCAAAATTCAAAGTAAGTCAATTGTCTTTTAATTTAAAAAGGCATACATGACATTTCACTTGTCTCAGGTCTTCAAGCCACTGAGACTCAAGTGAGCTTTGATTTGGGGCTGGGTTTGAGGCTCCTTCCAATAAAAGGGCATTCCAATTTTCAGTCCCAAGAGCTGTCACCACTTGCCACCAACCACAGTTCTGCACAGAAGCACAGATTAAAGTAGGGTTAAGGCTATGAACGTAGAATTTTCCACCAAGCACGAATCACAGCCAAAAATAGAGTGAAAATTCACAATGTTCTGAAAATTCAGACATAGAAGGGGTGTTAATAAAAAAGAGATACCGACCCCATTTAAACTGGTACTTGGATGAATTCCAGTTCTATTTGCTTTGTGTGCCACTGGAGTAACAGCCTGAGTATTTGGGTCTTATTCAAACTACATTTAAAGTGAGCAGTTCAACAAAATATATATTCTGGATCAGGCTGCGCATTAGTGCAGTAAAGCTTAATTCATAGACATATACCAACAGGTTGATGTCAGGTGTTTTAGATGTCACGGTGTTGGCATCTGTGCTGGCTGGAAAGAGTAATGATAATAGGGAGTTACTGTGGGACTGTCTTGGGACAGCATTCACACTAGTGCATTCTGATGTTACACTGGTAACTTTGCACCAATGATACATTCTAGACGTGGGATTGTACTAACGTCACAAACAGGATGATGTTTTCAGGACTAAAAAACTTTCTATAAAAACACAACAAAAATAAACATAAGAAATGACCTGGCGAGTTACAGGGGCAATAAACTGTTCAAGCTAAGCTTATGTTCGAAGTAAAAACCAATTTGCAAAACTTATACTGTCAAATTAAAACTAAATTCTAATCCCTATGTTATAGTTCAGAAATTGTATTTTTCCAATCCCGTCGCATATACGAGAGTTATACATACAACTTGACATGAGGCTACACACAATCTCATATCTGAAATGTGTTCAAGATTATAACCCCACTATTTAATTATGCGGATCAATGGCTGTTAATTGTCCATTGCCAGTGTGATTTCAAAGATAAATCAATTCTCATAATGCAATAAATGGGTAGAGAACAAATAGGTAACTCTGAGATGTTTGAACAAAAGTCCATCTCTGCTGATCAAAAATGTATAGCATATTTTACGAAATAATATATTTTGGTTTTGTTCAAAGCATTTTAAGAGGTTACTGCCAGAATGCTTCTGGCATATACTGCAGGAACCTGATTAAAATAGCATTGAACTGCATAAATCAGTCAATAAAATAACTCAATTAGTCCATAACTATAATGACCAGTTTCAGTGCTATTTATTCAAATAGGATCAATTTATCATATAATCAATGAATTATATGAGAGATTAATATTTCAAGAAAGCCTCGTCCTGAGACAGAATAAAGGGGGCAATGATTAATTTGTTTTCTGGTACAGAGTCTATCCTATTACCGTCCAATAACTAAAGGGCATGAGCACTGACTTCTGCTGTAAACACAGAATCTGACAGTTGACAGCCCCACATTCAGTTCACTGATGCAGAACTGTGCAGCACAGATCATAGAAATATGCAGTTAAAGACAAGTCAGTCGCACAGCAAGATAAACCAGCCTTTGGAGCTTATTTTTTTTAAAAGGCATGTAGATTACTTCTACCCTGTTCTATGAATCAAAGTCGAAAAGATAAAACCTCTTTAATCTACCTGTTGTATAGATACTTTAAGCTGTAATGTTTTGTTGTGCTATCTCACAGTTTACTCTTAACTCATGTGCTGCTGTTGGATGCTCTGTGGTGATGGCACTTGCAGTGTTTTTGATAGTCTACCAAAATATGAGAAAGCTGCATTAATATACTTTAAAGTAGTGCATGTTTTCATTTCAAGAAAAATTGTACATCATAAATGTTTGTGCAGAACATAAATGTTTAATAGAAATTCCTTATTCAGTGAAAACTCCTATTTGATGACAGTTTTCTGGTTCACTTGTATCCACTAAGCAATAATGTACCATTAGCTACATGCCTTGCTCACTGTGAGGGTTGTTACCCATGCAGGGTTGATCTTCATGCTTTTTTTAAAAAAAAGCAACACACAAAAAATCAAAACTTACACTATTTAGAAATGCAGAAAAAAGCTGAAATATTCTTGCTGAAATCAGAATCATGAATGAAATATGCAATGTCAAATTCAATTATAATGTGTTTCAGGAAGGTGGCAGTATTGTCACAATGTTGAAGAGTTACACTGTTACAATTTTAATACAAACAGACAACAAACAAATGCTGGTAAAATGAATTAAACACATGTATAAACTAGTAATTCCTGAAGATAATAATCTATTGGCATTTTTGTTTGTGATCGAAGACAATGCAAAGTAAACTAAAAGTTACACTTTAGTTAAGTGAATAGGTCATGGTTCGCAAACACATAAATAAGTTTTAAGCAAACTAAATAATGATCCATTTGCTTAAATGACACGGTTTTAATTGATCAATCCTCAGGACAACACAAGTACATTCTGATATGCAAAATTCTGTCTCACATTTATAACCACTTAATTTATAACATGTGCACAAACCCATTTACCACCAATGTAATGTTGTTTGAAATAAAAACACAGCTAAATTGTACAACTTATATGAAGGTTAAAGTCTAAGAGCGTTCACTGGGCTTTGTACATCCTTGTGTGTTAACATCTGCTACCAAAAGGAAAAACCTTGAAATGCTGGTACCGTGAGATGCTTTTTTATTAATGAGTCAAAGCCAGTCAAAACCAAAGACACAATGGGATGGCTTTCCACTGTTTGCCAGCAATGGTAAATTGGTTTTCAAGGACACATTAACAGTGTTGCTGATTTTATTCTGTTCTACTCCTGCACTGTCAACAGGCACATTAGGAGAACCTCTTGTGCTAGCTGAAAACATCTCGGGGGCTTTAGGCTCAAAATCAGCCTCACTCAAACAAACAGCAATAATTACCAAACAAATAAGCCGGAGGAGGTCAAAAAGAGGTTAATTCTCTATTTAAACCATGGTAAATACATACATGATTGATTTTCATTTTTTTTTAAAAAAGCTAGCTTTGGAGAGCAGGTAAGTAAATAAGTATTCTTATAGAAAAGGTGGCAATTATAAATACCTCACAGAACACTAACGGCCACCTATTTATTGCAGTTTTTTGGAAAGATCCATACATCATCAGTACCTAGTATTACAACTAGAAGTAGATTGATATCAACATGTTACATTTTTAATTCCCTACAGGTTGGATGTAGCTATTGCTGTGAATGATCTGCCCTGCAAAATCTAAGAAACTAAATTAAAACTGAAATAAGTAGCAAGCAAATGAGAAAAGCAAAACAGAAAATTAAGAGAATGTAAGTGCGCACAAAGTTTGCTGGAAGGTAAACCCAATCCAACATGAAGCTCACTAGATATCAGACTGAAAGTATTTGAAAGAATGCAGTCACTATATAAACTAATACATCATGTCTTCATCCTGCTCCTAGATTCTATGTTTCTATGTTTAATGTATTCCACTGGAGTACTGAAGTAAAAACTGAGGTTTAAAAATGACGTATGTACACTTTAAAATTACAGCAAAAGTACTGATAATGCAGCAAGTTAAACTCTGCCTTACCTGATCTGAACTTGCTTCGGATCAGCAGAGAGTGTTCTGAGCCCAAAAGTGTCATGTTGATAATTAAGATACAACAGACAATTCCAGTAAAATCGGCCAAGACCAGTAGAAGCTGTCCTCAGTTTCTCAGACCATAAATTGCCTCAGGCACACAAAAAAAAAGCAACTGG